>JARQOC010000005.1:164243667-164843667 GCA_033576535.1 Allobates femoralis | reverse complement strand
TTTGCAAGCTTAGAGATATGACAAGGGAATACCAAGGCCAGGTATCCATCCACAGACAACTGTTTCGGGGTGTTGCCCCTCATCAGTGTGGAGTAGGATTCTGGCTAGGTGGAAGCAAGGCCTAGTAGACCAACATCACAAAGCATTCACTGATCTCAGGGAGACCAGTCGAAGAAAACACTGCGGGCAGCTGGCTAAAGCGCTCAACACAGTGAATTCCTAGGAGCATTGCCCCCTGGGAATTATGAATATGCAAATAGAGACTGTGGAGCCTCAGTTAGGAGTCTCAAACACAAGGCTTGCCAGATATCCCTCCAGGGAAAGAATCCTACTCCACACTGATGAGGGGCAACACCCCAAAACAGCTGTCTGTGGATGGATACCTGGCCTTGGTATTCCCTTCTCATATCTCTAAGCTTGCAAAAGAGCTGGATATTGACTAAAAGGGCCACTTAACATGGTGGTTGTGGTGTTCTCCTCAAGGAGCCACCCCTTGGCTGGATCCTTCCCTGGAGGGATATCTGGTTAGTCCTGTGTTTGAGACTCCTAACTGAGGTTCCATAGACTCTATTTGCATATGTTTATAATGGAGACGCACGGTGCTGCGCTTGACTGCGCATGACCGTGCGCTCCCATTCATTTGACTGTGTGATTTGTACGCAGGCGTATGCCTGCGCACAAATCCCACACTCTTGTCCGCACCAGGAACGTGACAGCACAAATCACACCACTCTCGTCCGCACAAGGAACACATGTCGCGTTCCTGGTGCGGACAAGAGTGTGTGACCTGTGCGCAGGCATACGCCTGCGTACAAATCACACAGGCAAATGAATGGGAGCGCACAGTCATGCGCAGTCAAGCACAGCACCGTGCGTCCCCATTATAAACATAGGGGCTTGCGGTGGCTGCGCTCAGCTTGCGGATCCCCTCCGCAGAACGCTGTGGAGGGGTCCGCAAGTGTGAACCCAGCCTTATTTCAGTGTACTCATGTACATTTAGTATCAAATTGGCCACTCCTATCACAGCTGTCTGTTTAATTAATATTGGTACAGTGACTGCTTACCAAGGGCTGCCCATCACCTCCACCTGCCGCTCAACACGGTTCGGCATCGCGGAAGCGGCTTTTGCACATGCGCGAGCTGCTCTCTGCATCGTTGTTACCATGGAGAGCCAGAGTCATATAATGTGTCATAGTATGAGTGATGGTTAAATCACATCTATGTCTCATATAATGTGTCATAGTATGAGTGATGGTTAAGTCACATCTATGTGTTAATACTATGATAATGGCTTTATGAAAGGGAGTACCAGGAGGTTATTTTTATGTTATTTCATATTTTTTTTACTATAAAGGTTAAAGTTTCAGTCTGCACTTATAGCTGTTTTATAATTCTTTTAATCAGGTATCCTATTTAGGCTTTTTTGCCTGGGTATGGGTATGAATCACTCCCTTAAGTGTACCCCATTTCTGGGGTTTTAACACTCCCCTTGTCAGCACAGTGTTTCAAGAGTCATCAACCCCTGCAACACCCTCTGCTCAAAGGAAAAGGTGGGTTTTAAATTACCCGCTTCAACCCTACCTCAGTAGGTATATCTGATTTCCTAGTGTGTACAACCATTTCTATATATTTGTACCTCCATTATATCCCACATTTGATTTAAGAAAGACTAATATATATTGTTTCTTTGCCAAAATGTATTGTTTATTTTCCTTACAAAATAATTGTTTAGAAAAACTATGATTTCAATATGATTATGACAATCGTGTGTTTAAGAGATATTACTATTAAAGCGGTGAAACATGTTTAGGTGCGGGTGGTTTCCTTTTTGCATGGGTATGTCCTGGCCACCACCGCACCTAAACATGTTTCACAGCTTTAATAGTAATATCTCTTAAATACATGATTGTCATCATAATATTGAAATCATAGTTTTTCTAAAAAAATATAGGAGTAATTGAACCCTGCTCTGGACTGATTTTGCACCCGCCTTATCAGTACGATGTGCTGCTCCAGTTTTTTCTAATGTATGTATGTATGTATGTATATATGTATGTATGTATGTATGTATGTATCTATCTATCTATCTATCTATCTATCTATCTATCTATCTATCTATCTATCTATATATCTATCTACAGGTTACCAGACATACAATTTTAATCCCTTTTTTTTATATATACTATACTTTCAATATTTCTGGAATTAAAGTAACCTATGTTCCCCTCCTCTTTCCACTCTTTCCATTAGATGTGTTTTCTGCTCTTATCTGCTTTCTCTTTTCTGGTATACTTGAATGACAATATATGTGATCACATTTTTTACAAGTCATCTATTGTTATGAATTTTCTCTCACCGCACGTCATTTTTTACTAACAAAATCAATACAGTGATTTATCAATAATTATGTTTATTAGCAATGTGTATCCAAATTACCTCTTTAACGAGATGAGTATGTTTTTCCATTATTTACAGAGCACTGACATACAGTACACCACTGGACTCTTCTACAATCAAATCTTACTATGTCAAATAATAAGGCCAAGTTTCCTGGGAAGCCAATTAAAAACCAGCCACACAAAATAGATTCTAGATGGCCATAACAGCAGCTTCAGATCAATTTCTGCCAACTATCTGAGACATGAAAAAGCAGGACAGAAGCTGGCTGAAAACAGATATCTATGGAAAAGTCAATCTGCTGTGTTGGATTAATTTGGTTGCTGTTGGGTGCAGTCATTAGCATACTTGGAAATGTATTCATGACAAGCGACGCATGTGCAGCACAAGGCTCAGGTCACAGTGTGAAGCAGAGATCGATCTGTCTGCCAAAAGTCTGCAATTTATTATTTTAACTTAAGGCATTGTTGTCCAGGCCGATGTCAACAACAATCCAATTGAAAATATTCAGACTAAATACTCTTATATGTAGATACTTTAATAGGGAGTATGGCCCTATGTGGATTCAAACCCTAAATCTCACACTATTACGAGGCACTAATTTATAAATGTAATTGCTATTCACTCATCAGACATTCATGGCACATAGGCAGCCTGAGAACTGAGTTAAGAGCTACAGCCCAGTATAAAATCACAAGGATCCACCAATTGCAAGTGCAAGCATTTATTGTATTGTCAGTGAATCATAAAATACTTGGGATAGTACATAAAACCAAGGAGGTTACAGAGAGGGTGAACCGGTCACAGACCCCCACAGCAAGATGAATTTACAGGCAGTCATAATGTCACAGGGCATACAAACATGGTACATTACAGTCTATTAAAGTTACATAATAAAACCAAGTTGATAGCCTAACAGAGCCCTCAACTCACCCATACTGTGGGTTTATGACACGTGTTCCAGGGCTAACCCCGACACGTGTTTCAAGCCAGTCTTCTTCAGAAACACGCTTGAAACACGTGTCGGGGTTAGCCCTGGAACACGTGTCATAAACCCCACAGTATGGGTGAGTTGAGGGCTCTGTTAGGCTATCAACTTGGTTTTATTATGTAACTTTAATAGACTGTAATGTACCATGTTTGTATGCCCTGTGACATTATGACTGCCTGTAAATTCATCTTGCTGTGGGGGTCTGTGACCGGTTCACCCTCTCTGTAACCTCCTTGGTTTTATGTACTATCCCAAGTATTTTATGATTCACTGACAATACAATAAATGCTTGCACTTGCAATTGGTGGATCCTTGTGATTTTATACTGGGCTGTAGCTCTTAACTCAGTTCTCAGGCTGCCCATTAATATTGAGTTGCTATTAATATGAGTCCAAGATTCCCTTCTTCAATTGTCTTATTCATGGCACATACACAGATTCAATCGTATAACACCTCTGGGACTCATACCTATCTGAAATCATGGTGCCCCATAGGAATGGTGAGGTGCCACAAATGAGCGTCTCTCACTATTACAGGAGTTCCAAAAGTTGACAAACAGAATGACTTGCCAATTTTTGGTATTGTCTGGGAAAACTTGACCAAATAGGTGTCTACCAATTTAAGAATTTAATCTTTATGACATACGTCATAGGCTGTACATTACTACATTCTTAACTCCCAGTTAGGCTGGTTTCACGCCTGTGTTCCATCCATATCAGGATGAAAATAGGTGCATCTGCATGTATCCTTTTATGCATGTGGAAACTGATACAACTGCAGAGTTCTTTTGCCTGCTCAGGAAAAAAACACCGCGGTTGTATCAGTTCTGCATCTGTTTTTGTCCTAATTCAGCCATGCGTTTTGACACAGAGAATGTTCTGTGCATATGAATTTGCAGAAGTTTAGGTCCGGAGAGAGAGAAAGGGAGAGAGAAAGAAACCCAGGCATTCTGGAAGTACTCTTGGCATGCTCAGTGTCAATACCCAACCGGCTTGGCCGTGTCCATCCCAGGCCAGATGCAGTCTCATTAGTATCAAAGTGTCATTTTGACACATTGCGCAGTATCTGGACGCATCAGGATTTTTACTGGGACGCAACTTTTCAACATGTGGCCGCGGGGTAGCTCAATACAACACACTCATCTGTATCCGTCAAAAACCTGATACCACCTGATGTCCATTTTAAGTATACGGACGCATACCTGATCAGGATATCTCAGGATTTCGACAGATATTGACGCAAGACAAAAAAATGAGGGTGTGAAACCACCCTTACTTTAATTATCAGTTGGGAAACTATTCTCTACGAAGCCAAAAAGCCGCTAATGACATAGCATCAATACAACTGTCAGGTAATACTCTATGCATGTCTAAAATTGGGAGATGAAAATATTTCTATATCATTTTGTTTTGACACTGTATGACAGGTAACATACAGTCTGATGGAAAGAAGAAACCTATTAAAGATGCAGACAATTTAACAAAAGTTGACTAAAGATGGCTTCAAAAGTAGAAGGCAAAATAAACTGACATGTAATCCCCTTCAACTTTTATTAATTACTTTTTGGCTTGCAAATGATAAAGTGTGATCTTACGCAAACAGAGCGCTGCAGTCGAATTTCCATGGTGACAAGCCTCGGCTAATACCTCGTCTTTTCTTTTTTGCCCACAGTATAATTGCACACCACAAGTGAGATATAAACACCTCTATCAACATATGTATTATAATTATTTTCCTTGTTTAGTGAGTCAATACAGAAGAAATATTATGCCCATTTTAGTGCTAGCTTGTGTTGTCAGCAGATGTGACAAAGAAAATCTAAGCAGATGGGATACATCTGTTAATCATAAACATGCTTTCATTAGTGCCATCGTCACATTTATTTGGTTGCAAGTTTATTTTTTAGTGTATCAGCTAATGAGAACATTGGACTTACACCACAGTCTGAATCGGTAACATCACTATGTTACAATATGTTTGTTTATTCGTAGCAGAGCAAATTGTGATTCTAGTGTCTGGTTTGGACACACCAGACATATACAAAAATGATGGAATCACCTGGCTCAGAGGATGTTCTTTCAGTTGTTTAAGTTTGTAGAAAAAAAAGCAGATCACAGACATGGCACAAAACTAAAGTCATTTCAAATGGCAACTCTCTGCCTTGGAGAAACACTAAAAGAAATCTTGAATGAAAAATGTGCTAGCCTGTAACGGTTACTTTTGTAGACCAAGCAGGGGGAAAAAATGATGGAATCACTCAATTCTGAGGAAAAAATCATGGAATCCTGATAAACAAATAAACAAAACAACACTCAAATACATTACTAGTATTTCGTTGCACCACCTCTGGCTTTTATAACAACTTGCAGTCTCTGAGGCATGGACTTAATGAGTGACCAACAGTACTCATCATCAATCTGGCTCCAACTTTCTCTAATTGCTGTTGCCAGATCAGCTTTGCAGGTTAGAGCCTTGTCATGGACCATTTTCTTCAACTTCCACCAAAGATTTTCAATTGGATTGAGATTCGGACTATTTGCAGGCCATCAAATTGACCTTATGTGTCTTCTTTCAAGGAATGTTTTCACAGTTTTTGCTCTATGGCAGGATGCATTATCGTCTTGATAAATGATTTCATCATCCACAAACATCCTTTCAATTGATGGGATAAGAAAAGTGTCCAAAATATCAATGTAAACTTGGGCATTTATTGAAGATGTAATGACAGCCATCTCCCCAGTGCCTTTACCTGACATGCAGCCCCATATCATCAATGACTGTGAAAATGTGCAAGTTCTCTTCAGGCAGTCATCTTTATAAATCTCATTGGAACGACATTAAACAAAAGTTCCAGCATCATCAACTTACCCAATGCAGGTTCGTGATTCATCACTGAATATGACTTTTATCCAGTCATCCACAGTCCACGATTGTTTTTCCTTAACCCACTGTAAGCTTGTTTTTTCTGTTTAGGTGTTAATGATGGCTTTTGTTTAGCTTTTCTGTATGTAAATCCCATTTGCTTTGGGCGGTTTCTTACAGTTCAGTCACAGACATTGACTCCAGTTTCCTCCCATTCCTTCCTCGTTTGTTTTGTTGTGCATTTCCTGTTATGGAAACAAATTGCTTTAAGTTTCCGGTCTTGATGCTTTGATGTCTTCCTTGGTCTACCAGTATGTTTACCTTTAACAACCTTCCCATGTTGTTTGTATTTGGACCAGATTTTAGACACAGCTGACTGTGAACAACCAACATCTTTTGCAACATTGCGTGTTGATTTACCCTCCTTTAAGAGTTTGATAATCCTCTCCTTTGTTTCAATTGACATCTCTCGTATTGGAGCCATAATTCATGTCAGTCCACTTGGTGCAACAGCTCTCCAAGGTGTGATCACTCCTTCATAGATGCAGACAAACGAGCAGATCTTATTTGATGCAGGTGTTAGTTTTGGGAATGAAAATTTACAGGGTGATTCCATAATTTTTTCCTCAGAATTGAGTGATTCCATAATTTCCCCCCCTGCTTGGTCTACAAAAGTAACCGTTACTGGCTAGCACACTTTTTTTCATGATTTCTTTTAGTGTTTCTTCAAGGTAGAAAGTTGCCTTTTGAAATTATTTTAGTTTTGTGCCATGTGTGTGATCTGATTTTTTTCTACAAAATTAAACAACTGAATGGACATCCTCTGAGCCAAGTGATTCCATAATTTTTGCTAGGGGTTGTAAAAAAACTTTTACATATTGTTGGTAGACCCTAAAGTGACAGTCCATCTCCCTGACTGGCCAGTCATCATGAGCTTTCCATAGGGTATGGTTAGTTAGTAATCTTTATATTACTCCCAATAATATATCTGAAATAGAAAAACAATTATTATTATTATTATTATTACTATTACAGCACCAGTTATTCCATGGTGCTTTACATGTGAAGAGGGGCATACATAGACAAGTGCAATAAACATGATCAATACAAGGCACAGACAGATACAGGAAGAGAGAGGAGCCTGCCCACGAGGGCTCACAGTGTACAAGGTATGGGTGAGGATACAGAAATGAGGAGAGAGGACCCTGCCCGCAAGGACTCACAGTTTACAAGGGATGGGTGAGGATACAGTAGATGGGGAGAGAGGAACCTGCCCGTGAGGGCTCTCAGTCTACAAGGGATGGGTGTGGATACAGTAGATCAGGAGAGAGGACCCTGCCCACGAGGGCTCACAGTGTACAAGGGATGGGGGATGATACAGCAGATGAGGAGAGAGGGCCCTGCCCATGAGGGCTCACAGTCTATAAGGGATGGGTGAGGATATAGTAGGTGAGGAGAGAGGACCCTACCCATGAGGACTCACAGTCTACAAGGAATGGGTGAGGATACAGTAGGTGAGAGAGGACCCTGCCCATGAGGGCTCAGTCTACAGGGGATGGGTGAGAATACAGTAGGAGCGGGTAGGGCTGGTTGTGTGGTGGTACAGTAGACTGAGGGTCACTGCAGGTTGCAGGCTTGTTGGAAGATAGGGGTCTTCAAGTTTCTTTTGAAGATTTCCACGATAGATGAGAGTCTTATATGTTGGGGGAAGGAGTTCCAGAGTATGGAGGATGCACGGGAGAAATTCATCATCCAATCCAATATTTTTACAGTATTTTCATCAACAATCCAAAGACATTACATATCTCCATGGCAAAAGAGAAAAACTCAAATGAGCATCAGTGTACACACTATGCATATGTGTTGCTTATTTTGTGCCTAATTTGCTATATAATCCGCAGGAAGTGATAGTGTTGAGGGGAGGGGAGCAGGATTTCACATTTTATTTTACTTTTTTTGGCCAAAGTATCCATGCGTTATTGAAATAGACACAATGCAACATAAAATCTGAATCAAATCTGCATCAAAAATGCACCGTGCGGACAGGGATGGTTTTGATGCATTCTTCTGCTAAAATCTTCACCACACACTCAGCGTGCGAACGCACCCTCATGCCCCCTGTGCTTCTTCCTTACTCCGCGTATACTGACCTGCAATGCGTTTTTGAAATCCACTGTATGACAATTTTTCTTATACACTAAGTTTTCTGTGCAGATTTTCCCCAGAGATTTACATCAGGTGTGGAAAACTTGCAGGTAGAAATATCCACATGTGCTTTTAGTGTATTTCCATGTGGAAATACATCAGAAACGCATGTTATCTGCACCTAAGAATGTCAAGAACATTGTGAAGACCAAATAGCAGAAAGTTTCAAAAACAAAGCAGCTTTTTTTTAAAGAATGACACATCAAACCGAGACAAAAACCAGAGCGTCAAAAATGCATGGTAAAAAAATGCACAAATAAATACAACGGAAAAAAAGAGGAAACGTTCAGAGATTCTGAAACATTAAATAAAGTACCATAAACTCATCATGTGAACGTACCCTTACAGGTCAATTTCTCCTGTGGGTACCCTGAGTTTTGTGATCAGGTTTTGTACACAGACTTGAACTAGATGAGGAAAATCTGCAAGTAAAAGCACATGGGCGAAAACACATAAAAAAAACGTATGTCATTCACAGCTAGGTATAACAGTAAAGTTTTCTTATAGCCAAATACCTGGAAGTATCAAAACAAAGTAACTTTATATGAGGCATGACACACCAACAAGGGACTAAAACGCAACAAAACCACATATTAAAAACATACAGAAAAACACAATGAAAAATGCAAATACCGTAAATACTCGAGTATAAGCCGACCCGAGTATAAGCCGAGGCCCCTAATTTTACCCCCAAAAACTGGGGAAACCTATTGATTCGAGTATAAGCCTAGGGTGGGAAGTGCAGCACCCCCCAATCCTGGTATATAACCCCTCATGACTGTAGATAGCTCCTCATAATGTGTATATAGCCCTGTATATACACTGTATATATATAGCCCCTCATAATATCATGCCTCCATCACTGGTATATAGCGCCCCCATTACTGGTATATAGCGCCTCCATCACTGGTATATAGCGCCCCCATTACTGTTATATATATCTCCCCCATCACAGTATATGTCCCCAGCACTGGTATATAGCCCCCCCATCACAGTATATGCCTCCCATCACAGTACATAGCCCCCATCACCGGTATATAGCGCCCCCATCACTGGTACGTGGCCCCCATCCCTGATGTGCGACTCCCCCATCCCTGATGTGCGGCTCCCCAATCCCTGATGTGCAGAGCCCCCATTCCTGTGCAGAGCCCCCATTCCTGTGGAGAGCCCCCATCCTGTGCAGAACCCCCATCCCTGTGCAGAGCCCCCATCCCTGTGCAGAGCCCCCATCCCTGATATAAGCCCCCATCCCTATGCAGAGCCCCCATCCCTGTGCAGAGCCCACATCCCTGTGCAGAGCCCACATCCCTGTGCAGAGCCCCCCATCCCTGATATGGGCCCCATGCTGGCGCTGACCATAAAATAACAAACTTGCTACTCACCTTCTGACGATTCGGTGCGCTGTCTGGTGGCTCCATGCGTCCTCCCGCCTGTCTGCCGGCTTGTAATCATGTGACCGCGGCGCAGCAGCGATGACGTCACTGAAGCGCCGGTCACGTGATTACAAGCCGGCAGACCGGAGGGAGGAGCCATGGAGCCCGCAGACAGTGCACCAAATCGTCGGAAGGTGAGTAACAAGTTTGTTATTTTATGGTCAGCGCCACCATGGGGCCTATATCAGGGATGGGGGGCAAGTAGTGCAATATAGTATGCACCGCTCCCCCTGCCGCTGATTGACAGGGGGATGCAGTGCATATTGCATTGTACTAATGAGCGGGGGCACGTGACCGCCCGCTACTACTACAGCCTCCCCCGCCTCCACCAGCCCCCGGTCACCGCCCCCCCACACTCAGCCGTATACTGACTCGAGTATAAGCCGAGGGGGGCACTTTTCAGCACAAAAATTGTGCTGAAAAACTAGTCTTATACTCGAGTATATACGGTAACCTCATTTAAATAATAAGGGCAGAAATGATCCAGAGATTACACAGCCTACAAAACTCAACAGAAGCTCATTGTGGGCACACAGCCTAAGATAGGTTGTGTATAAAGTGCACACTCACAGGTGTTTGCTACCTTATCTGGGAGCAACATGATGTAGGCTGAGACCCTGAATCCCATAATGTATCTAGCATTGCAACAAAGCTGAACCACTCCCCCCCCCCCACTCCCCATTCACACCAGGCTCTGTATGTAAATATCTCTAGACAGTGAGCTGCTAGTCACAGTAGGGGTATTCCAGACTAGCTAACCCCTAGCTGACCTAGCCCAGAAATGATAATCTTCTGAAGCTAAAACAAACATTGCAGTGACACAACATCAAGAATCACTTGAGAAAGGCGCAATTAGCGCCGAAACGCGTTGTGGAGACTGGGAATCCCTTATTGAATCAATAAAACCTAAAGGTAATTATTCACAGAGCGGTGTCCTGGCTGTGTCCTTAGCGCTGACATATTATCACCTTTTTATCTGAATGAACAACATAACATAGTGTGATAAGAGTTGCGGTGGTGCTATTCACATTTCTGTGATTATTTTTTTTCTACAGTCTTTTAAACAGATCTACAAACAACACACAAGATGTATTCAACAGACGAAGAGCCCATTTACATGATGCATATTTTTTTCCGTATTTGATGCGGATCCGCAGCAGATCTGCACTAAATATGCAGCAGCGCGTTTTCCGTCTATGGCCGGCTTCACACCACAGTTTTATCAGGTCTGGGGCTGTCCGGTGTGAACCTGACAGCCCCGGACCAGATTTTGTACTAATATAGCCCTATGTTGCCGATTAGGGCCGGATGGCAGTGATTATCATCCGGTTTTGTCCCTGTCCGGCAACATAGTAACATAGTAACATAGTTTTTAAGGTTGAAGGAAGACTTTAAGTCCATCTAGTTCAACCCATAGCCTAACATGTTGATCCAGAGGAAGGCAAAAAAAAAACCATGTGGCAACACTAATCTCCACATTGGGGGAAAAAATTCCTTCCTGACTCCAGATACGGCAATCAGACTAATTCCCTGGGTCAACGCCCTATCAAAGAATCTAGTATATATAACTGGTAATATTATAGTTTTCAAGAAAGGCATCCAGGCCCTTCTTAAATGTTAGTAGTGAGTCACTCATTACAACATCATGTGGCAGAGAGTTCCATAGTCTCACTGCTCTTACAGTAAAGAATCCGCGTCTGTGATTATGATTAAACCTTCTTTCCTCCAGACGTAGAGGATGCCCCCTTGTCCCAGTCTCAGGCCTAAGAGTAAAGAGATCATTAGAAAGGTCTCTGTACTGCCCCCTCATATATTTATACATTATTATAAGATCACCCCTAAGCCTTCGTTTTTCCAAGCTA
This sequence comes from Allobates femoralis, assembly GCA_033576535.1. Taxonomy (NCBI): domain Eukaryota; kingdom Metazoa; phylum Chordata; class Amphibia; order Anura; family Aromobatidae; genus Allobates; species Allobates femoralis. The sequence goes on along the minus strand of JARQOC010000005.1, from coordinate 164,831,917 downwards.
AATAACCCCAAGTTTAATAACCTGTCTTGGTATTGCAGACCCCTTAGTCCTCTAATAACTTTTGTCGCTCTTCTCTGGACCCGCTCTAGTTCAGCTATGTCTTTCTTATACACCGGAGACCAGAATTGTACACAGTATTCTAAGTGTGGTCGCACTAGTGACTTGTATAGAGGTAAAATTATGTTCTCCTCATGAGCATCTATGCCTCTTTTAATACATCCCATTATTTTATTTGCCTTTGCAGCAGCTGCCTGACACTGGCCACTAAATGTGAGTTTGTCATCTACCCATACACCCAGGTCTTTTTCAGTGACAGTTTTGCCCAGTGTTTTACAATTAAGCACGTAATTATACCTTTTGTTTCCTCTGCCCAAGTGCATGACTTTACATTTATCCCCATTAAAGCGCATTTGCCATTTAGCAGCCCAAGCTTCTAGTTTACATAAATCCTCCTGTAATATAAAATTGTCCTCCTCTGTATTGATTACCCTGCAGAGTTTAGTGTCATCTGCAAATATTGAGATTCTACTCTGTATGCCCCCTACAGGCTGCATTCAATATTTGTCCCGGACACAAAACCGGAGCTTGCAGCATTTTTGTGCTGGGGGCAAAAAGTTAATCAAAACCGGATCCTTCCAGATCCGGTTCGATCTGGTGCCCATTAACATGGGAGTTTATGGGATCGCACCAGATCTGACAGAAAATCGGATCCGGCTGCCGGGTGCTGAAGTTCAGCAGTGCCTAGCGCCCTGGTATTTTGTTCTTGATTAATTATGTGAAAAAAACATGTCGATTTCTAATCAAATTCACAGATTAAACTTGACAATTCAAATCAAAGGGTCCATACAAAAGACGGCACAAGGTGGCCAGGTATCTGTCATATCTCTTCTGTCCATTTTTTTAATTCTTGTGACTAGGAGAACTCTTTTTTGCATAAAAGAAAAATGGATGCCACACTGACTATGAAATCTGATATATATATATTGTGGATGCGTTTTTTCCATGCGTTTTTCACACTTGTCTTTTGTGAAAAATGCATGGAAAAACGTATCCATAGGTCCCAATGCAAAAAACACATGGCCAAAGTGCCATGCGTTTTTTGGATGCTCCACACCTAGCATCAAAAACGCAGCCCAAAAACATCCTCAAAAACGCAGTAAAGTGTGACCCTGCCTAACTTGGATGAAGCACACTGAATAAGCCTAAAGCATACACATGTGCTAGTTTTATCACTTGATGTGGACAGGCAGAGACATTTAACATAATGAGATTTACCAATGTTGTGAGATGACATATGCATACATTAGGAAGGGTAAACTTAAAAGGTGAGCACAGTTGAAATCAATAAGACTGGCTGGGGCTGGCATTAGATTACTGTAATTAAGGGTCATTATAAGGTAAATGTCTAAGATTTTGGCCGACATCTGTTGTGTTTTGTTTGTTGGCATAACATGAATTTAACTATTTTATGACATTACTGTTTATATATTGTACGAAGAACACTAGTATAATAACGATAAGAAAACAGAAAAGTCTGAAAGCTAAACAATATCATCTCATTGGCTGAAGCCAAACACTGGGAAGAAGCTTATAGAATATTACTGAGCAGAAGACAGGATAACTATATATGGGTCATTGTAAATTGGTGTATAGCATTACTGTCCATGGCATGGTTGGTCGTCACTATTTCATAGTATTTTTAAATACGTCATGTTAAACAAGAAAATTAAATCTAAAAGAATAGGACGGTGGAAGATAAGTAGTGAAAGTGTAGGGACAGGGAACAATCTATATTTATGACTAGCTGACAGTAACTACCGTATTTTTCGCTTTATAAGACGCACCCCAAATTTGGTGAAGGAAAAGAGAATTTTTTTTTTTTAATGTTAAATGGGGTCCATCTTTGATACCAGTGTCTGTCTTACAATCACTACATATTTCCCTCATCCTGGTATATATAAATTCTTTATCCTGGTACATAGTCCCCCCATCCTTAATATGTGCCATCCTGGATATGGCTCCTCCCTCTTGGAGTCTATCACTCTCAGGGCCTCCACGATCCTATCAGGGGCCTTAGGGGAATTATGCTGGGGTTGTCGCGACCTCTGAAGAGGTGCGTGCTGTCCGGTTTCTGCGGCTCGGGGATGCACACCCGTACCACCTCCGGTGTCGGACTGGATCCCTACCGGCACGAATTCGGGTGTTAGCTGACACCCTAGGATCCCCGAAGGTTCCCGGGCCACCTCTCCTGATGTTCCGTCCGCTGCACTACCCTCATGGCTCCCCTCCAACGACTTTCTCCAACTCCTCCTGACTGACTTTCCCGCTCTCCACTTTACCACCTAAGTTCCTCCCACCGGGACTGGTTCCCTAGCAACAGATTAACCTAATGGTCCCCTGAGCTAAGGTGTGTGGATTCGTGCGGTGAGGGTCCCTGATTAACATCCCAGTCCCCTGGTCACAAGGATACTACACACTTTGGTCTGGGTGCAGGACCCCTCCGTGGCATCCCGACCAGTGGGGTGCCAAAACTGAAAAGCACGGGGTTAAAATAATCCCTCAAAACATTGTCTACAACGTTCCCTAAGTCAAACGAGATGTCTGTGCAAAGTTGCGTGATTGTAACGCTGACGGTGCATATTCCTTTAGTGGACACATACTTACACACATACATACACTCAGCTTTATATATTAGATTTGTTCTACATAATATCACACACAATAATTAGCAATAGGAATAAGACGAGTTCCTGTAAATCATAGTACAATGAAAACAAGTCTAAAATAGAGATATAAGTGAAATGATAAAAAAGGATAAAAGACTTTAAATCTACATCTACGTACTATTACACAGGTACTACAGTATTAGTACTATACAGTATTAGTCTGACACACAAAGCTGAACATCTTATACATTATATAGATAAAATACAAACAACACTGCTATCCCTTCATAACTGAGGACATGTGAAGATAAGTGTAGTCATCTTTTCTTTTGATTTTTCATTGGCTGTAAACCATAATCATCAACATTAACATAAATAAACACTTGAAATAGATCACTCTGTTTGTAATGACTCAATATAATATATGCATTTCACTTTATGTAATGAATTGCTGAAATAAATGATCTGTTTGGTGATATTCTAATTTATTGAGAAGCACTTGCATTTAGGGGGTGGCTCCCCTTTTTGGGGCTTTGCTTTTTGTTTTAATAGCTTTCCATGGCAAGTGTTGAACGGTCTCTGCTCAGCGACCAATAAGTGGAAATTTTAGCATTTTAATTTTTTTTTCTTTACGATGTTTACCTTTTTCTCTTACACATTTTTATAATTTAATAAATCTGATGTTACAGTATTAAATATAGTTATTTTACCATTGTCCTATATTTTAATTTCTTTATTTTCAACTGGGTGATTTGATTTTTCTATTACATCACTTAATGTTTTAAAACCTTTTTTATTCATTTTACAGAACAAATCACAGTCACCTATGAAGTCCAGCTGCATCATTTGCGGGAGAGGTTGGGGTTAGGGGCATTGGGTGCACATTCAGACACTCTGTGGAGTCCTAGGGCCAGCTTCACAAAACGATTTTTACCTGTCAGGTTCTGCCCGGTGTTTTGCAGGATGCACCGGACAGAACCCGATAGCCCCGCACAAAACAGAACTAATGGGCAAATATGCCCTCCGATCCTGCTTTCTGCCGGAATCAGCAGCTGCCGCTGTCCAGTGCTGAAATTTCAGCATAGGGCTGGAGTGGAGCTCTCCAGGTGCTGAAATACAGTGGCGGCTGTTTTTAATAGCCGCCGCTATTTCAGCACCCAGCGTCTGGGAACCAGTCCGATATTATGTCAGATGTGGTGCAATCCAGCGCCCATAGGCTCCCATGCTAAGGGTGCCGGATCTGGGATGATCCGGTTTTGTGCGATTTGCCATCCGGACAGACATGCAAACGCCGATGGCAAATAGCTGCCTTCCAGCACCATAGGGATACAATAGGGCAAAAAACGGATCCGGGGATGTCCAGTTCACACCGGACAGCCCCTAATCCAAGAAATGTGGTGTGAAGCCAACCTAAGAAGGGTCAGTGCTGGCTCTGGATGTTGCCTTTAGGAGGCAGAGACTGGCTATGTGCACACCTAGTGTTTATTGATGCACATTTACTAGCAGATTTTCAATAAATCTACATAGGAATATGCATGCCAGGAAAGTCTATAGTTTTAATAGTGCTGTGCCCACCTTCAGGATTTTTGACTTGCAGGTTTTGCTGCAGAAAAAAGAAGCAGCATGCTCATTCTTTATGTGGATTTCCTTGCGTTGTCCCATAGACAATGAGACGGAAAACACAAAAGACAAAATATACAAAAACACATCATAAAAATGCATCAAAAGGCAAATAATGCAGCATTTTTTCTGCCAGGAGATACTTTTTTGATGCAGAAATTTTCTGTTAGGTGGGCACATAGCCTAATATAGGAAGCACCCTTTCCCCAAACGAGAAGGTGCTCGTTGTGGCTTATCTCACCCAAGGAGGACTATCTCCATCATGCCATCATGAAGCACAAAGGGATTAAAGAAATGTATTGCTTGATGAACCATGTAAAACATGAACCCTTCTTTCTTCATTGTAAATAGATGATCTATTAAAAACACAAGTGATTTTGTACTTTCACGTATTAACCTCTAGAGTTCATCCACCAAGCGTGATCCAACGTTCTCTATCTGACAGTTATTACTAACTTGGGGATTGTAGGAATAGCTAATTGAAATGACTGCTTTTGTAACCCTCCACAAGCCCCTGGTGAACCTACACATTAAGGGCTCATTCAGATGTCCGTACACATCAATCATGGACCACAATGTACAGAATTCTCAGAGGGTCTCTCAACTCAAACTCAGCCACCTCCCGTTGCGGTCCGTGATCAGACCCATGCACCCGGACGTCTGAACGAGCCCTTACGGAGGAGAAATACATTGAGATAGATGAGAACTTCTCTGACCCATTACCTGTATGTGATCCGAGATGATAATGTGAATGTTTAGCATTTTTCCAACTCTCTACAGGCTACATTTGCCTGTAGAATATTTTTACTTGGTATGTAGTCAATTCCTGAATGTGCCATAGATGAAATAAGCAGATTTTTGATAATATTATCCCATTGTTAAACTTATAAAGCTAAAAGGTAAAAATTACCTGCAGCCAAAGCCTGTCGCTTGGTGTTGTCTTTCCATTTGCCACACATGTAAATGTTGCAAACTTTCCGGCATTAACATCCTCATTCTTTACCCGAATAAAGTGAGGCGTTTTCGCTGAAAGGCAAATTTAAAAAAAATGCACATTAACATCACAACAGTAAATTAAAGCAAAAGTCTCTACAACTAGTGCACATGGCCTGGTCTTCCACAAAAGACCTTGTTTTGTAAAGTACATAAAAAGTACAAGAAAAGGTATAGGGAACTATAATTCATTTACCATGTCCCTCACTACAATATGACTGCTATATGGTAAACCTATATCGAAAGCAGGTTTACACAGGCAATCCAAATAATGCACACTGTTGTCTTTAGAGGGAACATATTTCCTATTTAACTGCAGTTAAAGTGGTATGGCCTTTTTACATCTGAATTTCTATTCCGTTTGGATTGCAATCCAAATATATTAGATATATTAGGTTGTCTAACTGAAACAGCAGCTAAAGGAAGAAAGTGCATTTACATTCTCACTGCAGCTGCTCTCTTCCATTCATCCGGGAGGTGTACAAATGTGCTGCATGTAGACAAAACAGGCTGCAAGGTACAGGGGGAAGTGATTACACTGCTTTGTGAGCAATGAGTTTAAAGGGTTGTCCAGTCTATATCCATAAGTCTGTGGTCACTGTATATGTTACTCTACTGTATGTGACTGCAGACATGTGAATCGTTACAACACATGCATTGTTCACCATGAGTATTCACCAGTGTCAGAGAATATGCATACTGCCGGCCCGATTATGACTAACGGCAGGGACACACTTGTCTGACAGACATGCGAGTCTGTCGAGGAGACTCCAAAGGGCAGGTGCAGTGACCCGGAACGGCCTCTTTCTGTCAGGACGGGGAGTGTAGAGCTGCACAAACACACAATCAGCTGACAGCCCCGTCCTGACAGAAAGAGGCTGTTCCGGGTCACTGCTCCTGCCCTTTGGAGTCTCCTCCGACAGACTCGCATGTCTGTCGGACAAGTGTGTCCCTGCCGTAAAGGGGCACCTCTTTGCTCAATGCCAGTATAATGAGCGAAGCAGTCACCATCTAGCTGGATTCTGGCAAGAAGTATACTTATCGATATATGAATCCTCACACTGGAGAATGCATGCAATGTGAGCATTCATACGTTTGTAGTATAGCTGTTTGGCTTCCAACAAAAACGATCCTGATCTGATCTGCAAATTATAAGCAAACTAGAGTAGTAGCCATATGCAAATCAAGCTGGAAGTGCATTAAGGGTGTGTCATTGCACTGTAACACCCCAATGCACTTTCTGCTTGATTTGCACATGGCTTCTATGCTAATATTCTCATGACTGGGATATCACATTTCTACAAGCAGTTTTGACTAGCGCCAATGCAGCTATACAACTATTTCTTAATGTAGAATCATATTAATAGGTTGGTAATGTTTTTCTATCTTATCAACTAATATACAACAATATCTTGCGTTACAGTACTGTTAGTTAGAAGTCTATGTTTGGAGACACAGTCAAGTGTCTGTTCAGCATTTAGACCAATTAATAACAAAGAAGTTCAAGTCATCTGAGCACAAGGAAGGCCAAGGAATAAATCCTGAATGTTTATCAGGACAAAACTGAAAGCCTCTATTCTCCACTAATGCTAATTTACAAAAGATTATTCACATGCTGGAAAAAAAGAAGACCTTGGTAATGCCAGTTCTAATGTAACAGTTCATTTATACTTCTGGATTTGTGATTTTAACCTCATTATTCAATGTATTGCAATACAATACAAACTCTACCTTTAGTTTGTTGGGTATGTATGTCTGTTACTGGGAATGATATGTCCGTTTCATGATAGCAACTGTTATTATTCCGCTCACGAATGGTTGTTGTGATACAAAAGGTCTTAAGAGTTTCTCTACTCATTGTAATACATATTGTCAAGCTCTCAATAATAAGACAAACAGGACTCACCACATGGATGTCTTAGGACTTTCACTTCATCTATTGCTATGTATCCGTGTTGATCAAATGCAATCACTTCAAAATAGACCTGGAAAATGAAAACGTGGGTAAATACCTTCATTTATACATGTGAACATTCTGAGATACTTAGTAAGAGTAACTAAATTACACATCTGTAAAAATTGATTTTTAGTACATTGCACAATATGTAGGAGTGTTTTATGGTGATACCTTATGAAATACTTTATTAGACAGAAAATGTGTGAAAGAACAGATTTATCACAAAAGATTTCCACTTAAAGTCATGACATTTTAATGGGATGATAATAGTTCCACAAACTAATTAGGCTAAGATCACCTGTCCAGTAATCCTCCATTAGAATTGATCCAGCAGCAATTCAGTAGCAAAAAAAAAAATATATTTTTGCCGAATCTGTTTTTTTAACCTGGGACTCTATGTAAAATGGATCTGTTAACTGATTGCTAATTAGCCATCCATTTTCTTTCCTTTGTAAAGGATCCATTTTTTGCTTACTGGATCAGTTTCAAACAGAACATAAATAGCAACCCGTTTCCATAGACTCGTATGTTAAAAATAGGGACCCAGCCAGATCAATTTTTTGAAAATGGACAAAAAAATAGTTTTTACACAACTTTCTTTCACCAATGGATTGCTGCTGGATCTCTGTTCTAACAGATGATTACTGGACACGAGAACTTAGCCTATCATTGTCCAAATGCTATAAATGTAATCAGTAAATTATGACTATACTATGGGTCTCATGAAATGAAACCATGGCAAATAAGGAATATCCTCTTTACCTAAAGCTAGTAGACTTCAGTTTTAATATCCAGCACTGTACTTGGAAAATGCAACCTGAAATCTGATTACTTGGTTGTTTACTAACCCTAACTTCACTTTGGTATAGATGGAATTTAAAAATGGCGGTCCTGTTTAAAACTCTTTTAATTGCCCTTGATATGACATTATGACAGAAGCTGTAGAAGTATGCCTCTTATGTGGGATAAGCTTAAAATCAAAGCTGAAGCCAACTGCAAAAATTTTCTTTAGATTACTTAAAAATTCTGAATTTACCTATGGAATATTCCTATTTTATAATTTTATGTCAAATTGCTAAGATCTGCCTAAACATTGCATTGAAGTGAGGGTTAAACTCTTTGGAACTCAGTCAAACCTTAGGTGATGTTAGGCATTGTATAAGAGTAGGTTTATGATTAAATAATTCTTGTATGAAAGATCAAGTTGTAATCAACCATTACAAAGATGGCGCCATACACATTTTAGCCCATTTTGACTGCTCAAGTCACTCAAACTAGCCATACAAAGAGAAGAACAAGCAATCTTTCAGGGAATAGTTTTTCAAATGAACGATCCTTCGTTCACTATTGTAATGAAAATTCAAACAAAGCCAACTAAGTTTCAGATGATGAAGGTATGATTTCATTCAGATAATAGGATAAATACGGTAAGTGCTGGATTTCTCCAATCTCAACTTCCTGAATGCTCGATGCATGAACCTCGATGAAGCCTATGAGATGTACCAGAACTACACCACGAAAATATCTGCCATGGTGAAAAAAGAAGTCTTTCTTAGAACTCCAAACAACTATTGAAGACCATGATAGGAATGAATTTAGCAATCAGCAGGTCATCAAGCAGAGATGGAAAGAATACACAGAGAGGCAATTTGCCTGTGCTAGCACTGACCTTCATGAGGGGAGCAAAGGTTAAGAGGAACAAGAACCAAACCTTTTGGAAAGTGAAGAGGATTGGGAGGTGAAACAGCTGTAAAATAACTTGGCACATGGCACTGATGGCATTACTCCAGAGTACCAGTACCCAGAGCCACATTAATAGCACTTTGACAGATAATCTGGAGGACCTACACATGGTCAAAGTACTTGAAAAGATCAGTTTTGATTCCATTGCTGAAGAAAGGTGACGCTAGAGACTGTGCTGACTATTTTATAGAACAATTGGCCTGGTGCCCAATACCAGTAGGGTGCTTCTAAAGATCATTCCGAAGCAGTTGAGCAACATTTTTTGATAAAGAACTTCCTGACTTCCAAGATGGATTCTGTAAGGACAGGAGAACCTGTGATCATTTTGCAAACCTGAGGTGGATCATAGAAAATACAAGTGAGCACCAGAAGCTCTAAATGTGCTTCATTGATTATACCAGCATTTTACTGTGATGAGCATAATGAACTATAAGGCTATGTGCACACGGGGGCGGGTTAGGGGCGGCGGCTGGGCGGACCCGACAGGAAGCTCCGGAGCCGCCCACCGGCTTCCTGTCGGGTCCGTGCTGCGGAAGACGGTCGGGTGTGCGGCGGTGCACAGCGGGTTAGTGGCGTCGGTTCTGCAGCGGCTGGAAGCAGCACATGATTCTGCTTGCAGCCGCTGCAGAACCGGCCGGTTTATAGGACATGCACATTCTTTGCTAACCCGCTGGGAACCCAGCGGGTTAGCAACGGATGAGCATGTGGAAACCGCCGGTGTGTGCACACCGGTGTTCGGTTTCCATAGGTTTCTATGTTGATCCAAAAGCCGCTTTTGGATTAACATAAATTTGCATAAACCTGATGGAAACGACCGGCGGTTCCGCTCCTAAACCTTCACTAAACCTTCCTGTGTGCACATAGCCTAAGAAGCTCTAAGTGAGGTAGAAGTGCCAGCACACCTTCAATCCCGCTTCATTATAAAAGTTTATTTTTGTCCCAGCAGTCAGATCTTCACCTATCAGGAAGTAATGCCATATACTAGATTTATGAGATTTTGTAGTGGAAAAACTCTTTTCACTTACTACTTTAAAGGGTCATTTCCAAGATAGAAAGGTATCTCCAATTTTTGGATAATGGATAACATACTGGGGCTCCAACCTCTGGGACCCTTAGTGATCCTGGGAATTGGGTTATTGAATCCAGGAATCAAGCTCTGCAGAGTCACGTATTAAAAGGAGAAAAGTTGTTTTTGCTTAACTTATGCACCATTTATAGGACTGTTGAAGATTGCAGAGTGCTGTTCTTTGCTTTCTTTGGCTGTCCCATGGAGAGACCAAGTATGGGAACCTCTTTCTCTATTTAAATAGGAGTTCTATAAATGCCAGGTTCCATTGCTCAATTCTCCAGATTACTGGGGGTCCTAGCGGTCAGACCCCTAGTGGCCATGGTTAGGGATATAACCCTTGGATAAATATAGTATAACACAGAAAGTGCTTTGAAAATATCATGTGATATTCTTTATTGACCTGTAAAAAGTCATGGAGGTGAAGCCACGCCTCTGAAGAGTCACATTATTCCGCTCTTTACCTAGGTTGATAACCCACAAGTTTCTTATGTCATCACAAGCCGGCTACAATAGGAGCGCTACCTACAATGTTATTTTATGTGAACATGGCAGATGCTGATGGGGTTGACTTCAAAGAAACGTTAACTTCTGAAAATCTCCCTTTAAAAACAAAACCCTTTGTATCTCAGATCATAATGAAAATCTGTAGACAGCTAAAAATGTACAGATCTTTAAAACAGCAGGTTTTCTACCCAGCAAGAATCACATTTCATTGTCACCTCTATTTTGGCTTTCAAAGACACAAATCTGTATAATTTAATTCTTTATATTTTTAGAACAGATACAAAATCAGATATGAACAAATTGGAACTAAACATCCTAAAACAAAGTGTTTTTCTACCAGACTTGGCTCAGTAAAAAGGGACTGTCCTAGTTAACTACCAAAGCATTGACACCAATCAGCTGTCACAACAGGGGTCTTACCAAGATCTCAGTGACAGTCTCGTGGGGGCAGAGCTAGCAGGCTAGATATTAGTGTTTTCTGCTCTGTTTGTCTTTAATATAAAAAATGCAAAAAAACAATCTCTGTGTTTGCCAAGAATCCACTAATGACAGTCCGGGGAGAACTGAGGAGGGGCGAGGGACTTCACTGTAAGGAGAAACTGTTCATACAGAAGCTTTAATATCATAAATGTACAGTTGTGCTCAAAATTAACCCCCCTAACGCTCAAGACCTCCTGTCATTCAGTTTATCAATATCTGGAATATTTAGTGCTCCATCTGCTTGATACAGAACAAGTCAGAAGCGTAAATATGAATGTCCCTGCAGTCAATAGGGAGTCAATAGCGTGGGGTTTTGCTGGGATGTTATTTTCTAATTTTCTATGATATCAACAGCATAGATTAGACTGAATGACTAGCATCTGGTCCTCAATCCATGTGTCTCTAATGGAGCAGTTTAATATATTGAATGGTTTCAGTAAGGATATGCTCAATTAAGTTCACAAAAACTACACAAGCAAAGAGGCGCTATATGGCTACGGCTATAGCAAAACTTTTTATAATAAAGAATCTTTTCATTACAGTAGTCAAAACCTCAATGGGCCATATCAAGAAACTTTCAAGCACTTGTTAAATATGCGCTATGAAAAAAAGGGGCTACTACTTTTTGAAGTCACTAATAAATCCAAGCAAAAAGTAGAAATCACTAATGGGTGCGGAGATGTTGAAAACATTTTCTGGACCTGAGATATTTATGACCTATCACCTAGGATAGGTCATGAATATTAGGTGAGTGGTGGTCTGACAATCAGCCTCCACTAACCACTGTTTTCCGCTCTGGCCGCAGCCGGATGTATATACTGAAAAGAGCTGAAAGCACTGTTTTAGTTCACAGATTATTGACTTTTCCTTAGCTCTTCAGATAAGCAACTAAGGATAGTTTACCAATATCTTAAGCCCAGAAAACCTCTTTATTTCAGTCCTATGGGCAGCAACATCACACACAGATGTTTTATCTCTACCTAAAACATAAGGCCTGGTAATAAAGAGAAAACATTACAGAAACTGCAAATGCGGTAGAGAAGGTTGACAATATATATGTGCTGTGCATTTTATGTGTTTCATGTCAGGAACTTTCTCCCATGATAGCTAGAAAAAAATATTACTAGGCTGAACTTCAGCTGTACTTCCCTTACAACGTTGTCTTAGGATTTTTATGGTCCACAGATTTTAGTGCTGGTTGACACAGTCATGAATTTTCTGTACATGAAGAGTCACCAGGATTAGGAGAATGTAAAGAGATTTGGTTTTCCACCGGCATGAGCTTTTGATCAAGAACAGGCACCTCCCTTCCAATTCCAGACTCTTACATCAAGAAGACTCTTTCTTCAAACCCGCTCATCCCAAGCACAGCTCATTTCCCCTGCTGCTATTGTAATTGTGCTTATAGCATTTTGCGGGAACCTCTTCCATTGGTAGATCACTTTAGCAAAGAGGTAATTTTACATTTTGATGGCTTGTATCCAATTCTCCAGTTCCTAAATACTACCCTTATATAGACAAATCCACACCTCACACTATGGTCCTAGCCAGGGCCATATTTACAGTTAGGCACTTGTAGGGCGGTGCCTAGGGCGGCAGATCGCAGGGGGCGGCACCAGGGATGAGGGTTTTTTACATTTTTTTTTTTACTTCCCTCCCCTCCCCGAGACTCCATATGAAAACCGGAGTCTATGTGGGGGAGGGGGGGTGTCACCGCCGGTGCAGAGCGCAGCGCCGGCATTGCATTGCCGCCCGCATGTGCCTCGACGGTGAGAGCGCTTTCTGTCACCAGGTCAGACAGAAAGCTGCTGGGAGCTGTACGGAACCCACACTTTCGGGTTCCGTACAGCTCTGTTCCTTCCTGTCCCACGGTGTGCTGCTGTGGGTGGTGGTGAGATGGATCCGGAGGACCGGGAGCCGGCGGAGGTGCAGCGGGTGGAGGATCCCGCACTCCGCTGCAGCTACCGCTGGAGATCCTGGTGGAGATCTTCCCCTGCCTGCCCGGCACCGAGATGCCCCTGCTCGCCCTGGTGTGCTGGAAGTTCCCTCAGATCCTCAGCACCCACAATCTGGGAGATGGTGCAAACAGGGTGAGGCTCGGACACCATGGTGGGGGCGGGAACACCGGGGAGGAGGTGGGGCTACAAACAGCAGGGGATCTCTCCACACCGGGGGGATCTGTCCACACCAGGGGGATTTGTACTCACTTAGGGGATAGAGGAGAAGAGGAGCAACATGAGGGACCGAGGAGAGAAGGACAGAGGAGAGGACGGGGGTGTAGGAGGAAAGAAGGGCAGCAGGAGGGACAGAGGAGAGGAGGACGGGGGTGCAGGAGGGCAAAGGAGAAGCAGGAGGGACAGATAAGAGCAGGACCGGGGTGCAGGAGGACAGAGGAGCAGCAGGAGGAACAGATGAGAGGAGGACAGGGGTGCAGGAGGACAGAGGAGCAGCAAGAGGGACAGAGGAGAGGAGGACAGGGGTTGCAGGAGGAAGATGGGAGTGCAGGAGGATAGTGGAGCAGCAGGAGGGAAAGAGGAGAGGAAGACGGGGGTGCAGGAGGGACAGAGGAGAGGAGGACGGGGGTGCAGGAGGAGGATGGGGGTGCAGGAGGGACAGAGGAGAGGAGGATTGAGGAAGACGGCAGGAGGACAGAGGGCAGAGGAGGACAGAGGGAGGGGTGAAGGGGGATGCAGGAGGCAAGGAGGAGCGCAGGAGGGAAGCAGAGGAGAGGAGGAGGCGGGGTGCAGGAGGATAGAGGAGCAGCAGGAGGGGCAGAGGAGAGGAGGAGGGGTGCAGGAGGATGAGGAGCAGCAGGAGGGCAGAGGAAGGAGGGTGCAGGAGGAAGAGGAGCAGCAGGAGGGCAAGGAGAGAGGAGGGAGAAGAGGAGCAGGTGCAAAGACAGAGGAGCAGAGAGGGACAGAGGAAAGAGGACAGGGGTGCAGGAGGACAGGAGCAGCAGGAGGGACAGAGGAGGAAAGGAGGAGGAGGGTGCAGGAGGACAGGAGCAGCAGGAGGGACAGAGAAAGGAGGACGAGGGTGCAGTAGGACAGAGGAGCAATAGGAGGGACAGAGAAGAGGAGGACGGGGGGTGCAGGAGGACTGGGGTTGTGGCTGGCGCTGTGTGTGGTGATAATGGCGGCTGTACCGTGTGTCTGCCTCCAAGCAGCTGCCGCCAGCTTCCTGTGTTGTCAGGGTGTGTCATGCTGGGAGCTGTAGTTCTCCTACCTGTCCCAGGGGTTACTGTATGGTTTCTGGGCAGTGTGCTGGGTGCTGGGAGTTGTAGTTCTCCCAGGTGGGCTCAGTGTTTCCCCGCCGCCCTTCAGTGGCCTGTTTGTCTCTTCTGGGATGTCCTTAGCTCTGTGCTGTGCACAAACAGTGTACCACCATCTCCCTAGCTCCATGCTGTGCACAGTGTACCACCATCTCCCTAGTTCCGTGCTGTGCACAGACAGTGTGCTACTATGTCCTCACCTCCGTGCTGTGCACAGACAGTGTACCACCATGTCCTCAGCTCATGTGCTGTGCACAGACAGTGTCCCGTACACTGTCTGTGCACAGCACAGAGCTGGGGAGATGGAGGTACACTGCACAGCACAGTGCTGAGGACATGGTGGTACACTGTGCACAGCCGGAGCTGAGGACATGGTGGTACACTGTCTGTGCATAACACGGTGCTGGAGACATGGTGGTACACTGTCTGTGCACATCACAGAGCTGAGAACATAGTGGTACACTGTTTGTGCACAGCACGGAGCTGAGGACATTGTGGTACACTGTGCACAGCACGGAGCTGAGGACATATTGGTACACTGTCTGTGCACAGCAGGGAGCTGAGGACATGGTGGTATACTGTCTGTGCACAGCACAGAGCTGAGGACGTGGTGGTACACTGTGCACAGCATGGAGCTGAAGACATGGTTGTACACTGTCTGTGCACAGCACAGAGCTGAGGACATGGTGGTACACTGTGCCACAGCACGGAGCTGGGGGACATGGTGGTACACTCTCTGTGCACAGCACGGTGCTGGAGACATGGTGGTACACTGTCTGTGCACATCACAGAGCTGAGGACATAGTGGTACACTGTTTGTGCACAGCACGGAGCTGAGGACATTGTGGTACACTGTGCACAGCACGGAGCTGAGGACATATTGGTACACTGTCTGTGCACAGCAGGGAGCTGAGGACATGGTGGTATACTGTCTGTGCACAGCACAGAGCTGAGGACATGGTGGGAAACTGTGCACAGCATGGAGCTGAGGACATGGTTGTACACTGTCTGTGCACAGCACAGAGCTGAGGACATGGTGGTACACTGTACACAGCACGGAGCTGGGGACATAGTGGTTCACTGTCTGTGCACAGCACGGAGCTGGGGGACATGGTGGTACACTGTGCACAGCACGGTGCTGGAGACATGGTGGTACACTGTCTGTGCACATCACAGAGCTGAGGACATAGTGGTACACTGTTTGTGCACAACACGGAGCTGAGGACATTGTGGTACACTGTGCAAAGCATGGAGCTGAGGGCATATTGGTACACTGTCTGTGCACAGCAGGAGTGAGGAGGGGCTGAGGACATGGTGGTACACTGTGCACAGCATGGAGCTGAGGACATGGTTGTACACTGTCTGTGCACAGCACAGAGCTGAGGACATGGTGGTACACTGTCTCCCGCCGCCTTAAAATCGGCCCGTTTCTCACCCAGGAGAGTCGGATGAGTGTCATCGTTTTTTTGGTCCGTTTGGCATCCAACTGCTGTGCAAGTGTCCGACATTTGTCTCAGATCACAACCGTGTGCAATCTGTTCTTTCCTCAGCAGCTATTTACTGTATAATCATTTACAGGAACATTTTACAGTGTTCTCAGCTGCAGAATGATAATGTATCAGTGAAAAAAACTGATGCCTCTCGGATAGTCCATGTGCGGTCCTTGATTTTGTCAGACCCGTAGACTTGCATTGGTGAGTCTTGCGCATGAATCTCATACTGTTGCAGCATGTTGCAACTTTTTTCTCATCCTCAATCTGGCTGAGAAAAAAGCATCCGACACTCGCTAGTGTGCTCTGAGGCATTGATTAACATTGGTCCGACTGCAATGTGATAATGACGCATTGCACTTTTCACACTAGTGTGTCCGTACCCTAATAATAAAATCTATATAGTAATCCTACAATGTTTGCTGGACATGGTATTGGGAGGATTTATGGCTCAGTTAGTACACACACCATACTTCTTGTTATTAACCAGTTAATGCTCTCTTGTCCACCACACTGCAGTGTGAAAAGAGGACGACAGCGAGACAGGCAACAACATGACATCAGAGAGCCCGTGATCTTGAAATAGAAGATCCTCAGATCCTGGTATGGTGACATAATATTAAGAACAATATTTTTTGCACTTATATTACACTATGAACTCCACAGCACTTTATATACATCATCAACACTGTCCCCATTGGGGCTTACAATGTAAACATCCTATCAATAGTTCTCTGCAGTGTGGTTGGACAAACCTTTTATATGTACTACATGATGAAATGTGGGGGGAGAAGCTACATGAAGCTTGGGGGGGGGTGGCCGCGACTAGGGAGAAGATTGTCCGTGATGGGGGAAGGGCCTGCAATGAAGGAGGAGCCGTGACAGGGGGAGGGGCTGCAATGGGGGGGAGGAGCCGTGATGGGGGTTGCGACCACTGACAGTGCCTAGGGCAGCAGGAACTCCAAATACGGCCCTGGTGCTAGCCAATCATGCCAAATCTGGTACCTCCCAAAAAGAGTGCCAGGGCCTCCAGTAATATGCCCTAAGGACTTTTCTTCAAGGCATACTTAGCACTCAAGGCACTCTTAGCACTTCAAGACAAACTAGGCACAACAGTACTTTTGCCTAGTTTTGCCTAGTACCTATGCAAACATATTGCTCAAAGACTAAAAACGTTAAACTATGCCTCTGGCACTGTCAATTAGTTCAGTTATAAGATATTTCATCACAGAAGATAGCACACATGACTATACCATGAAACTGAAGTGTAGTCCTATATAATTGATATATTTTGGAATCTAATCTATTTTAAAAGGGGAAGACCATTTATCAATAAGTGAATAAAATGTGATATGTCAAATGCGGAGTATACAATCCTTTGCACATGAGTATATTAAATAAATGTGAGCTTGCAAATCTCTATAGTACCCCCAGCTTAGATTTTATATTCATTGCTTACACACTTAAGAAATCGGGAAAGAAAAATGACAGTCATTAGAGTGGCATTCAGATGCAGTTATACTAAAACAACGCTGACACTTCCAATATATCTCTGGAGAGAAAATGTGCGACTTAAAACAGTGCTGCGTTTTCCATCATTTATGCTCCGTGTCTTTTCAGTTTGCCAAATGACATTCTTATTCTACCCTCCTCTGAGCACCTTTTATCATCCCAGACTTGTCTTTACAAAGTACAAGAAGAATTAGGAGACAGAAATATTTATTGAGGGTAATTTAACTAAAATGAAACATTTTTTCACAAGAAAAAGCATTTATATTGCAGAGAAATATGCAGTGTTTAGTATAGCTGAAGACCACGCAGAAACCTGGTATCAACATCCTATTACATGGGCGACTAAGGGCCTTTTCACATCAGCGGTAAGCGCTGATCGCGGCAGTTGCGGTGAAAAAAACGCATCTGCCGTAGTTACCGCATAACGGCCGCATTTGCGGTTCACTTGCGGCAAGCCCCATGCAATGTCTATGGGGCTTGCAGTAAGTGTCCGGAAAGTGCGGTATAGTTGCGGTTTCAGCACTTGCCGCAGATGCGGTCGCGAAAAAAACGCGGTCAGACATGTTTTTTTCGCGCCCGCATCAGCCGCAAGTGCCGAAACCATAACTATGCCGCACTTTCCGGACACTTACTGCAAGCCCCATAGACATTGCATGACGCTTGGCGCAAGTGAACCGCAAGTGCGGCCGTTATGCGGTAACTACGGCAGATGCGTTTTTTTCACTGCCACTGCCGCCATCAGCACTTACCGCTGATGTAAAAAGACCCTAATTCAATTAAATATGTTTCTAGTTTCCAATTCTTTAGTTCAAATTCTTTGTTTTCTAGTGCTTTGAATTAATTCTCAATAATTCTACACAATGAAACGAGTTGTGTTACACCTAATTTAATAGTTAGAAGCAATGCTGGGTGAACCCGAACTGCATGGGCCCCGAACACGGACTTCTCAGGGAACTCGTGTGGCGAAGTTGAATATTTTGTGTCAAAAAATGCACCAAATCTGCGGTGCAGATTTGGTGCATTTCTGATGCGAAAATGGTGCCGATTTGTAACCCTGTGTTTTTCCTGATCAAGTCAATGGCTTAAAGGACTGAACAACGGTGAAAAATTGACATGCTGCAGATTTCTCCACAGAAAAATCCACACCTTTTCCACAGCGGAAAAAAAAACGTAGCATGAACACAACACTTCAGAATTCTCTCAAACTTTTCTGGCTTGCAAATGTCAGACAAATATGCACCATTTCTGCATCAAATCCGCAACAAAAATGCGGCACAATCCAAAGCGTGGGCACAAGGCCTAAAGGTACCATCACACGAGGCGACAGTGCTGGAGATGTCGGCGGTGACTGGCGGGAGCGTGCACGTTTTTGGCGCCCCGCCAGCGTCGCCGTCCCCCATTTACATGGGGCGACACCTCCAGCGTCGCGCCGGTGATCTGACAGGCGGCATCGCCGATCAGAGTGTCTCAAAACCCCAGCAGCGATGCAGTACAATGGGAGCCTATGGCTCCCATCGCCTGTCAGGTCGCCGGCGGCCGTTTACATGGGGCGATGTGTGTCCAACACGCAGCTCCTCCGGACTGTGAGTACATACCCTTACTGGTGCAAAATAGGGATTAAAGCAAGACAATGATAATTATCGAAAGCAAGAGTAATCTCCAGCAAAGACAGACAGGGCAGGTGAATTAAAAAACAAATATTCTTTATTCTTCTGTTTAAAACATCATCCAGCAGATAGTAGAGTGACCCCAGCAGTAGGAGAGATCCCCCGAATTCAAGAATTTTTAATCATCTTAATCTCAATCATAATTAAGACTTCTTGAGGTCGAAATGCATGGGTAGCTCTTCTAGTGCTGGGGTCACTCTACTATCTGCTGGATAGAACAGAAGAATGGGGGGGCGTGGCTAAGCTGGAGCTGTGAGCGGTCGCGGGACTGAACCTCTCCCGCCGCGATCCTACTCTGGGCTGAGACCGCCGCGGCCACCGGGCATATTACACACCGGAGTGTGCTCCGGAACTTCCCTGGACCCCGGGGATACATTTTGAGCCGCTGACCGAGCCGCTATGACCCGCCGGAGGCAGAAAGATGGCGGGGCCGCCGGAGGCTGCACTGTCCAAGATGGCGCCGAAGCTGCAGAGGAGGCGGAGAGGCAGAATGCAGCATGTGCACGGAGGATGGCGGCTGTGGAGAAACTACACAGGTTTGCAAGGGGTGCTTCACAGGCTACCTCGGAGCAAGAGGAGCATTATAACAGGGCTGAGGATTCAGACCAGGAGCGGGGGATGGAGGACGTGGAGCAGGGTCCCCAGAGGCAGGTGGCTGGAGGTGATTGTGACACTCTACAGGAGGGGGCCGGAGTGGAGGATATGCCTGAACCCACTCTGAGAGACATTTTTGCAGCAGTGACCTCTTGTGATCTTAAACTGTCTAAATTGACACAGCAAGCTGCAGGCATGCAGTCTGAGATATCTAATATTAAAGTGGATATGAAGAAAGCTGATGTCAGGACAGGGGAGGTTGAAGAGAGGGTCAGTACTCTGGAGGATGTTATAGACAAGATAACTAAAAGCCAAAAGAGATGTGAAACCCGGCTGAGAGAAGTAGAGTTAAAAAATGACGATCTTGAAAACCGCTCCAGGCGGAATAACATTAAAATTGTGGGAATCCCTGAGAAGGCTGAAGGTCCCAGACCATCTGAATTTGTAGAGACATGGCTGCTCCAGAAATTTGGCGCAGATGCTTCTCTGGAGTGTTTGCTGTTGAAAGGGCCCATAGGATCCCATTGAGGCCGCTTCCCCTGGGGCGTCCCCTCGTCCCATCCTTGCAAGAATTTTAAACTACAGGGATAGAGACGCCATTTTAAGGAAGGCGAGGGTGGCTGAAAACCTGACATTTGATGGACAGAATGTGTCAATTTATGCTGACTATTCCCCAACAGTCCAGAGAATGAGGATGAAATTCGGGGAAATCAAGAGGAAACTAAGAGATCTGCACATTGAATATTCTATGTTGTATCCGGCCAAGCTGCGTGTGGTGGCACTGGAAAAGGTGCATTTCTTTCCTACTCCGGAGGAGGCAACGGACTGGCTGGAACGTAATAACAGGAGCCTGCGAGACCAGCAGGTTTCAGGGAAGGGCTGATCTTGTTGGCCGAGAGGAGATGGTTGGGCCCTGGGTTTCTTTTGGAACCTTTGCAGACTATGGGATGGTACTAGAAATGTAACTGTCCTTTTCCATGGTTGAATTCGTGTTTTCCATTTTTCTACTTTTTCCATTTTTCTATTTTTCTAAATTTATTTGGTCCCTTTACTCTGTATTTCCATATTGTAGAGGGACTGTCATGCTATTAATGTTGGAGACTCCTGAGTGATGGGGGCTGCGGTGGGTTTATAAAGCCTAATGTTCATTAACTGCTTAACTAAATGATTACCGAAGGCGGGAGAGGTTCGGGGTGATGGGAGGTGAGAGTACACGTTTGGTGTTGGTAAGTGGTTGGAGTGGTGTTGAGGCTCAGCTTGACACTGTTACCCACTCCCAGTTGGGGAAAAAACTACTCTATGGGAGGGTTGGAGGAGCGAGAGGTGGGCTTGAGGGGGGGTTGGATGGGGGGGAGGGGTGGGAGGAGGGGAAGGGATTTGGGAGGGAACCGTAGATGGCTGTCTATTAATATTCATTGGAAGCTCTTTGGTAGGACTGTTGTTAGCTGGATAATATGGCGAATCAAATAAGATTACTGTGCTGGAATATACGGGGTCTGGCTGATAGGAACAAGAGGGCAACAGTGCTGCGGCACGCTCTTTCCTTCCGGCCTGCCATTATATGCTTGCTAGAGACCCATTTGACTAATGAGAAGAAACACAGCCTGGCCAGAAGATGGCAAAGTCATGCGTACCACGCTGTGTACTCCAGTTATGCGAGGGGGGTCTCGGTCCTGGTCCATGCCTCGGTGCCATATGAGGAGATTGAAGTGCGTCTAGATAAGGAAGGTCGGTATGTCCTGTGGTGTGTCGTGTGTATGGATGTCTGTTTTGTTTTGTGGCGGTATACTTTCCACCTCCTTTCTCGGAGGGCATGCTAAATGAGATTATGGATCACACCAGGCACAGGGTGGGAATACCATTATTACTTATGGGAGACTTTAATACGGTAGTGGAACAGGGCTTGGACCGAGAGGGAAGAGGTCAGAGGACTGTTGGAGGGGATGGGTTGACGCCATTTGCAAGTTACATTAGGGAACTAGGAATGATTGACTTGTGGAGGGCGAGAAATGAGAGGTGCCGTTGCTACTCGTGTTTCTCCTCTTCACACGGTTCAATGTCCAGAATTGACATGGCTCTGGGTAATCGTCACTTGGATACTATGATTATTAAAGTAGACTATCTGCCGAGGGTGGTGTCGGACCACAAGCCAATTATGGTAACTCTTGGAGCTGGGATGGTGAGGGGGGGATACAGGGGGGAGTGGAAGATTCACCCTTCGTGGTTGCGGACACTGGATATGCCAAAAATTGGTAGAGAACTTGAAGGTTTTTTCCTGGATAATGAGGGTAGTGCCCCCAAGGGAGTGGTGTGGGATACTATGAAAGCGTTCCTGAGAGGATTGTTTATTAGGGAGATCTCTAGGTGCAAAACCGAAACTAGAGCTGAAGAACAGAGGGCGATGGATGCACTGAGACTGGCAGAGGCTACTGCCATTGACAGACCGTCGGTGGAGGCGCAGACCCACCTCAGAGAGACCCAAAAAGTTGTAGATGATCTATATATCAGGACAACGGAGAGGAGGCAAGAGTTCTACAAGGCATCCTTTTTTGAAGATGGGGAGAAGATAGGCCACCTTTTGTCTGTGGTGGCGGCGGCTCAGCGGGACTCTTCTTATGTATACACTGTTAAGAATACAGATGGTGGGGTAGTTGATGACACGGAGGGTATACTAAATGTCTTTAAATGCTTTTATGAAAAATTGTATTCCTCCGGTCTAACAATCCCGTGTGAGGAGCTGGCTAATTATGTTCAAGGAGCTGGGTTACCACGGATAGGAGAGGAATGTGGTGAAAGGCTAGGGCAGCCATTGACGATAGAAGAACTAGAGGAAGCATTGGCCTCAATGACGAATGACAGGGCCCCTGGGGCGGACGGTCTCCCGGCTGAAGTGTATATAAACAACTTAAAGATATTCTGTTGCCTAGACTGCTGATAGTTTTTCAGGAGGCTTTGCTGACGGGTGGTCTGCCGGAGTCTATGAGGGAGGCGGTTGTAGTGGTCATACCTAAAGAAGGCAAGGATAGGAGCATACCAGAGTCGTATAGACCCATTTCATTACTATCTGTAGACGTGAAGCTACTGGCCAAGATCCTGGCACGAAGGCTGGGAGAGGTGATCGCAGATGTGATACATCCAGACCAATCTGGATTTATGCCTCATAAGTCCACGGCTATCAACCTGCGGCGCCTCTTCTTGAACATCCAGCTTCCTGCGGATAATGGAGGGAGTAGAGTGGTGGTTTCCCTCGACGCCCACAAGGCCTTTGATAGTGTGGAATGGGACTACTTGTGGTTGGTATTGGAGAGGGATGGGGTTCCACCAGAGGTTTATCTCGTGGGTGAAGATACTATACCGAGATCCTGTGGCTAGTGTGAGGGTTAACGGTAGGCGGTCGGGAAGGTTCCGTTTGTTCAGGGGCACTCGCCAGGGATGCCCGCTGTCACCCCTGCTTTTTGCTATAGCCATAGAACCCTTAGCTGCGTACATCAGGCAGACGGCTGGGGTACAGGGGTTTAGATTTGGTTCGGTTGAAGAGAAAGTGGCCTTATATGCAGACGATGTATTGCTATTCCTGCGAGACTCGGGGGATTCCCTTGCCCAGGCGATAGAAGTGGTTAAGAAATTTGGTGTCATGTCGGGCCTTAAGATCAATTGGGGAAAATCTAGCATCATGAAAGTGGATGACGATGGAGTGGTGGGGTTGGCAGATGGGGGGTGTGCTGATCTGCAATTAGTAAAAAAGTTTAAATACCTGGGGATCCAGATCTCTCTGCCCGTCCTAGATTACATTAAGTGGAATATTCTGCCCTTGATAGACTCCCTGAAAGATAAGATACGGGCCTGGTGTGGTCTGCGCCTCTCGGTGGTAGGTAGAATTAATTTGGCAAAGATGGTTCTCATGCCAAAACTCCTTTACGTGCTCCATAACTCGCCTGTCTGGATACAGAGGGGATTGTTCCAGAAATTGAGGTCATTATTGCGGAAACTGGCATGGGGTTCGGGTCAGCCAAGACTAAAGTTGGAAACATTACAGAGGCCTAAGGATGAAGGGGGCTGGCTATGCCGGATCCATGGATCTATTTTCTGGCTGCACAGAGTCAACATTTTAGGGGCTGGGCAGAATTTGCTACGGGTTCTTCTACTCAATTGATCCTTGAACACTTTATTCATCGGAGGCCACTGGTGGGGGGGTTGGAGGCTGGAGACTTCGGTAGATTTGGGGGGCGGTTTCCCACTCTGTGCCTGGTTCACAAGGTTTGGAGCAAGGTTAGGGCAGTGAGAGGGATTACAGGTGTCTTGAGATATACCCCTCTATGGTTGAATGCAAATCTGGGTGAATTTTACAAACTGGGGGAGCAGAAGGTATGGATGCGTAGGGGCATAATTTGGGTGACTCAGATTCTATCAGGAGGTAGATTGAGAACATTTGAGGACCTGAGTAATGAATTTCATCTGAAGGAATCCGATAAATTTTTATATTATAGAGTCCGACATGCCTTTAGGCAGCAGGCTGAACTGAATGATCTCAGGTTACAGGTTGATGTGGTATTAGATAACATATGTATGGCGGGTGTCACAAAAGGGGTCATATCCACACTCTATAGAGACCTTATGCACACGGTTCTGCTGCGACATCCCATTAAGGCACGAGACAAATGGGAGGAGGACCTAGGGGAGATAGAGAACGAAGTCTGGGAATCAATTTTGGAATACGGGCCTAAGTTGTCACTGAGCGAACCGGGAAGACTGTCACAGTTGTACCTGGTCCATAGATCATACAGAACACCTGCTTTCTTGTTTAAAATTGGAGTACGGGGATCATCAGAGTGCCCGAGATGTCATAGTGAGAATGCCGGGCTCATGCATATGATGTGGAACTGCCCCAGTTTGCAAGCGTTTTGGTTGACAGTGTTGACCCTGATAGAGGGCAGATATGAATGCGTGATACCCAGAGAACCCCTTGTATGTGTGTTGGGCTACGTAGAGCTTATTAAGGTTCTGAATATACGTAAAATGGCGGTGGCTAGACTGCTGTTCATCGCCCGTAAGCTGATAGCGAGGCATTGGATCAGGGCCGAGCCGCCCTCAAGGACGGAATATGTTAGGGGGGTGGAGTATATTATTAAACTGGAGGGGAAGATATACAGGAGACGGAGTATGGGGAAACTGTTTGATCAGCTGTGGGAACCCTGGCTGAGTCGGTGATGGGTAAAGGCAAGGAAGGTTGGATAGGAAGTTTTAATGGTCAGTAGAGTGGTATATTCCTTACATCTATGAGTAACTGCCATACGTATTGTAATGTTATTGATGAATACCGTTGATTTAAATAACCACATAAGAAATTAACAGTTATCTGCGGAATGGGAAGGGAGGGTATGTGGGAGGGTGGGGGGAGGGAAAGGGGGGGATTGGATTGGGGAATATTAATATGTAAACTTTGATGCATATTTGTGGATTTTTGTAATGTTTAACTTCATTTAATAAAAAATATCTGATTCAAAAAAAAAAATAGAACAGAAGAATAAAGGATATTTGGTTTATAATTCATCTGCCCTGTCTGTCTGCGCTGGAGATTTTCTCTGTTTTGGGTTTTTGCCCGCTGAGACCAGGGCGGCTCCATGTGAGCAGTGTTTGGACCATATATGCCTGGAGAGCAAAGGGGTGAGCTGTACTCTCCTTTTTTTCAATGATAATTATCGAGCTTCTGTACTGCTGTCACACTACTTCTGGGTCCACTCATCAAACCCTATGCATTTCACTTGTTCCTCAACCCACCCTTTGTGATTGGTTGCAGTCAGGCAGAGAGCTGCAGCCAGCAACTGTATGCTTTATCTGGGCTGCACAGCAAAATACGGGAGACTCCACGCCATTAAAAAAAAAATATATATATATATAGTTTAAAAAAATAGTGTGGGGTCCCCTCCAATTTTGATATCCATCCAAGATAAAGCACACAGCTGGAGCTGGTATTCTCAGCCTGGGGTGGCCCATGATTATTAGGCCCTCCCCAGGCTAAAAATAGTATCCTGGCACTTAACCCAACTCATCCCGATTGCCCTGGAGCGATGGATAACAGGGTCATATAAGAGGTTAATTACAGCTGTGATTTGTAAAAAATCACAGCTGCCATCAAGCTTTAAATTAGTAATTGGGAAGGGTCTATGAGACCCCCATTATTAATCTGTAAATCAAAAGAAATAAACACAAACACCAAAATATCTTATTTGATTTAAAAAGCACACACACCCTCTTAACCCCAAAACCAACACTGCTGGTCTGAAGTGAATTGATCATCAATAACAAAGTAGTGGACAACCCCTTTAATGCTAGTGTGATCCAAGGTTTATTAAAGAGGTTGTCCAGGCTTTTTGTATAATTTATATGTGCATTTAGGCTGCAGAATGCTAACAGTTTTAATTTACACTCAGTTAGCATTTTGCATAGTTACCTAGATATCAGCATTCTGCGTGTGGAGGAGTTGCTCAACCCTGACTATAAGTGTGTTGTGTTGGAGTCTGGTCATAACATCACAACTGGACGTTACACCCAGACTCCAGCAGGTCTGCACCAGTCTCTAGCAGACGCTCACAGCCCAGGCATGCCGATGATGACCCCATTCATCGCACTGAGCTGTTTCAATTTGCTGTTCTCTATATATCCACAGAACTTGCTGTGAATTCAAGATGAGTGTCCCTACTTACAGCTCAGTGCAATCAGTGTTTACATAAATTGATGGTCGTGGTCCTGCTGAAGACAGGGGCACACCTGAGTCGGGGGTGAGCAGCTTGCTGATATCTAGGTAACCATGCAAAATGCTAACATGCTGTAAATTACAAACTGTTAGCATTCTGAAGCCTAGATACACATATAAATTATACAAATACCCCTTTAAGGATGTTTTTCCTATCGTGTAGAACAATTATATATGAAATGATTATGTGCTTCTAAGTTCTTTTCCAACACTGCAATATAAAGGTACCATAAACAATAAAATGATTAATACAAATATAAAAGGATTTTAACACATCAGAAAATAATAAAAAATGGATTGACGTACATTAAAAACAAAGCCATGGTAAGTTTCACAACGTCATTCAACCTTAAACCTGGCTCTGTATTTGCTCAAGTAATACTTAAGACATTATTTATTCCAAACACACGTATAATATCAGCTCAACAACTGTGTGAAAGGTGCTTGATTTCCTCGGCAGTTGGTTAGGCTGAGCGCCACTTTGCAGAGATACATGAGGTTATTCATCAGATACGTGACAAATGGGAAGTCGTGAATCAACGTACCACAGCGATGAACCTCCCTGCATCACTGAAGAGCAAAATTAGCTTTCATCCACACAACTTTCCCCAGCTGCTCATGCTGGACATGCTGAACGTTATCATAACCCATCCAACCAGGAGCCCAAAGACAAGTTGTCACTGTTCAAGAGTAATGGAAATATTTCTCCTTCTCTAAAAAGAGCAATACATTTCTTGTCCTAAAAAAAAACTACTTCCAGCAAAGTAAGGAATTCACTCAAAAACCAGTATATGTAGCTCAATGGTTGAGACTAACACTACATATAATGCTTTGTTTTCAGGTCATATCTCTCGTGAAGGACCAATAAACATGCTACGTTCACTCAGAACCAGAAGATATATTCTAGAAAATGAAACAATATATTTTATTGTACTTAAAATACAAGCAAGAAAAATCACTCATCAGTGCAAGAGATGGAAAAGATGGGTGTTTGCAGTATGGCTCTACTAGCAACCAATCCAGTCAACATGACCAGTGAAGACGAGTTTCAGAAATATCTAAAAACTAAAAATGTGTAAAATTGCTTTTTAAGGGCAATCTTTCAGGTCAGCCAAGCCTCCAAAACCAACACCATGACACGGTTTTGCATACATTTTGCATTCTGATAAGCTTGGGACCATATTTACAAGTTCGACAAAGCTATTTTTCTCTCTCAAATATACTTTTACGAATGACTTAGGTGTAGTCTGGCCTGGCATTACTTCCACCAGTACTTGTAGTCAAAACCCACAAAACCCTGTCTTGTAGTGTTACTACAGTCTCCTAAGGATACACTGCACTGATGAGTCCAGGTAGAGTACACCAGGTTATCAGGAAGGGACACTCGGAATTGACTGATTTACAGTGGTACGGAAATAACTTGGACAACAGGAAAGGACATCAATCATAAAGGAGGCATAATTACAGGTAAGGAATGCAGACTAGTCTGAGGAAAGTTGCAGTAGTCCAACGTCATTTGCCAATGATGACTGAAGACATAAAAATCATTATAGAAAACATAGAAAAGCCAACCAGAACTTGGTGAACCTGACAGAACCTGATGTAACAGAGATCTCTTACCACTTCTTTTACCAATTATACCTATGTATACACCATAATGGGAAACTCAAAACTCCATCAAGGCTGAGTTCTAATTATAATTATACATTTGTGTTTACTCCAATACTGTCTATGATTTTACCTATGAGATTTCTCTATAACGTCCCCAAATGTGCATTGGGCCCTGGTGCCACCTATGCAGGTGAAAAAGTCTACAGGTAATTGTACCCTTTATCTTTAGCCATATTTACTTTCTGTTACCAGTTTGGTTATCTTGATCGTAACTACCTTGGTGTACTTACTAAATATAAACAATACCAGAACCTTCTATTGACCTATTCTCGCCATATACAATGGCTTGTTATTCTTGATTTATAGTTCACTCTTTCGGAAAGATATTAACACATCAAACAGTTATTGATCTAATATAATCTTTGCATGACAGTATTTATTAGGGTTGTTAAATATTGCATATTTTCTCTTCTGTGATCTTGTGTCTTTTAACATATATTATAATAATAATAATAATAATAATAATAAAAACTCATCTTTGGTGGCATTTGAACCCAAGACCCCAGCGCTGCAAGGCTGCAGTGTTAACCACTGAGCCACTGTGTTGCCTCTTTAACTTTATATATAATTTTTTGTGAATAGGGGATATACCTATGGATGCACCACAGTGGGAGACCCAAAAGTCCATCAACAATGAGTTCATTCAATTAATATTTATACATATGTGTTAACTCCAATTCAATATATGACTATTTACAGTAGTTTTCTATCTATCTATCTATCTATCTATCTATCTATCTATCTATCTATTGTCTATCTAATCATTAATCTATGTCTGACTCTACCTATTGTCATGATCATCAAAACATTTTAGGTTATAGGGCCAAAATAATAATTAAGTCTTTTGGCTATGAGATAATTGTGATAAACTATTTTGCATCTTCACATTTTTCTAACAGGGTAAAAGGTGTTCTAGAACTGCAACACTAATTTGATACTTCAGAGGTCAACTACTCGTCTATATTTTCTGGTCAAATGAACGACAAATTACTTTTTAACCAATCCTTGGTGACACTGATGACAAGCCTAAACCAGTTATTGGCTGAAGCTAGTCATCAAGACATCATTACTGCTGCAGGAAATACAGACCTTCAGGAATCTCTCTCACCCCTGTTATAATGTAATATTGTATTTATCCCTGACAATGTTAAATTCAATGTCTAAGTAAGGCCCCTTTCACATCAGCGTTTTGCTGATGATTGTGGATGATCCGGCAGGTGGCGCCGCATCTGCCGCCTAACGGCCGACTTGCGGTCCGGATCCGGCAAGCCCCATGCATTGTCTATGGGGCTTGAGGTCCGGTGCGGCAAGTGCGGTTCTCCCGGATGCGGCAGAACCGGCACTTGCGGCCGCGAAAAAAAAAAGCTACTTTTTTTTTTGCAGCCGCAAGTTCTGGATCCAGCCAATCCAGCGTAACTGCACTTGCTGCACCTGACCGCAAGCCCCAAAGACAATGCATGGGGCTTGCCAGATCTGCCGCATATCAGCAGAAATGCCAATGTGAAAGGCCCTTTATACATGAAATCTTTTACAGTCTTAACTTTGCAACCTGTAACATTTACATTCAACTCTACCTTCTATATGTCTTATAATATTCTATGTTATTATTTGAAACTATTAAGGGGCTGTCCGGGACTCCAAAATTAAAGACCTACCCTTAGGATAAGTCATCAATGTCTGATTGGTGAGGGTACGACACCCGGCACCCTTGCCAATCAGCTTCTCTTATTACAGGCGGGGGCCGGACTACATCAACAGAATAGAGGACATCGCTGGGTCCTAACTGCGGCCACTATACAGTTGACAAACCTATGCTGTACAGCTCTGCAGCTGAACAGTTCCAGCTGGTGACAGGGAACAGCTGATCAACAGGGGTGTTGGGCATCACACCCTCACTGTTCAGAAACTGGGATAGGTCATGAATATTAAAGTGCCGGACAACTCCTTTAATAACAAAAAAAAAAGTTAAAAAGAAAAAAAAAAGTTATGAAAATTTGCAAGTGGACAACTCCTTTAATATAAACTGTAAAATAAATACTATTCCAACAGCAACTAACTCTGATCAGGTAGAAATTGCTGTTTGCAATATTTCATTTAGAGAAGCAACAAATATTTACCATCAGCTCAATTATGTTTATATGATTTATAATCACCATCATGAAAAACAAACTCCTTTCGCATAACTCCTGCATTACGGCTGCCATATACCACATCTAGAAGTGAAGCCCTTGATGGTTCTCTTTCTCTTTTATGTGAAATTAAATAATATACAGTCGTGGAATAAAAGTTGGCATTAATTAGATACTGAGCTTGCACCTAATCACTGGATAATTTCATTCTTAAATTGCTGTGGATGATAATTATCCAGCAAATTGTTGTGCTCTCAGAATGGTCCTGTATACGGTGTATGCTGAAGTGTCAGTGATTAGCGTGATGGTGACGGCCGCCTAAAGTTCACACCGGCTTCTAGTTTAATTATATATTCGAGAGCATTTAAATGTAAACGGCATTCATCAACTCCCACTCCTAGAATATATAATGTGAATATAACATCATAAACTTACTAAAAGGGCAATCTGTATTCAAATATGTGATATAGTTAAATTACATACAAGCTAAACTGCTGTGGGGGAAGGGGAGGGCATCCTGCCGTACAGATAACCCTTCATGAGCATGATGGAACTAATGTAACAGATATAATAGTACAATTATCACCTGCAGAAATCAAGTACAAGGCAAGGCTATGCTCTCTTAGAAGCCTCTGTCAGTCTCTTTAGTATTTTTATTGGAAATAGTACAGCATGCAATGATGTTTTTCCCGAAAACAACAGACATATTCACCCCACTTGGCCGATCCTATCATAAGTCAATGGGTCTGTTGGTCGCTGCCTTGAGAATGTATATATAGGGATGATAATGATTTTGAAAGAAGTCAAAATCTGGTATAATAGGGAGTATGATTTTCCTGCTTGACAGTCGGATAACCTATACAGCAAGAATTAACCATTCATAAAAGTGAAATGCTTAAAGGGATCCTGTCACCTCCAGAACGCCTCCTAAGCTACCAAAACATGTCCCTGCACCATCCTATCACTAATCTCACACTCCTTTTGTCTCCTAAAAGCATCCTGTGAAAGTGCATAAAAACGTTTTAATACTTACTCATTAGTGATTATAATTAGCAGGGGCTATATTCTTTAGTCACCAAGGCGGGCTGTTTTGCAGCTCCAGGATCCACCCTCTCTCTGTGTGCTCTGCTTGTGCAGGCTTTACCCTCCTCCCTCTCTATCACTCATAGAATGCAAATCATTAGTCCTGCCTTCAGCTCCACATCACAGCAGCACAGACAAAGATAGGGCTGGATCCTGGAGCTGCAAAACAACCTGCCCTGGTGACTAAAGAATATATAGCCCCTGCTGATTATAATCACTAATGAGTGAGTATTAAAACGTTTTTATGCACTTTCACAGGATGCTTTTAGGAGACAAAAGGAGTGTGAGATTAGTGATGGGATGCTGCAGGGACATGTTTTGGTAGCGTAGGAGGCGTTTTGGAGGTGACGGGATCCCTTTAAGTATGAAGAACCAAGCATCAAATTTGAAATTTTTTTGTAGGATGATTAAAGGGACTCTGTCAGGGCATTTTTCAGTATTATACTAATAATACCCTTGAATAGTGCTCGGGCAGCCCTTTCAGAATATGTAAAAATCGTTACTGTACCCTTTGTAGTTCTCTTGCTATAAGTACATTCACACTCAGCACTCAGCTGCTTCACTAGTCCATTCCATTACGTTTACTGCTGAATAGTCAGCAATATGTAAATATTCATTTATTATTCACTACTTCCCAGGCAGCTATTCTCTCCCTCCCCCTGTGCTGTGTGTCTCACTTTCATTTTCATGTTGTGCTTTTGAGGAGGAGGGGAGGGAGAAACTGCAGGCACATACCTAGCCAAGCTGTCAAATATCAGATAAGGCAATCTCCTCTGGCAATCTGTGAGAGATTCTTATTTGAACATTTGTTTTGCTGAATACAAGGACAGCAGATGGAAGGATACAGACCCCCCCATGTGAGTGATTTCTACTGAAAGTTCTTTGTGTGCAGCACAGTGATGTTATCACATGAATATTCATTCCTTTAGGAGAATGCAACAGAGAACTAAGTGATCACTCACTGTGAATGACAGATGGAATGAATCTCGTTACTTGCTGTTTAGAGGGGAGTATAAATAAAAGAAATACATGAATAGAAAGAGCTTCACCAGAGGAATTAGAAAATGATATTAATTATATATGGATTATTGACAGATTCCCTTAAAGTAATACAAGCTATAGCTTGTGGTGAAAATCTTCCTTATTGGTGATGTATAGCAATTGAAAGACAAGAACATACCGACTTGTTACAGACTGTGGAATGTAGTTTATACATACCTTCCAATACGTCAGTGGTATGTCCCACCTAAGGACCACCACAGTTATGTAAATTTTGCCCTTTTCAACTTGGGACATGTGTGAATTTGCTGGGTTTATTTCCAAAATTTTAGAACAATCTTATAGTTGGCAGCTATGGTTCATATGTTCT
Source organism: Allobates femoralis (assembly GCA_033576535.1). NCBI lineage: Eukaryota > Metazoa > Chordata > Amphibia > Anura > Aromobatidae > Allobates > Allobates femoralis. Next base: position 164,799,345 of record JARQOC010000005.1, on the reverse strand, counting down.
ACAGTGGTGTTCAAGGAGATTTTCTACTCAATAGAAGTGCCTCTACATACTTGGTTGAGAATATATATATATATAGGGAAGATAAGAATCTTGAAATAAGTCCAAATCTGGTAGGATAGGGTGTATACTTCCCATGTTTGCCATTTCCGGATTACCTATATAGCAAGGATGATCCATTCATACAAGAAAATAGAATCAAGGAACTACCGTATATACTCGTGTATAAGCCGACCCGTGTATAAGCCGACCCCCCTACTTTTGCCCCCAAAACCTGGGAAAATCTATTGACTCGTGTATAAGCCGAGGGTGGACCCTAGCACAAGTATACAGCCCCAGCAGTGTGGTATACACCAGTCCCAGAGGTAGATACAGCAGCCCCAGTGGTAGTATACACGCAGCCCCAGTAGTATATACAGCCCCAGTGGTAGTATATACAGCCCCAGTGGTAGTATACAGGGCCCCAGAGGTATATAGCAGCCCCAGTGGTAGTATACAGTGCCCCAGAGGTATATAGCAGCCCCAGTGGTAGTATACAGGGCCCCAGAGGTATATAGCAGCCCCAGTGGTAGTATACAGTGCCCCAGAGGTATATAGCAGCCCCAGTGGTAGTATACAGGGCCCCAGAGGTATATAGCAGCCCCAGTGGTAGTATACAGTGCCCCAGAGGTATATAGCAGCCCCAGTGGTAGTATACAGGGCCCCAGAGGTATATAGCAGCCCCAGTGGTAGTATACAGTGCCCCAGAGGTATATAGCAGCCCCAGTGGTAGTATACAGGGCCCCAGAGGTATATAGCAGCCCCAGTGGTAGTATACAGTGCCCCAGAGGTATATAGCAGCCCCAGTGGTAGTATACAGGGCCCCAGAGGTATATAGCAGCCCCAGTGGTAGTATACAGTGCCCCAGAGGTATATAGCAGCCCCAGCGGTAGTATACAGGCAGCCCCAGTAATGCAGGCCCCCCCCAGCGTCTCTCCGGTCACCTGTAAAGCAAGCTATACTTATCAGTGTCCCGCTCGCACCCGCCGCTGCCGACATCCACGATCCTCCATCTTCATGCGACTCCTCTTCCTGTTTCCTGTGCGCGTCGCCGGGAATGACGTCATTGCCGGCGACGCGCACAGAAACAGGAAGAGGAGTCGCATGAAGATGGAGGATCGTGGATGTCGGCAGCGGCGGGTGCGAGCGGGACACTGATAAGTATAGCTTGCTTTACAGGTGACCGGAGAGACCCTGGGGGGCCCTGCATTACTGGGGATGCGGGGGCTGCTGTATACCGATGTATACATCGGTATGTACCGATGTATACATCGGTATACAGCACTGACTCGCGTATAAGCCGAGGGGGGTACTTTTCAGCCCAATTTTTGGGCTGAAAAACTCGGCTTATACGCGAGTATATACGGTAAGTGTCAAATTTGAAATATTTACTAGGATAATGAAGTAATTCCAGCTACAGTTTGTGTTGATGATCTACATTCTTGGTGATGTATAACATTGAAAGACAAGAACATACCATCTTGTCATAGACTATAGAATGTAGTTTATGCACACTTTACAAAAAAAGTCAGTTTAAGTCCCACCTAAGGACCCCACCTTTAATGTAAACTCTGCCCTTTTTACATCAGGACACGTCCGAATTTGCTGGATTTGATTCCAAAATGTAGAACTATCTTATAGATGGCAACTATGGTTCATATGATCTACAGTAATGTTCAAGGAATTTTCCCGTTGTATAGCAGGGCTTCTACATGGTGGGTCTTAATCATATGTACCTCCAAATCCTCCTTGGCAGCAATAAGTGAGTGGAGTTTATTGATTATATGACTCTCAAGTAAATTAATAAAAATACTAAACTCAATAGTGTTTGGGCTCAGGACTGACAAACGTAGGTTCTACATGACATTACTAAGGTGCACTGAGGCTGAGAGAGGTGAGGGATGAGCCGGTGTAGCTGGCCTTTAATGGCAATGTTCTTCCTGGATATCCAACACAAAGCTTCATGCAAATCTGCGTTATATTATAAACTAATATCTAAACTCTCAAAATAAAGCTGTTAATCATTATTCAGATATACAAATAAGCATTATGGTAGAAATCTGCAGAAACTGAAGGCTGATACTTATCTAGTAATCCATCATTGAAGGGCACCAGTCATGGGATAGACTGCACGTTTATAAAAATGTAAGACACAGCATTGTGCTAAACATATCAGTTCATATTATTAAGTATATCTTTTTCTTTCCTTTTGTCTATGTCAGTCTAGAGGTTTACAGAGGTATTATTGTTTGCTCCCGAAGTAGATGATCCTACCTGATAGAAATTGGGCCAGAAAGTGCTTATTGCCAGTTCTGCTCGATTCCATATGCCTGTGGCTGGTCCAGATACATTCCAGATTGAGCTCCCTTTTTCCCCATTGTTAACTGTCACATAAATGTTCATGGATCCAGGAAGAGCTCCACTCTTGCTGGACACAAAGTAATGAAAGTCAATGCAGTGTGTGTCATTCTCTTTCAGCTGAGGTAAGAGCAGGACGGCCTTCTGCCCAACACGTCTTCCAGTTGTATTCACCATCATAAAAGACCCTGAAATGCAAAAAATTACACAATTAGCACAAAGCAAGAGAAAACAAGGTGCCTATAGTTTTTTTACTTTTCAGATTAACGGAATGTATAGACACATATACGAGTACACAAACAGACGTGAGCATTTGAATATTTTGACGATATCATCATATTTATGCAGATTTCCAACTCCAAGCTGTATACTATTGAATGCTAATTGGATGAAGCAGATCAGGTGATATGTATTTGTGTAATGAAGGAGGGTAAGGCCTAAGGATAACAACACCCTTATCAAGGTGTGCAGAATTATTAGGCAGGGGCCCAGGACAAACCTCTGCAAAATGTGAGTCGAGTGTGTTTTTTTCAACGATGGGTATACATCCTGCATCATTAATGGTACCTTTACACGCCGCGACGGCAGGCTGGATACATCGCGCTACTTCGCGTGCACGAGCACGCTCAAACGGCTACAAACGGTCAACGCACCCTCTTTACACGCCGCGACAAGGTGCGCTACGCCACGCTACATCTATAGCTAGCTACATCGCCGGGTGTCTCAAGTAGCCAGCTGTAGCGTAGCGTACCATGTTTACACACCGCTCCAACAAGCTACTATGGGCGGACCCGGTGCAGCAGGGATAGCACATAGGCGTGCAACAATCTTGGATTACGAGCCGTCCGTACGATGATAGGACAGCGCAATATCATCAGGATTGGCCAGGCATCGCAGGAGGCTGGTTAATACAGCACGCTCGAGTAATTGTGTAGTGTGACTGGTCAGCTCCTTAAATATCCCGCCCTATGCTGCGACTACCAATCATAAAGCAGGAGCGACCTCCAATGATCGCAGATGGGGCGCGGTAACATGCGACTGTGTCACGCCTTAGATACATGGCAGCCACATCGCCGGTGTCCAGAGTTGCCTTCCGTTGCTTCTTTACACGCCGATACAGCTCGCTACAATCGGCGATGTTGCCTTAAGTTTATGAGCAGAGCCATAAACAGATGTATCTGTCGCCGGCTGTAGCGTCGCCTCTTCAGACGCCGCTACTACAGGCGATATGGACGCTACAAGCTACAATTGTAGCTTGTAGCGCGATGTATCCAGCCTGCCGTCGCGGGTGTAAAGGTACCATAATGGATATTGTTCAAAAACTGTGTCTTAAGCCCCCGTCACACTAAACGAGATCGCTAGCGAGATTGCTGCTAAGTCACAAATTTTGTGACGCAACAGCGACCTCAACAGCGATCTCGCTATGTGTAGCAGAGATCAGGCCCCTGCTGTGAGATCGCTACTCCTTACAAACCTTTCTGGACCATTTTTTGGTCATTGGGCTCCTGCTGGGCAGCGTGCATTGCTGTGTTTGACAGGGTCAACGACCAACGATCTCAACACTACGCCTGAGAGTGGCAGAGTCCCAACGACCACTGTATCAATGCTGCATCACTGGTGAGATCTGACTGTTTGACATCTCACCAGCAATCCCGACAGTGACCCACTAGCGATCCCTACCAGGTCGTATTGCTGTCGGGATCGCTGGTGCATCACCAAGTGTGACGGTACCCTTATTTATGCTGCTGAGTTACTCACTTTTCTATGAATTACACTGTAATACATTGGCTATTATTTAATGGGCTATAAACCACACAGGGGTCTTGTCTGCCTTAAGGCCACTTTACACACACCAACTTCTGTGTCCAACTTCTGAACAGATCTCTGGTTGCAGTGAAATCATGGACACATTGTTATATTTGTACACAGCCACAAAATGGAGCAATGTGTCCATGATTTCACTGCAACCAGAGATCTGTTCAGAAGTTGGACACAGAAGTTGGTGTGTGTAAAGCGGCCCTTAGGTGTTCTTACAAGTGCCCTTACTCTTATGATAGATATTATAGCCCCTCTTCTTTCTTTCTCTTTCCTAGTATAGGATTTACCCAGTAACTTAAGTTTATCACAAACTTTTGTGGATCCCATAGTATTTATATTATGCTTTTTATCATTAGAGCTATTATATACCATTTTCTTTCATGCACATATGGTATCTATCACTTGTGTTTCTTGTCTCCTCTTTCACCACGTGCCTCTTAAAATATGTTTAGTAAAGAATTTTTACTTTTACCATGGTCTGGCATACAATTTTTTCCATAAATGGGTACATGTTTGGCTAGCAAGTAAAGTCCTTAAAGTGGTTGTCCAGTCTACATTCCTAAGTCTGCAGTCACTCTATGCACTGTGTGGATATTCTGGCTACAGAACGGCGGTCACATGACTGCAAATAAGCGATATGCAGACTCCCAGTCAAAATCCAACTAGAGGTGGTAGACTTGCATTGAGCGAGACCATGCCCCCATAGTCGGATTCTGGTGTGGAAAATACCAAACTTACACAATACGTGCGATGCGAGGATTCAGAAGTCTGCAGTCACATCGAGTGAGATGTGTTGCTGCCATCAATTTCAATATTAGTTATTTATTTCAAATGAAATGGGAGAAATGTCTCAATTTCACCTTCTGATCTGTGTTCTATGTTCTTTTGTGAATAAAATAATGCTGCAAGAGATTTCCAGATCATTGCATTCTTGTTTCCTTTACATTTTACAGTGTCCCAACTTTTTTGGAACTGGGTTGCTAGAACAGAAAACATAAAATGCTCTTTGATTGTTAGGATTGTATACAAATATATATATTTTTTTATTCTATGACTGCTGCAATTCACAATTCAATACTGAAAAAAAGACTATGAAAAGACTAGAACAAATCTTGCTGTAATCCGCTGCCCCTTCTCACACTTATCCCTCCGCTCGCCAACCTTTGCCCAGGGAGATTTAGCACAGTAGACATGCAAATGAAAACATACCATGAACACTCACATATTTTTAGAAAATTGCAGCATTTTAGAATTCCAGAGTAAATGGCGATAAAATATAAGCCCAGTACACTGTTATCTCTCATTATGGCTCTAAACCTCTATGCTTGTCAGACCTATTAAATGTACAGAGTGGATTTTGAAACTTTAGGATGGAAAATGAAGACTGTAATAAAAATAATGCATTGCATTTTCAGAACAAATGCTTCAGATGGATTAATTTTCTAAATGCCTCTAGCAGCAGGAGTGAAAGCTTTATTTTTTTTCACAAGAAACAAAGTCTTTGCATATTACTGTAGACTATACTAAATCTGTATATTAAAAAACATAGAAAAAAAGGGTCTAGTGTACAATATGCTAAGTATCTCTAAATATGAAGCAAATTTTCTAAAAAGCTTCTAAATGCATGCTGTTTTTAAATTCTCCATTACTCTATCCATATCTAATACAAATGTATAATATATCATAAAAACAGTTACGTAGTGTCCATTAGTGTGAAATACCAGACTCAGATTATGGCCACAATCTGAAAAAGGTCACCAATCATAACCTGCTACCACTAGATCACATGTGGGAGGTAGCTGAGGAATATCTGTGATTTGCTTTAAAGAGAACCAACCTGCAGGATTTAGGTCTATAAAGTGAGGCCGCTACCTTACAGGCACTGGGATACTGAATGCAGTCATACCTTTACTTCAATGATTACATGTATGATTGCTGAGATAAGTGTTATAGAAGTCTTTAGAAAGTGTGCATGATTGCTGAGATAAATGTTATAGAAGTCCTTAGAAAGTGTGCAGCAAGGGTACAGAGTGTGCAGCACATTAGCATAAAAGAGGCTGGGTTTCTTTTTATTACTCCCTGTTTGTTTGTAATACAAAGAAACCCAGCCCCTCTTATGCTAATGTGCTGCACACTCCGAACCCTGCTGCACGCTTTCTAAGGACTTCTATAACATTTATCTCAGCAATCATACATGTAATCACTGAAGTAAAGGTATGATTGCACCCAGTATCCCAGTACCTGTAAGGAACTGGCTTCACTTTATAGCTCTAAAGCCTGCTTAAAAAAAATTAAGTTAAAGGGATCCGTTCAGCTAGTTTATGCCTCCCTAGCTATTACTATCGTCACCTGCAGCTTCATAATACTATTCAAATCATCCCTGTCTGAGCTCATAGTGTAATGTTAAAGTGGAAAAAATGCATTCATACACTTACATTTTGTAATGTTACTGAGGCAGCGAATAGTCTTTAACAGCATTCCTATGCCATGGTTCCATGATTATCATAGCCCTGTGGGCGTGATAACCTAATTTAAAAGCGCTGTCTGCTTCTTTGTAGATTCTAAAATGTATGGGCTCCTTCCAGGTATGACGTGGCGGCCGCGTCTGTTTCCGGTCCTGCACATTACGGGTGAGTATGGGGTGTACAGTGCGCAGTGCACATTCTGAAGGCGGCAAGCTCACCTAACACTCACGCACAATGCACAGGAACGGAAATAGATACGCCGGTTGCCTCATATCTGAAAGGAGCCCATACATTTTAGAATCTAAAAAGAAACGGACAGCGCTTGTAAATTAGGTTATCAGGCCCACAGGGGCATGTAGTATTGGTGAGTGTTGGCGCTTTGTATTTTTTATGCACAAAAAACATAGCAAGCACCTTATAGTTCTAGCCAAGTAGGTGGGATTTATAGAAATCTCCTACCCACTGTGCTTCTTTTTTTATTACTTTGACACAATGGAAAAACACAAGTAACCTAACATATCTAAGGCTACGTTCCCGCGATGACTTTTAGGTGGGTTTTTGATGATGAACAATTTCTGCAGCATTTCTGTTCCTTTTATGTAAATTGTGTTACTTGCATTTTTTACATGTGTTTTTATCTAGTTATTTACCTTTTTTATTACCTCTTCTTGGTGTCATCTTTTAAGTAAAGCTCCTTTGTTTTTGATATGTCCTAGTACTTGGCTTTAACAAAACCTTCTTGACATCTCCAGGTTCAGATTACATGCATTTTATGCGTTTCTACCTCGAGAGCGCACTAAAAGCTCATGTGTGATTTTTACCTTTGCATTTCCGGCATCTAATTCAAGTGTATGGCTAAGGTCTACACATAAAATGCAGCGGACCTGCATATACAAATGACATGTTGCGGATTTGAACTACGCACCGTAGGTCAGATTACACTGCATAAAAAAGAAGCACAGTGGGCAGATTTCTTAATATCTCATCCACTTTGCTGGAACTGTAAAGCCCTGTGCCCACGCTGGTGCTTTTGCTGCACATTTTTATGGTGGATTATAAATACATGCAGCGAATGCGTATGGTATATTGGCCAGCCAGCAAAGTCAATGTCACTTTGTGTGTGCTGTGCCCACGTCTACACTTTGTAATGCAGCTTTTAGGTGCAGATTTTTACAGATCTTTGATCAGTAAAAATCTGCAGCATGTCAATTAATGTACGGCATTTTCCGTACCATACTCCAGGCGCTTCCTGGTTTCAAAAACTCAGCAAAAAAGCCAACACCACTAGAAGATAGCTTGTAATAACAATTGTGCAAATGCACAAATTACTTCCAGACTGTATAATATAATAAAATTTGAGTTATTTGGTAAAAATTTATCTTTTGAGCCACCCCGCCAACATCAAGGCAATCTCAATAAGGGTGGTACTACTCTATACTTCCTGGTTTTCGGCTGCGTCACACATCATGTGTGACCCACATGATGTGTGATGCAGTCGAGACCAGAAAGTGCCTGTTGTACAGTAGGGAAAATGCTCTACTAGAACAAGGTGGACACAGCACAGTGCTGACAGGGACAGATGCAGATTTTTTTCCATCAAAAAAGCAGCAATTACCTAGCAAAAGTGCAACATTTTTGCTAAATAATTTCTACCAAATTGAATGCAGAATTCATGCAAAAAATTCTGCATTAGTTTTTGACCATCGGCACAAGGTGTAAGACACTGTGTTCTTGATGCAGTGACAATACGCAGAGTCAAAAACTCACTAATATCTCATTGTGGGGAAACAGCCTAAAAGTTTGCCAAGTTAGTGAGTTACATTTCAGCAATGAAAGCAGTGCATTGCTAGCAGCCATGTAACCTGTTTCACACGATCTTGCTCAAACAATTAGATTTTTCACATACCTACATAGTACGGACTATTAGGAGAGTTTGTCTGTTTACAGAGCTTACCCAATTGGCTGTAATTATCTACTACCTAGAGCACGGTAAATGGCACCTGCATGTTGCATTAATAATGACAGATCGCCCACAATCGGCATTCAAGGCCATAGAAAACGTCCACGTCATGCAAGGTGTATGAAGCTTGTGCCAAATGTAAAGAGTCATTTCCATATTCCCCTCCAGCGATGTATATTATATTGAAAAGAACTATGACTTAGAAACTGCTTGTACTCAATTTCACAGAATAGGACCCAGAGGCCAAGGCCCCCTACTCACTGCTATTTTAGATTTTGATCACATTTTTGTGTAACTTGCCATATCCATTACCCAGGTCTAATACATAAACCTGTGTCACATTCTATATGAATTCGATTTTCCCTTGTGTTGATCGGCATGTGATGACTTGTAGGGAATTTGCATAAATAGATTATGCCATAAACAAATGTATTTTTGAGGCGCTTACACACTGAACTCCGCGTTCATCCATCACTGCAATACAAATACAAATGGGTTTGCCCTTTCTTAATGGTGTGAAGTCTATTTCTATCAATCCAGTGCACTTGCCAGACATCCAATCGGCACTAATGAATGCGCCGAACACTATCAGAGTCCATGGAAGACAATCACATGTCTACCACAGTTACACAATCTGCCAATCATTACAAACATGACTGACATGTCAGCAGTAAATAGATAAGAAGGGAATGACACAGGTATAAAAAAACACTGTCTTTAAATTCTAAAGGAAGCCCATTGATCATGACTTTATGAGATAATTGACTTGAAAAGGTCTCACAGTTGTGTGCAATGTATAATGACTCCAATCTCCACAAAGCGGCAACTCAACAACGGAGCAGACAAGTCTTTCTATGGAATGCAAAATTCCATCGACAAGAACTGAACAATGTGAACCCTTTAAATTATGTATGTTAGATAGCCTTAAATACCCCACAATTACAACCACATCTGCATGCATGGAAAATCTAAATAGATTTGTATGTGCAACATACCATACTGCTGCTTTTATGGTAACCCTTTAGATAAAAGAGGTAATAAGTGTATTTTCAGTATGTCTGATACAATGAAGACCTTCATTTTCTTTATCTCCTTTGTGTACTTTCTAATTTAAAGCCCTGTCACACATAGAGAGATCACTGTTTCGTCACAGGTTTTGTGACGTAACAGCGACCTCACCAGCGATCTCACTATGTTTTACATTTAGCACCGATGGGGTCCCTGATGTGAGATTGCCGATCGTCTCAGAATGGCCTGAACCATTTTTTTGATCGTCGGGTTCCCACTGGCCAGCATACATTGGTGTGTTTGACGCCTTAATAACGACCTCGTTGGCGACTCAGAACTCAGCCACGTAGGTCTGAGTTGTCAGACTAGCTGCTGTGTGACAAGGTCCCAACGACCGCCGAAGTCGTTATTCGGGTCGCCATATTGTTGCTGCGTCGTTGAGTAGATCTGACTGTTTGACATCTCACCAGCGACCTTGTAGCGAGGTTCCAGCGATCCTTTCCAGGTCGTATCATTGCCGGGATCGCTGGAATGTCGCCCAAGTTGGACGGGAGCCTAAGTCAAGGATAGATCGTTTGTGCTGCAATATCTCTAGGAAGTAAATAAAATAAATCTTTGCCCCGGGCGCCATGAAACCTAGTTACATCTCTGTGCATGGGTTTACTCTGGATATTCTGATTTTCTGCCAAACTCTATTTGGAAGCATTATTGCTCCGTCTTGTAACAAAATGGATAAAATAATAACAGTTTAATAGAACAGTAGCTTAAACTGTATCTCACAAAGTCTGAAATATTTTAAATGTTCAACCTTTCTGACTGAGCTTTATATAATACACTGCTAACATCAGCAGGCACCTGGCAGTAGTATTTTATTACATCAGAAAATGATGCAATAACACCGGGATGATGTGTGCATGTTGGTATTATGCAAAGTGATGCAACATTACATCATTCTAGGCTTATTTAGGATGTTGTTACAGTGCTACTGGATATATTTACCCGGTGAAACATTGAAATTGCACTATGTGAAATATCTTCAAAACGAGAGCCAATAAAAATGTTTCATGGTCATACTCATGTTCAGAACACAAAGTTAAAGACCTTTTTAAGTTAGTAACAATTTCAGTGTTGACCGGTGTAATTATCCACTGAAATGGAAAAAGGTCACTGGTGAGCATGTCCCCTGTTCTGAGTGAATGCTACCAACCAATGAACTGTGATGCCCTGTGTGTCGCCGACTCCTGAAGCCCCAATACTACAGCTTGATTTACCGTATATACTCGCGTATAAGCCGAGTTTTTCAGCCCAAAAATTGGGCTGAAAAGTGCCCCCCTCGGCTTATACGCGAGTCAATACGGCCCCCTAAAAAGTTTTGCGCCCCCACCTCCCTTTCTGGGCCCCCCCGCATGCAGCGCTGCGCATATACATTACCTGTCTAGCAGCTGTCACCCTCCGATGGCTGATCGCGGCTCCCGGCTCCGGGCTCCATCTTCCTCTCTGTCTTCCTGATTGTCAGGTGACCGGCTGGCGTCGCGATGACGTCATCGCGCTGCGCCCCGGTCACACAGCAGGAAGACAGCGAGGAAGATGGAGCCCGGAGCCGGGATCAGCCATCGGAGGGTGACAGCTGCTAGACAGGTAATGTATATGCGCAGCGCTGCATGCAGGGGGGCCCAGAAAGGGAGGTGGGGGCGCCAAATTATGAGGGGGGCCCTGCTGGGGCCCTGTATACTACCACTGGGGCTATATACTACCACTGGGGCTATATACTACCACTGGGGCTGTATACTACCACTGGGCTGTATACTACCACTGGGGCTGTATACTACCACTGGGGCTGTGTGTATACTACCACTGGGGCTATATACTACCACTGGGGCTGTATACTACCACTGGGGCAGAATATACCACTGGGGCTGCTGTATACTACCACTGGGGCTGTGTGTATACTACCACTGGGGCTATATACTACCACTGGGGCTGTATACTACCACTGGGGCAGAATATACCACTGGGGCTGCTGTATACTACCACTGGGGCTGTATACTACCACTGGGGCTGTATACTACCACTGGGGCTGTATGTATACTACCACTGGGGCTGTATACTACCACTGGGGCTGAATATACCACTGGGGCTGCTGTATACTACCACTGGGGCTGTATACTACCACTGGGGCTGTATACTACTACTGGGGCTGCTGTATACTACCACTGGGGCTGTATACTACCACTGGGGCTGTATATACTACTGGGGCTGCGTGTATACTACCACTGGGGCTGTATATACCACTGGGGCTGCTGTATACTACCACTGGGGCTGAATATACCACTGGGGCTGCTGTATACTACCACTGGGGCTGTATACTACTACTGGGGCTGCTGTATACTACCACTGGGGCTGTATACTACCACTGGGGCTGTATATACCACTGGGGCTGCTGTATACTACCACTGGGGCTGTATACTACCACTGGGGCTGTATATATACTACTGGGGCTGCGTGTATACTACCACTGGGGCTGTATATACTACTGGGGCTGCGTGTATACTACCACTGGGGCTGCTGCTGTATATACCACTGGGGCTGCTGCTGTAACACTGCTGGGGCCTGTATATACCACTGGGGATGCTGCTGTATACCACACTGATGGGGGCTGTATACCTGTGCTGGGGTCCACCCTCGGCTTATACACGAGTCAATAAATTTTCCCAGGTTTTGGGGGCAAAAGTAGGGGGGTCGGCTTATACACGGGTCGGCTTATACACGAGTATATACGGTACTTTAATTTGGCCTGCATTGATATGAAATGTGATCTAGAGCTCGACTAAATTACAATTTAATGTTCTGCTTACTTTATAAGCCATGCAGCTGTAGATATTATACACGGTTGTCATGTAAAAAGAAAAAAAAGCTGGCCCCAGCTCTGATCATTTGCAATTCATTATCCCCAATATTAGCAGGATAGCTAATACTATTGTGTTAATGGAGGGCAGGATATCAGTTTGGGCTTAAAGTCTCGTGATTTCCCTCATCTGCTCTCTAATCCTCTGTCACCATTTTTTATATTTCAGTAATAAGAATCACAGAGGTCACACAGAGAAAGAGAAGAATTAATGACTGGAAAATGTCAATGGTAGGCAAACTCTTATTACTTTTGTACAGCTAGGATTTTTTTCTAGCTACAGGGGTTAGTTTATAATGTAAAGTAATTTAACTTTCAGACTGCTAGTGAAGAAGAATAGAAGCAATCATATCCTTTTAGATAACTCACTTGCAAAGCAAGACTATTTTAAAGGGAGTCTGACACCAGATTTTTGCTACCTAATCTGAGAGCAGCATAATGTACACACACAGACCTTGATATATGTGTCACTTACTGAGCTGCTTGCTGTCATTTTGATAAAATCTCTGTTTTATCTGCTGCAGATCTACCATCTTTCTGAATGTTGATCTCTGTATAACCTGTGCACACCAATAATAATAATTTTATTATTATTATTTATTTATAGAGCACCATTGATTCCATGGTGCTGTACATGAGAAAGGGTTACATACAAACAATTTAAAAATACAACGAGCAAACTAACAGTAACGGACTGATACAGAGGGGAGAGAGGATCCTGCCCTTGTGGGCTTCCATTCTACAGGGCAGTGGGGAGACAGTAGGTTGGGTCTGCTCTGGTGGTGGAGGTGGAGCACCGGATCCAATGGTGATGGAGCACCGGGTCCAATGGTGGTGGAGTGCCTGGTCTAATGGTGGTGGAGCGCCAGGTCCAATGGTGGTGGAGTGCCAGGTCCAATGGTGGTAGAGCACCGGGTCCAGTGGTGGTGAGGTGGCACTGCAGTCATTGCAGTCTGTAGGCTGTTCTGAAGAGATGGGTTTTCAGGTTCTGCTTGAAGGTTCCGAGTGTAGGGGACAGTCGAACGTTTTTGGGTGCAGAGTTCCAGAGGAAGGGGGATGCTCGGATGTCTTGCAGGCGGTTAGATGAGGAACGTACAAGTGTGGAGGAAAGGAGGAGGGTGTTGGGAAGATCGGAGGCTATGAGTTGGATGATATCGGGAGATTAGTTCAGAGATATATGGGGGGACAGATTGTGGACGGCTTTGTAACTCAATGTTAGTAGTTTGAATTGGATACGTTGGTGAATTGTGAGCCAGTGGAGGGATTTGCAGAGGGGAGAAGTGGAGGAATAGCGAGGAGAGAGGTGGATTAGTCGGGCAGCAGAGTTAATGACAGATTGGAGGGGTGCAAGAGTGTTAGCAGGAAGGAAGGGAGGAGGTTGCAGTAGTCGAGACGGGAGATGATGAGAGCATGCACTGGTAGTTTAGTAGATTGAGGGTTGAGGAAAGGACGGATTCTGGAAATATTTTTGAGCTGGAGTCGGCAGGAGGTGGCAAGGGTTTGGATATGTGGTTTGAAGGACAGGGCAGAGTCAAGGGTTACTTCGAGGCAGCGGACATCAGGTATAGGGCAAAGTGTGGTGTCATTTATTGTGATAGATAGATCAGGTAAGGAAGGTGTGTGAGATGGAGGAAAGATCATGAGTTTGGTTTTGTCTACATTGAGTTTTAGGAAACGACAGAAAAAGGAGGATATGGCTGATAGATACTCTGGGATTCTGGAAAGCAGAGGGGTGACCACAGGGCCAGAGAGGTAGATCTGAGTGTTGTCAACGTACAGGTGGTACTGGAAGCCATGGGACTTTATGAGTTGTCCCAAACCAAGGGTATAGATGGAAAAACAGAGGGGGTCCCAGGACAGAGCCTTGAGGGATCGCAACAGAGAGGGGATGGGGCAAGGAGGTCGTGTGGGAGTGGGAGACACTAAATGTGTGGTTGGAAAGGTAGGAGGAGACCTAGGAGAAGGCAAGGTCAGTGATACCAATGGAAGAGAGGATCTGTAATAGGAGGCAGTGGTCGACTGTGTCAAATGCAGAAGACAGGTCAAGAAGGAGGAGGATGGAGAACTCTCTGTTATCTTTGACAGTAAGTCATTAGTAATCTTGGTCAGGACAGTTTTAGTGGAGTGGTGTGGGCGGAAGCCAGATTGAAGGTTGTCAAAGAGGGAGTTAGATGAGAGGTGGGATGAGATTACAGTGTGGACATGCTTTTCAAGACGTTTGGAGGCGAACGGGAGCAGGGACATGGGCCGGCAACTGGCTGTAGAGGTGGGGTTGTGGGACAGTTTCTTTAAGATAGGTGTAATTGTTGTGTGTTTGAATGCAGAAGGAAAGGTACGAGAAGTTAGTGATAAGTTGAAGCGGTGGGCTAGGGCTGGGATGAATGTGGTGGTGAGGTTGGGGAGGAAGTGAGATGGGATGGGGCCCAGTGCACAGGTGATGAGGTGTGATCTGCAGAGGAGGTGTGCGAGTTCTCCTTCAGTGATGGAGGGGAGGAGGTTTAGTGGAGGAGGGGAGTGGTCTGGTATACATAGGGGTTGTGGTGGTTGGGTAGCAAAGACTTGTCTGATCTGATCAATCTTACTGGTGAAGTGTGTTGCAAAGTCTTCTGCAGAAATAGGAGAAGTAGGAGAGGGTAGTGGGGGCGAACGAGGGAGTTAAAAGTGTTGAATAACTGCCTGGGATTGTGAGACAAAGAGGATATGAGGGTAAGGAAGTAATTCTGTTTAGTGGTGATGAGTGCTGACTTGAATGTTAGAAGTGCTTGTTGAATGCAGCTTTCTGCCCATGTACAGTGTACACAGAAAGCTGCTAAATACATGAGCTCATGAATATGCATTAAGTCAATGGAAGGGATCTGTATAGATGCAGTGGTGACTGTGTCAAATGCAGAGGACAGGTCAAGAGGGAGGATGAGACCATCTGTTATCTTGTCCCATCATTATAATTTGTCAGGGCGTTTCATGGAGTGATGTGGACGGATGCCCAAACTGTAAGTTGTCAAAATGGGACGATTAGGTGGGATGAGATTACATATGGACATGCTTTTGAGATGTTTGAGGCGAACAGAGCACGGATATGCCAGAAATGAGTAGAAGGTGTGTCGAGATGGTTTCTTTAAATAGGTGTAATTTGCGTGTGTATTGAATTAGTAGTAGAATATGATAGGTTGAAGCGTGGTTAGGTGATGAATGTGTGGAGTTGGAGGAAGTGAAATGGATGGGATTCTGTGCACAGGTGGTGATGTGTGTATCAGGGAGGTGTGCGAGTCTCCTTCGTATGAGGATGAGGTTTGGGGTAGGGTGGTCTAGTATACAAGAGTTGTGGTGGTTGCGTAGCAAAGACTTGTCTGATCTGATCAATCTTGCTGGTGAAGTGTGTTGCAAAGTCTTCTGAAAAAATACGAGAAGTATGAGGGGGCAGTGGAGGGCGAAGGAGGGAGTTAAAAGTGTTGAATAACTGCCTTGGATTGTGAGACAAAGAGGATATGAGGGTAAGGAAGTAATTCTGTTTAGTGGTGGTGAGTGCTGACTTGAATGTTAGAAGTGCTTGTTTGAAAGCAGTTTTCTGCCCATGTACAGTGTACACAGAAAGCTGCTAATATACAGAGCTCATGAATATAGAGGGACTACATGGCCACAGGTTTACTAGTCCTCTAAAAACAGTGATTTATCAAAATTACATTAAGCAGCCTAGTAAGTGAAACATTGTTGTTTTAAATATGCTGATCTCAAATTTGATAGGAGAAAACTAGCCACTGGTCACCGCTATTCAGACTATGCAGCTAAGTATATGTGTGAGCCAAAATCTCTTTTAGGGCTCACTCATGCTAGCAATGGAGAGGTAATATGGAGGGGGTACAATTATTGCATTGCACTCTGACCAATATTATTCAGTGAGGCAGTGCTCATCAGCCTATTTTTTCTCAGGTCTAATCGGCATGAGTAAATAACTGCAGCATGCTGAAATTGACCGTGTATTTCTAGTGAGAGTAAAACAGGAAAACACAAAGGAGAAAAAGTGTGCATAAATGTTATTTTAATGCTATTACATGATCAAAAACAGGCTTGTTATATTCCTTTTAAAGGACGGAACTAAAACATATGAGATTCGGAGTTATAGAAATTGTGGCACCCACAATGTTTTATATTACGCCATGTGCAGGAGTCAATTAATTTATGTTTGTTTAACATCAAGCGAATTATGCAGGTGTGTTAGGGAGCACGTGAGGTACATTGCTACGGCCCAGACAGTGGAGGACCTTTTAACGCTAAAGATGTTACCTCGTCATTTTAGGATGCATCATGGGTGTGACTCCGGTTCCCTGAAGATAAGGGGGATCGAGGTCATTCATGAGGGCATCCTCGGTGGTAACGTCAAAAAGGTCTTTGCCCAATACGAGACGCGTTGGATCATGATCCTTGGGACTTTGGTTCCCAATGGTCTGAATGAATCCCTTAGTTTTGCTCCTTTTCTGTGATTTCTGCCCCTTGAGCCTTCTGTCTCTTGTACCTTGCACACCTTTCACTTTGTTATTTTGCTATTTTATTTCAGATAATGTTTTATTTATGCTCATCCATCCCAGCCAGGTTTCTTCGGTTCAGTCTGCCTTGATCTTAACTTCTGGTTTTCTACAACCTGTTGGTATGAGCCTGACATGACTACTGTGCACTCGGAATAACAGTGAACAAGCTGAGAACTACTGGATCTTTTATGGACTACCTATATGGTGATGTTGCCAAGCTCTCTCGTGTTGGAGCCATGATTCATGTCAGTCCACTTGGTGCAACAGCTCTCCAAGGTGTGATCACTCCTTTTTAGATGCAGGCTAACGAGAAGATCTTATCTGATGCAGGTGTTAGTTTTGGGAATGAAAGTTTACAGGGTGGTTCCATAATTTGTCCGCCTGCTTGGTCTACAAAAGTAACCGTTACTGGCTAGCACATTTCTTTTTCAAGATTTCTTTTACTGTTTCTTCAAGGCAAAGAGTTGCCATATGAACTGACTTTAGTTTTGTGCCATGTGTGTGATCTGCTTTTTTTCTACAAAATTAAACAACTGAATGGACATCCTCCGAGCCAGGTGATTCCATAATTTTTACCAGGGGTTGCATTATGTGATGACCCACTTTTTGGGCAGCTGACAGCTGGTATTTTTAGTCTGAGAAGGGCCAAATAACCATGGACCTTCCCAGCTGGATAATATCAAGCCCACAGCTGTTTGATTTAGCTTTGCTGGTTATAAAAATAGGTGGGACCCCATGTCATTTATTTATTTTATTATTTATTTTTTAGGCTAAAAAAGGCAAAACACCCTTTAGTGCCACATGAAAGGCACTAAAGGATGCAAGTAAGATGTTTGGCACATTGTCTGTAGGTCTATCTATCTATTCTATATGTTTATATTTGTTTGCTTTATTATTTCTGACAACTAGCAAGAATTTACATAGAGTTGTTTAAAATGGAAAGGATTATGTTATAAACGCATTGCATGCGTATGTCATATGCATATCATACAGCTGCTAAGCAAGGAAAAAAATGCACACTTGCATAGCACTCACATGACAAAAGGTTAGCCATACAGATTTCACTCATCCAACTCTTCAGGAGCAGAATAGGACCACATTTTTGAACAGGAATATGAGAATGGCCTTGCAATATAATCCAATGGAGTCTTGTTCTACTGCTCCATAGATTTATATTGTAATAAACACTTTTGGGTAATGCAGAGTGCAGTTTGACCCAGGGACTCAGCAGAAGGCTTACATCAGTCAGAAAATGAGCAGAACAGAACTAGATCCCAGAGATAGGTAAGAATATTAACACATAAACACTAAACTATATGCACTTATACACAGATTTATTTTTAAAAAATCTTTCTTTAAGAAATCTAGAAAATATGTGGCTCCACTTGTTAGCTCTAGTTTTGGTGCATCCCCTCAGTGTGCCCTTTGTCCTTAACTGTTAGCTGTTCTGTTTGTTATCTCAGTGACGCTCATTTCAAGGGCTGCTCTGTCCCTTGTGTGTCCCTGCTCTGTGCTGTGAGTCCTTGCTCTGTTCCTTGTGAGTCCCTGCTCTGTTCCTTGTGTGTCCCTGCTTTGTCCCTTGTGAGTCCCTGCTCTGTCCCTTGTGAGTCCCTGCTCTGTTCCTTGTGAGCCCCTGCTCTGTCCCTTGTGTGTTCCTGCTCTGTCCCTTGTGTGTCCCTGCTCTGTGCCTTGTGAGTCCCTGCTCTGTTCCTTGTGTGTCCCTGCTTTGTCCCTTGTGAGTCCCTGCTCTGTCCCTTGTGAGTCCCTGCTCTGTTCCTTGTGAGCCCCTGCTCTGTCCCTTGTGTGTTCCTGCTCTGTCCCTTGTGTGTCCCTGCTCTGTGCCTTGTGAGTCCCTGCTCTGTTCCTGTGAGTCCCTGCTCTGTTCCTTGTGTGTCCCTGCTTTGTCCCTTGTGAGTCCCTGCTTTGTCCCTTGTGAGTCCCTGCTCTGTGCCTTGTGAGTCCCTGCTCTGTCCCTTTTGAATTCCTGCTCTGTCCCTTGTGTGTCCCTGCTCTGTCCCTTGTGAGTCCCTACTCTGTCCATTTTGAGTCCCTGCTCTGTTCCTTTTGAGTCCCTGTTCTGTTCCTTGTGTGTCCCTGCTTTGTCCCTTGTGAGTCCCTGCTCTGTTCCTTGTGAGTCCCTACTCTGTCCCTTGTGTGTTCCTGCTCTGTCCCTTTTGAGTCCCTGCTCTGTTCCTTTTGAGTCCCTGCTCTGTCCCTTGTGTGTTCCTCTCGTCCCTAGTGAGTCCCTGCTCTGTCCTTTTGAGTCCCTGCTCTGTTCCTTTTGAGTCCCTGCTCTGTCCCTTGTGTGTTCCTGCTCTGTCCCTAGTGTGTTCCTGCTCTGTCCCTAGTGAGTCTCTGCTCTGTCCCTTGTGAGTCCTGCTCTGTTCCTTTTGAGTCCCTGCTCTGTCCCTTGTGTGTTCCTGCTCTGTCCCTAGTGAGTCTCTGCTCTGTCCCTTGTGAGTCCCTACTCTGTCCCTTGTGTGTTCTGCTCTGTCCCTTTGTCGTCTGTCTGTGAGTCCTGCTCTGTCCCTTTGAGTCCCTGCTCTGTCCCTTTTGAGTCCCTGCTCTGTCCCTTTTGAGTCCCTGCTCTGTCCCTTTGAGTCCTGCTCTGTCCCTTTGAGTCCCTGCTCGTTCCTTTGAGTCCTCTCTGTCCCTTGTGTGTTCCTGCTCTGTCCCTAGTGAGTCCCTGCTCTGTCCCTTGTGTGTTCCTGCTCTGTCCCTAGCGAGTCCCTGCTCTGTCCCTTGTGAGTCTCTACTCTGTCCCTTGTGTGTTCCTGCTCTGTCCCTTGTGTGTCCCTGCTCTGTACCTTGTGAGTCCCTGCTCTGTTCCTTTTGAGTCCCTGCTCTGTCCCTTGTGTGTTCCTGCTCTGTCCCTTGTCTGCCCCTGCCTGCTCGATGAGCACTGTAAAATCTGCAGAGTGACAGCATCCACTCTCTTGCCGGTTCAAGGGACAGTCATTGATGACGCTTCGTTTCAGGGAGGAGGCAGAGGCTGTGACAGTGACTGCAGCCTCTGTCCCCTGCTCTGATGACAATCTAAAGTATCCCAGCATGCACTGGGATTCTCAAATGAAATGTAATCAGACAGAGAGTAAGAAAGAAAATATAAATTAATAGTAGATAGATGGTGTGGTCAGGAAAGGGTAGGGAATTTTTAATACAGCCATATTAGAAATTAGTTTGGATTGGGGCAATAAATAGATATTGAATTAGATTAAAATGCCTTTAACATTCGGCCCACTACTTTAATCTTTGATCTAAACCTAGTTTATATGCTTCAGTGAAGTTTTGTATATCTAGTCCACAAAAGTCCCACAGTAGTTTTGGTTTACAACCATCAGAGTAAACAGCGTTTAGTAACTTTGTAGCAAATGATGATCTGGAGAAAAATTTAGCTAATTATGCCCTATGCTTGCAATTACTTGTAATGCTTTTTATATTACTGTTATCACTGCTTGGGGATTAAAGTCAATGAAGCAAGCAACAAGGTCATTCCCACCTTAATGTAAAAAACGTACTAGGAATTAACAGGAGAGGAAAGTAATAAAATGTTTAGCTTTCTTTACCAATCTGTAACAACAGCCCTAGCAATATATATCTATATACAAGTATATATCTTTATAAAGGTTTTTTTTGGCTGGTAGTAATACTTTCTATGGGACTGTAAAGTTGTCCATCAGTTTTCTCCTTGTTCATTTTTAAAGGTTTTGCTGTTAAGTTTCTTTGTGATTTTTTTGTACCTCTGTCGGGATTTTTATTGTTTACAAAATACATTCTTACTGCAAAACTTGAACAAATACAATTCTTAAAAAATAAGTCTTCAACAAGGAAACCACCACATGGCTTCTAAAGTACTAAAGATTTCTTCAGATAGTATAAATTTAAATTAGAATAAATTAACATCACTAGAAAAAAATCTATCACACAAGGCTGAAGCGTTCCACTGACTGTTATGAAACAATAACAGACTTTATAACCCACTGGACAGAGAATTGAGGATATTTTAACATCTATAGAGACTAGCAAAAATCTTTGCAGGGCTGCAGTGTGGGTCCATTTTGGTACTCAATGGCAACCGGAAGAGGATTTATAATCTTCTTTGAATGGAATTTCGGGTGCCACTGGTGTTGACAAGGCTCTTGTAATGCCATGGCTAGTGCAAATTAAGGACAATTTTGCACCATGATGTAACAACATCAAAAGGACCTTGTAAATGCAACAGGTGCGAGTGCGGCTGTCACTCAAGTGCTGATCACAGGAGGAGGCAGCAATTTAAAAAAAATGCAGGGTGGGTTTGCAGCTGGGAGACAGTGAGGACATAATCCACCTGGACCATATTGCAGCCTCCCGGACCTTTTAGGAGGCTAGCGCTGGACAGAATAAAAGTTATTTTCACAAGTAAAAGAGGCACGTCTGGGCACATAGGGAGGTTACTATAACCCCACTTACATTATGTGTAAACTGATGGGCACAGTTTAAAATGCCGAAAGGGGGTTACAGGTTCCCTTTAATGGGTGGCAAGATGGCTTAGTGGTTAGCATTGCAACGCTGGAGTCCTGGGTTGAAATCACACTAAAGGCTGGTTTCACACTAGCGTTTGTGTCTGCATGCGGAGGGCATGCAGACGTAAATGCAGTGCAAACACAGCCATACTGATGTGAACGCAGCGGAGATTCTCCGCATGCGTTTACATCAGTATGGTGCCCAGCCAGCCAATCAGCGACCTCGGCGTAGCCGGGAGGCGGAGATCAGCAGCGGAGATCCCCTCCTCCCGGCCGCCACTGATCTACTGGTTTTAAATTGTATGTCCTCTTCTATTTGTCAATAAAGTATATTTTGGATTATATATTTGTTTGAGCATGGCCGATCCCGGATATACACACGCTCCTCTTTTTTCTTTCAACTGATCTACCGACTGTGGCAGTGTGGGATTTGAAGAAAAAGCTGATCTGACAGCTGTTTAAATCTCCCGTGCCGACACCGAAGAGGTGATGTCGGTGCGGGAGATTTAAACAGCTGTCAGATCAGCTGTTTCTTCAAATCTCCCGCACTGACACGAAGAGCGAGGTCGGTGCAGGAGATTTAAACAGCTGTCAGATCAGCTGTTTCTTCAAATCTCCTGCGCTGACGCCGCGGGAGATTAGCGGTGCCCGTGCTCCAGCTGATCTCCTGGTGACAGCCGCTAATCTCCCGAGAGATTTCAATGTGATCCGCAGTGTTCTCCTGCGCTGTCATGAGGATGACACTGCGGATCCAGTGAGATCTATGCATTTTTTGTGTGCTTGCGAACGCTTGCTGATAAAACAAGCGCCTGTGAAAGCACAATAAATGCAACATGTTGCGTTCAGAGGGCACGTAGATTATGCGCATCCGAACGTAACCGCAACCGAACGCAGCCAAACTCAGGTACCATGCATTCCCATGTTAAACATAGGAACGCAATGCGCATGCGTTTGGCTGCGTTCGGAACACTTGCGTTCGGAACGCCAATGTGAAACCAGCCTAAGGACAACATCTGCAAGTAGTTTGTATCTTCTCCCCGTGTTTGCATGGGTTTCCTCTGGGTTCTCCGGTTTCCTCCTACACTCCAGAGACATACTAATAGGATATTTAGATTGTGAGCCTCAATGGGGAAAGAGTTGCAATGTATGTAAACTGCTATAGAATTAATAGCGCTATATAAATATTATATTATTATTATTAATATTATTAACTTCCAATATGGCTTGAAGAGAAAGGTGGCAATGTGTGTATAATGATGGGGTAAATCAGAATGTCTGCACTGGTATACTGTGACATTATCTCATAAGGAGATTTTGACACTGAGAAGTGAATATTACCACAAAAGAGTAAATCATCAATAACGCTGCAACAACGTAACTCATAGCAGCGTTTTCTCAATGTATCACAAAACAATTACAGTGGTGTCCGAAAATGTCTGAACTTTTCAAAATTTTCCATACTTCTGCATAAAATTGATCTAAGCCTACATAATATTTTCACATAAGTTCTATACATAAATAAAAAGAGCCAAATCAAACAAATGAGTCAAAAACATTAGGCTTTGCATTTTTTTTTTTATTGAGAAAAATGATCCAACATCTCATGTCTGCGACTGACTAAATGATATGAACATTTGCTCTCAGTATCTGGTGTGAGCACCCTTGTGCAGAAATAACTGCATCTAAATGTTTGGTAATTGCACATCAATTTTGATACATTTTAGACCATTTCTCGAAACATCAGCTCTGTTATGTTGGTGGACTTTCTCCAATACACTTGCTCGCTTCAAGTTTTTCCACATTTTTATACAATTAAGGTCATGACCTTGACTTACAAAACTTTACCTTATCTTTATTAACCATTTTATTTAAGGAAAACTTGCATGCTTTGGATCGTTGTCTTGTGAGAGACCTACATTCTATTAAAACAGATATGGTATTCTTCTTTACAATTGAAATTCAGAATTAATTTTTCCATTAACTATAACAAGCCGTCATGGCGCAGATGCAGAAAAACAGCAGTAAACCATGACGCTACCACCATGTTTCACAGATGGTACAAGGTTGTTGTGCTGTAATGCATTCATTTTCTTTCTTTAAACATAATGCTTCTCATTTTATACAAAAAGCTTTATTTAGTTTTTGTTCATCTACAAAATATAATTCCATTGGACTTCTGGTTTGTCCAGGTGATTGTTAGGAAATGGCAATGTTGTTGCTCTCATGCACAGAATTTTTGTTCAGTGTCCTCCTGATGGTGGTCTAATGAACATTAGCTAATGCAAGAAAGGCCTTCAGTTGCTTAGAGGTTAACATGAGCTCCTTTGTGACCTCAAAGAAAATAATACGTCTGGATTATTTCATACGCTATTTATCGTATTTAACAGGGCGTAACTTGAAGCTCATGGGCCCCGATGCGAAAGCTCCAATGGGGCCCCCAATTACTGCAAATCTTTAATGGCAATAGTCTTTTTCTATAGACCACAGGGACTTTTGGGGCCCCCTAGGCTCCGGGGCTTGAGTGCGATTGCAACCCCTGCACCTGTTGTAGATATGCCCCTGGTATTTCATATCATTGATATCCTTTATTTTTACTTTACCCTTTGTACAGCAATTACTAATAATGGGCAGACAATAATTTTTACAAACACATTGGAAAACCATGATAAATCATTATGACTGTAAGTGATAAATGTCTACAGCCCATCATTCTGATGAGAAGACATCAGCTGCATTCATTATCAATTGTAAAATGGTAATTACAGTCAAAATTATCTGCACAAGTTTCTTCAGCTTCAAAAGATCACGACCACCTTCATTTTTTTTACAGACAGGGGGCAAAAAAGTTCCCTATTTTTATGGACTGTCCGGGAATTTTTGTATGGATGGCAAACCAGATTGATATCTGCAGAAGTACGAAGTCTCAGTTGTATGCTCCTTACTGCAGCCTGTATTCTAAGTATTGAGCAGGACACAGCTGTTATCTACTGAATACTAGAGCAAGTATATCAGTACTGATGTATCATTAAAGTGCGCCTGTCACCAGTTTTGGGTGTTATAAGCTGTGCCCACCACCTTTAAAATGATGTAATTGGGGTTCCTGTAACCCTTTCAAATCCCCAGACATCCCCCTGCATACCTCAGAAAATGAGTGCTATTCTGTCACGAAATATAGGGTAGTTTTGGGGTTCGGTCATATGGGTGTCTGCAGATTGCGGCCAGTGCCGCCCTGCTCCATGTCAACACTGCCCCTCCTGACTGTGTGCAAGTGGATGACGTCGCTACATTTCCCAAGTCTTTGTGCCTGTGCAGTGGCTCGCCTTAATGCGCCATATTGAAAATCCAGCAATTCCACTGCATAGGCATAAGGCGTCTTCATATGCATAAATGTAAAAACATTCAGGCAGAGTGGAGAAAAAGATATTGCAAGGGCTGACGCGTTTCTGACTAGACAGTTCTTCTTAATAGGCCATATGAACTGTGGAGATGTTTTTAAAGGTTTGCCTTTG
Organism: Allobates femoralis; assembly: GCA_033576535.1. Taxonomy (NCBI): domain Eukaryota; kingdom Metazoa; phylum Chordata; class Amphibia; order Anura; family Aromobatidae; genus Allobates; species Allobates femoralis. The sequence continues at coordinate 164,774,261 of JARQOC010000005.1, read as the reverse complement.
AATAAATAAAGACTAGAGATGAGTGAACCTTCCAAGGTTTGGATTGCCAAACTTCTTGGTGTTTAGCAAACCTGCTTGGGTTTGGATTTTATGTGCTTTATGTTTGCAAAGCTCTGGAGAAAGAATCGCTGTGGTAGGGTACAGATGGTGATTGGCCTAGTGTGAGCCAAGTGCAGTGCGGCTCGTACTGGGCTTAAAGGAAAACTGTCAGGTCAAAAATCCATATATAACTGCTATCATTTTCTAATTCCTCCCTCTAAACTCTCTCTATTCATGTATTTCTATTATTTAAATTCCCCTCCTATCTTCTGTAAACTTCAAATAAAGAGATTCATTCCATCTGTCACTCACAGTGAGCGATCCACTTAGTTCTCTGCTGTCCACTCCCCATAGGATTATTATACATGTCACATCACAGCACAGGAGATCAGTGGGGGGACTGTATCCTCCTCTCTACTGTCTTTGCAGGAAAACCAAGAGATCAGATAAACACAGGATCTCTCACAGCACAGCAGGGATTCCTTTATACAGAAACAAATGGAGTCTAGATCAGATAAGGCAGACCTATAGCTTTCTCCCTCTGTGTCCTGAACAGAACAGTAGCTTCAGAAGTGAAACCACACAGCACTGAGAGCAGAGGGAGGAAGGAGGAGGGAGGAGAGAGATGCTGAGAAGGAGTGCATAATTACGGTACATGACAGTTTATACAGCAGCTGGACTAATCGTCTCTGCTTATAATGGACAGGACTAATGCAGCTGCCTGCAGGGTGTGAAGATGCTGATAACATGGAAACTACAAACAATACAATAATGATTTTACATGTTTTTAAATGGTCTACCCAGGCCCTGTTCATGGGTAATACTGAAAAATGACCTGACAGTGTCCCTTTAAAAGTACAGGTTTTGGGTGTAATGTGTGTCCAAAATTAGTTTGGAAAACAAAAAACAAAACACCGCCCTCCCAACCCCGGAAGTGTTTTACTTATGGCTGGATGTATGTGGGCGAAGAGCTGAACTGTAAATCAGTGGCCTCCATTGAGGTATGGGGACATGAACAGTGCAACAAAAAGTTTACTCATCTCTAATAAACACCAGGATCTGGAACATTGTTCTGGTGTTTTTACATCTATATCCGCTATCTGAGAGGAAAGTTGCCATATGCAAACTTTGGTGAGCTGATTGACTTTATCTTATGTCTGCATTTAGCATGTTGTATGAAGTATTTAATCTGAGAGAATTAAATGAATTGCAATTATCCCATAATCTATGATCTAAAATGACTTTTTAACATTTTTCTCCATAGCAACCCACACTGTGTTAATGTCATGTTACAAACACGCACAATGACTACAAATTTTTTTTCTTCACTTAACTACCTATGTGTATAAATGTGCCACCCACTTATCACCATAAAATACTGGTTTTCTTTTCTGCTGCTTTATGGGAAAGAATAGACTAATATTTCCTTATCTAATAATTGCTAGCCTCTTACATCTGTATGGTACCAATCTGACATCCTGGAGGTGCTCTTTCTTGTACACTTTTTATTAGTATTATTATTTTTTATTATATTTATTATGTAATTATATTTCCTATAATGCTTTTCTTATGTGCTCCTACTGGAAATATGTGGTTTGTCCTTTAGAAGAAAAAATAATATATTATTATCCATTAATTTGTGGAAAAACACTAAACAAATGAAAACAGCAGACTTAATAATAAATTATGCACATTGTAAAAATAGTTCTTTATGCTTGTTACAAAATAATTAATAGTATAATGAACTGTATTTATTTACTAGTCTTCTACCCTTATCAACCATTGCTGTATTATACCAGTGTGAGTCAGTGAATACTAAGGTAATGTTACTCTAGACATCTCTGAACAAGGCATTTTATGAATCTAAAGAACAAATCAGAAACTAGAATGACATGAAAACTTATAATCCTGTTGTCCTTATGTCCAGAATTATGGATTTAGGTCATCATTCCCAAATGAAGCCTTGGATGCAAGACGTTTACCCCATAATTACCCCATCCTGTCCAGCTATCGGCCCTATGATTGCCTTTCATTTACGTTGCTTTACATTTCATTATATCTCCTCCCTCTATACATCCCATATTAAGTAACTCGTTATTCCTAGTATTGTAGGATAGTGTTTTTAAACTATTGAATTGCGAGGGCTGTTTTCCATGCTTTCATTTCTTTGAGGTTCACATGTTTATGCTAATGGATTTCTGACCATAGTTCCATAGGCGGCTGGACTATGCTTCAGTTTAGATACTTCTCTTTTCCAAGAAGGACCTTACCCCATTCAAACTACTAAAATGAAAGGTCCTGTCCACCATACTTATCTATATTTACATTGTTATCTCCACCTCAGACCAACCCAACCAAATTCCTCTTCAGTGGATGGAGGACTTTAAATCTTGTTTCCGTAGAACATAGGGACATATACTTATATTACTTAAAAGACTGTAAAAACTAATTATAAGTCTTTTTGTAGATTGTATAAAGTCCTAACAATGAGACCTCTGACTAATTCCCTCAGAAGACTCAGGCTGCTGGTATTGCCAGTTTGGTTCTCATATTTCTGTTCTTGATCTTTCTCCTTTCTTCTGGAGATATACACATCTGATCAAGAGATTATAAACTATTGGTACTTGGACTCTGAGCTATTTCTTCTGCATTACTGTGGATTCATAACAATACAGTGCTTCCTTTATGACCTTGTGCTTGTGGACATCTTGAACGAGAAAAACTTGCCATCTCTTGCTAAGTATTAAGGGAACTCGTAGACATAAGAAATTGTTGTACTGTCCCTGTCCTATGTGTGAGAAGGTAAAAACTATAAGGTCTAATTGCAGGCGCTCAGGCACAAAGGCAGCAGACACGGATGGTTTTCAAAACTTTATCAGGCTCCCCTCCTACTCCACAACATGTTCGATAGATTCTCTATCTTCTCATTCCTATTAGTACGCACGCTAAAAAGACCCTGTAACGCACTTTGCGCCCCTTCTCTTCTTTCTCTCTATGTGATGAAGCAGAGTTGGACACTACAGTTCTAGGATCTATACTGTAATCACTTATAAATCAATAATATATCTGCTCCTCATCACTTGCCTTCCCTCATGGGACAGAGAAATTCGGCATGCATACTGCCAAAGTTTCAGTGGACAGGAAGCTGCCAAGTTCATATGGGGGAGGGGAGACCATGGCTGTGCTGAATCAATCAATGTAGTGATTTACCTGTGCTCCTAGCCTGATACATGATAGAACACATTATGTACTACCATATCATTGTACATCAAAAAATCCCAGTATGTATTTATATCTGCTTGGTGACATGATGGCTATTTGAAGGGAGAAGCACAGCTGTTCATAAATTACATAGCATGTATATCAGGCAAGACTGAAGTGTGACCATGGGGCTGGCCGCACACCTCCTGTTCATACAGAATTATGAGGGGGCTGGAAAGTAAGATGATCCTGGAGCCCCCAGGGTCCATGCCCCCAGCACACCTCCTGATCTCTGCAGCAGCATGAGTCTGAATTGCTCTGTCCCCTGAGGGAGGGGTGAGAGCTGAGGAGCAGATATGATTTTATTGATTTACAAGTGATTTATAGATCCTAGAACTGAATTGTACATCTCTGCTTCATCATGTAGGAGGGCAGGGACAGTACAAACATTTTTTATCTCCCTAGAGTTCCCATTTAACAAAGTAAATGATCTTATGTTACCTTATGCAAATAGAGGATATGACATCACACGAGTAATGATTTTTATAAAGCATGGTTTCAATGTAAAAAGTTGCAACAATTAGATATATATGGCTCCATACTACGGTACATTCTTAATACACCTGTGCTGGGTTAAAACAGAAACCTGATGTAGAACATTTGCCACTTTATTCCACCAGAAATAGAAATGTGTGAAAGTTCCCTTGAGGAACAGCATCTACTGTATCTTCCCTTATCACATGTGGATATCCTGAATGCAGGTAATTAGTATCAATCTTCCAGTCTCAAAAATATATAAAGAGGTAGGTTCAGCAATTATACATAGTTTATAAAAGAATATTTAACCCAAAACAACTGCTTAATAAGGACAATTAATAAAAATAAAATGAAATGAAAATCTTTTTATCACAGCTTTCTTTGTGTAAACTTCTTTAAGTTGCTGGAATACCTAATATTAGGTTAAAATGTTCTCCATACAAAAGAGTTGGAATAGTTCTGCTAATTCTAATATCATAAGGATACCTGGATTTTACAGCATTTGCTCATGCCCACCAAATATCAGCAGGAATTAAAGGCACCAGATGTAAGAACAATTAAGAGATAATATCAAACCTGAAATGCCCCTAGTGCAATAAGAAAAATCTCATAAACATGACAGGAGGTTGGACTGGTCGTGACAGGTTAAGTTACTACAAGAGATTGGATAATATGAGGGCACCTGGGTCACTGGTCTAGACAAGCTCTGGTTAAGATGGGTAGAGACAGATGGAAACCTCAAGCAAATAATGAACAGATGCTCTTGATGTATAATGTAGATGCAAGGTGAAAATCACATATTGCTGAGTTCGCTGCAGTACCTGTGCCGCATAAGAGAGGAGCGAATGATCGAAGCAGAGCTGTGTCCATAACAATGTAATAACGTCCAATGAGAGCTGTCGTATGATAAAGGAAGGAGCACGGACTGTAACAAAGATCCTACCAGGTCTGATATCGGCGTAAAATGCATTTAATTTTATTTACATCTCTTTATCAACAATAAAAAATATGTTATCATTTATTATATTATTACAATACTTATTATAATGCACGGTTGGTATGATATAATGCTAGGTTCATATCATATTTAACCCTACATTCAAGGCTTCATCAGGGGCTTTCATCTGGAGACCTGAAAAATGGGATTCAGACAGTTCCCCGAAAAAGCCACTAGTGCATTAACGCTGACACTTTGTGCTCCAACTGGCCTCCGTCCTGGCAGTGTCCATCTTTTTAGGTTAGATAAATGCCGGACTAAAATACTTATGTGTCTACATAAAAATGGAAATCAGACGGATAACAAAACGTTTCCTTCTGCCTCCTTATACTGAAAGGCTCTGTGCAGCTATGATGGGGATTCTAACTGAATCATGGTTTGTGATTTCAGAATGAAGACCCTGATGAGTCAAACGTGATGTAACGCTGGTTTCACACGTCGCGTTCAGGGTGCGGACGAGAATGTGTGATTTGTACGCAAGCATCCGCATGTGTACAAATGACATAATGAAGTCTATCAGTGTGCACGGTCATGCGCAGCCGAGCGCATCACTGTGCGTCCCCATGATAAACATAAGGGCGCACAGTGTCTGTGCTCAGCTTGCACTTCCTCGCCGCAATACGCAGCGGCGGGGAGCGCAAGTGTGAAACCAGCCTACTGCTGCATTCATACATCCGCCAAGTGTTACCATTCAACAGAAATATACAGTTTTTCCTAGATCTCATTTTAGATTCATTTTTGCCGCATTTCTTTCTTTCCTCATCCTTTTTTCTCCCCACTGAAGTAGGTTGATTTTCTGACCTTTTCTCTATCCATTGACTCTTAGGCTAGGGCCACATTTGAGTTGGGTTTTTCTTAGGACGGATCCAGCATAGAGCAGCATTACCGCAGCATTACCGTAGTGAGTGAGTAGTGGGAGATTCAGTAAAGGCCGTTTTCTCTTTTCTACAATAATCTTTTCTCTATTGCAACATTTGAAAACCCCCAGAAACCCCTTTAACATAACCACAATTATTGGTGCTGTAAGTGGATATTCCTCTCTCATCCAATGATGGCAGGTATTGGAATAACCCTTTAGTAATACATGGGTGACTAATAAAATCCATTTCCTTTATTTATTTATGGAACTAATAACTAGCAAATCTGATTGATCATATATATCTCACACAGGATATTCAGTCAAATTGCAGGTCTAGATATGGTGCTAAGAGTAGAAAATAACTTCATGCAATGCATGTCTTGCAGAATTTGGTATAGAGATGAACAGACCTCTATAAGCCGGCAGTTTCTCTCTATTTGGATATGCCCTAAGGCATGCATCATATAAACTTTATGTCTTTGTGGTTTCATGAAAAAAATATTATCCTTGGGTATCCGAGCCAAAGACTTAATATATCTATATGAAGGAAATAATGAGATGATAAAGCTAGATGAATGATTTTACAACCCAAACTATTAGATGCCAAAATCATGTATTAATGATAGCACTGGGCAGTTCAAGTTGACTAATCACACAGTGAAATAAAAAGCTTCATTTTGGATGAACGTTTGGGAATGATTTTGTAGCTTGCTTCAGTATATACGTACTTAGTCTGTGAACGATCTTGAACCTGCTGGATCCCCAGCACTTTTCTGATTTGTAGGCCCTGTGTGATAAATGCATGACGTCATACCAGGCTTACTATTCACGAGAGGCAGGTTGGAGGTACGGTAGATTGCAAAGCCCCCTTCTGGCGGCCACAGTGTACTGACGTTTTCTGGTGAAACTTTGGCACCCCAGGCGTAATAGTGAAAATTAGAAAATTTATTTATATTAGAAAAGGGAGTGGACAACATTTCTGTCACTGACTCTCAGGTACACAGGCAGTTTTTGCATAGAGACATGAATCAAGTTTTGATATATAGGGAAAACTAGGGCTGTGGAGTCAGAGTCATGGAGTCAGTGAACATTTTGGTGGAGTTAAAGTCGGTATAAACTGGACCAACTCCTAAAATATATAATAAATTGGGTACGGTAGTTCAATATTGTATGTGCTGAATATTATTCTTATTATGAATTATTATTATTTTCTATCTACATAGCATGGTTATTGAATCATAATACTGACTAAAAGCCTGATGTTACCATTGTGGTACAATAAATTTATCACTTAACATGAGCCAAGTATGATGGAATCGGAGTCAGGGAGATTTAGGAGTCAGAGGTTTGGCTTGCCGACTCCACTGCCCTGGGAGAAACACAAGAGTATCTCAAGTGCTCTCTCCACTGCAGAAATCCTGTATTTCTCCTATAGCGCTTTATCATAACTTCCTTCATATCTTTTTGCAAAAGCCATCGGTGTAGTGGATGAAGGTCAGAGTCTATGACAGAAACGTTGTCCACACACTTGGATCTATGAACCTAGTTCTGTGGATTTATGGGGTACTGATGTGGCCGCTGCACCAGGGTCTGTTGTGTGAGTAAAGGTACCATCACACGGCAAGATATCGCCCGCAACATCGCTGAAAAATCCTGGGTTCAGCGATGTTGCAGCGACATCGCATGTGCATTGTGCCATGTAACAGCACAATGCATCTGCAATAATTCGTTGGTTGCGGGTTGCTAGGATTTCCAACATGTCGGTAAACCTGGCAATGTCGCACCAGGGATTTGGCTGCATCTTGCTGTGTGACACCGCAATAGCGATGTTGCCAGCGATGCCGCCTATTTGCAACATTGCAGCGTATCGCTCGCTGGGTTGTTCTGGGAACGATTGCTGCGGCAACATCACCGCGGCATCACAGCCAGCATCTGCCTGTGTGACAGGTACGGCAGCGATGTCGGAAGCGAGAGCGCACACCCGTGGCATTGCTTCCGACATCGCTGCCACATCTCCTCGTGTAACGGTACCTTAAGTTCTCTCTTCTTTAATTAGTGCTTTACTATTTCACTACTAATCAGAAGAATTTTATGGAATTTGAGCACACTGCAACAACACGTTAGAACTACGTCTGACACACATAGCCTATATTTCTAAGTAGATATTAAAGGAAAAAAATGAAAACATTTCCAATTTCCACTATTATCACAATGTTTTTTACTTATAACGAGCGGAATCAAGATGGGGTTCCACTTACTATTTACAGCTGGCATACAAATGTACGTATTGCAGAATTAAGTGGAAGTGAAGGGCATAGTTTTCATTGCTGCCTTCTAAATGAATTGGACGGCTATTTTGTCAGATTCATACTGTGCTTTGTCCATGGCAACAGCAGCACTTCATCAAGCTGACAAATGACATTTTGCCAATTGCAGATTCTGTGACTTTGACTGGTTCCTCCTAGTCTTCATGTGTGATTATTATACTTATGATGGTAAATCAGTACTGTAAAACACATTAAAAAATCTTACTTTTATTGCAGACCCATGATTGTAATGTGAGGGTCTAGTCTGCAGATATGGGATCTAATTTCTGTTCTCAGACCAGCCAGTAACACCATGCTGGGGACAATCTTAACACATACAATTAATCTGATCAGACAAACATTTGACACGAAAACTTTTATAATCTCACTGGATGGTTATTGAAGTTCCCTACATACTGACTTAATACCAGAAATGTATGCATAACCTCACCAAGTGACAGATGTCAAGTATTGAACAAGGATCTAATCAGCAATTTAATAAACGGTGGAAAATAACATTCCTGCTTTGCATAATAGCTCAAATGGATATCACACTCAGGGCTGTTCATCATTAATACATTGGAACTGAAAACTATACGAAGAAAAAAATACCATATCTACATGCATGATAAAAGTTATGTTATTCTCTAATGGCCACTTTACACGTCCGATATCGTCGTCAACTTTGATAAAAAGTCATGTGGTTCGTGCGTTGGCCCCGATATCGTTCTTGGTTGTATGGTGTGAATGTGCAATTCGATGCAAGAACGATGCCAAAACAATATCAGGGAAGAATTGTGCAGCTCTCCAACTGCCCGATATTGGATGGACGATCTGGCAGGATGTGCTGTGTGACAGCCCAACAACGACTTGAAGAGCAACTTCCCCTATTCACTCCATGTTAAATGGTCGTTCCCTGGTTACGCCGTCCAAGGGGGCGTATACGTCGCAGTTGTGTTGCCTGCCGATATCTCCCTGTGTGACAGCTCCTATGCAATCTTGGATTTCAGCCAAAAAGTGCGTGCTCCCGTGCCGTTGTATACAATATCGAAACGATGTTGGGACGTGTAAAGTGGCCATTAAGGATGATAACATTAACCTTTTTGGTGCCCATATGTAGGTCACAAAATGCTCGTCCTGATATCTGGAAGAAAGACTTTCAAAAGGGGTGTCGCAGCCTCTCCGATACGAACTTTCAATGCAAGTACACTAGTCTCATCAGGTATAAGAGCTTTGTCACAGGATTGCACAATATAAGCGTCATAGATTGGAATTAGACCTGAAGACGCTGTTATATTTCATAATCCGTGTCAAAATGGCTGCATGTATCCATCCTTGAAATATGTCAGTTCTAATACTGAAATGCAACCCCAACACCAAGAAAGTTGGGACTGTGTAAAATCTACAGAAAATAATAATTGCAATGATTGGGAAATCTATCGCCAGATTTTATTCACGAACTGAACATAGAATGCGATGCTGGCCCTGCGGGTTTAGAGATAAATAAGTATAGCAAGCTATTCATAGGATGATACTACCAGTCAGAATGGTGCTTGAACATTAAGGCACACACAAAAAAAGTGATCCGTTTGTGCTCAGGAAAATTCTGCATGAAAACCTTATCAGGCTTTCAAAAAAAAGTAACACAAAAGGATCACTTCTGCAGCTGAGTTTGTGCACATACAAACACAGCATAAATAAGGGGACACAGAGACAGACACACAGACACACAGGGAAACAGACACTTTCTCACCTTCCGGCGATCCCCCAGGTTCAGTACTACAAGATCCTGCACACCATGTGACAGCCTGAGTCACATGGGGCGCAGGATCTGGCTCTGACTGGACAATACTTACAGTGCCTGCGTCCGGGAGGAAGAAATAACCAGTGCTCACCATGCGATCGCCGGGGAGGGGGAGTATTGCTGCGTTTTTTAAGCTAATCCAGATCACTTATATGACATAGTGCTACTTTTCCTGATCAGGTTTTCGCAGCAAAACCTGATCAGGAAAAAACACAGCCGTAGGCACAGCATTTAAGAAGTCTCAGTCAAAAACGCCAAGTGTGCACATAGCCTAAAGGGGGTTTCCCTCTAAGAAAAGTTAATTTTAATTTTGAAGTTCATTTTAATCAGTAGATCTTGTAATAATAATTTCCACAATTTTACGTGTTTAAAAACATGTTGAGATAATCTTATATAAGTGTCCCTGCTATGTACTGTGTAATGGCCATTACACAGTACATAGCAGGGAGATATATATAAGATTATCTCAGTACAGGAGATGTGGTATGATCAGACCATGTCCCTGTACGGTCAGACACCTCCATTACACAGTACATAGCAGGACACATATATAAGATTATCTCAGCACAGGAGATGTGGTATGATCAGACCATGTCCCTGTACGGTCAGACACATCCATTACACAGTATATAGCAGGGACACATATATAAGATTATCTCAGCACAGGAGATGTGGTATGATCAGACCATGTCCCTGTACGGTCAGACACAGCCATTACACAGTACATAGCAGAGGCACATATATAAGATTATCTCAGCACAGGAACATTTTCTAAACACAATTAAATTTAAATTAACTTTGTGGGAAAACCTCTTTAATGTGATAGTGTGTTGGGCGAGTGCTTGATGTATGAATAGCGTATTGAGGTAAGGTGTGAACCCCTGGACATGGGAAATCTTTGGCTGTCATTATACCAGTAACAGGAGAGTCTGGGGGTCACTATTTTGGTGTTGGGGTGGGTGTGGGTGTGGGAATAAGATGACATTACTCCGGGGTTAAGTGAGGGTACTAATGTGTGACATGACCCTCTCCCTATAAGTAAAATGTGTCTCTGAAAGTAATAAATGTTGCGGACCACTGGACTAGTGTTAATGTGTCAGCATGCCTACCTCGTCATCTGAAAGGGGACATAGATCCCTCACTCTTGTAGGATACCCTAAGATACAACAATTAGCTATCCCGTGAACTGGTTATAATTAATGTTAGCGGCCTACCAATTTAATTATGTTAACTTTATAAAGTCACACATTTATCTAAATGGACAAGCTTGGCAGCCAAATTGGACTAGCGACAGTCAGACGCTTCAATCAAAAAGGAGGTTTTCTACATAGGACAATCCTATTAATCCTTAGAAATAAATAAATAAATAAATCAAATAAAAATGAACACACATTTCATTGTGAAAACTCCTCTCTCAGTTTTTATAAAACACTTTCTTCCCAGGAAGAGATATAGGACCATAAATAAATCACGCACAGTGTCTCTTATAACCCACAGCTACAGCAGAAAGTACTGCAAAGTAGAAAAGGAAACTGTCGTTAAAACTTTAACAAAAAAAAAACAGACAACAAACTTAGTGCTCTAAAGTTGTTATTCCTTGAAGGAGAACCTAAGAGGGCCACATACTGCACCTAAGTGTCCATTAAGGGAATGCTTCAGGTTTATAGAGAGCACTTGACATGCTTGGCACGGCACACAACATGGAGCACAGCGATCCAGATGCCTGGAGTGAATACGACTCCTTCTCTCAACACCGCCGATTCCTTAATCATTCACTGATGCCAATAAAAACAAGCTCCATTCAATTAGCCATTTAATATCAACCAATTAATCATTCTTGGAGAAAGATATTACCTGTGACACCTCAGTATACTTTAAATAAATGAAATTATGGTAATGTAGCTATTATATAATGAAGTATTTATGGATGCACCTGCCCAGTGAAGTGTAGTAGGCAGTAAAGGACAGCAGGCTAAAATGAAGCAATCTTCAAGGGTTCATCTAGACATGAAGTAAATGCTCGGGATCACTCTACATTAGGAATTTGACAGTCTTCCCATTGTAACACCTGTCCTATACTAGATTGCTTTACTGCTCATTACAACCCATTACTGAGCTACCAAGCAATCCAAACCTTCACTAGCTCAGCTTTTGATGAAAGGTTTTATGCAGGGCTAAAGAATCGTCTGAACTATCGAAATTGATAACAATAGAGGAAGACCTACCTTGAAGGCCAGTCCTCTGGAAAGGGCTTTTAACTTCAGTTATGATTATGATGTGATTTTACGGGGCAATCGTGCACCTAAATAGTCCCCTTATTGAACAGAGGACATCTGCTAACGCAGTTATATCGGAGGAGTACTACAAAACCAGTCTCAAAAAGATGGAAAATGACTTTAGTATGGCATTCTATAATGCAGAAAATGGTACAGAACTGCCTGATAATTCAGACATATTGTGAGATACAGGATGAAACGTTGAGAGTCAAATATTTTTTTACTCTCTGTATTACTGGAGGTGTTGAAATACATCTTTATCTGACTATTCACTAATATGGAATATGCAATAATCTGGCTAAAATCAGATATAAATGAAGTTAACTATAGCCAGAAAGGAGGCTGCACCCCCACAGTCACAGCCTGTTTGTACTATGCTGTTAATAGATTGGCAGCATAAGGCTATGTGCGTGCAGTGCTTTATGTGTTTTTGTGTCACTTTTTGTGACAAACCTGCATGCCTATCCTTACCCCAGCAAAGTCTATGAGAATTCTGGAGTATTGTGCCACGATGATTATTATTTCTTTGTAGTTCAGGTGCAGTTAGTTTATGGTTAAGACAAAAGAATGTCAATTGTCATTGTCATTGTCATGTCAATTGTAGCCCTCCCAGCCATTGACTACAGTGTAAAAAATGCATGGCAACAATCTGCACCAAAATGCATCAAAAAGCACCAAGATGCACTGTAAACGTGCCAAAAAAGCATGCGTCTTGTCCACCAAATACTCAGCGTCAGCACATAACCTCACATGAACTTTTCATTTAAATGTTGGATGCCCTTCAAGTGTTTTGCCTTAAGTATTGTCCACCAGAGAGCAGACGGGATCCTGTGCACTGAAGAAAAGAAAGGTGTATATAGATCTGGGATTAAATGAGGTGAAACTGACTTCTGAAACTTCTCTATTCAGTTTGTCTGAGGAAGATCTCTTGCTATCGAAACGCGTCGCGGTTGGGAGAGTGTAAAGCTTTAATAAAGGTGTGTGTTATAATCTTTACCCCCTTGCCTCAGTGCTTCATTTACACCGGGATATCCGCTGTATGCTTACAATCCCTTTGGTGAGTGGTGGAAGAAGCTCCAGGCGTAAAGGACCTGCCGTGATACGGTCCGAGGCACGTGATCGCAACCTCGGATCTAGGAAGCAGTGACGAGCGGCGGTCCCTCTCACGGGCTCTCACCTATCAGGCGTCCACCTTTGTTGTGCAGGGATGGTGCACAACTTGTCTAGGTGAGTGAGCCTATAATCTCAATTTACCCTGTCCCCCCAGGTCCTCACTATAGCGCTCTTGTATTTTCTCCTAGTTTAGCTACAGTAATCTGCTGATAAGGGACAATTAACTTTTACATCGGGTTATAGTCCAGTGTTTGGATACAAATCAATAAGAAGATGCTCAGTACAAATATTAACCAGCACTATATGCTTGGAGAATGCTATGTTGGAGAAATGGAAATGTAGCTCTGGAGTATAAAGGCTAATGATCAGTACAAGATAAGAAATAGAAGGCTTTAGCACCATGCCAGCGTTTTTTTTTTGTTGTTTTTTTTAGAGCTGGAGTGGTGCTTTTAATCCAAAGTCCCTTCTCCTACTCTTATACTCACCCTCTGGTGTTTTCCCCTTTTATCAGCACCCCTGTGGTCCCATGACACCATCTTGTCACTGCAACTTCTTAATGGTCACAAGCTCTCAATGAAGGTCTATGAGAGCCAGCACTATGCTCTCATAGACTTCCTTTGAAGAATGACTTCTGGCTTGCTCCATGAAACACTTTAGCAGATGGCAGGTCAGAAACTGTTGGCAACCAATAGGTGCATCGGCAATAGAGGGAGAAGGTGCCGGAGGGTGAATATAAGGCGGCCGTCACACGCTACAATATCGAGAGCGATATTGTAAGCGATCACGTGCACGCGCGATCGCTAACAATATCGCTCACATCGCTGGTGAGCTGTCACACAGACAGACTCACCAGCGATGTGGACCAGCGAGATCGCTGGTAACTATGGTACACATCGGGTTACTAGGCGGCGCGCGGCGCTTAGTAACCCGACGTTTACAATAGATACCATCTCCCAGCATAGGCTCTGCCGCTGGGAGATCGTTCATCGTGGTGTCATACACCACGATGAAGCAGATTGAACAAGCGTTTATCGCTTGATATGAGCTCCGGCTCACAAATCTGCGATCTAACGATCAAGCGATATTACATTGTAAAATCGCTTGATTACACGCAGCGATGCACAAACGATATCACTTAAGCGATCAAAAAGAAGATTGCTTAAACGATATCGTGCAGGACATTGAAGGTGTGACGGCCGCCTAAGAGTAATGTCAGGGACCATAGAATTAAAGCAGCAGTCCAGCGATGAAAAAATCTAGAGTGGTGTTTTAACTTCAATAAACGTAACTTATCAGTTCATAAAATCTGAACACTTAAAAGTCTATATTTATTTGTAGACAAAACTTGTTAATAAAACAGTATAATAATAATTTATTGCATACCGTAACTAGTTTTCTAAAGTTTTCAAATGAAACCTTACATAGTACAAGGAGAAAACAGGCACAGTGATCTCGTACTTCACTACATCTTCTGAGGTTAAGAAAAACAATATCACGCAGAGGTCCCAGCTCATTAATCTGACACTGATTTGACAAGCCAATATAAGCGACCGCAAACAAGCCATCATTATTATCTCACATAGGCAGGAGCCGCGTCAATCACAACCTTGGGATACAATCACATATCCTTGGTCCATGAAGCCAGGTGCTGTTTTTCTATGATCAAGGGAAAGTAGACAGAGACCTGTTTCAAAGACAACAGTCTGCATCCTTACAAGCTACCAGTTAATTGTGGATATAATTGTCATTGCACCGGTGATTTCCTTCTGAATACTTTATTTTCTTTGTGTCGGTGAATTATTAGCAGACGACAAATAGGTATAAATTTCTCCTGTCTGGAAACAGATAACTACCCAATAGATTACTAACAATGTGTCAAAGTGACATTCATTATTATTCACTCTATATTAGTGGATGTCAAAAATATACACAGTTCTGGAATATTACAAAAATACATTTTTAAAAGAACAGGGTATAAAATAAAGAAAAATATATTTAAAGTGTAAATGTCATTTCATTGAAAAAACAAAACAAAACAATGCTACACTGGTTGTTAATGTTGGGTCACATAGCAGCTAAGATAATGCTATTTTTGCCATATGACTTATTTTCTCACATTTTTCGGAGCCCTTTTAAAAACTGCATTTTATGCCTGTGTGAGCGTGGCTAGCGTCTGCCAGCACTGTGTATATTTTCACAGCTTCTGAGAGCAAGCTGATAGGCAGCAGTGTTGACAGCAGAGAAGGGGTTGAGAGAGATCCTGACTTAGCCGTGTAAAGCCAGATGACAGATCAGAAGCTTGTGCCAAGGAAAGAGGAGTTTACACTGATCCTGACATTGCTTAGCAACTGTGCAGTAATCTCATATAGTATCACCTCATCAGCTGCAGTCAGGAGTGTCGGCCACACTCCCACCCTTATATGGTTACATGCCCGTATTCACTATGAGGGACAGATCTGAATGAGAATGAACATATGTCTGCTTCACACACAGTGTAGTGGTGACACCTTGTGGAACATTAATGAATGGTTTTCAACCAGATTTAATTTTTAAATTATATTTTAAAGTGTATTATAATCACTTGCTCTACATTATATTATTACATAATTGCCCTATAATGTCTGGACATCCGGTTTGTCCAGATGTGCCTGAATCCCACAATGCACCATGCCGGAAGTACGCCGGCCACCATATTGGAACACCCTATTGATGGGAATTCCGATATGCTGATTGCCGCATTACCGGCTGACAGTCACTACACCGCCGCTGCACCTCTGCATGGTCTCCGCAGCCTGGTGCCCACACCCCGCATCCCAGAGCCCGCACCTCGGTCCCCAAAGCCCAATACCCACAGCCCAGTGTCCGCTCCCGGCTTCCCCCACCTTATCTCCCCATCCTGCATGTGTTCCTCCTCCTGCCAGTCTCCCTCCGTCCTGCCGGTCTCCTCCCTCTGCTGTTGTTACCCAATGCTCCGATGCTGAATATGGGTGATGCAGCTGGGTCATGTGATTCTGCGGGGTCACATGACCCGGCTGCGTCACTCAGGTCCTTCAGTATCAGAGCATTGCGTAACAATGGCAGAGAGGGGAGACCAGCATGTATGTGTGTGTGTACATGTATGAGTATACATGTGTGTATACATGTGTGTATCTGTATACATGTGTTTGTATACATGTGTGTGTGGGTGTACGTGTGTCTGTCTACATGTGTGTGTGCATCTGTATATGTGTGTGTATACTTGTTTGTGTGTATATGTATGAGTGTACATGTCTGTATACATGTGTGTATACATGTGTGTCTGTATATGTGTGTATACATTTGTTTGTACATGTGTGTCTGTGTACATATGTGTATACCTGTGTGTACATGTGTGTCTGTCTACATGTGTGTGCGTCTGTATATGTGTATGTGGCTACATGTGTGTGTACATGTGTGTCTGTATACGTGTGTATATACATGTTTTTGTACATATGTGTATACACGTGTGTGTATACCTGTGTCTGTACTGTATATGTGTATGTGTGTACATGTGTGTGTACATGTGTGTCTGTATACATGTGTGTGTATACGTGTGTACATGTGTGTTTGTGTACATGTGTACATGTTTGTACAAATGTGTGTGTGTATACATGTGTCTGTGTACATGTTAGTGTATACATGTGTGTCTGTATACGTGTGTATACCTGTGTGTGTATGTACATGTATGTGTCTGTATACATGTCTGCACGTACATGTGTGTGTATACGTGTATCTGTATACATGTGTGTATACATGTGTGTGTCTGTATGTATGTGTGTATATACATTGTGTGTCTGTATACATGTGTGTATACCTGTGTGTATGTTTGTGTGTGTATATGTGTATGTTTATGACGTGACCTGCCATGTCACGTCATACACATATACACAAACATATACATACACACATATATACACACCTATATACATACACACAAACAAATACATATATACACACACGAGGTGAGTCACATTATACACAGACGTATAGACACCCTTGCGGGTCACGTCATACAAAAGCGTGCGATAGTTCACGTGACGCGCCGGGGACATACACATATACACACATAAAGACACAAAAACATATACAGTGCCTTGTGAAAGTATTTGGCCCCCTTGAACTTTTGCCACATTTCAGGATTCAAACATAAAGATATAAATTCTATTTTTTTGTGAAGAATTAACAACAGGTGGGACACAATCGTGAATCGTGGAATGAAATTTGTTGGATTTTTAAACTTTTTTAACAAATAAAAAACTGAAAAGTGGGGCGTGCAATATTATTCAGCCCCCTTGAGTTAATACTTCGTAGCGCCACCTTTTGCTGTGATTACAGCTGCAAGTCACTTTGGGTATGTCTCAATCATTTTGCACATCGAGAGACTGAAATTGTTGCCCATTCTTCCTTGCAAAATAGCTGGAGCTCAGTGAGGTTGGATGGAGAGCGTTTGTGAACAGCAATTTTCAGCTCTTTCCACAGATTCTCGATTGGATTCAGGTCTGGACTGTGACTTGGCCATTCTAACACCTGAATACATTGATTTTTGAACCATTCCATTGGAGATTTTGCTTTAAGTTTGTGGTCATTGTCTTGTTGAAAGATCCGTCCCAGTCTCAGGACTTTTGCAGACTCCAATAGGTTTTCTTCTAGAATGGTCCTGTATTTGGCTCCTGCCATCTTCCCATCAATTTTAACCATCTTCCCTGTCCTTGCTGAAGAAAAGCAGGCCCAAACCATAATGCTGCCACCACCATGTTTGACAGTGGGGATGGTGTTTTGAGGGTGATGAACTGTGTTGCTTTTATGCCAAACATATCGTTTTGGATTGTGCCCAAAAAGTTCAATTTTGGTTTAATCCGACCAGAGCACATTATTCCACATGTATTGTGTGTCTCCCAGGTGGCTTGTGGCAAACTTCAAATGAGACGTTTTATGGATATCTTTGAGCAATGGCTTTCTTCTTGCCACTCTTCCATAAAGGCCAGCTTTGTGCAGTGTATGACTGATTGTTGTCCTATGGACAGACTCTCCCACCTCAACTGTAGATCTCTGCAGTTCATCCAGAGTGATCATGGGTCTTTTGGCTGCATCTCTGATCAGTCTTTTCCTTGTTCAATATGAACGTTTAGAGGGACGGCCGAGTCTTGGTAGATTTGCAGTGGTCTGATACTCCTTCCATTTCAATATGATCTCTTGCACAGTGCTCCTTCAGATGTTTAAAATTGGGAAATCTTTTTGTATCCAAATCCGGCTTTAAACTTCGCCACAACAGTATCTCGGACCTGTCTGGTGTGTTCCTTGGTCATCATGATGCTCTCTGCACTTGAACAGAACCCTGAGACTATCACAGAGCAGGTGCATTTATACAGAGACTTGATTACACACCGGTGGATTCAATTTATCATTACCAGTCATTTAGGACAACATTGGATCATTCAGAGATCCTCGCTGAACTTCTGGAGTGAGTTTGCAGCACTGAAAGTAAAGGGGATCGAATAATATTGCAAGCACCACTTTTAATTTTGTTATGTGTTAAAAAAGTTTAAAATATCCAATAAATTTCGTTCCACTTCACGATTGTGTCCCAGTTGTTGTTGATTCTTCACAAAAAAATTTGAATTTTATATCTTTATGTTTGAAGCCTGAAATGTGGCAAAAGGTTGAAAAGTTCAAGGGGGCCAAATACTTTCACAATGCACTGTACATACGGGAACTTGGTCGGAGTGGATAACGAGACGTCTCTGTCTATTTTGTGTGTAATTAAAGATTTCTCTCTCTCTTTATGTCTTTTTTTTATTTCTACTGAAAGAATTGCTAATAGCCGGCTGTCATACTAACGGCTGACCTTAGCAATAGGGCTTGACGTTAACTGCCAAAAACAGCTGACATCAACCCCTTTATTACTCAGTCTGCCATTGCTACATGGCAGCTGGAAGAGCATGGTAACCGTCAGTTCTGGTGTCTCTCATAGTGACACCAATTCTTTGGAGCTGCTGGCTGCAATTTTCAGCATGGGGGCCTAGAACGTTTGGGCCTTACCAAACAAACAAGGATGAATTTACATAGACATACAAAAAAAAAATAAGCTGGGCACGACTGTAGCAATACACTTCTCTGAGCCTGGACACAGCATGGCAGACTCAACAGTCCTGATATTGAAAGGTCATTTTAAAAATGACAGAGAACGTAAAATCTGGGAATTCAAATTCATAAAAATGCTCCAATCCTTAACAAAAGGGCTTAATTTGACACCTGGATTCATGACTCATTACCTAGACACAATTAACACTTCTACAATAAGATCTTCTGATGTGTAAAAGAACATTGCACGTCATCTAAATCATTAACAAAGACTTCATTTTAATTTCCTTAGCACACCTCCATTTCCTTATGTCCTGCTGTATTTTGTATTTACATGTCTCAGTAACTCATTTGTAATATTGTCTGATGAAGGAGCTTTGAGCTCTGAAAGCTTACAAATATAATTTTTCTTGTTAGCCAATAAAGGTATCACTCCTATAATACTTTTCTCAACCCTTTTTTTTGGAATTTAAGTATTTACATCGATTTCTCTGGCTAACACGGTACCACAATATTATTTTGTATTGTACCACAAACAATTAAATACTATGATATGCTAAATCTGGCAGACATACCTCAATTTATAAAGAAGCAAGATAAATGATGATGTCTTTTTACAGATACCAGGTGACCCTTTTAGCAGTAGAAGGTAGTTTGTGGGAGTTGCAAATTGGAGTAAATGAGAAGTATTTCAGCATACAGTGAAAAAACAAGTATTTAGTCAGCCACCAATTGTGCAAGTTCTCCCACTTAAAAAGATGTGAGAGGCCTGTAATTGACAGCATAGGTAGACCTCAACTATGAGAGACAAAATAAGAAAACAAATCCTGAAAATCACATTGTCTGACTTTTTTTTTCAAATTTTGGTGGAAAATAAGTATTTGGTCACCAATAAACCAACAGATTTGTGGCTCTCACAGACCTGTAATGTCTTCTTTAAGAGGCTCCTCTGTCCTCCACTCATTACCTGTAGTACTGGCACCTGTTTGAACTTGTTATCAGTATAAAAGACACCTGTCTGCAACCTCAAACAGTCACACTCCAAACTTCACTATGGTGAAGACCAAATAGCTGTCGAAGGACACGAGAACCAAAATTGTAGCCCTGCACCAGGCTGGAAAGACTGAATCTGCAATAGGCAAGCAGCTTGGTGTGAAGAAATCAACTGTGGGAGCAATACCGTATATACTCGTGTATAAGCCGACCCGTGTATAAGCCGACCACCCTACTTTTGCCCCAAAAATCAGGAAAAACCTATTGACTCGTGTATAAGCCGAGGGTGGACCCCAGCACAGGTATACAGCCCCCAGCAGTGTGGTATACAGGCCCCCCCCCAGTGGTATACAGGCCTCCCCAGTGGTAGTATACAGCAGCCCCAGTGGTAGTATACAGCAGCCCCAGCAGTAGTATATAGCATCCCCAGCAGCCCCAGTGGTAGTATATAGCAGCCCCAGTGGTAGTATATAGCATCCCCAGCAGCCCCAGTGGTAGTATATAGCAGCCCCAGCGGTAGTATATAGCAGCCCCAGCAGTAGTATATAGCAGCCCCAGTGGTAGTATATAGCATCCCCAGTAGCCCCAGTGGTAGTATATAGCAGCCCCAGCAGCCCCAGTGGTAGTATATAGCAGCCCCAGCAGTAGTATATAGCAGCCCCAGTGGTAGTATATAGCAGCCCCAGCAGCCCCAGTGGTAGTATATAGCAGCCCCAGCAGTAGTATATAGCAGCCCCAGTGGTAGTATATAGCATCCCCAGCAGCCCCAGTGGTAGTATATAGCAGCCCCAGCAGCCCCAGTGGTAGTATATAGCAGCCCCAGCAGTAGTATATAGCAGCCCCAGTGGTAGTATACAGCAGCCTCAGCGGTAGTATATAGCAGCCCCAGCAGTCCCAGTGGTAGTATACAGCAGCCCCAGTGGTATACAGGCCCCAGCAGTATATACAGCAGCCCTGGGGGTATACAGCAGCCGCCAGGGGTAATACAGCAGCCCCCAGGGGTAATACAGCAGCCCCCTGGGGGTACCCAGCAGCCTCCAAGGGGTATCCAGCAGCCCCCAAGGGGTATCCAGCAGCCCCCTGGGGGTACCCAGTAGCCCCCTGGGGGTACCCAGCTGCCCCCAGGGGTACCCAGCAGCCCCCTGGGGGTGCCCAGCAGCCCCCAGGGGGTACCCAGAAGCCCCCTGGGGTACCCAGCTGCTCCCAAATGCTGGCAATCACCCCCCTCCTCCTTATCTTACCATCCCGGTCTTCTGATCAGCGCCGCTCCTCGGTGCTCCGTCCTCCGTCCTCGCTGCATCCGGGATCTCCGGCCGTCGCTCGATGACGTCATATGCCTGCGACGGCCGGGGATCCCGGATGTAGCTGGACGGACGGAGCACCGAGGAGCGGCGCTGATCAGAAGACCGGGATGGTAATATAACCAGCGGGGGGCCCTTACAGGGGGGACAGTGCCAGCATTTGGGGGGCATATATGAACTGCTTCCCCCTGCCGCTGATTGACAGGGGGAAGCAGTGCATATATAATGAGCGGCCCCACGTGACGGGGCCGCTCATACAGCAGCCTCCCCCCGCCTCCTGCAGCCTCCACAGCCCCGGACACAGCCCCCACCCGTATTGACTCGTGTATAAGCCGAGGGGGAGACTTTTCAGCCCAAATTTTGGGCTGAAAAACTCGGCTTATACACGAGTATATATGGTAATTAGAAAATGGAAGATATACAAGACAACTGATAATCTCCCTCTATCTGGGCTACACGCAAGATCTCATCCCGTGGGGTCACATTGATCTGAAGAACAATGAGCAAAAATCCCAGAACCACATGAGAGGACCTAGTGAATGACCTGCATAGAGCTGGGACCTACGTTACACAGACTACCATAAGTAACACACTACGCCGCCAGGGATTCAGATCCTGCAGTGCCAGATGTGCCCAGTGTTAGATGCATGCAGACACAAACACTAGTGTGAAACTAGCCTTACTGAGGCACAATTCAGCACACAAAGTGTTGTATAGAGAATAGAGTGCTGTAGAAATTTCATGCACATGACTCTGTCATATGCATAAGGCTACACTGTAATATTTACTTCAGACTGATCTCAGACACTTTCTCTCCCAATTCTCCCATACACATGAATGGTCAAGTATTTATGTACTTAAGATGAGAAGAAGAGAGAAAACTGCAACCAGGTACCTCTGCCCTCACTACCAGGAGAACAAAAGGATACAAATGGCTCAACCCTTCTGGCCCAACTGCCTTTACTTTATAGCCCTAAATCCTGCTGGTTGGTTCCCTTTAAACAAAACTGTAAAACCTTAGATTGTGTGTTGACAGACATTATTATTTTACTTGTTCCGCAATATTACAGTACTCAGATATTTAACCTATATAGGCCACAAATAAAGAAGCTTCCTCTTTGTGTCAAGCATAATTAGGATTAAATGCATTTTACGACAAGAGCCTAAATCACATTGACTGTCAGTGAGGCGTGTATGTGGGTTACTGAGAGTCAGGAACTAATAAGGCAATTAACCTTCAATCTCTAAAAAAAGAAATAATGCTTCCTCTTTGTTTCATTTCTTGTTCAATGTGTTTCCTCTTTTTCCTTTTTCTCACCATCTTTGTACTGATGTTATTAAAGCTTTGTTCATACACATGTAAACCCTTTATTATGCTGTATGTGTATGTTATATGTGTAAATGAGGCATATAATATGATATACAGTGGTGTGAAAAAGAGTTTGCCCCATTCCTGATTTTTTATTCTTTTGCATATTTGTCACACATAAATGTTTCAGATTCCCAAACAAATGTCAATATTAGACAAAGATAACAGAAGGAAACACAAAATGCAGTTTATAAATGAAGGTCTTTATCATTAAAGGAAAAAAAATCCAAACCTACGGGGCCTTGTGTGAAAAAGTGATTGCCCCCCCCAAAAAAATAAATTGACTGTGGTTTATCACATTTTTGGGATGCTGAGTTCAATTCCCCTAGCCAAACCTAGATCTGATTACTGCCACACCTGTTCTCAACCAATAAATCCCTTACTTAGGAACTGCCTGACAAAGTGAAGTAGACCAAAAGATCTTCAAAAGCTAGATATCATGCCACGATCCAAAGACATTCAGGAACAAATAAAAAACAAAGTAATTGAGATCTATCAGTGTGGAAAAAGTGTTAATGCCATTTCTAAAGCTTTGGGACGCCAGTGAACCACAATGAGAGCCATTATCTGTAAATCTTGAAAACATGGAACAGTGGTGAGTGAACCTTCTCACCTTCCCAGGAGTGTTCAGACTACCAAAATTATCCAAAGAGCGCAGAGAGTTCACATAGGACCTCACAACAACATCTAAAGAACTGCAGGCCTCACTTGCCTCAGTTAAGGTCAGTGTTCATGACTACCATAAGAAGAAGACTGAGAAAAATAACCTGCATGGCAGAGTTCAAAGACAAATACCCTCCTGAGCACAAAGAACATAAAGGCTCATCTCAGTTCTGTCAGAAAACATCTTGATGATCCCCAATACTTTTAGGAGAATACTCTGTGGACTGATGAGGCAAAAGTTTAACTTTTTGGAAGTGTATGTCCCATTACATCTGGCACAGAAGTAACCCAGCATTTCAGAAAATGAATATCATACTAATAGTAACATATGGTGGTAGTGAGATAGTCTGGGGCTGTTTTGCTATTTCATTACCTAGAACACTTAATGTGGTAAATGGAACAATGAATTCTGCTGTCTACCAAAAAATCCTGAAGGAGAATGTCCATCCATCTGTTCTTGACCTCAAGCTGAAATGAACTTGGGTTGTGCAGCAGGACAATAATCCAAAACACACCAGCAAGTCCACCTCTGAATGTCTTTAAAAAACAAAAGTACGATTTTGGAGTAGCCTAGTCAAAGTCCTGACCTTTATTTTACCATTGCTGCCAAACAACGTACAAAGGGGCAACGACAGAGACATATAACTGGACCCGTGAAGTAAAGTTCAGTTTGTTTTTCTACAGGTAGCAGAATGTATGGGAAAAAGTATGTCATAAGGAGACAACCTCTTTAAGGGTGTCATTATTCTTAAATGGGAAAATGTGATCAATAACAATCTGTGCACATGGCGGCAGAATGAGTAGGCGCTATATTCACATAAAAAAACAAACACTACCAAGCATTTGACTTTTTCTGACTTGTGCTTCTTCTCAAATGTATCAACGTATACCGACAGGCAAAAGGGTAACAATATTTTGAAGTTTTGACATTCAGGCTCCATATCTCACCATTCTGGCCTGGTGGGTCTTCTGATGAGCCTATTGTTGTTATTTTGCCTGGACATCCACCTCTTATTGGCTTTTGAATGAATGGACAGTCTTCATTTCGTATTCTTCCAACTGTACAGGCACTCACATGCTCCTTGATTTGAACCAATGACCTTTTGCTTAGTAATTAACTTTAACTCTGAGCTATTAGGCTATGTGAGAACAGGTTGTAATTTGTAGTATACAGGAACAAAAAGATTTTTCAAACATCAGAAGCAAAACAGTAACAATGTAGTGACATGCCAAGAATCTGCATAACTAATCATATGCTGAATAAGTTCAAGTCAAATTTATGCGTGAGAAACAAATGTATGGTAGATTTACACTCAAAGCTGTAGTGGATGGTGAGATATGGATCCTAAATGTCAAAAGTTCAAAACATTGTTACCCTATTGTTTGTCAGTGTTAATCAATAAGGAAAGTTTCTGAAACTTATCTGTAAAGAGATAATGGATTGCTAAAGCTCAGACAGATGCATTAGTAAAGACATTGATTTGCACGTGAGGTTCGTGTGATGGACTGAAATAATTATAAGTATCTATGTTGTGAAATGAAATATTGATTGGAAGACTAAAACCAAATGTCACACAGTACAGGAACAGACACAAGGGCCCTAGATCCAGTTTACAAAGTTGGAAGGAACTGCTGTTTATCAGATGATATATTGACATGTAGCTCAACCGTGGCTTCATGCTATGCAAAGACCGATATGACACAGCATGCAGGCATGCATCTAGATGATCTCATTTCTTCTGTCAGAGCACTAAAAGCAATTTGTAATCACCGCTGTTCCATTTACACGTAATACATAAAATGAATATTTTATTTAGGAAACAAGGTATGGAAAATGTTTCCTATCTATGTGGAAGAACCGTTACAACTTCCATTAGGCATGAACAGCAACTTCCCCAAAGTTGTCAGTAAAAGTTATTGTGTCATATTACAACTAATAAAAGAGGATAACTATCTGTCTTAGCCCTTCCAGATGTCTATTTTTCACCTGTTCTATACTTGGTTTTCACTGATAAAACACTTCATTATAATCTATGGAAAAAAGAAAAATTCAGCTCATTATTATTATTTACTTATAAAGCTTCATTAGATGCTATGGCGCTTTACTTAAGAAGAGGGGAGAACGCAGAAAAGTATATTACAACTACAGTAAATTGGACAATCAAGTCTTAAGAGACAGGAGGGGAGGGAACCCTGTCCACAAGGGCTCACAGTCTACGGGGGGTGGGCGAGGAGACAGTAGGCGGGGGAAATGCCGGTCGAGTGATGGTGCGGTGACCGGGTCTCGTAGGCCGTAGGCTTGTCGGAAGAGGTGAGTCTTCAGGTTTCTTTTGAAGTTACCAAGGGTAGGTGAGTGTCTGATGTGTTGGGGAAGAGAGTTCCAAAGTAAGGCGGATGCACGGGTGAAGTCTTGTATGTGGTTGTGAACTCATGCTGAACTTCCATGTTTTTTCTTCCATTATAATCTATGCTGGTGCTCACATGTCCGTAAACAGCTTAACAATGGGGAAATGTCTGTTTTTAATCCAAGTAAGGCTACTTTCACACTAGTGTTTTTTGTATCTGGGAAGAAGCAAGTTTTATCTGCATCCCCTCGGATTCCCTGAACCCCCCAGAATACTAAAAACTGATGCTCCCGCACCAGTATTATCAGTGATCTGGGCTCATGGAGCAGTGATAATACCGGTGCGGGAACATACAGTTTCGTCTAGCTTCATACCTGTTTCCACTGGTTCCGGGAAAAAATGACACACCTCCTAGGGGTCATGTCATTTAGAACTGCATTCTGGGTATGTGCAGTTCCAAAACTTGGAATCAGGGTTCTGTATCCAAAGGGATCCGGAGTCTGACAGATCCTGGTTCTATTGGGCACATTGTGATATTACACATGGTGTCACCGATCCGGGTGCTTCCGGGTTTTGTCATGGAGACCAAAAATGCACCAAGATGCATTTTTGGTCTCAGTAAAACAAAAAAAACAGGAACACCCGGATCCGGGAAAAAAATGCAAAATTGGATGCACTCGCAAGTTCATCCGATCCCATTGGCTGAAAACTGATGCGGGTGCGTCCAGTTCAAGCTGGATTCATATAGATGGCAGAAACCGCCAGTGTGAAACTAGCCTAATGGCTCAAAATTAACCATACTAGCCTATGGGTTCAAAAATATCATGGCCAATTTATGGATTGGATCAGTGCGACATCTGTGTGCTATCCATGATTAAAATTGCAGTGGATAGGAGAAACTTTGTAATTAATTAATTTATTTTATTTTCATACCTGAAAATCAGTAATTGTAAAAATGGAGTGACCAAACACTGATGAATCTAAGATTAAAAACACTGATAAAACTTGGGACCATTTTTGCCGACAAAAAAATCTTTATTTTACACAACAAAATCTTACTGATAGGTTCTCTTTGGGAAAAGCAATTGATCCCCTCAACTAAAAGCCCCGGTTTGGTGACGTTGCAGCGACGTCGAAACGACATTGTTGTGTGTGACATGTAGCAACAACTAACAATAAGTTCGTTCATCGTTGGTCGTTGGTAAATGACCCGAATCATTTTTTTATCGTTGGTCTCCCGCTGGGCGGCCAGCATCAGTGTGTATGACAGCGGGAGACCAACGATCAATGAGCTCCCAGCGCCGCACAGCACATGCTGGGAGCTGGCAACCAGGGTAAACAGCGGGTATCTAAGCACAGCACTCTGTTTAGTTACCCGCTGTTTACTCTGGATACCAGCGTTCTCGCTGGTCCTGATCGCTGGTGAGTCTGCATGTTTGACAGCTCACCATTGATCACATAATGATGTCCCAGCGACCCCCATCGTTGGTTGGATCGCTGGGACATCGTACTGTGTAACGGAGCCTTAAGGATCTTCAGCTTGTAGATCTTCAACTGCTCCAAAAATTCAACACAGTATATCAATCAAGGTTCCGCATGAGAAATAATCTCTAATTAAAACAAAAATTGTGTTATATGTTACAGTGAAAAAAAAACTTTAATTTTAAAAATGTTGTCCGGTCTAAATCAACATATCTGCAATTACTCTATGTGACAGCAGACTTGTAATTCCTCACATCGCAAGCACTCTGTGCTGTGAGGATTGACCGGTGTCAGGGCCAGAAACAGTGGTCACGTGACTATGAGTAAGTGATATATATACTCCCGGACATAATTCAACTAGATGCACGTGACCATACTCAATGGGATATGTCTATCACATGCTAGTGGTCACATGACCGCCAACCCCGGCTCTGACACCACACAAACCTCACAGCACACAGTGCATGTGATGTCAGGATTCACAAGTCTGCAGTCACATATAGACTTTACTTAGACTGCACACAGAGACTTATAGCGTTACATTGTACAGCTCCTTTAATTTTCAGTTTCAATTGAAGAGACCACAGATGTGGCAAAACTTATTTGATGACATGTTGATCAATGAGCTGGTAATGCTCACATAGTCAGGTCACCCATACATAGGAAGCAATGTGCCGAACAGATAGTACTTGTCAGTAATTGAGCTGGATCCATAAATAGAAGATTTGGCATCCAGGCTTCTTAAAACATTTTTAGAATCACAAATGGAATGTCCAAGAAAATTATATGTATTTATGTATACAACAACTTAAGGACAACAGTATGAAACACGTTTAAATTAATTTTGTACTGCATGTGCTTTTATTTTTACATTTTTATGGAGGTTCCATTTGTGATTTTAAAGATGTTTGAAATAAAATGTTTTATGAACCATTTATGGACAACTCTCATAATATCCTGATACTATTAACAGGTCCTAGGAAATATACCTTGTTTCCCCAAAAATAAACAAGGGTCTTATATTATTTTTGGCTTCAAATGATGTGCTAGGGCTTATTTTGGGGATGTTTTAACTTTTGTATAGCTGTCTGTGATTAAGTTGCCCATTAATGAAAAATGAATATTCACCCATAATCCTGCCCACCCTTTATAATAATAAATATTCACCTCTTTCCCCCACCTACAATCCAGCTCACTTCTCTGCTAGCATCAGTGTTTGGAAATTGTGTTAAGGAAAAAATGAATATTCACCCCCTTCCCATGCCAATAATCCTGCCCAACCTCTTCTCCGGTATCAGTGATTAGAATTTGCGTCAATGAAAAATGAATATTCACCCGTTTCCCCGGCCACACCTCCATCCCAGCATCAGCAATTCACTTAAACTGCCGTATTACCGCCCAAAGATCGCAATGCTTGCAATGTCTGGTGGTTCTCCTGACATGTGTGTGTCAGCACGTACTTCTAACAAAACAAAGTATTCACTGATCTCAGGGAGACCAGTTCAAGAAAACACTGCGGGCAGCCGGCTAAAGCGCTCAACACAGTGAATTCCTAGGCCCATTGCCCCCTGGGAATTTTGAATATGCAAATAGAGTCTGTGGAGCCCCGTTTAGGAGTCTCAACACAGAACTAGCCAGATCTTCCTCTAGTGAAGGACCTAGCCATGATAACCACCATATTAAGTGGCCCTTTGAGTCAATATCCAGCTCTTTACAAGCTTAAAGATATGACAAGAGAATACCAAGGCCAGGTATCCATCCACAGACAGCTGTTTCGGGATGTTGCCCCTCATCAGTGTGGAGTAGGATTCTGGCTAGGTGGGAGCAATGCCTAGTAGACCAACAAAACTTGAACTTCTTGAACTGGTCTCCCTGAGATCAGTGAATACTTTGTTTTGTTGGTCTACTAGGCATTGCTCCCACCTAGCCAGAATCCTACTCCACACTGATGAGGGGCAACACCCCGAAACAGCTGTCTGTGGATGGATACTTGGCCTTGGTATTCCCTTGTCATATCTTTAAGCTTGTAAAGAGCTGGATATTGACTCAAAGGGCCACTTAATATGGTGGTTATCATGGCTAGGTCCATCACTAGAGGAAGATCTGGCTAGTCCTGTGTTGATACTCCTAAACGGGGCTCCACAGACTCTATTAGCACGTACTTCTAAGCAGCTCAGGTGAGAAGATCCAGTGTGAGCATTGTGCTGCGAGCTTTGTGCAGTAATAAGGCAGTCTGAGTGAATCACTGATGTCAGCACAGAGGGGTGGGTGGGGGAACGGAGTGAATATTCATCTTTTCATTAACACAAGTGCCAATCACTGATGTCATCAGAGGGGTGGATGGGATTATGAGCAGCAGAAAGGTTGAATATTCCATTAACTAGCCGGCATGTGAATATAAACTTAGAGGCTTTACAGTAAAACAAATGGAAACGTACATCAATAAAAGTTACATATCCTGAAAGGGCTGGCCAAGAAATATTCCATGGTATATTAGGATGATGATCCAAAACTAGAGCTTAATTTTGGAGGAGGGCTTATATGTTACTCCAAAAAAGGCAGAAAAATCCTGCTAGGACTATACTTTCTGCTTACAGTCACCCAGATGCAGCAAGGTTGATTGGACGGCACTTCCATAATCCCTTTATGTCCCCAGACGTCCCCCTGCATACCTCATAAAATGACTTTTAATCTGTTTTGTGCTGTATGCTAATTAATTTTTAAGAGTCATATGGGGTGCTGCACACTGCGGTCATCGCCGCCCAGCTCCAAGCCAACACCGCCCAGCCGCATAAAAAAAAAACTCGCCCCTACTGTGTAAGTAAGTGATTGACAGCGACATCATCCATAAAATTCCCACAACCCACGCCTGCGCAGTGGCACGCGTCAATGTACCCTGTTGAAGAGCCAGTGTTTCCACTGTGCAAGCGCGATACTTCAGGCACTGCGCGGCTGACGTGAGACAGACATCTCGCGCCTGCGCAGTGGGAACACTGATTCTTCAATAGGGCACAGTGATGCACAAGACGTGGAAATTGTGGGAATGATGTTGATGTCATTCATTTGGATACACTAAGGGGTGGGATTTCCAGGCAGAGGGGTGGTGTTGGCGTGGAGCGGGGCAGCGAAGACCTCTGTGTGTAGCACCCCATATGACCCTTAAAAAGTAATGAGCATTCAGCGAGGCACAGACTCAAAGTCTTTTTCTGAGGTATGCAGGGGGGCATTTAGTGATATAAAGGGGTTACAGGAACCTCAATTACACCAGGTTAAAGGTGGTGGACAGGGTTTAGAACCCCCAAAACTGGGGACAGGTTAACTGTAAAAATAAACATTTTAGTTATGGTAAAGTAAATTTGTCCAATTACTTTTGAGTTTGTGTAAAGAGGAGCCTTTGAAGAAAAATGGTTGCAATTCCTAAATATTTCACAGGCTATTTTTGTTCAACTCCTTTAATTAAACCTGAAAGTCAATACTTCAATTGTACCTCAGTTGCTTCATTTTAAATCCAAAATAGAGACAGACGGGACCCAAATCACCAAGATTCAGTCACTGTCCAAATAATCCTGGACGTAACTGTAGCTCCAATAATAACTATGATTCAGTGCTTCACCTAAACACACAGTCCTATTTGATATGCCATACATCAGAATTTCAATGTTACAACCTGACACTTGAAAATATGTTCACATTTCTCAAAGTATATGATTTTTTATTAGGGAAGCTGTGTAGTCATTGCAACAGACTGAAGAAGCGGAAGGAATTTGAGTGACAGATGCTTGTGCCAAAGGGGTGCAATGGCATTTACTTTGGCATAAATTACTCATTATTTTAAGAAGATCGCTCTCATTTTTCTAGGCATAATATTGAATGTTCCTAAATTAACTTGACTTCTAATCAGTCAAAATATGTGTGATATCTCAGAGAGTCCAGTAAATCAATCAATCAATCAATCAATCAATCAATCTTATCTATCTATCTATCTATCTAAAGAGAAAAAAAAAAAAACTGCACAGAACTCACAGACAATGTGAACTGGTGCCAGCAGGGATGCTGGGATAAACTACTAGGGAAAAAACCTTGCAGCACTCAGCTACTACCAATGATGTACATATGCTGCCAAGCTATATATATATGAGAAAAAAATTTTTCTCATATATATATAGCTTGTCAGCATGTGTACATCATTGGTAGTAGCTGAGTGCTGCAAGGTTTTTTCCCTAGTAGTTATCTATCTATCTATCTATCTATCTATCTATCTATCTATCTATCTATCTATCTATCTATCTATACAGTTCAGAAAAGGGTCCACAGCACTTCTTTCCAAAGCAAGGGTTGTTTATTCCAGCTTAGGCAAACATGGCGACGTTTCGAGCCTTATCAGCTCTTTATCCAGCTGGATAAAGAGCTGATAAGGCTCGAAACGTCGCCATGTTTGCCTAAGCTGGATAAAGAGCTGATAAGGCTCGAAACGTCGCCATGTCTGCCTAAGCTGGATAAAGAGCTGATAAGGCTCGAAACGTCGCCATGTTTGCCTAAGCTGGAATAAACAACCCTTGCTTTGGAAAGAAGTGCTGTGGACCCTTTTCTGAACTGTATGTATTATTGAGGCTGGAAGGAGCCTCTGGGACGCTTTGCACTCTGCACTATACCAGCATTACACGCTGCTTCTAATTTATAGACTATCTATCTATCTATCTATCTATCTATCTATCTATGTATTTATCATTCTAAATATATGCAAAAATTATTTAAGCAGCACAGTTACAAGGCTGAGTTCACACTGGTTGTTTCTGATCAGTTTTTGGTGCTGCATTTTTTTTTAAACTGCACCAAAAACGGGTCCGTCAAATTGCCTGCCAGCAAAGTGAATATGATTTTAATTTTGCTGTTCAGACGCTGAATTTTCAGACCGCTGCGTTAGTGTTGCAGAAAGCAAATCCAGACAATAATGAGCATGGCAGTTATTGCTCCGTTTTTCTGGTGTGCTTTCTGCACCACTAACATCCAATTACATACCCTCCCCATGATCACACAGTGATCCCCAGTGATGTCTTCCTCCCAGGCACTGGCAGATCCTGTCTGCGGGTAGTGCTGTTCTTCCAAGACCTACCCATGTAACTCACATGGGGCACAAATAAAGCGTGTGTCTGTGTCCCCCGAAAACAGAGCAAAGAAGCAGTACAAGTGGATGATGCGTTTGTGATGCTTTTTTGCAAAAAGAGGATCTGTTTTCGGTGCAGAAACTGCACCAAAAATGGATCAATAAAAATGGAACACTCTGGGTGAACTTAGCCTAAGAGAACGGGTGCAAATTCTTTCCAGCAAACAATCATCAATTGTGTATAGTATACAGACCAAACAAATAGAAAGCAGCACTCCTAGAATAACTTCAATTTTCAATGCTTTATTGTGCCTTCAGGTGTATACAGGTCAATGCTTCGGTCACAATGGTTGCAGAAAAGTCCATTGTGACCAAGACGTCACCTTGTACCAAATAAAGCCTTGAAATTTAAGTTATTTCTGGAGTGCTGCTTTCTATTCATTTGGTCTATTGTCAATGTATTTCTAACGGTCCTGGTGTAAAATTCCTGTACATAGCCACATTGCTATTACATATGATAAACCATGTGTGCAATTAAGTAGCTTTTGATTTCACCTAAAACCAAAGTAAAAGCATAGTTTTATTGGCTATGCTTTTGGTGCACATATCAATCTATTATGCCCAAGAACTGTCCAAATTCTCAACCTTGCTAACTTTTAGAGTAGGTAGATCTACAAAATCATCAGTCTACCAACACTAAAGACACTGGGGAAACTATTTTCCTCTCACTTGCCAGCATGCATTACACTTGCCATTGTTTAATGGCTTGCATGCCAAACCCTGAAAGCCTGCATTTCTATTATAGGCATTTATACAGTTTAACAGACAGGAGAGCAGGAGCAAAGATAAAAAAACTTCCCCCACTGTAGTGAAATATGTATCTAAGGGGTTGGACACAAGCAGTTAAGGGTTAACTCTACAATTCTATACCAGGGATAAAAACAAAAGGTCATGTTATTTAACCACAAAGCTAACTTCCAGACAAAGAGTCTACTACCTCCCAGGATGCCACCTGGGAAAAGCACAAAGTGGAATACTTCACACCTCTAGCAGCTTCAACGGGACCCAGTACAGACCAACAAAAGAGAATTGGTTTAGAAAAGAGAGCATGTGAAAAATAATGTATGCATGGCTAAATTAGTGAGAGTCCAATCATACTCAGATTTGAATGTTAAAATGTAAGGCTGGTCTAGAAATTTGACCTCCAGTCTGAGCCTATAACTGGACTCTCCAAGCTAAAATCCTTTGTCACAGAGATGGGGCAGTTGAACACTGCTGTGATCATCATTCCACTTTTCCGCCCTCCCCATCGGGCTACAGAAGGCAACGTTTAGGGTTCTGTAAGCTTTCTCCCTTTTATTTCAAAACAGTTTTGCATATGTGTATGTCACTTTTTATTTCTATTTTTATATCTTTTATTGTTAGCACTGTACCTTTTTATATTAAAGCTTAAAACTTTAATAAGTCTGAACCTTGCATGCCCTAAAGAACCCATAACCTTAGAAAGGGTGTGAGTCTGTTGATTGTCAGATAGTCTTAGTTTAGGGGGACTCATTAGCCCCAAATCCAGTGGGTGGTGGCAGCGAGTGTGAAGTGGGGTGTGCAGTGTGAGTCAGGGTGTGATTGATGCTCCCTTTCAGCATAAGACAGAGGTCGAGTGCTGGATTGAGTGAGAGGAGATAGATTAACCCTTGCAGGCGCAACCTCAAATCACGTGCTGAAAAGTGGGTACCTCCCCAGGAGGCCATCCTGGGAAAAGCAAAAAGTGGAATCTTCACACTTCTAGCAGCTTCAAAGGGACCCAGTACAGACCAACAAAAAGAATTGGTTTAGACAAAAGAACATTTGAAAAATAATGTATGGCTAAATTAGTGAGAGTCCCATCAGAGATCCAGAATTAGAATGTTAAAATGGAAGGCTGGCCTAGAATTCTGACCTCCAGTCTGAGCCTATAACTGGAGGTCAGATTTCTAGACCAGCCTTCCATTTTAACATTCTAATTCTGGGTCTATGATTGGACTCTCACTAATTTAACCATGCATATGTGCCGCCCAGCTTAGGGGACCGGGATACCCGGCGCAGGGTCTCTTTCCTTGGGGGAGTCACTGGTGGCTGGACCCAGGCCGTGGCCCCAGGCTGGCACACTCCTAAAAGGGGGTATTTACAGGGGATTTAGAAGTTTATATAATTTATAAAGTTTGTAGATGTTATTGTCGTGACGCCACCCAGAATAATGTGGCTATATATGGCCACCGCTGCCTTGTACTGGCCAGGGGATGATGGTGAGAGGCAGCTGAGATGGTATAGCCCTTTTCCGGGTAGGGCTGTAGGGTCCCCTGGACAGGTGATGTTAAAGTTAATGATGGATGAAGATGGAAGTATGGTGAGGAGATGTTAAAGACACAGACACTTACTTGATTCACAGCAAATTCTCTCAGCGGTGATGGTCCCAATCCTGGATAGATGGTAGCTGTTAAATCAGAGGCTGAGGCACAGATGAGGTTTAACTGGTTTACTTTCAACCAAAGTATAATACAACAAGTCCCGTCTCCGGAGTCTGCAATAGGGGTTCAGTTGCTCAGGCCCCACCGGGTCCTTTACCTCCTGCTTGCGCTGTCTATGTGGCCCTGCTGCCGTGTGTGAACTCGCTGCTGGCCCAAATCTGTCCTCTCTGGGTCCCACTCAACAGGCAACTTGAGTCCTTTGTCTCTCTCTGCTTACCCCCTCCGGGAGTACTGCTGAACTCTTAGTATGTTGCTGTGTCTGGCCCTGTGAAGCTTGTTGTTACCTCACGTTTTTTCCGGTTGCTGTATTGTATATAACTAATGCAGCCACGGATCCGGTATCCGTATCTGCGCTTTTTATCTAGGGTAGATAATGATGCTACCCGATTCTGAAAGTGTTTCTCTTATCAGTTTTCTCCTCCTCAGACCGATGGCTTGGCCCTGGAAATTGTCAGTCAGTCCTCAGGAACTCAATGCAGCTCCTGTCACTCTGAGCTCATGGCTCCAACTGTCTGAAAATTTACCTCAAACCAGTGTTTTATCTCTAGGGAAGTCTCTGGTGTCTCTGGAGCTCCCCCTACTGGCCAAAGGTGGTAGTGCAGTGGCTTGGCTTTCTAAGTGAGTGCAACTATTATGATCTTATACTGTGGCTAATACCCGCAGGGGCGCCACATTCCCCCTTAGTTAAGAACAGTACTCCGGGACTGTGGGACAATAAACATAAGATATAACAAATAATATCTACAGAGTCTTAAAAAAAAAATAAAAAGTTACAAAAACCACTCAAGTTTAAAAAATAGAGTCTTGTAAAAAGTCACTTCAAATAGCGTCCATTAATACAGCTCTGTCCTTGAGGGCTATTTATTTGTTAGGAAAGGCACTGCAATTAGCGTCCATTTTTCCAACAAAGTTTTTGAATAATTTAAGAATGTTCAAAAAACAGTCTTTCCGGAGCTTTAATTTACCGCCTCCGGGCTGATAAATGAAGAAAAGTACTCAAGAATATGCAAGTAGTTCATACAGAATAGTCTCTGTAGGTACTGAGCTTTTTAACGTTACATCTAATAACTACTGATTAAAGGGATCCTGTCACCCCCAAAACACTTGTAAACCTATTAAAACCTGTCCCTAGAGCATATTAACACTTTCCCTACACTATTTCTACCTCCTAAATGCAGTAAGTGACATTGACTAAAAACGTTTTATAAGTACCTGATTAGTGATGATAATGAGTGACTATGCTATTCATAGTCACTCATCAAGACTGCCCCTCTGCTTCATAGCACGCCTCCATAGGCGTGATCGTCCTCCTAGATTCAAATTGCAGCCTCCCCGCTGTGCCCTGTGTCGTAGGAGGCTGCAGTGTGGCTTGTGACGCGATCCGCGTCATTCCCGGCGCCCTGTGACGTATTTACAGCGGCGCCGCGCTGTCAGCTTCAAAATGCGCACTGCGCATGCGCATTGGGCATGCGCAGTGCGCATTTTGAAGCTGACAGCGCGGCGCCGCTGTAAATACGTCACAGGGCGCCGGGAATGACGCGGATCGCGTCACAAGCCACACTGCAGCCTCCTACGACACAGGGCACAGCGGGGAGGCTGCAATTTGAATCTAGGAGGACGATCACGCCTATGGAGGCGTGCTATGAAGCAGAGGGGCAGTCTTGATGAGTGACTATGAATAGCATAGTCACTCATTATCATCACTAATCAGGTACTTATAAAACGTTTTTAGTCAATGTCACTTACTGCATTTAGGAGGTAGAAATAGTGTAGGGAAAGTGTTAATATGCTCTAGGGACAGGTTTTAATAGGTTTACAAGTGTTTTGGGGGTGACAGGATCCCTTTAACAACTAAACAAGTTCCTTTCAGATATTTCTGGTTGAAATATCTATTTACATTTGGTAGTCTGCATATCTTGCTGGTAATTGACCCTGAGTACTACGCTGTGATCTGCGTAACGCTTGTGTACTGGGTGTACTCAATGTGGTGGTGTGAGTGGACGTATACCTAGTAAGTACTTCTGGTTCTGCTAGGGATAATTCCACATTTGTGGGGTTGGCAATTCCACCGTGTCCAGGACTATTATTACTAGGAATTTGTTCTTCCTGTCTTGGGACTTCTTGTGGTACAGGGTCTGCTTCTAATTCTATTGGTCTTGGGGCTTCTGGTATTACAGGCTCTGGTGTTTGATAGAAGGCCATCATGGGAACTACTACTGCACCATTGTAGGTTGGCCAGGTTTTAGGAAAGTCTCCTAAATAGGTGTGATATACTCCATCTTCTTCTTTTTCGTCAACAGGTTGAACCGGTACTGTTTGAATAACTTCTGGTTCAGGTTGATTGACTTCTTTTTCTTTCAATGTCTCTGGACATAGTTTTAGATTGTCTCTTGACACTAGTACTGATGTTAATCCACCATCTTTGCTTATAAGACACATTTTAGGATTGTTCACTCTCATTGGTAAAACTGTATATGGGGCGGATTCCCACTGATTGTCCAGTTTATTAGTGCGACGGTTTCTCTTGAGCACTTGATCACCAGGTTTTAATGGGGTTGCTAGAGCATTCTGGTTGAAGTATTGCTCTTGTCTTTCTCTAGTTTTCTGGAGATTCCTTTCTACGCATTCTTGCACTTGGCGATATTGTTGTTGGCGTAGGGAGTCCCAGTTGGAATCCTGCACTTCTGCGTCAGGTTTTACAATACCCATTTCTAGATCTATTGGTAGCTTGCCAGGTCTTGCACGCATAAGGTAAGCTGGGGTACAGTTTGTGGAGCTTACCGGGACATTGTTATAGAGGTCTACCAAGTCAGGCAATTTCTCTGGCCATAGGTTTCTCTCTGTCTCTGGTAAAGTCTTTAAGAGATCGATTACAATATGGTTCATTTTTTCGCATAAGCCATTTGTTTGCGGATGATAGGCTGTTGTACGGATCTTCTTGCAGCCATACATATTGCAAAATTCTCTGAAGATCTCTGATTCAAATGCTGTACCTTGGTCTGCGAGTACTTGTTCCGGATATCCATGGGGTCTGCAAAAGTATGTCTGGAACGCCTTAGCTGCTGTCTTTGCAGTGAGATCTTTCACGGGCACTACTACCAAGAAACGTGAGTAATGGTCCACTATGGTTAAAGCATAGACATAGCCGGACCGGCTTGGTGTCAATTTCACGTGGTCTATTGCTACGAGCTCAAGTGGTTGCTTGGTAACTATAGGCTGGAGTGGTGCTCTTTGGTTTTTTTAGATCTTTTCTTCTGAGGTTGCACGGACCACAGTTTCTGCACCATTCTTCAATTGATCTTCTCATTCCAACCCAGTAGAATCTTTCTCTTAAAAGTACTTCTAGCTTTTTCCACCCGAAGTGACCAGCACCATTGTGATAAGCTTCTAGGACCATTTTTACATCTTGTTTAGGCACAATGATCTGCCATACTAGCTCATGCGTCTTTGGATTGGTATATCTTCTGCACAGCTTTCCTTGGTACAGGAACATTTTGCCTCTCTCTTTCCACAGTTGATGTGTCTCTTTCGGTGCATTTTCATTGGGATACGCACTTTGCTCAGTCAGCAGTTCTTTCACCAACTTCACAGCTGGATTGCTGTCTTGAGTGTCAGCCCATCTGTGGTGTGCTAATGGGTTGAGATTCACCTGTTGATGTTTCTGGTAGGCACTGGATTGATACTGTCCTACCTTGGGACGATGGAAGGCGGGTAGTTCAATTTCTTCAAGTTCTACCGGTTCTTCTTCCACGTCTCTCAAGTGCGGCATCCGGGATAAGGCGTCTGCATTTCCATTCTTTCGGCCTGCTCTATACTTGATCACGAAGTTGTAATTAGACAGCCGGGCTATCCATCGCTGTTCCAGCGCACCTAGCTTGGCTGTATCCAGGTGGGTCAATGGGTTGTTATCAGTATAGATGGTGAATTCTGCAGCTGCCAAGTAGTGTTTGAAACGCTCAGTCACAGCCCAGACTACTGCCAGTAGTTCTAACTTGAAGGAGCTGTAATTTTCAGGATTTCTTTCAGTAGGCCGGAGCTTTCTACTTGCAAAGGCGATGACTTTCTCCTTGCCTCCTTGCTTCTGAGATAGTACTGCTCCCAGTCCCACATTACTGGCATCTGTGTAAAGGATGAAAGGTTGATGGTAATCGGGGTATGCCAGAACTTCTTCTCCGGTCAATGCCTTCTTCAACTTTTCAAAGGAATCTTCCCTCTCATCACTCCACTGGAAAGGAGGATTGCGGTTTGAAGGCTTCTTCGACTGCCCTACCAGGATGTCTTGTAGAGGTGCTGCTAGCTTGGTGAACCCTTGGATGAATCTACGATAGTAGCCCACCAGTCCCAGGAATTGCCTCACCTGTTTCACGCTTGTAGGTCTTGGCCAATCCCTTATTACGGTTACTTTCTCGGGATCCGGTGCTACTCCTTCTGAACTTACAACGTGTCCCAGGTATTGTACCTTTGGCTTTAGAAGGTGACATTTTGATGGCTTGATCTTCATACCATACCGGGATAAGGCTTCGAACACTTCTGCCAGATCTTGTAGATGTTGTTCGTAAGTCTTTGAGTAGACTATTACATCATCTAGGTACAGAAGGACGGCTTCAAAGTTCTTGTGTCCGAGACAGCATTCCATCAATCGCTGAAAGGTACCGGGTGCGTTGCAGAGTCCGAACGGCATACAATTAAATTCACAGAGACCCATTGGTGTGGTAAATGCTGTCTTCTCTTTATCTTCCTCAGCCACAGGGACTTGCCAATACCCACTTGTTAAGTCTAAGGTGGAAAAATAGTTAGCAGATCTTAAAGCGGCTAATGACTCTTCAATTCTAGGTAAGGGGTAGGCGTCTTTATGGGTAATGTGATTAATCTGCCGGTAGTCTACGCACATTCTCATGGTTCCGTCTTTCTTTTTAACTATTACCAGAGGGGCTGCCCAGGGGCTACAACTGTCTCTTATTACCCCGGCCTGTTTCATCTCCCTCAGCATGTCTTTAGCACATTGATAATGAGCGGGCGGTATGGGTCTATATCTCTCTTTTATTGGTGGGTGGTTACCGGTAGGAATTGTATGTTCTACCCCTTTAATCTGTCCGAAGTCTAATGGGTGTTTACTGAAGACCCGTTCATATTCTTCTACTAGTCGGTACACCCCTTGTTTTTGGTGGGTAGGTGTTGAATCTGTACCTATATGCAGCTGCTGACACCAATCTTCTAATTCTCCACTTGAACCATTGTCGTCCGCCTGACATGACGGATTCAAGGGCCCAATGGCTGTGATGGCATTGTTGTCAACAGTGTATAGCTTGGCCATTGTAGCGTACCTTGGTAAAGTGACCTCTTCCTCTCCACAATTCAAAAGACGTATGGGCACTCTTCCCCTGTGTACCTCGACTATTCCTCTAGCCGTTATTATCGTGGGTCTACTATCAGTGTACACAGGCTCTACCAAGGCTTGGTAATCTCGTCCTTTAATACCAATGGCTGCTCTACACCATACCAGCATTTCAGTTTTTGGAGGTATTACTATTGGAGTTGGGTCACTTACCCTCACACTGCCGATTTCTCCACCTGCAACCTCTACTTGTTGCTTCAGCACCAATGCTTTTATCTCTCTCCGGAGAATTCTCTGCTGGCAGGATTGGGCAGTTTCCGCAAATTGCTGTAAAATAGTAATAACCTCGGAAAAACAATTTTCTAAAACATTCATACCTATCAATACAGAAGGTTCCCGTTGGTTAACATCAACAATTATGATACCCTGATTCTTTAATTCTACTCTACCAATCTTAATGGTCATCTCTCTAAATCCTACTTGCGGTACCAATTTTCCATTACTAGCATATATACTTAGCTCAACATTATATGGTCTTTTATCAATGTCTGAATCTGCCCAGTACCTCTTATAAAGGATATGTGGTATAGATGAAATCTGGGAACCAGTGTCCAACAAGGCATTGAGGGGAATACCGTCCAGCACGATAGGGATAATGGGACGTCCTCCGACGTACTTATCGTGCCAGGATGTTGGGCCTTGAAAGTTCACTCCTGCGAAGCGGCCCGCATTCCCAGGGGATCCTTGTTTAAATCACAATTGCGGGCGATGTGGCCTGGCTTCCGGCAACGACGGCAAATAGGCTGTCCATCCGGCTGGTAACGGTCGTTGGGTCGTCCTCTCCACGCTGGGTATCTCTGGGGTCTCATCCAGGGAATATCCTCTCTGCGGTTCGCCAACTCCATCTTGGATGTAGTCTGTGATTCTCTCATTTCCTGCATGGTTTTAGCCATTGAGGTGACAATGTCTGTTAGAGAGTCAAGCTTTTGCTGGAAAGCATCATTAACACTGGCCTCCAGGGGCTTAACTGATGTCACTGGCACTCTCTGTTGTTGAGGGGTTTCTGTAATGGATTGCTCAGGATCCTGATCCCAAAGTGCCTCTGCCTGCTGGAGACGAATAGCGCTCTCCTTTAACTGGGCAAATGTCACCTCAGGGTCCTTGAAAGTCAGCATACTCGCATGCCCTCGATGAGAAGGGGTTAATAGTCCCTCAATGAATTGATCTTTTAGCAATTTATCAGCGCCAGTGTTAAACATTGGTTCAGCCAGTGTAAGCGCTTTAAGGGCCTCCTGTAAATTCAGGGCAAAGTCTCTCACACTCTCATTGGCCTTTTGTTTGCAATTGAAGAATTTGGTCTTTGCTTTGCTACCAGCAGTAGTTTCAAATACTGCCTTTAATCCAGCTAGAATATGCTCAGCAGTGTCTTTTAGATCAGCGGACCATGCTGTGACTTCTCGCTTGGCATTACCACTTAACTGTGCCATCAGCAAACCGACACGCTGAGCTTCTGCCATTGGAAACATATTTAAATAGGCCAGCAGTTTTTCTTTAAAATCATCAAAAGTATTAGGCTTACCTTCATACACTGGAAGCCATGGAGCACCTGGGGTATATGGCATCAACATCGGCATAATGGGCGCTGCACCTTGCGCCGCTGTGCTGCCGAGCGCTCTGTTCTGTGATTCAGCTGCATTTGTGTCGCCGGGTGTTTCGGCGTCTCCGTGCTGCGACATGTTGCGCCCCCTTAGTTAATCCGGACCCTTCCGGTCCTCTCCCTCCGTCGGGATGGCGTATACTCGTTCCGCTGTGCAGCAGGATTGGTTTTCCCCTTTTGCAGACGTCAGAGCTCTCAGCTTGGTGCCGCCCACAAAGACACGCCCCCTGCTGCTTCTGCTCGCCGTGAGCTCAGTAATGGCGGAATCTGAAATTTTTCAGTCAGATCAGAGCTCAGGGCTATGACACAGTTCAAATAGCAGTCTCGTGCTGTGGCAGTTATGAGGTAATTAGTGATGATGCAATTTTACCTCAGAGGCTGGCGGCCATTTTGTTTCAATGTTAGTCAATGGGGAAAAGTCTATTTCAATGGTTTCCAATGGGAAAATCACTTTTTGATAAAAAAGTCAATTTTTCTCGGATTTTCTCACAATTTTCGGCATTAATCACGGCACACAGTACCCGATTTAACCAGGCACGGTAAATCCTGTTCGTGACGCCAAAGAGAGATGTGCCGCCCAGCTTAGGGGACCGGGATACCCGGCGCAGGGTCTCTTTCCTTGGGGGAGTCACTGGTGGCTGGACCCAGGCCGTGGCCCCAGGCTGGCACACTCCTAAAAGGGGGTATTTACAGGGGATTTAGAAGTTTATATAATTTATAAAGTTTGTAGATGTTATTGTCGTGACGCCACCCAGAATAATGTGGCTATATATGGCCACCGCTGCCTTGTACTGGCCAGGGGATGATGGTGAGAGGCAGCTGAGATGGTATAGCCCTTTTCCGGGTAGGGCTGTAGGGTCCCCTGGACAGGTGATGTTAAAGTTAATGATGGATGAAGATGGAAGTATGGTGAGGAGATGTTAAAGACACAGACACTTACTTGATTCACAGCAAATTCTCTCAGCGGTGATGGTCCCAATCCTGGATAGATGGTAGCTGTTAAATCAGAGGCTGAGGCACAGATGAGGTTTAACTGGTTTACTTTCAACCAAACTATAATACAACAAGTCCCGTCTCCGGAGTCTGCAATAGGGGTTCAGTTGCTCAGGCCCCACCGGGTCCTTTACCTCCTGCTTGCGCTGTCTATGTGGCCCTGCTGCCGTGTGTGAACTCGCTGCTGGCCCAAATCTGTCCTCTCTGGGTCCCACTCAACAGGCAACTTGAGTCCTTTGTCTCTCTCTGCTTACCCCCTCCGGGAGTACTGCTGAACTCTTAGTATGTTGCTGTGTCTGGCCCTGTGAAGCTTGTTGTTACCTCACGTTTTTTCCGGTTGCTGTATTGTATATAACTAATGCAGCCACGGATCCGGTATCCGTATCTGCGCTTTTTATCTAGGGTAGATAATGATGCTACCCGATTCTGAAAGTGTTTCTCTTATCAGTTTTCTCCTCCTCAGACCGATGGCTTGGCCCTGGAAATTGTCAGTCAGTCCTCAGGAACTCAATGCAGCTCCTGTCACTCTGAGCTCATGGCTCCAACTGTCTGAAAATTTACCTCAAACCAGTGTTTTATCTCTAGGGAAGTCTCTGGTGTCTCTGGAGCTCCCCCTACTGGCCAAAGGTGGTAGTGCAGTGGCTTGGCTTTCTAAGTGAGTGCAACTATTATGATCTTATACTGTGGCTAATACCCGCAGGGGCGCCACACATACATTATTTTTTATATGCTCTTTTGTAAACCAATTCTCTTTCTGTTGGTCTGTACTGGGTGCCTTAGAAGCTGCTAGAGGTGTGAAGTATTCCTCTTTGTGCTTTTCCCAGGATGGCATCCTGGGGAGGTAGTAGACTCTTTGTCTGGAAGTTAGCTTTGTGGTTAGATAACATGACCTTTTGTGTACAGTAGTTTTTAACCATGGTGTAGAGTTGTAGAGTTAACTCTTAACTGCTTGTGTCCATCCCCTGAGATACATATTTCACTACACCCACTACCTATATTCTGTATGCACCTCCACTGTCAGATACAGACTACACTTGACAACAGATGGTGAACAGCAATGGATAGTGACCGATGTTTTGGCATGAGTCTGGACTTAAATGAATTTTGGGTCAATAACTGTAAAAGCATTTGTAGCAAATACAGGGTGGGGCACATATTACAGAATTCTGCATTCTTGGCGTAAAAGATAATGTTTAT
Organism: Allobates femoralis; assembly: GCA_033576535.1. Lineage (NCBI taxonomy): Eukaryota > Metazoa > Chordata > Amphibia > Anura > Aromobatidae > Allobates > Allobates femoralis. Next base: position 164,730,087 of record JARQOC010000005.1, on the reverse strand, counting down.
TGGGCCTCATTCATCAAACCGGTTGTACAGTAAAAATGTTGCCCATAACACAATATTTGGGAAGTTGCCCTTTCTTGCTAAAAGATGTCCATCTATACAACTGTATTCAAATTTTCATCAAATAATATAGGACATACAATCTTTGTATCTACAGTTCCGCAGCAAATCCCAATTTCTGGGATCATGATTTTGGTTGTATGGTTGTATTTCACAAGTGTCAGTGTGGCCTTTATACTTATAGACAAAAAATACGGTAAGTAAGTTTCACAAACCTGTCGGCGTCCAAGAATCCATATGTGTCCTCCTCAATGTGTTTATCTGCTCCCATTTCAGATCATTGAGCTCCAACTGACTGTAGCCACACGACTGGAATGGCTCATCAAATGTACAGCTACCTGAAAACACAAGAAGCCCAAACGAATGCGTTAGTTTAAAGATCACCACTTTCATAAAAACACATTTCATAGACAACAAGAGTGGCGCAGAGCATTTGTACTATGAGCCATTCACAGACCATTTAATGTTCCAGGCACAGAAAATGGCCTTGTACCTCACTAATGGGTTTTAAAAAGTACAAATCATTTGGATGATAAGATTGGTTCCAGATTTTAACATTTTTCTGCATTAATAGCAGGTAATACAAAGGTACACATACATCACATTTACTGATATTGCAATTCCTTCTACAGGCATTTAAAGGCTTTCAACATAGTATGCTTTCAGAAAAAAATTATTTTCAGGCACTTTGGTCTCCGCTGACAATTTAGCTTTTGATTTATCTTGCTCTGTCTATCCTTCCCTGCATCTATATTCCATTTTATACTACTGTGAAGAATGGCATATGGCTTTGAGAATCTCTTTTTTCTATTGATGAGGATGATCTGCCAAGTATCAATAAAATCAACTTTATATATAGAAAAAACAGCAAAAAACATTCTCCCATAAAGGATCAAAACACTATCTTATAAAGGATCTTTTCATAGAATCTAACCACCAATTAAAAAGGGATGAGGGTAAGGCGGCCGTCACACGCTAAGATATCTAGAACGATATTGTAAGCGATCACGTGCACGCGCGATCGCTTACAATATCGCTCACATCGCTGGTGAGATGTCACACAGACAGACTCACCAGCGATGTGGAGAAGCGATCTCGCTGGTTACTATGGTACACATCGGGTTACTAGGCGCCGCGCGGCGCTTAGTAACCCGACGTGTACCATAGTTACCATCTCCCAGCATAGCCTCTGCTGCTGGGAGATCGTTCATCGTGGTGTTATACACCACGATGAAGCAGATCGTGACATCGTTCATCGCTAGATCTGAGCTCCGGAGCTCAGATCTGCGATGTCACGATCAAGCGATTTTACATCGTAAATCGCTTGATTACATGCAACGATTTCTTGCCCGATATCGCTTAAGCGATCAAAAAGGAGATCGCTTAAACGATATCGGGCAAGAAATCGTTGCGTGTGACGGCCGCTTAACTCACTATCAAGGACTCAATGCAGGATTTTGGCTTCCCTTGGCACAATGATGCTCATTCTCCTTCTCTTTCTGTAGTCTTGAATATAATAAGTACATTTTTGAAAATTCTTTACCCTCTCTTATGCCAGTGATCACACGCTTAGCACCCATCAGCATTTCTGAACTATATTTTAAGGGGAATCCTGAGAGTATGTTAACCTTTAAGTCTCCCATACCTACTAGACTAATATCTGACATATTCACTGGCGCCGACCGGTTCAGCCAACACTTTAATGTGTGTGGGAATGGGGGCCAACTTATCATCAGGGATGATGTTGATTAGGCATGTAAGATTTCGGACTGCCGATCGCTTTGTTCCCCCAAAGATATGCCACCAGCAGAGATGCCTGCTGGAAGCTCTCTCAAACAGAACACAAGAGCATTCAAAGAGGCGCTCCTGCATATGGGCGTACTGGCCGAGATGGCAATCTAATGTGTATTGCCGACTCAAGGGTCTGTTCACATTTGCCTTTCCTAATTCTTAAGTTTATCAAAAATTATGACATGCAGGGCACCAACACTGACTGTTATTGGGTCTCTGTAGTTTCCATCATGGTGTCCTGCTTTTTACAAGATACCATGTTGCACCATGTTGAACGATTTTGTCTAATACTTTTATCTGGATGTGTGTGACAGAGGCTCTAAACAGACAAATGTGAACAGAACACAAGCTTCACAATTCCCTCAATAATAACTTATTTAAAGAAAGTTTAGTTTGGTAGAATTATTGCATTCGCTCGTTAGGGACTACAGATCGAGGTAACATTTGAAAACTTTCTTCCTTTAATTTAGCATAGGTAGTAAAAAAATTGATTTCGTTTCCAGAGCAGATGGGTTGGACATGCTTTATTTATTCTTCAATAAATGATAAGCCTGCTCTGAAATGCTATGATTATAACTGTAGATTGAATTAAACCTGGAAAATGGCTTTACACTACACTAACCAAATAATGGTGGATAAGGATGAGTACACGTGTAATGAAGGCACATTAAAAGATGTATCAGCTAGGATTGTTGTATTGTCCACTTTTCCAGTTTGTTGGATCTGTGGAGAAGTTCGATAAACTTCACAAGAAATGTGTTTTAGCAGTAATGTTTTCATGTAATATGCAACAGGGTTTATTATCTTCATATTTTCTAAGCAAATACAAATCTTGGGACAATTATTACATCAAAGGTTATGTGACATTTCCTGTTATTTATACAGCGCTAACTAAGTTTGCAAATTCTATCTCTCATTAGTTTTTTTACACAGTGTGGTCTATACAGCAGACTTGTATACACCGGGGATATGGGCTAATGTCTTTCGAAAGAATTAAGATAACACTAGTGTAAATTGAGGTTGAAGATCGATGTGTACCCTATAACCCTATATGTAAAATGAGTAACTTTTTGTTATTTTATGCTGTCCTTCTTACTTTTCTAAAAGTAGGTGTATTTTAGTGGAAAGGGTGTGAATCTTCTTTAGGATAAGAGATTCACTATCATTACTATAATAAATGTAAGTGAATTATACAAAAAATGTACACCAGCCTATAGTATGTGAATACCAGGGTTTGAGCCACATAGACAGCTTAGGATGTACCAAAGATGTTGTGAGGTGAGCTTCTTGTAACAATTTTGGTGCATGTTACCTCATATTGCTAGTTTATGGGGTATCCTGTTTCAAATAGTACTAATCAATGATCTCAGAGTCGCAGAAAACCAAACACTTCGGATCCAGTGCTGTCTTTCAAAACTGATCCTGTCTTTGTTGATCAGCTGCAGAGGAGATGTCAATTGGCACAACTGCAGCCAGTTGCTGAGCTCAACATCTTACAAGGTGACATCACAGCTGCAGTCAGTCACTGAGCTCAGCATCTTACAAGGTGACATCATAGCTGCAGTCAGTCGCTGAGCTCAACATCTTACAAGGTGACATCACAGCTGCAGTCAGTCGATGAGCTCAGCATCTTACAAGGTGACGTCACAGCTGCAGTCACTGAGCTCAGCATCTTACTAGGTGATGTCACAGCTTCAGTCAGTCAGTGAGCTCAGCACTTTACAAGGTGACGCCACAGCTTCAGTCACTGAGCTCATCATCTTACAAGGTGATGTCACAGCTGCAGTCAGTCAGTGAGCTCAGCATTTTACAAGGTGACGTCACAGCTGCAGTCACTGAGCTCATCATTTTACAAGGTGACATCACAGCTGCGGTCACTCAGTGAGCTCAGCATCTACAAGGTGATGTCACAGCGGCAGTCAATCAACAAAGAATGGAGAACTGGAGATCGGCAGCGCTGGACCACGGGGAAAAGGGAGATGTAGAGGGTGAGTAAAAGTTCAGTTTTTTTACATAATTTAGGCTATAATGTAATAATTTTTGCAATGGGACAACTCTTTTAAGACTGATGTATGCAATGCATAGTAAGTACTACCGTATATATATGACTATCAAATGCTTATGATGTGACTTAAAGCCTGTTAATGGATTTGGTAGCATTTCTGAATCTTTGACATTATATACTGTAGATGGTGGGTTATTCAAGGTCTTTGCATTTTCACATTAAAGAATATTTTCCTAAGCGTATTCTACAAATTTAGAGTTGTTTACAGATTGGTAAAGGTCTGATTATATTTGCCTTTGAGAGGCTCTACCTTTCTAAACATGCGATTTTTTAAACTGTCGTGACTTTTCTGAAAATTGTCCCCAATTGCTTTTTAGTAGCACCACTTTCTTATATAAACGTCTGCTTACCCTAATTGAGGTAGTTTTATCAAATGAAATGGAATGTCTAATTTCCAACCTCTAATTTGTGTTCTGTGAATAAAATATAGCTATAAAAGATTTTCAAATCATTGCACTCTTCGTTTGCTTAAAATGTACACAGTATGCAAACTGTTTTGGATTTAGAGTTGCATTATTTCAGATTATTTGTTTCTTTGCCTACTTATAAACCACTTCTTTCCCCCCCTGCACCTAAACTCATCATATACTCTGAAAACTAGGTCAAATCTGCCTTGATCAAAGTGGGAAGAACTATCAGAACAGTGAGATGTCAGATTATATCTCCTATTGTACTCTATGGAGTGGGAAGGAGAGTGGAGGAGTGAGGAGCAGAGTGAGAAGAGCAGAGGCAGAAAATACAACCACATTGTGCTCAAGCTAGCGAGTGATTTAGATTATTCTAGAGCTGGATTCACAGCCACACAGCACAGAAAAAGCATTTTTCCACATGGAGAATATAAAAGACATAATAACAATTTTCCAAGATGGACATGTTAGAGGCCATTAAAAACTCCCCGGCAGGGAAGTGCCCTGGACCGGATGGATTCACTCCGAAATTCTTTAAGCAATATGGTGCCAGATTGCCCCTCTGCTGACAAAGGTGTTCAATGAGATTTCTATAGAATCTCCATGGGCACCCCAATCGTTGGAGGTTCATATTAGTTTTATCCCTAAGCCAGGCCAGGATCTCACTGAGGTGGGTAATTATAGACCCATCTCACTGATTAATATTATATAAACCTTTTCTATAAAATTTTAGCCAACATATTGGCACCTCTCCTTCCCGGCATTATTCACAGTGATCAAGTGGGATTTGTCCAGGGAAGAGAGTCTAGGGATAACACTAATAAACTGATGTTACTAATGTCTCGGTCGAGGACTTTGTCCATCCCCAAGTGCCTGCTTTCAACCGAGTGGGGTGGAGATTTATGCATGTCTCTCTTACACAGATCAGTCTGGGTACCAGGTTCTTAAATAGAGTGGCATCCCTTTATAGTTACCCCACTGCTCTATGTTATTCTCATGGAACATCTGGCAGTGGCCATATGCCAGAATCCTGATATTCAGGGAGTGGAGATAGGTCAGATACACTACAAATTGGCGTCATTTGCCGATGACTTGCAATTATTCGTATCCCAACCTCGGATCACCTGTCCTTCTTTGATTAAGGAATTTGAGGAGTTCGGGAGATGCAGCAACTTCAGAGTGAATTTCACAAAGTCCAAAGCTCTAAATACATCCCTCCCTGCTAGGGAACAGGTACACCTCCAGGAAACCTTCCCTTTCAAGTGGCAAGAGAGAGCCTTAAAATATCTTGGGGTCTGGGTGCTGAGATAGCCTACTCAGTGGTTCGACCTTAATTTTCTCTCCTTATTACATAAAACTATAACAGACCTCAAGATCTACAATAAAAGACAACTGTCTAGGTTTGGATGCATTAATGCTATGAAAATGGACGTTTTACACAGATTTCTGTTCCTTTTTCAGTCGATCCCCATTGACATTCCTCCTTTCTTCTTTGCAAAACTTTACACTGCAATCCTGAGGTTCATTTGGGAATCCTGCAAACCCCACGCTGGAGTCAAAACTCTACATTGCCATAAGCATTTAGGCGGAGTGGGACTACCAAATTTTAGAAAATACCACAGGGCGGCCATTCTGACAAGACTGCTTGACTGGCACTATCATAGAAACTTAAAGCAGTGGGTTCCTCTAGAGCAGTTGGGCTCAAGGGCCCCCTTGTGGAGCCTTCCCTGGATCTCTCCCTCTGATAGAGATAAATTTGGCTATGAGACGGAGCTGCTAGCCATAGCCCTTTGTCTTTGGGACAGAGAGGTCAGAGCAGGGACTCTCTCTAAAATAAAATGGCTCTCTTACTCCACTGTTCCCTCCAGCGATGTTGTCCTCGACTTTTCAAACATGGCACAGACATGATGAACCACGTATGTTTCATGTTCTTGGGGACGAAGGTTGGACCCTTTCCTTACAATGGCTAACACAGATCCAACACTGTGGTGGCTGGAGTGCGCTCAAATACAATCTTTCTATCCTGTGAGGGTAACTGGTGTAATTACTCAAGTCATCCGACGCAGTTTGAAGAACTGTTTTTGCTGGAGTCCCCGCCTACACACTGTATATCCTGCATATATACCATTTTAAATGCGGGAGAGATTTTGAAAGGCCCCAGATTCTTTAGAAGATGGGAAGATGAGCTTGAAGTGGAGATTCCTGAGACAGATTGGAAGAAGGCATGTATCATGACACACAAATTATCCATGGCTTGTGTTGCCAAAGAAAGAAACTATGAGATCCTTTCTCGTTGGTATCAATGCTCGGCGACTCTACATGCTGTTTTCCCCTCTGTCTCAGACAGGTGCTGAGGTTGGTAAAGATAGGGGAACTATGCTGCACATATGGTGGAGTTGTGCCCGGATTCCACTTCTGTGGGAGGGGGTCTTTGATACCTATAGCAGAATATCTGGTAAAAGGGTTGATATGTCACCCCTCATTGCTCTACTGTCCATTTTACCAGGCTCCTTCAAGTCACAAGAGACTGACCTCCTGCGCTTCTGCCTTACAAAGGCGAGAGGAGTAATACCCAGGTATTGGAAGACAACTCACTTCCCCAATATATCCGAATGGGCAGAGGAAATGGGAAGATTGTGTAGAATGGAAGATCTGACAGCACAGGTTTCAGGTGTTAGGGACTCCTTCCTGCTTACATGGAGCCCATGGATCATTTTTTATGGATTCCCCAAACTTGAGGGACATATTGGGTGACAATCGAATAGGTACAGCCTCACCTGAGACTTCATAGGTACGTGCCTTATTCGGTTGGCATGTGAATTGAGTCCAAAGATATAAGGATTTATTGTGATCATATAAATACAGATCTTCGCTGTGGTGAACCAGGGAATAGCCACCCCCCCTTCTCCTAACCTTTTCTCCTTCATTCCTACCTAGACCTCCTCTCCTCTTCTCTGTCTCTTTTAACCCCCCTTCGATCTCGTTTCCTCTGTCTTCTATATAGTCTAGAGCAGAGGTCTCAAACTCGGTTGGGTTGGTGGGCCGCACGTAGAAAAAAATTGATATCGGGGGGCCGCATTGCTTGTAGGACTAAAGGTACCGTTACACGTCGCAACACTGCATGCAATTTCACAGGCAATTTGCTGGTTGCAGTGAAATCATGGACACATTGTTCCATTTGTACACAGCAAGAAAATAGAACAATGTGTCCATGATTTCACTGCAACCAGCAAATTGCCAGTGACATTGCATGCAATGTTGCGACGTGTAACGGTACCCTAAGTGACATTTTAGCAATACCAGAATTTTTTGCTCAATCTAGTAAAGTACAAATTATGATCTTCTTGTAGTAATGTCCCCACCCTGGTCTCCATCTTGTAGTAATGTCCCCATACTGGTCCCCATTGTATATTAATGTCCCCCAAACTGGTCCTCATCATGTAGTAATGTCCCCATCCTGATCACCTTCTTGTAGTAATGTCCCCATCCTGGTCCTCATCATGTAGTAATGTCCCCATCCTGGTCCTCTTGTAGTAATGTCCCCACCTTGGTCTCCATCTTGTAGTAATGTCCCCATCCTGGTCCCCATCCTATATTAATGTCCCTCATCCTGGTCCTCCTCTTGTAGTAATGTCCCAATCTTTTAGTAATGTTCCCTCCCTTGTCATCTTGTAGTAATGTCCTGGTCTCTGTTCTTTTTGTTCTCTCGCTCACACACACACTCACATAGGGCTTGTCCACACACCTGCGCTCTCAGTATTTAGCGCTTCTGCGCTAAATACTTAGGTTTTGACAGAGAAGCGCAGGTGCGTGTATGCGGCCGCTTTCAGCAGACGCTGTCCCTGGTTACCCGATGTGTATCGTGGTAACCAGTTCATACAGCAGGCTGCATAGTGTGCGCTTATCCAGAGCGCACAGGGAAACACTGCAAGCAGCGTTTCCCTGTGCGCTCGGGATAAGCTGACAGTGGGCAGCCTGCTGTATGAACTGGTTACCACGATACACATCGGGTAACCAGGGACAGCGTCTGCTGAAAGCGGCCGCATATACGCCCCTGTGCTTCTCTGTCAAAATCTAAGTATTTAGCGCAGAAGCGCTAAATACTGAGAGCGCAGGTGTGTGGACAAGCCCATATATACACACCCGCACATTCACACACACTCACATACATACACACATACATCCTCAGACATATTCACACAAACACATACACACTCACACATTGACACACTTACATAGGGCCATATCTGGAGTTCCTGCCGCCCTAAGCACTTTCAGCGGTCACATTCCTCTCCCCCCCCCAGGCTGCTATCTTTAGCTGTAACAGCGCCTTACCTGACTCTACTCTTCTCATTCCGGCAGCTTCTTCCTCTGTGGCTCCCAGTCTTCCGCTTGCTGGCAGCAGCCGGCACCAGCTAGCACCCGGCAACAGCCAGCACGTGGCACCAGCCTGCACCCGGCAGCCGGCACCAGCCAGCACATGGCACCAGCCTGCACCCGGCACCAGCCGCCGGCGATGTGCCGCTCAGGCAGCGCAGGAATACACTCACACATATACATACACTCACACACATATACACACTCACATACAAATATACACGCACAAACATATACACACTCACATACAAATATACACGCACACACATATACACACTCACACATATTCACATACACATACACTCACACATACACACTCACTCACATATACACACAAATACACACTCACTCACATATACACACAAATACTCACACATATACACACAAATACACTCACACATATACACATACACACTCACATATACACACAAATACACTCACTATTATACACATACACACTATTATACACATACACACTATTATACACACACAAACTATTATACACATACACACTATTATAACACACAAATACACTCACTATTATACACATACACACTCACTCACATATACACGCACACATACTCACACTCTCTCTCTAAGACTCACTCATACACACCTGATGCCCCGGGCCATTATACATGCAGCCGCCGCGGTACAGCTTTACTGTGACTACTGTGACAGGTACCGCCGGCTCAGCTCAAACAAGCGCCTTTGCGCATGTACATTCACGGAAGCAGGCGGCCGGCGAGCCAATCAGAAGCCTCCTGTGACATCACAGGCGGCTTCTGATTGGTCCACCGGCCGCCTGCTTTCATGAATGTACAGGCGCGTACGTGCTTGTGTGAGCTGAGCCAGTGGTACCTGTCACAGTAGTCACAGTAAAGCGGTACCGAGGCGGCTGCATGTATAATGGCCCGGGGCATGCATTTTTCTTTCATGGTGCCCCGGGCCGCACTGGGGAGCGTGGCGGGCCGCTTGCGGCCCGGGGGCCTCGAGTTTGAGACCCCTGGTCTAGAGCTATACGCTACACCTGTTATAACAAAATAGAATACCCTTCTTATACTTAAAGAAGGTCCGTTAATTATTATTAAGAGAATTACCCTCCATCAATCGGACTGTCGGAGAGAATGATTGTTAAGTTTAGTTAAGTTTTAAACTGGCTTACCATTCTGAACACTTAATACTTAGCCGTTAGTATGAAGACTGGTACTGCTGATGAACAGACAAAATCTCAAATTGTCCTAAGCCTGGATGATACGTGAATATCTTGAAGTGAACTTTATACACATGTTTTACTAGCCTGATTATTCGTGGATATGTAAACAGATGAAGACCTTTTGTTACCATGATATGATCTATGTTGCGTGTAATGTATGTGGTTATTGTTGCATTACTTTAATAAAAATTGATTGAACGAAAAAAAGACTTACCGTAATAGCAATTAGTGTACACCCCTTACAAAACTGGTGAAAGTGTAGGATAAATGTCATATACGGTAATAGCCAAAAATAGTGTTATTCCTCATGCACTGTACACACATTACAGTTTATATTCAAAAGTTACTGAAAATTACAGGCATGCTTTAGCAAAATATTTTTTTCTTTTTTCAAAAGTTCTCCTTTCATATGCACTGTGTTTTTGTAATTCCTGTTTGATACCTGAACATTTACAATTATTGTAATCTCCATACAACTCTATGGGTAGAGGTACACCATGTGTGATATGTAGAATCAATCTTATAATGATAGAGAATTCTTTCTATAAGCACATCAGCACAGAAATGTCATGGCAGACCACTTTCCATCCTATAAATAAAATATAGAAATGCAATTTTCCAGCAGATGAAGGTTAAGAGTGTCTAAGAAGAGATGAAATGCGACCAAAGAAATTTCAAAAGAACGGTTCACAAGTTGACTGCTGATTTGTGACGAAGCTTCTTGATAACACAAATGGCAGTGAAAAAGTTTAGATGCCTTTAGAAAAAAGTTCAAAGAAGCACAGACTGCGATTAAGATGAAACAAGGAAGGATATTTGTGTGCAGATCGGGGTATGGCACAGGCAGATGTCTTAGGTGTTGGTTCTCAATCAGCCGACTGAATGAAAATCATATTTCCATATTGGTGTCTCTGAACATTAAGCTGAATCAATCTATAATTTTATGAGGTCATTGGAATGAAATAGAATTGACATTTACTTTGCAATGAGAAAACACAAGGAAGCCAAGACTGTAAAATTAATCATCGCTCAGTGAATGTAGCAATTCGTATTATTAGTAAATAGTCCAAATAACTTTATTGATTAAATTATATGTCACTCGGGCAAGTAGTAAAAAAATATGACACACATCTACATAAGCTACAAAGCTATAGCAAGGCTTTCTGATCTGTAGGACAATCAGAACAGTTTGCTCTGTTATATGGGCTATGACCAGTCAGTCAGCCAGGGGAGGGGTCAGCTAGGTAGGAAACAGTGTGAGAGCTTCGGGTTTTAAGTCACATTAATCATACAATTGTTCTGTAGTAAATTCTGGATTAACGGAATACTAAATGTGTACATAAGGAGACACCGTTCAACCACCTGGAGCGGGGTGGGGGAATACGGTAAAATCTGTGCAATCTGTCAGTTACAGCATGCTACACTGCCTGAAATTCACATGCAATCCTTAAAGGGGTTGGCCACTTCTTTTTTATTGATGACCTACCTTAGATTAAGTCATCAATATCTGATCAGTGGGAATGCTACACTCGGCATCACTAACGATCAAATGATCAACTGGTACTGGCGCCAGTGGTGGTTGGAAGTTCTTGGATGGTGCCGGAACACAGAAGCTCCAGCAAAGCTATAGTGGTGGAGTACGGATGATACACATCCCCCCTCCCATCTTATCCTAAGGATAGGCCATCGATAATAAAGTAGTGGCTAAATCTCTTAAAGGCACGTTGGCCTAATTGCTTCATCAATGATTGTTCTTTTTCACATTCAGCAAGAAAGGCCATTTTCTTTGTTAGTTTTTGGTATATGTGTCAGTTTCAACAACCCACATATCTGTTTTTCTCATGTGCATAAAGATGTCAATGATAAACACACAGATGACGTCCGTGTGCTGTCCAGTTTGTTTACAGACTCATTTACGTCACTTGGTGAGTTCTGTCTTCAACTCGAGCCTGAATTGGACATGCTTCCATTTTTGACACTAACCATGAGGCAGCAAAAAAACATACAATGCATGAAAAATAAATAGTTACATAAAAAATCATGTGTTAGTTTGTCCAATAAAAAGTGCGGTATCTATGATTAGAGTATCAATTCATGAAATCACTATCTGCACAGCAAGAGTTCTGAATGAAAAGTATGATGTATTCATGATATACAGGATTCTCCAACCAAGCCGCATTCAGTCATTTTGGTTGTGTGGCAAGGTAGAAAAGAAACCCTGCCAAGAAATTTTTTTTTTTATTAAAGAGAACCTATTAAGACATTGCCATAATGAGGCTGTTAAACTGCTTGTAGATATATCTTTAGTTAAGAAATCTAATGTGTAGTTGTTCTTTAATAAACATTTGAAGGTTTAACATAATAAGATTTAGGTGCACAGAGGCGGGACTGTGGGTAGGGTGTTTGGCTCCTGCCCTGACAACTCCAGCAGCCTCTGGTGTCTGGTGACAGATCATTGCTTTCCAAGTGACCTGCCTCCCAATTGAAAAGTTTACAACAACACCAACCTCGACATGGATGGCCCTTGTGCATATTGATCTCCCGGTAATCTGCAATAAAATTGCACCAGTGACAGTGCATGTGCGTACTATGATCTCAGCTCAGTGATTTCCATTAGCGAAACACTCATTCTGACACCAGAGACAGAGGAAGGGGCCAGTGCAGGAGTTGAAGACCTTACCCACAGTCTCGCCCAGTGCACCTAAATCTTATTACATAAAAACTTCAAAAGTAGGTCAATAAACAATCATACAGTAGATTTCTTCACTAAAGGTATCAATTTAATCAGATTAAGGCCGGGTTCACATTAGCGTTCGGAACAGCGTAACAGAACGTAGCCAAATGCATGCGTACTGCGTTCCTATGTTTAACATGGGAACGCATGGTGCCTGCATTTGGTTGTGGTTGCGTTCGGATGCGCATAATTTGTGCGCCCTCCTCCGCCCTCCGAATGTAGCCTGTTGCATTTTTTGTGCGTTCACGGGCGCTTGTTTTATCAGCAAGCGCCCACAAGTGCACAAACAATGCATGGATCTCAATGGATCCGCAGTTTCCTCTGCATGACAACGCAGGAGAACGCTGCGGATCACATTGAAATCTCTCCCAGTGGCCAATCAGCGATCTCAGCGGCGGCCGGAAGGAGGAGATCTCTGCCACTGATCTCCGCCTCCTGGCCACCGCCGATATCACTGATTGGCTGGCTGGGCACCATATTGATGTGAACGCATGCAAAGTATCTCCGCTGCTGTCATATCAGAATGGCAGCATTTGCCCTGTGTTTGCGTCTGCATGGCCTCCGCATGCAGACGCAAATGCAAATGTGAAGGCAGCCCTGCAGTGCCATTATGGTTGTGAATTTTATTTAACATGCAAAATTGTGCTGACAGGTTCTCTTTAAATCTGTATATATGTACATGTAGTGTAGTGTGAGTGTATTAATATACTCTCCTACTGGCAACGTCTCTGGAATTCAGCCCCATTTCACACCTCTTCACCGTGATGTCACCCTACTATATGCATGACCCCGAAGTCTTTTTTACAATGAATTTTTATGAAGCTTGGTTCTGATGCTCTATAAAATTACATTGTACCTTCAGACTGGCTGGCTCACTTTATGCATGACCCCGAAGTCTTTTTTACAATGTATTCCTATGAAGCTTGGTTCTGATGCTCCACAAAATTACATTGCAACTTCAGACTGGCCGACTCACTTAATGCTTGACCCCGAAGTCTTTTTTTACAATGTATTCCTATGTAGCTTGGTTCTGATGCTCCATAAACTTACATTGTAAAAGCCATTTTTGGGTCATACAAAGCAAATTATGACCCAGCAAGTCGGCGACACCACTTAGAAGAGGAGCAGAACAGCACTGGATTCCAGGGAAGGTGGTAGTAGGCGATTAAATTAACATACTAATTCTACACTATATGCACAGATTTATTGCAAAAAAAACTACCGTACTTAATCGGAAGATATATTTAAAGTGTGAATTAACCAACTGAACCTCTATTAAATAACTATTGCATGTCCTCAGAATGTGGCGTGGAGTAGCTGACAGGTTTGTATTAACTGATTATAATACAACTGATACATAGTAGGATAAGCCAATAACATTTAAAGAAGAAAGTTACAGATGAGCAGCTAGAGAGAGGCAACACTTAATCCTCTTGGTACAAAAAAGAGGATTGGGGTTTTTGGTTAAGAATTAATAACAAACTGAAGTTGTTAGTAGGATCCAGACCCAAGATTTCAATTATTTATTCCACTGAACTCTGCAGAGACGCCATCTGATTGCTCTGCTTTATGTAATCTCCACACTTGACATTTGTATCATACTCCATTATGCGCTTTGCTGTTTTAATAAATGTATTGTAGGTTTAAGCAAGATGTTCTGACAAACCCACTAAAGCTTGTACTCGTTCTGGGTCACAAGTTGAGTGTCACGAGTGCATATGAAGAGACAGCTAAGTACTGTCTACCCAGCTGATGATCACACAAATGTGATTACGACAATATCTGTGAGAGTCTTTCACATCCAGTCACATTCAATGTTGTGATTTTCCTGAGAGAAGTACAAGTGTTACATAAATGATACCTCTTCTTGGTGCAAAATATGTCGGCAAGAAAATGAACACATCCCAATCTGACTGTCTGATCCTGCTTTATCTCATCATATTATGGCCCAACAGAATATATGAAGGTTGCATAAACCATATAGAGTACATTAATCAAAATGTATACTGTACCTAAAAGATATGTCATTCTAAAAATGTAGTACAAGATATATGGTAGTTATCATTCTTGACCCATGAGACAACCGCTAAAACTTCTCTCGCTGTTGGCATAACCATAGACCTCAGAGTGGGTTCAGTTTTGAGATATTAAATGTCATAGAGCCAATTAATTTGTTAAAAGTGTTAAAGGAGTTGTCTGGTGAAAACAAGTTATTTACTATCTACAGGATTGGTGTTAACTTGTTGATCGGTGGGGGCCACATCACTCAGACCCGCACCAATCGGTAAAACGGGGAATTTTTATCCCTATTATAGTGGACTGGCAGTGAATGAGTGCAACTTCTACTCTACATTTTATTGGCCCTGCCAAGTGTTTGTCTATATTTTTGGCATCCCCATAGTGAATGAATGGAGTGGCATTCAGACGTCCGACATGCTTGTAACATTAAAAAAAAACCTCTGCATCGGAATAAAAAACAAATCCTTGATCTGCTGATATTAGTAATGAAAGAATCTGGCACCTAATCAGTGAATTTGCAAAACTTAAAAGTGGGCATTACCAGAAAGATCACACTGGGGAAGTCTTATTACAAACACTTCTAATAGCTCTCCTCTCGAATATAAATAAGACATATTGGCAGGACAAAATACACACCATTATTGCCAAAGCCAGTGTAGTGCTGCCAGCTCTGCTGTACTGCCTCATCCGCCCATGATTGCTGTTGTTACGATGATTATGGGATCTCAGGGAACCAGGGCGTCTGATCTGTTCCTCAAACTGGGGGCCCTGTGCTATCCCTTATCTCATGGGTACCCCTAATGGTGAGGAGGCCTGAGTCTCTGACCTGGCCCTGCTCCTGACCAGTCCTGATCTGATCCCTGTCCCCCCTTGACAGCAGGGGAGTAATGAAACTCATAGATAAAAAGAGACAAGGTAAAACCAAAACTCTGTCACTAAGCACACACAAAGGTAAAGAGAATAAGACTGTGTGCTGACGCTGCTTTTTTTTAATGTAGAATTTGAGAATCTGTATCAAGATCTGCATGTCTATCCTATAACAAGCAAAGTCTATTAGAGGTCAGAAGTGCTGTGACAACAATGCTTTTTTTCCTTGCGGATTTGGTGCAGAAAAAAGAAGCATGCCAATTATAGAAGCATTTTCTCTCCCCATTTTAATAATGAAAAAACACTGCAAAAACGGCAGCGTGTTCACAAAATGCGTTTATGGTGCGTTTTTCCCAAAAATGCATGCTATCTAGAGTGTTGTGAAATGATGTCTTGATGATATCTCTCTCTCAGAACAGACTTTCATAAGTTTAGCTGTGTGGAAGTAAAATGAAGTAGAAGAAGGCTGCAAAAATGCACCATTTTCCACATGCAAAAATGCATTGTGGATTTAGGTTTGTTTTTTCTGGAGAAGATGCAGATTTGGTGCAGAAAGCTTCTGCACCAAAAAGGAATAGTTGGCACTTACCCTAGCAGTCGCAGGAGGAATACAAGAGTAGGTAATAAGAAATAAAACAACAGCGGACAACTTCACTCTAACCACATCAGGCAATTAGCACAAGTTTCACCAGAGAGCCTGGACACCACACCTCACAGACCAGCATAGGATAAACTATAGCTCTCATGGTCAGAAGGATTCCACGAGCATAAATAGGAGGGGAGCGGATTTGATAGGTTTCCTCACAGCATGTGACAAGAGGAGCAAGCAGATGGCAGAGATTTCCTCTTGCTAGTCTGCCTATGAATCAGCACACAGCTATCTGACGCCCGAGTCTGCCTGTGTTGATCCCAGACACTAGGGAAACCCTCAGGCAGAGCGTCAGAATCTGTAATCTGAATAAAGACCAATGCCACCATGACACTCAGCGAAATTTGTGCAAAACTCCATGTGACAGCTGCAGATGAAAGCTTTTATCCACACTCATGTTTGCTGTCCTTTGGCACATGTAACCACACTGCAGTAAGCAGGGCAGACTGTGGCTTTATGATTTTAAAAGACTTTGTTCAAACAAAGCTTTAGTGGAGGAAAGTGTTTTTTCCCCTTTGATGTGGATGCCTGCTTATGATTGGCAAAGCTGGTAGAGCTATCAGAGAATGCATACTAGATGTGCTTGTAATGAAACTCAGTATCTACAGCCCTGCTCCTCCCCCCACACTGACTGCCATAGATAAGAGCTGAAAGCTGTCAGACAATCACACTCGGGTCTGCTGTGCTGCAGCACCTCATCACTCCGCAGTGAGGAGAGCAGACTGATAATATATGCCTCACATGATGAAGAAACTGTTCTAAGCTGTAGTGGTGGAATATTCTTTTTTCTTGCCTGCTCATGATTGGTCAATGTCAAAAAGAGAAAGAAGATTCTCGGAAATACCTACATGAACTTAAAAAACATTTAGGTGCCAAGTACAACAATAGAGATCCCCATGCCTCCCCCCCAAACAAGCATTTTATTTGGCTCTGTAGCACCTAGTACATTGGATGTCCAGTTCAGCATGAACAATTTGGTAAAAGTTTCTTTTAAGATGGGTGGGGTTACCCTTTTCACAAATACTTTATGTGGAGATTGTGAAATAACAAGGCTCATTACGAATATGTTCAGACACTCATTTAAGGTTACCTTATTTTCCCACGCAACTGAGAACATTCTCTCACAGCAGAGCTTTATTGCAGTGTAAAACACTTTGCTGCTTATGTAATTTTCTGATGCATTTTGTAGGCGGATATTTATAGTACAGAATGGGCAAAACTATTCAGATGTTACAACATGATTTTGTAGTCCTCAAAGGGTTGTAAATTATGGAAAGTGTTCAATAATTTACAGTGATTTGTGTTCAAAGATGACGGGGAAACTTGTTTCTTAAAGAGAACCTGTCACCCTGCTGGTAGTTTTAAAAGTGACAGCACCACTGAATGCAGTCTGTCTACTGCATTTCGGGGAAGGTGTGTACTAAGGCTCTAGCCCCCCTGTACCACAAAAAAAACACTTTGCAAACTTTACAGTTAAGAGGTCCCGTGTGTGAGGTCTGATTAAGAGACCCTGGCTGCTGGCACAATCATCCCTGCCTCCTTCTTGTGTGTTCCGCCCCCTCTATGTGTCTGCCGCCACCTCCTCTTCTTCTGGGACTGCCCTCTTCTTCTGCTCCTGTCCTTGTGACGTCAGGAGCAGAAGAGGAGGGCAGACCCAGGAGAGGAGGGGCCCAAGACACATAGAGGGGGAGGAACACACAAGGAGGAGGCAGGGTGGACTGTGCCAGCAGCCAGGGTCTCTTAATCAGACCTCACACACGGGACCTCTTAACTGTAACGTTTGCAAAGTGTTTTTTTCATGGTACAGGAGGGCTAGAGCCTTATACACACCTTCCCCTGAATGCAGTATACATGCTGTATTCAGTAGTGCTGTCACTTTTGAAAGCACCAGGGGGTGACAGGTTTTTTAAAAGTGAAATTTCATTATGAAAGTGAACAGGAATCAAACTAATTAACTAAAAGATCTACTAATTGATGAAGCCCAATTCATAAGATTCATTTCTGTTGCTGGTTATTCTTTAAACAAATGCAGAGGTGTGTTTTGTGTTTTTTTTTTTGGATCCATCCATGGATTCTTAAAAACAAAATCTGAATGTGAACCATGGACTAGACGTTAAGCATTCATGCTTCAGCCATTTTTCATCTCTTTTCAATGTTTACTGAATCTCATAGAGGAGCATAGGCCTTTATTATTAAATCTCTGTTTGCTGAATTAAATATAAAGGCATAACATTTTTTCTCTGTTACTTTCAGTATAAATTCCAAGGCAAAGTATGGCGGATAATAGTAGAATATTAGTAAATTGTATATCTTACAATTTTTTAAGAAGAGGGTGATCAGAGTGTGGTCAGAGGGTGAACAGAGGGGGGTCAGAGGGTGGACAAAGGGTGGTCAGAGTGTGGACAGAGCATGGACAGAGTTTAGACAGAGGGTGGTCAGAGGGTGGTCAGAGTGTGGACAGAGCATGGACAGAGTTTAGACAGAGGGTGGTCAGAGGGTGGACAGAGGGTGGTCAGAGTGTGGTCAGAGGATGGACAGAGTGTAGACAGAGGGTGGACAGAGTGTGGTCAGAGGATGGACAGAGTGTAGACTGAGGGTGGTCAGAAGGTGGACAGAGGGTGGTCAGAGGGTGGACAGAGGGTGATCAGAAGATGGACAGAGTGTAGACAGAGTGTGGTCAGAGGGTGGACAGAGGGTGGACAGAGTGTGGTCAGAGGATGGACAGAGTGTAGAGGGTGGTCAGAGGGTAGACAGAGGGTGGTCAGAGTGTGGTCAGAGGATGGACAGAGTGTAGACAGAGGGTAGTCAGAGAGTGGACAGAGGGTGGTCAGAGGGTGGACAGGGGTGGACAGAGGGTGGACAAAGGGTGGTCAGAGGGTGGACAGAGGATGGTTAAAGTGTAGACAGAGGGTGGACAGAGGGTGGTCAGAGGGTGATCAGAGTGTGATCAGAGTGTGGTCAGAGTGTGATTCGATTTTCTTGGATGTGGAAAAGATAGAAATAATAAATACATTTCTCTATCTTCTTCACTCTGTCAGAAGTGAAAATCAGACCCATTCACTTGTATGGCAAAGTGGATCATCCACCCTTAAGAAAATTTGGAAGGTTTACCAGTGTATAGAAACACATGCAATAGTATCACAATATAATAAATATAAACAGCATATACACCATCCCACCCAACCACAAGTTTATTTCAATTTGTTTATTATGGTAACTAAAATTTCATCAAAATTAAATTTTATTTTAAATTGATGTCAAAAGTTATAATATGATCTTGAATAAGTTTCTTCTTGAAAATAGAATTAATTCTTCAAGTTTGTGCTTCAGAGGCATAACACTCAGAGAACTGTCACAAAGTGGATCAGGAGCCCTCACACAATGCAATTAAAAGGCTGTAGAATAGGAGTCATATGGGGAGAATAATTGTCATCTCAGTTGCTCATTTAATTTTGATTTGGATGTCCTAGGGTTTAGTGTTTCTCTGCCCCAATTACCTGGCCACAGTATGGAGCTTTTGTTAACCTTCCTTGCATTTACCCTTACTCTTGCTTTCCTGCTACTTCCAACATATTATGCAATGCATTGATTTTCCTTTTAATGCCTCTATTTTTCTTCGACATATGAAGCAATTACTGCCTGGATTTATATAGAAGTAACGCACTGTAATAAAGAACCTGATTCTTATTCTCACTGTTTTCATGAAGTGTATTTGAACTTTTCATAACTATATATTCCTTTATGTACTGGAATTAAGGCAATTTACCAGTCTATATAAGTAAATACCTATCTATTGGGTATGTGATGAATATTAGATTGTAGAGGGTCCCCATTTTGGGATTCCTAACGATCATGAGAATAGGTGACTTGTGTCCCTTATTGTTATGTTTCTGTTTCGGCTAGGCCAGCTCCGCTTCTTTCCCGGATGGTTGTCACCTTTTGCTATGCTCCACATTGGGTTTTCCAAATGCCCCTTCTGTGACATTATCTCTCTGAAGGTACCGTCACACAGGGACATATCGCCGGCGATGTTGCCGGCAACTGAGGGGCGTGGCCAGGTTGCGGCGACATCGCCGGCGAGTTGCCTCGTGTGACAGGGCGATAATCAGGCGATGAATCGCCTGAGTCACTTCGCCAGGTTTCCCAATAATGTTGGGAAACCTGGCGATGTTGCTCAGGCGATCCTGCCTGATCGCCCTGTGTAACGCGGCAACCTGCAATGTTGCGGGCGATTCCGCCTATATCCAACATTGCGAGTGATCGCTTGCTGGGTTGCTGGGCAACCCAGCGAGCGATAGCCGCGGCAACTAGCCGGCGACATCGCCGGAAAGTTGCTCAGTGTGACATCTCACCGGCGATGTTGTCAGGGATGCGCGCTCCCGCGATCCCCGGCAATATCGCCGGCGATATGTCCCTGTGTGACGGTACCTTAAGCCTAAAAGGCCCAATTGGACACTGCTGTGTCTGAGTGTTAAGACAGTACTGTGTTTAGCTGCTGCTTGTGTGGTTAATATTCAAGGTTCATTCATTCATGGTCAATATGGTTTCAAAAGAAAAAGCAGATAACAGTTCCGAGCCCAAAACAGACATGAAGGGTGGGTCTCTGCTCTCCCTGCTTACTGGGTTCTGTCTTCACAATGAGAATTGACAGTGCATTGTCTTGCCGACTCATCACTTCTCATTAGTGCCAGTGAGAGAGTGCACTGCCACTGTGCATTGAAAAGAATATTGCACAGTGACTAGGGAGATCTACTGAGCATGCGTCAGATTAACAAGTGCATGCTCAGTAGAGCAGGGACTAACCAAGCACCTGAAAGTCTTGTAGGAATCCAGGGACAACCTAGAAAATGAACCCCACTCAAGTGTATGAAGACCTTTACAGTCATAAAAATGTCTGCAGCAAATGTGGCACATCTGCACATACACTCTGTGAATGAGTGTCACCGCAGGGGGCGGGCCTAAGCGGCCATTTCTAAAATAAACTCTGTGTTATACTGCAGACGAGGGAGACAATGATTGGCATCAGGGAGGCGGCGGTGGGAAGATTAAATATGCAGGGGTGTGAATCTGCCTTTCGGCTCCAGCCTCTAGCCACCTCCTTTCTAGCTGCAGGATGTAAGTTTTCTAAGTGTATTATCTCGGGGTACAGGGGGGCTCAAGGGCTGGGGGACCCCTTGCCTGGATGCAGCAGACATGCTGCATCCAGTGCTGTAATTAGATCACCATGCCTGGTTTGGTGACAGGTCCTCTTTAAATATTTAACCTTAAATTGACTGGGTTATTTTCAATCTTTGCTAAACTAGCTCTCCACATAAAATAATGCCTAAATAGAAGGCTCAAAATTAGTATAAGTGAGAAGGTGAGTAGAATAGTTTATTTTTTTTCATGTGTGTGGTGTAATGGGAGCATATATACCAGGATGAAGGCCATATATACCAGGATGAAGATCATATATACTAGGATGGCATCATATATACCAAGATCAGAGCTATATATAACAGGATGGGACAAGGATGGGAACAGCTATACCAGGATGGAAGAGGTCCAGGATTGGAGGACATTAGTACAGAATTGAGGGTCATTACCCCCATAACAGTGTCAGTAGCAGACCCCCTCCATAACAGTGCATCATGACATTTTTTGCTTCAACATTTTTCCCCCCTTTTCCTCCTCTAACACCTGTGTGTCCTATGGTCCTGTGCATATTAGTCTTAAAAATGGTGCACAAGGCATTGACTGATCTCAAGGGAGGTGTTGAATTATACAATTTTGTACTGAGATGTCTCAGTGCTAGGTAATCTGAGTCAAAATAATCTTTGCCACATGGGGGGCTGAGGAGTCAGCTAACCAAATCTCTGACTCCGACTCTTTAATTTCCCTGACTCTGACTCCCTCATACATGGCTCATGATTAAGTGACAAATTTATTGTAGTACAATGTGAACATCGCATTTTAATCATTATTATGATACAATAATCAAGCTATTTAAATAGAACATATAATAATTAATAATAATATTCAGCATATATTGCACTGAACTACTGTATCCAATTTATTATTTATTTTAGGAGTTGGTCCATTTTTACCGTCTCCAACTCTGACTCCTCCAAAATGGGCATCGACTCAGATTCCACAACCCTGGCCACATCTGTACATATTAAGGAAATGTTGTTAATGCAATTCTCTAATGTATGAGAGAAAATTTACGAGAGACGAATCACACAAATGTGTTTTTTTTACATTTATTATTTACCTATGCATTGCTTCTATACCACCATCATATTCTGCAGCATTTTACAGAGACCAGCATCACTGTCCTCATAGGGGCTCACAATCTAGATTCCCTTTTAGGATGTCTTTGGAGTGTGGGACGAAACCGAAGAGACTGGAGGAAACCCAGGAGGGCGAGCATCTGGGATTGGACCCACCAGACCAAAGGCTAATAAAGCCCACGTTACACGTAGCGATGTTCCAGCGATGCCACCAACGATCTGACCTGGCCGGATCGCTGGAACATCGCTGTGTGGTCGCTGGTGAGATGCCACACAGGCAGATCTCCTCAGCGACCGTGTAACGACCTCGACATCATGGAAAAGAATATGAACTATTCTTTTCCACGATTTCAATGTCCCACTACTGTATTCAGCGGTAGAACACTGGTGACCAGGGTACACATAGGGTTACTAAGCATAGCAAGCTGTGCTTAGTAACCTGATGTGTATCCTGGTTACCAGCACGCTGTGCTTAGTAACCTGATGTGTACCCTGGTAACCAGGGAACACATCGGGTTAGAGGGGCGTCACACACGCCGATGTATGCTGCCCAGCAGGAGACCGACGACCAAAAATGGTCCTAGCCAAAACACCTCCTAAGCTACCAAAACATGTTCCTGCAGCATCCTATCACTAATCACACCTAAATCACTCCTAAAAGCATCCTGTGAAAGTGGAGAAAAACGTTTTAATACTTACTCATTAGTGATTATAATTAGCAGGGGCTATATTCTTTAGTCACCAGGGCATGTTGTTTTGCAGCTCCAGGATCCACCCTCTCTCTGTCTGTGCTGCTGTGATGTGGAACTGAAGGCAGGACTAATGATTTGCATTCTGTGAGTGATAGAGAGGGGGAGGGCAATGCCTGCACAAGCAGAGCACACAGACAGAGAGAGGGTGGTTCCTGGAGCCTGCAAAACAGCCTGCCCTGGTGACTAAAGAATATAGGCCCTGCTAATTATAATCACTAATGAGTAAATATTAAAACTTTTTATGCATTTTCACAGGATGCTTTTAGGAGACAAAAGGCGTGTGAGATTAGTGATAATATGCTGCAGGGACATGTTTTGGTAGCTTAGGAGGCATTCTGGAGGTGACACATCCCTTTAAGCTGTGACAGCTGACCCCCAGGGCAGGGATAGATTTGGGCATAGTCTCTGGTTTAGCAGGCAAAGTCTCTAGTATGGCAGGAAGGTAACCCAGGGATGGATATGGACACAGACACAGGAGTAGGCAGGTGCAGGCTAGGAAGGATAGGGCAGACAGGGAAGCAGGTGGGTACAGGGGCAGCAGGACACAGAGACAGACAAAGCACAGGGGGACCTGACAACTAGCTAGACAGAGGAGCACTGTACTATGGATATTGATCAGACAGTTGCCCTAGTGGAAGGATGCCTGATATACCCAGTGCCACTCAGCCATTGGGCCTTTAAATTCAGGGCAGTAGCGCAGCATTCCTGGGAGGCTTGCGTGCGTGCACAGACACTGGGAGTAGGAAGAACAGCAGCACACGTGGTCAGCAGCAGGGAGGAGAGGAGGCGCGCGCCATTGTCAAGGAGGTGAGTACGAAAGCATCCCTGCTGCAGGGAGGTAGCATATTACATGGACGTCGCATTACACCCACCAAGCATGGGGAGAACATACAAACTCCTTGCAGATTGTTTTTTTTAAACCTAGGAATAAATATTGATGACAAAACTATAATAAAATGCATCTATAGATGTTGTGGAACAACAATTCCCAGCATGTTTGTCAGCTGAGCAGCACTAGTTATCAGCTATTGTGCTTGAAGGAGAATCAATACACTAAATACATCACTTGACACATTGAAAACAAAGTTGAAAAAAATCTTCAGCCCTTGTGTGATCGGAAAAGAAAGGCAGAGCTACACAGCAAATCGACGCTAAATATCTGCCCTGGAGGAGTTCATTTTGCCATCACATTCTCTTTTTCCATCTTTAAACTGTTGCAGTGAAAAAAAAAGGAAAAAAATAGCTTTCTCTTAGATATTGCTCCTGTTTAACTGCTCAAGCCAAGGAGCGGTAGCGGACTGATGCTCAATCATCATCTGCGATGAATTCCCATTTTTAATAAGCAGCCTGTCTTCATGTGTCTCCTAAGACAAGAAGCACAAAGCAATCTCAGGTAATTTAAAGCCGGCGTCTGATGCCTCCCCTAACTACTGCCTTTTTTGAGCTGAAATCTTCCTGTTAAGTCCATGAGGGACTGCTGGGCCATTTCAGTCAAACCCAATTTCACTTATTTATCACAAGCCCCTACTAAGAAGGATCTCCGCTGTGAATTGCTTGTACATACTGTCTGTTCCAAGCTTTGAACTCCAGAAAGGATTTATAAAAGCCAATCTCAATAACATTAGAAATCCAAGTGCATTGCTTTTCCATTGATTGTGAGAAAATAAAAAAGTTTGAAGCCTGATTTAATGACTAATGTCTTCCATTTGCTTGATGAGCAGCTCAGATACCTCAAAACAATCACCCATTCTATTAGACAAACGTCAGCGTGTTAGCGGCTGAACAAACGCACACCATTCATAATGAAAAACAGGCAATTCCACAGGATTTTTTTTACATTGCTGTTTTCTACTGTAGATTTTCTTAAAAAAAAGTGTTAAAAAAAATTCAGTCTTTATTAACCTATCTATGTATATATATAAAGATGAGTGCATGTATGTATCAAGCCCCACCCACTCCAGTTAGCCATGCCTACTTCAGAACCCACCTCCTCACAGAACCAGAAAACATTCTATGGAGGAGGAGGAGCTATACACAGAATCAGACAACATTCTATGGAGGAGGAGGAGCTATACACAGAATCAGACAACATTCTATGGAGGAATAGCTATACACAGAATTAGACAACATTCTATGGAGGAATAGCTATACACAGAATTAGACAACATTCTATGGAGGAATAGCTATACACAGAATTAGACAACATTCTATGGAGGAGGAGCTATACACAGAATCAAACAACATTCTATGGAGGAGGAGCTATACACAGAATCAGACAACATTCTATGGAGGAGGAGGAGCTATACACAGAATCAGACAACATTCTATGGAGGAGGAGGAGCTATACACAGAATCAGACAACATTCTATGGAGAGGAGGAGCTATACACAGAATCAGACAACATTCTATGGAGGAATAGCTATACAAGAATTAGACAACATTCTATGGAGGAATAGCTATACACAGAATTAGACAACATTCTATGGAGGAATAGCTATACACAGAATCAGACAACATTCTATGGAGGAATAGCTATACACAGAATAGACAACATTCTATGGAGGAGGAGCTATACACAGAATCAGACAACATTCTATGGAGGAATAGCTATACACAGAATTAGACAACATTCTATGGAGGAATAGCTATACACAGAATTAGACAACATTCTATGGAGGAGGAGCTATACACAGAATCAGACAACATTCTATGGAGGAGGAGGAGCTATACACAGAATCAGACAACATTCTATGGAGGAGGAGGAGCTATACACAGAATCAGACAACATTCTATGGAGGAGGAGGACTATACACAGAATCAGACAACATTCTATGGAGGAATAGCTATACAGAGAATTAGACAACATTCTATGGAGGAGGAGCTATACACAGAATCAGACAACATTCTATGGAGGAGGAGGAGCTATACATAGAATCAGACAACATTCTATGGAGGAGGAGGAGCTATACACAGAATCAGACAACATTCTATGGAGGAGGAGCTATACACAGAATCAGACAACATTCTATGGAGGAGGAGCTATACACAGAATCAGACAACATTCTATGGAGGAGGAGGAGCTATACACAGAATCAGACAACATTCTATGGAGGAGGAGGAGCTATACACAGAATCAGACAACATTCTATGGAGGAGGAGGAGCTATACACAGAATCAGACAACATTCTATGGAGGAATAGCTATACAGAGAATTAGACAACATTCTATGGAGGAATAGCTATACACAGAATTAGACAACATTCTATGGAGGAATAGCTATACACAGAATCAGACAACATTCTATGGAGGAATAGCTATACACAGAATTAGACAACATTCTATGGAGGAGGAGCTATACACAGAATCAGACAACATTCTATGGAGGAATAGCTATACACAGAATTAGACAACATTCTATGGAGGAATAGCTATACACAGAATAGACAACATTCTATGGAGGAGGAGCTATACACAGAATCAGACAACATTCTATGGAGGAGGAGGAGCTATACACAGAATCAGACAACATTCTATGGAGGAGGAGGAGCTATACACAGAATCAGACAACATTCTATGGAGGAGGAGGAGCTATACACAGAATCAGACAACATTCTATGGAGGAATAGCTATACAGAGAATTAGACAACATTCTATGGAGGAGGAGCTATACACAGAATCAGACAACATTCTATGGAGGAGGAGGAGCTATACATAGAATCAGACAACATTCTATGGAGGAGGAGGAGCTATACACAGAATCAGACAACATTCTATGGAGGAGGAGCTATACACAGAATCAGACAACATTCTATGGAGGAGCTATACACAGAATCAGACAACATTCTATGGAGGAGGAGGAGCTATACACAGAATCAGACAACATTCTATGGAGGAGGAGGAGCTATACACAGAATTAGACAACATTCTATGGAGGAGGAGGAGCTATACACAGAATCAGACAACATTCTATGGAGGAATAGCTATACACAGAATCAGACAACATTCTATGGAGGAGGAGCTATACACAGAATCAGACACCATTCTATGGAGGAGGAGGAGCTATACACAGAATCAGACAACATTCTATGGAGAAGAAGGAGCTATACACAGAATCAGACAACATTCTATGGAGGAGGAGGAGCTATACACAGAATCAGACAACATTCTATGGAGGAGAGGAGCTATACACAGAATCAGACAACATTCTATGGAGGAATAGCTATACACAGAATCAGACAACATTCTATGGAGGAGGAGGAGCTATACACAGAATCAGACAACATTCTATGGAGGAGGAGCTATACACAGAATCAGACAACATTCTATGGAGGAAGGAGCTATACACAGACTCAGACAACATTCTATGGAGGAATAGCTATACACAGAATCAGACAACATTCTATGGAGGAGGAGGAGCTATACACAGAATCAGACAACATTCTATGGAGGAGGAGGAGCTATACACAGAATCAGACAACATTCTATGGAGGAGGAGCTATACACAGAATCAGACAACATTCTATGAGGAGGAGGAGCTATACACAGAATCAGACAACATTCTATGGAGGAGGAGGAGCTATACACAGAATCAGACAACATTCTATGGAGGTAGGAGCTATACACAGAATCAGACAACATTCTATGGGGAGGAGCAGCTATACACAGAATCAGACAACATTCTATGGAGGAGGAGGAGCTATACACGAATCAGACAACATTCTATGGAGAGGAGGAGCTATATACAGAATCAGACAAACATTCTATGGAGGAGGAGGAGCTATATACAGAATCAGACAACATTCTATGGAGGAGGAGGAGGAGCTATACACAGAATCAGAGACCATTCTATGGAGGGGGAGGAGCTATACACAGAATCAGACAACATTCTATGGAGGAGGAGAGCTATACACAGAATCAGACAACATTCTATGGAGGAGGAGGAGAGCTATACACAGAATCAGAGACCATTCTATGGAGGGGGAGGAGCTATACACAGAATCAGACAACATTCTATGGAGGAGGAGGAGCTATACACAGAATCAGACAACATTCTATGGAGGAGGAGCAGCTATACACAGAATCAGACAACATTCTATGGAGGAGGAGCTATACACAGAATCAGACAACATTCTATGGAGGAGGAGCTGTACACAGAATCAGACAGCATTCTATGGAGGAGGAGCTATACACAGAATCAGACAACATTCTATGGAGGAGGAGGAGCTATACACAGAATCAGACAACATTCTATGGAGGAGGAGCTATATGCAGAATTAGACAACATTCTATGGAGGAGGAGGAGCTATACACAGAATCAGACAACATTCTATGAAGGAGGAGGAGCTATACACAGAATCAGACAACATTCTATGGAAGAGGATGAGCTATACACAGAATCAGACAACATTCTATGGAGGAGGAGGAGCAATACACAGAATCAGAGAACATTCTGTAAGGAGGAGGAGCTAGAGCAGAACCAAACAGCATTCTATGGAGGGTAGGCGATAGATTCAGAACCAGACAACATTCTATGGGGAGAATCTAGAGGCAGAACCAGACAACACTGTATGGAGGAAGAGGAGGTAGTGGCAGAACAAGACAACATTCTATGAAGGAGGAGGAGCTAAAGGCAGAACCAGACAACATTTTATGGAGGAAGAGGAGCTAGAGGCAGAACCAGACATTTTATGGAAGAGGATGAGCTAGAGGCAGAACCAGACAACATTCTATGGAGGAAGAGGAGCTAGAGGCAGAACCAGACAAGACAACATTCTATGGAGGGAGGAGCTAGAGGCAGAACTAGACATTTTATGGTGGAGGAGGAGCTAGAGGCAGAACCAGACATTTTATGGAGGAGGATCTAGAAGCAGAACCAGACAACATTCTATGGAGGGGAGGAGCTAGAGGCAGAGCCAGACAACATTCTATGGAGGGGAGGCGCTATATGCAGAACCAGACAACATTCTATGGAGGGAAGCTAGAGGCAGGATCAGACAACATTCTATTGAGGAGGAGGAGCCAGAGGCAGCACCAGACAACATTCTATGGAGGAGAAGGACCTAGAAGCAGAACTAGACAACATTCTATGAAGGGTGAGGAGCTAGAGGGAGAACCAGACTACATTCTAATGAGGGGGAGGAGCTAGAGGCAGAACCAGACAACATTCTATGGAGGAGGAGGAGGATCTAGAGACAGAACAAGACAACATTCTATGGAGAGTAGGAGATAGAGGCAAACCAGACAACATTCTATGGAGGAAGAGGAGCTAGAGGCAGTACTAGACAACATTCTATGGAGGAGGAGCTAGAGGCAGAACTAGACAACATTCTATGCAGGAGGAGCTAGAGGCAGAACCACCAGACAACATTCTATGGAGAGGAGGGAGCTAGAGGCAGAACCAGACAACATTCCATGGAAGGAGAGGAGCTAGAGTCAGAACCAGACAACATTCTATGGAGGAGGAGCTAGAGGCAGAACTAGACAACATTCTATGCAGGAGGAGCTAGAGGCAGAACCACCAGACAACATTCTATGGAGGGGAGGGAGCTAGAGGCAGAACCAGACAACATTCCATGGAGGGAGAGGAGCTAGAGGCAGAACCAGACAACATTCTATGGAGGAGGAGGATCTAGAGGTAGAACCACCAGACAGCATTCTATGGAGGGGGGGATCTAGAGGCAGAACCAAACAACATTCTAGGGAGAGGAAGGACCTAGAGGCAGAACCAGACAACATTCTAATGAGGGGGAGGATCTAGAGGCAGAACCAGACAAGATTCTAATAAGGGGGAGATCTAGAGGCAGAACTAGACAACATTCTGAGGGGGTGGAGCTAGAGGCAGAACCAGACAACATTCTATGGAGGGAGAGGAGCTAGAGGGAGAACCAGACAACATTCTATGGAGGGGGAAGCTAGAGGCAGAACCAAACAACATTCTATGGAGGGAGATGAGCTAGAGGCAGAACCAGACAACATTCTATGGAGCAGGAGAATCTAGATACATTTATGTGCAAAATAATCATTCTATTCTATCATAACTAAGAGCCCCGTCACACCAAGCCACATCGCCGTCGATTACATAGGCGACGTAGGGGCGTGGCCTATCGGCGGCGACATCGCCCCTATGTCGCGTCATGTAAAGGGGCGATTTCGGCGCCGCCGGGAGGTCGCCTGGTTTCAGAGCAGTGCTCTGAAACCCGGCGACCGATCTGGGGCGATGTGCCCCATGTAACCGGCCGCCGGTGACCTGTCAGGCGATGGGAGCCATAAGCTCCCATTGTCCTGCATCGCCGCTGGGTTTTCAGACACCCCGGCGGCGATGCCGCCTGAGAGCTCATCGGCGCGGGGCTGGAGATGTCGCCCCATGTAAATAGAGGATGGCGACGCTGGCGAGGCGCCAGAAACGTGCGCGCACCCGCCAGTCACCGCCAACATCTCCAGCCCTGTCGCCAGGTGTGACGGGGCCTTAAGCGTTACTATGCCCGTGCAACACTGGACTCTACAGCTAGTAATGTCTATAAAACAGTGTTATTGCTGTAATGGAAACAGATTACAAAAGATGTAAATGGGTATGACAAATGTAGTAAATTGTTTCAGGGAGTTGTATCACAATTATTACCTGTGTATGAACTGGATATACCCGTTAATGTATGATTGATAGGAGACTATTCTGCTGATAAAAGCACTCATTGTATGGAAACAACAGCACAGACTAAGGAATAAGGACTACCGATCCCGAATGGGTGATAGGAGACTAAGGACTACCGATCCCAAGGACTGGTGGAAAGGTGGCCATGACTGAGTGACTAGGACATAAGGAAACATCTTTTGTTGCATCTTTTTATCCTTCTGCAGTTTGAGGTTGAGCCCTCTGGGGAGTGTCTGTCATTTGGGATGCACGTATTGGTGTGGAGCCGCCCACCTGGCCTTATAGCATGTTTGTGAACAACAGGCTTGGCTCTGACACTGTGCTTCACATGTACGTGTGTGACTGATGCTCTTTTGGTGACCTGGTGTCGTAGATACCACCAGTCTCCTCCTTGTTAGCATGGCTGGAAGCAGGTGCCACTACCGCCCCATTGCTTGGGTTGCAGGGGACTGAGCACCGGTATTCAGACATCTATGTTACCTCCCAGTGGAGCTGGCAGCCTGCTGCTAGGTGCAATGGATATTTGACCTGGCTGATTTTTTGTGAGTTTTTCTGAGTTTAAAGTCCTGTTTCAGTGATTTTTTAATGTTTGGTGGTTTTCCACTAAACAAGCATATGGGTAACATATGGTTAGGACTCGTAAGCGTTAGGACCCTTGACAGTGGGTTACGAGCTTACATTATTTTGGCCAAAGTATCCACTAACACCTCACATTTTTATCTATAGTGTTTTGTTGCATCTTTTTGTCCTTTTGCAGTTTGAGGTTGAGCCCTCTGGGGGGGGGCATTTGCCATTTGTGATGCATGTATTGATACGGAGCCGCCCACCTGGCCTTATAGCATGATTGTGACCAACAGGCATGGCTCTTACACTGTGCTTCACATATACGTGTGTGACTGATGACCTTTTGATGACCTGATGTACATAGATACCACCAGTCTCCTCCTTGTTAGCATGGCTGGACGCAGGTGCCACAACCAATCCCCATTGCTTGGGTTGCAGGGGACTGAGCACCGGTATTCAGACATTGGTTGTACCTCCCAGTGGAGCTGGCAGCCTGCTGCTGGGTGCAATGGATATTTGACCTGGCTGATTTTTGGTGAGTTTGTTATAGTAGGGTCATCATATTTGACATTTGGAGTGCACTATGGAGGAATTCACTGTGGGGGTATCATACTGTGTTTGGGGGCACTTTTGTTGGCATCACACTTTGTGGGCGCAATAAAAGGGCAATTTAGGAGGAAAAGTACTTTTTGAAGGCCTGCAAAGTTGTGAGATACAACTTTACTGTGACTTCACCAAATATTAAGGTTTGGTCTTTCTTTTTTTGAGGGGGAAGGTAATGGAACCCAGTTAGAATTTTTGCTGTGGGGCCCCATGATTTCTATGAACACACCAACCCCAGACGAAATGGACACACCAGGCACTATGTATCATGTCAATAGAAAGTGAGCTACTACTTACAGGAGGGAGTCTGTCAGACTACTAGGCAGAAGGCAATGTTGTCCGAGCAATGATAAGCTCCTGGTGCTATAGCAATCAATGCAAGCACAAGGGCACAGAGTGTGATAAGAGAGGCATTTGCTGAAATCTGTGTTTTAACCCCTACATCATGCTTTCTTCAGATTACCGTACATAGAAAAAACCTGCAGATTCCATTTAAGTTCTAGTAATTAAAATGCACTTTGTGGGACAACCCCTTTAAGTTTGTTTACATACAAACAAAGTTCATCTTTATTTTTGACAATAAGTAAAAACGTCCTCAATTGTAGACATTTTTTAAACAAATATCAAGGTCAGCCGGAGACTTTGTGCAAGTTTTTATTGTTGGCCCTGATTTACAGGATTTACATACTGGCTACAACTATTCAGAGCTTCTTAGAATTTACTTGATTTAAAATGTGAAGTTAAAAAAGAATCATTTACATTATTTTCGCACTTCAGAGATAACTTTAAGGATAGGATGTCACAATGTAAAATAATAATTTCAAGGGAGGCAATTAGTGGTTGCTCATTGAATTAATAAAGAATAATTAAATGAAATACAAAAACTCACCACTCCTAATTGTCAGAGTATTTTAGAGTTAGCTAGTATGACATTCTGTCTGAGCTCAGAGGCAGGATGCATTGTAAAACTTGGCAGGGCAAGCTTGGCATACCCACAGCACACTGGATGGTTGCTAAGAGTTCCTCAGCGCTCCATACTCAATTAATGACTGATTAACTTTCTCTGTTTCTTGTACTAAACCACATAATAAAGAACAAAACCTCAAGACATCTTGGCCTGCACCCGACTTTGCTCCTGTCAAATAGTGTACATCTTATTTCTGCTTTTCGGACAAGAAATTGGTGAATGCGTCACAAGAACTGCCTCATCATTAGTAGAGATTAGCTTCTGACTCTCATTGCCCCATGGAGTTACTTTGCATTAATATGTATGGTGTGAAAGACAATGACAGAACACTAGACCATATTTATAGACGTTATAATGACTTAGAAATGTACAGCTCATGAAGATAATCATTCCTATCCTCAGCGCTAAACAGTTCATGAAGCTGCCAATGCATTTCACCAGTACCATCTAAAAGAAGCAACGCACAAGGCAGCGGCGTAACTTCAGGCCATGGGGCCCCCGATGCGAAAGCTCCAATGGGGCCCCCAATTATTGCAAATCTTTAATAGTATTAGTCTTTTTCTATGGGACAAAGGGACTTTCGGGGCCCCCCTAGGCTGCAGGGCCCGGGTGCGATCGCAACCTCTGCACCTGTTGTAGTTACGCACCTGGCATAAGGCGTTTATAAGAGCAACCTTAACATAACCCATAATGACCTTACTATATAAAAACGGACTGAATAATCAGGTGTTTTACATGTCTAATCCCAGATTTACATTCTCGAAGCCTGCTGAATACTGTGAAGCTTCCAGCGCCACTGTTATCGTGACATGAATAGTAGAAGGGTTGGCACACTTCAAGCAGGTGGGCATAGTCGTAACCAGATGTTATCATGGGGTGAGATGTTCATCACCCTCGTACAAACAGTTTCTAAATGAGTCATGAAAACTCTGTATTTACTTTTCGTTCAAATGATGTTGCATGCCATGTCAACCACCTACTGGTGTACCTGATAAATAACCTGATATCTTTTTTCACCCATGCCATGTTTCTGAACATAATGCATTTGTACTGTATGAAAAAAGATCTAAACTGTTTAATCCAGTCATACACTTACCGTATATACTCGTGTATAAGCCGACCCGTGTATAAGCCGACCCCCCTACTTTTGCCCCCAAAACCCGGGAAAACCTATTGACTCGTGTATAAGCCGAGGGTGGACCCCAGCACAGGTATACAGCCCCCAGCAGTGTGGTATACAGGCCTCCCCAGTGGTAGTATACAGCAGCCTCCCCAGTGGTATATACAGCAGCCTCCCCAGTGGTATATACAGCATCCCTAAAGGTATAAACAGCAGGCCCCAGAGGCATACAGCAGGCCCCAGAGGCATATACAGCAGGCCCCAGAGGCATATACAGCAGGCCCCAGGGTATATACAGCAGGCCCCAGGGGTATATACAGCAGGCCCCAGAGGCATATACAGCAGGCCCCAGAGGCATAAACAGCAGGCCCCAGGGGTATATACAGCAGGCCCCAGCAGGTATACAGCAGGACCCAGCAGGTATACAGCAGGCCCCAGCAGGTATACAGCAGGCCCCAGCAGGTATACAGCAGGCCCCAGCAGGTATACAGCAGGCCCCAAGCAGGTACACAGCAGGCCTCAGCAGGTATACAGCAGGCCCCAGAGGTATATACAGCAGGCCCCAGAGGTATACAGCAGGCCCCAGAGGCATATACAGCAGGCCCCAGCAGGTATACAGCAGGCCCCAGCAGGTATACAGCAGGCCCCAGCAGGTATACAGCAGGCCTCAGCAGGTATACAGCAGGCCCCAGAGGTATATACAGCAGGCCCCAGAGGTATACAGCAGGCCCCAGAGGCATATACAGCAGGCCCCAGGGGTATATACAGCAGGCCCCAGCAGGTATACAGCAGGCCTCAGCAGGTATACAGCAGGCCTCAGCAGGTATACAGCAGGCCCCAGAGGTATATACAGCAGGCCCCAGAGGTATACAGCAGGCCCCAGAGGCAAATACAGCAGGCCCCAGGGGTATATACAGCAGGCCCCAGCAGGTATACAGCAGGCCCCAGCAGGTATACAGAGGGCCTCAGCAGGTATACAGCAGGCCCCAGAGGTATACAGCAGGCCCCAGAGGCATATACAGCAGGCCCCAGGGGTATATACAGCAGGCCCCAGCAGGTATACAGCAGGCCCCAGCAGGTATACAGCAGGCCCCAGCAGGTATACAGCAGGCCCCAGCAGGTATACAGCAGGCCCCAAGGTATACAGCAGGCCCCAAGGTATATACAGCAGGCCCCAGAGGTATACAGCAGGCCCCAGAGGTATACAGCAGGCCCCAGAGGTATACAGGCAGCCCCCAGTGTATACAGGCAGCCCCCAGTGTATACAGGCAGCCCCCACTGTATACAGGCAGCTCCCACTGTATACAGGCAGCCCCCACTGTATACAGGCAGCCCCCACTGTATACAGGCAGCCCCCACTGTATACAGGCAGCCCCCACTGACAGTCGTCCCCCCATCATGGAAAGAGCCCCCTCACTTTGCTGAGTCCCCCCCCGGCCCCCGCTGCATTATCTTACCATCCAGGGTCTTCACCGCGGGGCCTCCAGTCCTCCATCCTCGCGCGCTGTCTTCCCGGTCTCATGTGACCCGGCGGTCGCAGTGGAATGACGTCATCGCGCCGGGTCACATGAGACCGGGAAGACAGCGCGCAAGGATGGAGGACTGGAGGCCCCGCGGTGAAGACCCTGGATGGTAAGATAATGCAGCGGGGGCCGGGGGGGGGACTCTGCTAAGTGAGGGGGCTCTTTCCATGATGGGGGGACGACTGTCAGTGGGGGCTGCCTGTATACAGTGGGGGCTGCCTGTATACAGTGGGGGCTGCCTGTATACAGTGGGGGCTGCCTGTATACACTGGGGGGCTGTATGCACGGCTCCCCCTGCCGCTGTGATGGGCGGGGGGAGCCGTGCATATCTAATGAGCGGCCCCACGTGACGGGCCGCTCACTCATCAGCCTCCCCCCGCCTCCCCCAGCCAGCCCAGCAAAATAGTTACCGTATTGACCCGTGTATAAGCCGAGGGGGTGACTTTTCAGCCCAATTTTTGGGCTGAAAAACTCGGCTTATACACGAGTATATACGGTATATATTATGATCCATAAGTGATATTCGTACCAGTACAGACTTACCATATCTTATTGATTCAATGCACAGATTTTATTTTTCTTAGTCTCTCTTTATTTCTTTGGCTATGAAGATAATGAAGTGTATATCTACATTTGTGGTCAACATTAAAGGCATCCTTGGTAATGCCAGCCTGCAAATTATTTTTTTAGCCACCTGTGAGCTTCCTGACCCTGTCTTCTGCTAGTTCCACTTTTTAAGGGTGGAACGGAAATGACATATTTGGCTGGGACTGGGATGTGGACCCACTGGACCACCTATCATGGGCTTACCCTGGAGGAGCGTAACTGTGCCCACCGAGTATTCACCTGAGCTTCTGATGGAGTTGTTGGACTTGGCTGCCGGAAGACACCAGGTACCACTCCTATGCAGTCCCCAGATCCGCGGAAGCTTAGACTTAACTGAAACCATTTGGACGGAGTAGGGCCACTGCTGGAACAGGATCGGAATAACCGACATGGTGGTAACTGGCACAGGTACAGACAGGATGGGACTAGGTATGGGTTCAGTACAGGTAGGAACACAGGCAGGTACTAGAACACAATAATGGATACAGGAACTCAGGTTGATACCAGGACACAGGAAGCTACACAAAAATAATTCTGGTACCAAGACACTGGAACAGATACAGGAAGTCAGGCTAGTACTGGGACACAAGACCAGATATAGGAACATGGGCTGGTACTGGGCACAGCAACAGACACAGGAACACAGGCTGGTACCGAGCACAGGAATGGATAAAGGAACACAGTCTGGTACTGGGACACAGGAATGCATACAGTAAAACAAGAATGGAATCAAGAACTCAGGCATGAACTGGAAATAGAAACCAGGAATGTTATCAGGAGTGGAATTGGAACTTTGGTATTGGACTGGAACCAATATTGTGATTAGGAACGGAATCGAAACTCAGGCATAAGGTTGGAACCCAGAAGCAGGAATAAAATCATAACTCAAGCATCAGGCAGGAATCAGGAACAGGAACTCAGGAAGTGACAGGGATACGGAAGCAGGTTCAGACACTCGGAATGGGCTCAGGTACAGAATCAGGTATGGATAAAGCAAACAATAAATTTGGAATATGATCTAGGAACCAGACAATGAGTCAGCAGCCATGTGGCACACAGGTTACTGAGGATTAACCTTGCACAGGCCCCTCCCAATAGGGGAGGGTGCTTTAAATATCTAGTACTCCCCAACAATCGGATGAGGACACATCAGGCGTCAACAGTCAATACCCAGTGATAGGATGAGAATACAATTAGGGATATACCTGGTACTTCCCAGTAATAAGCAGAGAACACATCAGGTGTGGGCACACTGCCCCTTTGAAAATCAGGGAACGTGCATGCACAACCTAAGCATGTGGATAGAAAATCCACGTGGAGGCGTGGTCGACGGCGGCGTGGTGAGTACGTCAGTGTCCCTGCCAATTGGTGCAGAGAATGCTGGCATTACACCACTTCTTTCAAACTCTTCTATTTTTGCCAACAGCATACTTAAGTTATTTCCAGAAATTCTTAATAGGTTTGAGATCAGGAATCATTGCTGGCCAGGATTAAACTTCACATTTTCTTTCCTAACTATTCTGGTGTACTTTTTTTTGGGCTTTGCATCATTATCTTGCTATAGGATCCATGATGTTCAAATCAAACTTAATTTTGATACACTTGGGAACAGATATTGCTCAAATGTTCTGATAATCCTCTGATTTCATTGTTCCTGTAAATATATTCAAACCCTGAGGCAGCAAAGCAGCCAACAAGATTTTGGATC
This sequence comes from Allobates femoralis, assembly GCA_033576535.1. NCBI lineage: Eukaryota > Metazoa > Chordata > Amphibia > Anura > Aromobatidae > Allobates > Allobates femoralis. The sequence goes on along the minus strand of JARQOC010000005.1, from coordinate 164,692,142 downwards.
TTCCAGAATGTTTCATTGTAGGCAGGGTGAACTTTTCTTTATAGGCTTTATTTCGTCGTCTATAAACATAACAGTGGAGTGCATTGCTAAAACGCTCTAACAACCTGTCCACAGAGCATTTTCCTATAAAGATTCTGGTTCATTCATTGTGCGGCATTTATTTATTATGCATTTCTTATATAGCGCAAAACATATTTCAGAGCGCTTTACAGTCATTGTCATTACTGTCCCCATTAGAGCTCACAATCTAAATTCCTTATCAGTAAGTCTTTGGAGTGAGAGGAACCCGGAGTACCCGGAGGAAACTCATGGGAAGAACATACAGACTCCTTGCAGATGTTGTCCTTGGTGAGATTTAAACACAGGAATTAAGAGCTGCATATCTATAACTTTGCCTATTGTACAAGGTTTCTCTGCTACATTTCAAGCTAATTCTTGTATGATTCATCAATTTTTCTCTCTCCACCACATTCTGGAAGGTTCTTGACTGTTCAATAGTAACAAACTTCCTAATAAAATTTCAAACTGTTGACGCCGTGGTGCTAATTTTGTTTGTTCCTTAGGCTCCACTCACACTGTGTGTTTTTGGTCTGTTTTTCCACGTCAGTTTTTGTAGAAACATGGGCACCACTTCTGTATTTATCACCCAATCCTGGCCTTAGACTGCTTGTGCTTGGTGATAATAGCATTTCTGAACTGTTAAGACACATGTTTTATCTCTGTCGTTTTGAACAAGAAATCGGAAATAAAACTGGCATTTCCAAGTATCAAAGTCACCATTCATTAGCTAGTAAAAGTCAGTTTATCACAAGTTAGTAACAGGTGAGACCAATTAGTTTAATCACTCACAGCTTAGGCCACCTTCACATCACGTTTTTTGGGGATCCATGGCTATCCGTTGTAAAACAGATAGCCACGCATCCGGGATCCGATTTGGCACCCATGTGTCCCTATTGGCACGGATGGGCATGGATTGGTCATATATGGCCATCCCATTGTATCCAAATTGTCACGGATCCGAATGTAATTTTGATGTACCCAGAATCAGAGACTGCTCCGATTTTGGGCACAGTGAACCAAATTGGACAGAATTGAATCTGGGGCAGTCCGTGGCAAATAACATAGAGGTCTATGGAGCGCCTATCCAGGTAAAAACAGGATCATTTTCCAGAACCGGTTTTAGTGTAATGTGAAGCTGGTAACTATGATAAACAGCGGGTATCTAGGCAGCGTGCGCTGCCTAGATACCTGGTGTTTATCATAGTTACCAGCTTCATCCCTGCTTACAGGCAGCGCTAAGCAGGGAGGACGCTGGTAACATCGCTTCCAGCGATGTAGGAGGTGGTTCCCTGGTCCCTGATCGCTGGGGAGATCTGCCTGTTTGACAGCTACCCAGTGACCAGGTAGCAACGCTCCAGCGATCCCGGCGGGTCGTTATCGCTGTCTGGATCGCTGGAGCGTAGTTGTGTGTGACGGGACCTTAACACCTTTAGCTACCCCCTAAAATGAGAGGTTTACAATTAATGTATAGAGTTGGTTTCTAACATGGAATGATGTAGTGGGAAAGATGAAACCAAAGTTCCTCAGGAAATGATGTGGACGTCAATAGATACAGAATAATCAGGCCGACAGCAGCTTCCTCTCAGGAACACACTTCCTCCAAAGAAAACTATGAGATAGACAGATGTAGCAGAGCCTGACCATTGCCATATTGGAAGAAAGAAAAATCAGAGCACATTATATTATTACGCTATGATTGTGTGATGACCATTCACTAATAACAAAAGCAATGCTTTACAGTTTCATCGAAGTGTGTGGCAATTATATAAATCTCATGGTTGAATGTCAGTTTCTCTTGAGGACACACTAAGTTTTCATATAGATATTTCCTATAGAATTGCATTAGATGTGGAGATTCTGCATATAAAATATGCACTAAAAATGCATGTAATCTGCACGTCTGTATCAATAAAGTGGTATCAAAGCCAAATAACTACATATTTTGAGTGACCTTAGGTGTACGCCAACCGAACGGAGTTGCTGGTCCTGGGTACACCCCATGCCTATCCTTTTGGTATCTGTATAATCAATTTCACTTTATGTACTTTATTGAAGGAGTTATCGTGGTTTTCTGTTTGTTATGTGGCCTAAAGGCACCACTCCTATCCATGGTAGTGATAGGTTACAATTACCGTATATACTCGTGTATAAGCCGACCCCCCTACTTTTGCCCCCAAAACCTGGGAAAACCTATTGACTCGTGTATAAGCCGAGGGTGGACCCCAGCACAGGTATACAGCCCCCAGCAGTGTGGTATACAGCAGCCTCCCCAGTGGTATATACAGGCCCCAGCAGTGTTACAGCAGCAGCCCCAGTGGTGTATACAGCAGCAGCCCCAGTGGTATATACAGCAGCAGCCCCAGTGGTGTATACAGCAGCAGCCCCAGTGGTATATACAGCAGCAGTCCCAGTGGTGCATACAGCAGCAGCCCCAGTGGTGTATACAGCAGCAGCCCCAGTGGTATATACAGCAGCAGCCCCAGTGGTGTATACAGCAGTAGCCCCAGTGGTGTATACAGCAGCAGCCCCAGTGGTATATACAGCAGCAGCCCCAGTGGTGTATACAGCAGCAGCCCCAGTGGTATATACAGCAGCAGCCCCAGTGGTGTATACAGCAGCAGCCCCAGTGGTGTATACAGAAGCAGCCCCAGTGGTGTATACAGCAGCAGCCCCAGTGGTATATACAGCAGCAGCCCCAGTGGTGTATACAGCAGCAGCCCCAGTGGTATATACAGCAGCAGCCCCAGTGGTGTATACAGCAGCAGCCCCAGTGGTGTATACAGAAGCAGCCCCAGTGGTGTATACAGCAGCAGCCCCAGTGGTGTATACAGCAGCAGCCCCAGTGGTGTATACAGCAGCAGACCCAGTGGTGTATACAGCAGCAGCCCCAGTGGTGTATACAGCAGCAGCCCCAGTGGTGTATACAGCAGCAGCCCCAGTGGTATATACAGCAGCAGCCCCAGTGGTGTATACAGCAGCAACCCCAGTGGTATATACAGCAGCAGCCCCAGTGGTGTATACAGCAGCAGCCCCAGTGGTGTATACAGCAGCAGCCCCAGTGGTGTATACAGCAGCAGCCCCAGTGGTGTATACAGCAGCAGCCCCAGTGGTGTATACAGCAGCAGCCCCAGTGGTGTATACAGCAGCAGCCCCAGTGGTATACAGGGCCCCAGCTGTGTATACAGCAGCCCCAGCTGTATACAGCGGTACCCAGTGGTATACAGGGCCCCCCCTTGCTTCTGGCAGACCTGTAAAGGAGGAGATCATTATACTTATCGTGTCGCTGCCGCCGCTCTGTCATCGCCACCGCGCTATTCCGGGTCTTCATGCTTCCTTCTCCGGCGCACAGGAAATTACGTAATTTCCTGTGCGCCGGAGAAGGAAGCATGAAGACCCGGAATAGCGCGGTGGCGATGACAGAGCAGCGGCGGCAGCGACACGATAAGTATAATGATCTCTTCCTTTACAGGTCTGCCAGAAGCAAGGGGGGGCCCTGTATACCACGGGGGGGGGGGAGGGCTGTATACCACTGGGTACCTGTATGACTCGTGTATAAGCCGAGGGGGGACTTTTCAGCACATTTTTTGTGCTGAAAAACTCGGCTTATACACGAGTATATACGGTATATGTATTGAGATTCTACCTATCCGTATAGATGAAGGTATTTAACTAATTACCTACTAGGTATAGAAATGCTACAGAAAATCTGTAATGTTAAAAACTCCCCAAATAGTCATTGTGGGAACTTAGTCTTAAGCGTATGCAGCACCAACACTAAATGTCTGTATGAGATCCTAACAAGACTCAACAAGGTTAATGAGAAATCCGGAGCTTATTGACAGCTATCACTTTGAAGGGCTGACAGGCCATTATCACAAGACAAACACCTTCTTCGGTCTCATTGGCACAATCTGCCTTCCTGCATCTTCTTGTGTATATAGAAAATTACAGCACTGTGTTGTATATTCCTCACTTTCTCTGAATTGCAATAAAACATTCCTGCCCCTGATCCAGCAAAGTGCACTTAATGTTGTCGAGGACCTCAAAGAGCTAATCATACAAGTGGCAACAATAACTTTTTCAGAGAAGACATCATTTTTTTTCCAGGATGATTTCTCTCGCTAACATGCCAAACATAAAGATAGTTAAATACAATTTAATTCACTCTGGAGTGCAGTTAAATAGATATGACGGATGGCAGCTTGTCTGAGGCCTTTCCATTTGTTAAATTATGATGGATGAGTGATGTACATTGCAGAATTTCAATGCACGCTCTCTGTCGCTCATTCTCTCTGTTTTCATAAAGAACTTGCAATCAACAATTGTTCTAAATCTATCTCCATCAGAACAATGTGACACTCTGCAATTATGATAAAGAAGGAGAATGCCTAAAATGTTAGCGAATAGGTCCCTAGATAATATGTGCGATGTGAAGAGCATTCAAAGTGTCACACTGGTGTGACTGTTTCAACAATTTCTCAACACTTTCAGCTTTCAATTAAGTAGTTTGCCATGTTCTCGGAATAAATGTTTCGCATTGAAACATCATGACTCACAGTGATATAAAAGACAGTTAGGAGCAGCAGAATAATTAGTTATGATTCCTTCTCCCTTCATAGGAAATCCTGAAAATTGAAAGAACGGAAATCAGAATACATTGTAGCGTCGGCAAACTCTTTGAGACAGGGGAAGAGAGATCTGGAATACTAAGTCAATTTCGTCTTTCTTGTTCTTTTCTCCAGACTAAAGCATATGACAGGGATCAAATGGGAAACTGTATGAAGAGTAATATTTGTAAAGAGCCACTTTCCTCAATTTCCCTGTAATTACAACAGGAGCTACATTTACAAGCTAAATGGAAGTAGCAGTGTATGATGAAGCTCGAGTTTCACCACGAAAATCAACTCATGTCCAATCTTCGATTTCATAATAAATATTGGTGCTGGTAACTTGTGTATTGCAAGATCTTATGCAATTCTGTATAATTCTGTAGATGTAACAGGTGTTAACCAAACCTGTTTGGCACACTATGGCACTGACGCAGTGCACCTACGCAGTTCACATAGCACTTATTTACTTTGTATTAGAGTGGTAGTGTCGCAGGTGTTAGGGCCGTAGTACTCAACCGTCCAGGGCAGATAGTCCAGGATTCACAGTGGCGATCCCCAGAGGTCGTAGCCCTGATTGGACATGTTAATGGGGAAATATTTACAGGGGAGAATAATTTGTGAGGCCAGCTGGAATGCTGACCATAGATGGCCAGGGGCTGCAGTGGAGGCTTCCAAGGGGAGATGATAGTGCAGCCAGGTGGTAGGCCCTCTCTAGCCAGGGCATAGATCCCTTGGAAGGTGTCACAGGATGGATGGGATGGTGCATAGTAGGAGGATGAGGGATAGTGGTGAAGGCGGATGCAGGAAGGATCAGACGACACAGTCTTTGTAGTTCTTACCCCTTACTTGTAGTTGAAGATTACAACTCAGCCGGGGTACAATGTTCACCATGATCACAGCCTAGCCAGCCCAAAGATAGTTGGAGTCCACCTTGCTGAGACAAAGGGTATATGGCCTTTCAGCTGCCTTTCCAGTTCTGACACTTGCTACCACTTTCCTCTGCTAAGTGTCCCGTGGCTGCCATTCCCTGCCAGGCAGGTAGCTGTGGGTCCTGTGAGTGAAAGCTTTGGTCCACTGACCCTATATATGCCCTGTGAGCCTCGGAAGGTCCACAAAGTTAGTCACTGTACTTGAAGTCTAGTGACCTCCAACTTCATGACCGGTCCTGAAATATCCCTGATCGAATTGGGAGCTGGTATCTCTCCTGCAGCTAGCTCTTCCGCCCAGATTCAACAGCTTGCAGCAGATTTGTCTTACCAGGTGCTTGGCCTAGCACTTCACTCCATGCTATCTCTCAAGCTACCGAGAACCGACTAGAGCTCTTCTTGTTGCCACCACCCCTAACCTAACTCTTCCCTCCAGTCAGAAGTGGGGACTACCCTATAGGTGGGTCTCTTCCGCCCAGCACTTCCAGGCCTAAAGTACAGATGCGTTGTGTGTATTTTGGTGGGTCTCAGCAATGTGTCCTCCACTTACCTCCAGGCATGATATTACACATAGGATTACATGCAATACCATAAGTGGCAGCCTGGCTGCATGGGCGCCACATTAGAATTATGTATCTTTTTTATGAAGACTCTTGTGTGCCGAATGGGTCTTGTGGCACGATAGTCATTCATTTGGCAACTGCTGCATCTTTAATTCATTTAGCATGATATAATCACACATTTTTACTATTAACTATTTACTATTAATAAGAGTTTTTCAATGTCCAGGTGAAAGCTTCTGCTTTAAGAATATGTGGTGCTTCTTTGTATTTTGCAGATTATAGTATGCACCAGCTTATAAAATGCAACGCCAATATAGAGGAAGAAAATAAGAAATGTAATATTAAAAGAGGGGTTCATCTTAAAATATGAGTCTGTTATATAATGTATCCATAAGCTCTCCAGAGAAAAGCAGTGGTGATGGAGCAGGGTCACATGAGGCATTGTCATGGGCGGTGCTGCGGTTGATGTCATAGGCGGGGTTGGGGCAGGTGTCAAGGGTGGTGCTGTAATGGGTGTTCCTGCGATGCTGCGGGCAGTGTGAAGCAGGAGCTAGTCAAAGCAGTTGTGTAAAAGTAAGTGTTGGCGCCGTGTGCTTCAAGGAAATGGCGCCCGGAGGAGGTGCATTCGCAGAATGAGATCTTGGCTTCTCAGTAAGCCAAGATGACTTTCTGCATATGCTTCTCCTCCGATGCAATTTATCTGAAGCCCACACCATCCCAGCGATACTTCAGCACAACCGCTAGGATGGTTTCTGCCTCACACCACCTGGATCGCAAGCATACCCACTGCAACACCGCCAATAGCATTGCCCTGACACCTGCTGCAGCACGGCCTGTGAAACCTGACACAGCACCGCCTGTCAAACCCTTCACACCACCTACAGAATGGCCCTGACACCCAACACACAGCACCGTCCATGACAGTGATTCTTGTGATCCTGCTCCATCGGGCGCCCCCCCTACCCTCTCGGTAAGCCACAACTGGATTATAAAACTCCCAAATTTTGGGGAGGAAAAGTGCGTTTTATAATCTGAAAAATACAATAGTTATTGCATGTACATACTTTTTTTACCTTATTGTGATAGAGTTTCCTTTTTAAATTTTATTTATTTTACTCACTTAAAAGCACTATTAATTCCACAGCGCTTTATAAACATGATCATCACTGTAACATGAAAATTTTTCACAGACAGTAGGCCTGATTCTTCAAAGATGCAGCGCACTTTTTAGGGCGAATTTCTGCCAAAAGATGCACCTTTACTTCAGAAATGTTATTTCCTGTGTTTTATAATGTGCATATTTTTTAATGATGTCAATGGCTGGAATGGCTGAAAAACGAACCAAAACACGGATCAACAATTGACATGCTGCACGTTTTTCTGCATTCAAAATCCGCACCAAATACGCAGATAAAAAAAAGCATCGTGGGCATGGCACTTCTGAAATATCATAAACTTTGCGGGCTTCAGATAGCCAGATTTCTCAAAATATGCATAAAAAAAAAGCAGCGTGGGCACATAACCTTAATATACAGTAAGTTGAATCGCACACCTGTAACAACATACCCAAATTGACATATTCCTGTTCTACACTACTTTAAAGACTTAGCAGTACGATTCGTGTAGCAAAGCTCGGGAAGCCTTTGTAGCACTGAAATGGTTAAATTAATTCTCAAATGAAAGTATTATGATAATTCAAAGAAATGAGATTCTTTACAAGGGTAATGTGTGAATTAATATGAATTATTGAAAGCTGTAAGAAAAAAAGAGAAGAAATTATTTGAAAATCTAATATTGTCATGTCACTGACTGGTAAAAATCACTTTTCCACACCTGAGGACATAGTATCACTGACATCCCATAGGGACGTGATGTGAAAGCTGTAAATCTGGGTAATAAAGAGAAATGTGTTGACATCAACAAATTCATTAATATTTATAAGATGAGAATGAATACTATCTTCATTAGATAGGATGCATCATGCATATATATATCCTACAACAACAACATAAAAACCTTCCCAGGAAAAGCTTCAGGGATATATAGGATAGGGTAAATCTTATTTAAAAACCATAACGAAGACCTATCAATAGGATACATACATTTTGGTGTAAGTAAAAATGGGACAAATTGCACCCAAGTTATCAAAATGGCACCTGTATAACAAATCCGGTGCTACTCACTCGGCATGCCATACATTTTTTTTTCCTTATGGACAATTTTCAAATATACCAGTATTTTGCATGAAAACGTTTAGGCCCCATTCACATGTCCGATTTTCACATACGTGTTCTGTTATTTTTTTCCTTTTGCATACAGAGCATGTACCAATCACAGTCAACGGGCCATTTCACAAGCCCAATTTTTTTGCCCATCTCCCGAAAAAATACATAGAACTCTGATCTTCAGATCAAAAGTGAAGCATTTCGCAAATGAAAAAAAGATATAATAGTACATGGATATCCATCCATTTTGCAACTGTGCACTCTCATTTTTTACTGACAGGTTGTTAGGAGAAACTTAGGAAACTGCAATCAACTTTTTTTTTATACAAGAAAAACATGAACAGAATGGACATTTGGACCAAAAACATAAAAATCGTATCCAGCATACTGATCAGCCATGATCCTTTTTTTGTTGAACAAGAACCAAAGCTGACATGTGAATTTGGCCTAAGTTACAGCTTTAGCAAGGATGTACTGTGGAAAAATTCTGCAACATGTGAGTGTGCATTTAAGTAGTTGAAAGTAAGGAAGTATCCAGCGAGGGCCTTCGGATAGCTTGATACAGTCGTCTGAGGAGTCTTCCCAGTGGCTAAACTTTGCTGCCCCCTGTAGTGGGATGATAACGGGCTTAGAGAAGGGTAACACTGGCTCCCAGCATTCAATGTAACTTGCGTGTTTCAAGTGTGAGTACAATTAAAGAAGCTCTGCCCACTGGATCTTCCGGGTCATGGTGAAATCAGCAACATGATAAATAGACAATGCACATGACAAGTACATGGCCAAAGATTCTCTCATGTGAGAGAATTCGGTAAATTATGCAAATGAATCTCTGATCAAACTTTGGAGCAAGAGCTATGACATGGCAGAATCGAAGCACAGGTCAGAAAAGATGGGAGGACTTAATATCACGATCTTTTTCAATTCCATGCTGGTGTAAACTGGACTACACTTGGAAGACATCCGAGTGTAGTCTGATGTTTTGAACATACCTATAATGTTTTGCACATGCCTATGGACTTGAATGGGTGCAGCAGCCCAATTTATACTGCCAAATGCAGCATGCGGAAATCTTTTTCTTAATTGGCGTGAGAAACAAGCGCTGGTCAACACTGTCTTATAGCCTTACACTGACCAAGTGCTATCGATAAAACATTGGATAGCATTCGTCCAATGTATGCGCTCATGGGAGTTAGCACTAAAGAGTATGAGAAGTAGGATCGTGTTGGGATTGCCTTGGATGTGCTACAGAAGACCAGACAAAAAAGAAGTTTTCAGAATTGATCTGTGATGTAAAAAGTCATCTGGAGAAGATAAAGAAGAAAGGAAAAAGAATGACTAATCAGAGATGATGTCACCTATAAAGTACCTGGAGGTAAATGTTTGCGATACTGACACCAATCTGAATTCTTGCCCCGGGTACCGGAAAACCTAGAGCCCCTCTGTTGAAAGGTATGCTGTGCAGAAGTGTTCCATCTACCCCCAGAGGAACATTTTTAGTAATAAGTTAAACATCTGGGGCATGTCTAACAATGTGCTTAATCAAGAATGTTCTTGGGAAACTCCTTGAAATGTTGCAAAAACTTTTCTGCTGCTCAAAGTCAATGAAAGTTTTGCGACTTTTAGAGGAGCTGGGTCGGGATGAATCAAGGCAAAGCCAACCCTGTCAAACTCATCAAAATAATGGCAAAATTATACTCAAGTAGTATGCATTACTGGCAGAGGCGCAGGGTAGTAGTAAGATACCCTAAACTCAAAAGATGCCCTAAACTCATCAAGTATCTTGTGCTTCTTGATGAAGTTTGTCCCTTGAATAAGATCCTTCTTTCTTTTTGTCCAAAGTAGAGCTTCTTTGTTATACTCCTTATTATGTGTTTGCCTAGTGGATGTACAGGGAGGTTTCACCGGAACTGCAGATAACAAGTACAAACAATATCTGTGATGACGTTTTACACCTTCAGCTATATCTTCTTTCTTAGCAGAACTGCCACAAAAATGTACAAAAAAGGCATTCATTCACAGGAGAAAACATTTACAGTATTGAATAAAAACAGAAGGATAATTAGTAATGCTCAAGGCTTAGTTATTGCAAGTCTCAAAATATCTAGTGTTGTTCTGTTTACCTTCTATACATAACTGTTCTCAACTGTGTGTAATAATCTGATAAACTGTGATCTGCACTATGCAATTACACACACTTAACAGCTGTTAAGCAGCATAATTGCCTGCTGTTAAACTCATGTAGAATTGATTGAAATCTTAATTGCATTATCGTTCCTCATTATGACCACCACCACCCACAACCGCCAGGGATGCACTGTGCATGAGGGACTGCACTACAAAGAAAAAGTTGACAAGAAGCACTTCTTGATACAAACTTTGCAGAAATATACTTGTTCTGCCATATTCTAAGATACTTCATTCATCATGCTAAGAAGCTACAAAGCAAAAGAAATAAAAAGAAATCATCAACCAAAATATCCTTGGGCTTTAGAGTTGTGTTCATGTTTTCATATTTATCAAGTAAGACATGTTATTATCCCATGTTTACAAGAAGAGGGGTCACGATAGTCATCCCAAATGCGTATACAGTGATGGTCGAAATTGTTGTCACACTTGAAATTGTTCCAAAAAATGAAGTATTTCTCCCAGTAAAGTAATGCAATTACACATGAATTGTCGTACATGTTCATTTTGTTTCTGTGCAGTGGAACAATACAAAAAAAACGAGAAAAAAAAAATTGTGCATAATTTCACACAAAACCCCAAAATGGGCAAGACAAAATTGTTGGCATCTTTCCAAAATTGAGGAAAAAACTATGTGATGCTTGCTTAAACTCATCTCTGGTAAGTAACAGGTTGTGGGCAATATGAAAATTACAACTGAAAACAGCTAAAAAAGGGAAACGTTGGTTCAGTCTTTGCAGTGGTGGACCTTGAGCCTGGAGGCCCTGGTGCAGGAGCAGCCATGCTGGTGAGGAGCAGGGGGGAGGGGAAGGGGGGAGTTGGGGGTGCTATCGGACTCGGCGTTGAGGGGGGTTGCTGTATTGGTGATGCGGCTCTCCTACCTGCGCCGAGCCGCCCAATGCAGTCCTGGGAGCCAGGGCGGCAGAGGAGAGGTGGGCCAGGGTCAGCCAAGGGAAGCAGGAAGCTTCCCTCTGTTAACCTCCTCTCCTCTGACGCAGGGTCATGGGGGTCGGCTGGGGGCCCCCCCTGCAGGCCTGAGGGGGCCCCTAGCCGGTCGGGGCCCTGGTGCAGCTGAATCAGTCTTTGCATTATGTGTCTGTATGTGCAACACTAAGCACTAAGCATGGTGCACAGAAAGAAGACAAGAAAACTGTCTGAAGACGTGACAACCAAAATTGTTGAGAAATAACAATCTAAGGTTACAAGTTAATCTCAAGAGATCTTGATGTTACTTTGTCTGTGGGGCACAACATAATCAAAAAGTTTACAACAAATGCCTCTGTAGTTATTCTGCCTCTGTATGTGGACGGCAGAGAAAAATTGATGAAAAGCTGCAACACAGGATAGTCTGGATGATGGATAAGCAGCCCCAATCAAGATTTTAAAGAAATTCAAGCTTGTCCTGCAGGCTCAGGGTGCATCATTGTCGCCCAACCTTATGGCAGGAGACCAAGGAGGACCCCATTACTGACACAAGAAAACAGCTAGACTGCAGTTATCCAAAATGTACATAAGCCAAAATCCTTCTGGGAAAAATTCTTGTGGACAGATGAGTTCAAAATAAGAGTTTTGTGGTAAACTAAATAATTTTACTGTTTACCAAAAACAGAATGAGGACTAAAAAGAAAAGAACACAGTACTTACAGTCAAATATGGTGGAAGTTCTGAGAGCAAGGTCTTACATGCCCCATTGAAGTACAGAAATAGCCATGGCATGTATGCCAGCACACCATTCATTCTCAATAGAACTGATGGAGATACCCAAGTACAGTTCTTGACTTTTACTAGAGCTCAATTTATATTAATTTATTATTGAGGTCTATGGGAGCTGCATACATTTCTATTTAGTAACTTCATTTAGTGGTGCAAAAATACATACTTTTATGAAGGAACGAAGACTACATTACAAAACCAATGTTTGCCCATGATTACAACAAAAGATGCAATAAATCAGACTATGCACCCAGTTGTGAAGAAAATCTATAAAATTATTTTTCCATTTTCCTAATTATTTTTTAACCCTAAATATTTTTCAGTGTTTGTGCATACTGTGTTTTTTTAGACTATAGAAAAAATAATTAGTAAAATTATATGATTATAGTATTATATGATAACTATTATTATGATTTAACCAAATCAGCCATAACATTAAAATAAATTTGAAAAGAGCTTTACGATCACTAAATTAATTTCAGTTTTAGGGAGAGAATCATCTATGAACCTTTATATAAATGAAGTAGGAAGTGCGCCAATGGAGTACAAATTTCCACAAAGTGTATCTATTTTTAATATTCTTGCCTGCGAAGCTCCACTTCCCAAAAAAGGCTGCTCAAACTGCTGTTCACCTTGTCTATCTTATCTGAACAAGAGAAACAAAGTTGCTGAGGTAAGAAGAGACTGCTCACACTGCTGTTCACCCAGTCTATCTCCTCTAGACCTGGACATAGCAAAGTTCCTGAGATAAAAAGAGTGTGTTGTTAACTCTGTTTTTGAGATCTAATCCTAGAGATAGCAGGGATGATATAATAAGAGGAGGCTATGCACACCTCTATTTGCCCTGTTTTTCTTGATTCAATACTGGAGATTTCAGAGAAGTGGAGCAAAGATGAAAAAGAGTGGACAGCAGTGAGAACAGTCTCAGAAAAATATAAGGTGGACAGCAAGGTTATCAGTCTCTTCTCATCTCAGCATTGCTGTTATCTCCAGTATTAAATCAGAAAGGATGAATGGATAGCAGTGTGAGCAGCCTCTTCTTATCTCCCTGTCATGATATCTTCAAAATCAGATAGAAAAGACAGGGTGGACAGAAATCTTAATCGGCTCTTCTTATCGCAACACTCCTAATATCTATACTATTAGATACGAAAGAAAGGTAGGACACTAGTAGGAGCAGCCTTTTCTTATCCAGTATTGACCCCTTCAACCCTAGGCGATTTTTCTGTTTTCCAGTTTTCAATTTTCCGTCCCATTTTCCAAGAGCCATAACTTTTTTTATTCTTCGTCAATATAGACATATGAGGGCTTGCTTTTTGCGAGGATGAGTTGTACTTTTGAATGACATCATTTATTTTACCATATAGTGTACTGAAAAGCAGGAAAAAAACTCCAAGCGCGTGAAATTGCAAAAAAATGCAATCACACAATTGTTTTGGGCTTTTTTATTCATCAAGTTCACTATATGGTAAAACTAACATGTCGGTTTGATGCCTTGGTTTGGTACGAGTTCAGAGATATCAAACAAATACTTTTATTTTTTATATTAAATACTTTTATTTTTATCTAAGTGGTGAAAGAAAAGTCAGACGTTTTTAAAGAAAAAGAATTGCTCTTTTGCTGCCATATTCTGTGACCTTTAGCATTCTGATTTGTCAGGATCTGGACCTGTTTGGCAGCTTACCTTTTTGCGACCTAAATTGATGTTTCTAATTATATCAATTTTGGGTAGGTGCGATGTTTTGATCGCCTGTTATTGCAATTTATAGCAATGTTGCGGCAACCAAAAAAATCGTAATTTTGGCATTTGGACTTTTTTCCGTTGCGCAGTTTACAGATCTGATTTAATTGATTTTATATTTTCTTAGATCAGACATTTCTGAATATGGCGATACCAAATATGTGTATTTTATATATATATTTTTTTTTATATTTTTTTAAAACGTTTTCTTTTTTTACATGGCCCTCAGGGGCACCTCAGCACTGCACAGTGCAATCGCTTGTGTTATGCAGAGAAATGCTTCAGGATCTCTCTGAATAGCACAAATGATCACTTTTTGCTGGTGACGCAGCACAGGCATCGTCGTCAGGAAGTGATTCATGACAGCTTCCGATGTCAGCTAACAGGTTCACAGGTTCACCCACACCACAGCAGGAACACCCCATAAGATCTGCCATTTTGAATATACTCTGGCCATCTTTAGCTATAATAATTTTGCTTTGTCATAAAGTCTCTTATCATTAAACGTACCTTTTTTTCCTGCTTCCAACACATTATATGACTTTTCCCTGCTGCCTAAGGTATTTCACTTCTTGACAGGTGCCATTGATTGTCACAAGAATTAAATACATACAAAAAAATGAGCCAGAGCGACCATAAGTGAACATGCCTGTAGGAGCATATTCACACTGACCACCCAAACTAAACCTTAAGGAAAAAGTAAATACAAACGTGAAAAAATACCCCGTAAAAAAAAGAAAAATAGAAAAATAGAAAGCTAGTGCCATTAAAAACAGGATACTTAGCACATACATTTTTGCAAAAAGGTAAAAAGCCATCCCACCAAAGTCAAGGTGTACCCACTTCGGGATGGTACTTACTTTAATTTAAACTTGCTCATGTGTCGACTGACCTCAATGAAATCAGGGTGCAGAGTGGCCCAGGTCCCAAAATGGACATACAGTGATGGGAAGCGATATAAGCACTTGGCTCAGTAAGGGGAGAGGGAGCACTCCCTATCTTGTAATAAAATAAGTCAAAATTACATGCATACAAAAAACTGAGCCAGAGCAAACATAAGTGAACACGCCTGTAGCCTGTAGGAACCTGTTCACACTGACCACCAGCACTACACCTTAAGGAAAAAGTATATGCAAATGTGTAAAAAATACCCTGTATAAAAAATAAATGAAGTATTTTTCACAGGTTCACCCACACCATAACAGGAACCCCCCATAAGATCTGCCATTTTGAATATACTTTGGCCATCTTTAGCTATAACAATTTTGCTTTGCAAAAATTCTCATATCATTAAACTTGCCTTTTTTTCCTGACTTTTACCCTGCTGCCTAATATATTTCACTACTTGACAGGTGCTATTGTCACAAGAATGTTAGTTATTCACTTCACATGACATGTTTTTAATGTCATGGCCGATCACTGTGTATAACCAAAGAGTCTTCAGGACAAACTGAATGAAAACATTCATTGTTTGTATTGATGGCTACATGCAAAGAACTGGAAAAGTGTATTCACTAAAGTTAAGGTTCATCCTGCAAACCTATTTTTGCACTAATTTTAACAATAGAAATCTTTATAAAAAGCTTAGAATCCCTTCTAATACTGATAGGTTCAGAATTTGTATTCTCCATTTATCTCCAACCTTATTAGTGAATTTTTCCTGGCTGCAAAGGGAAAATGCTTCTGATAATAGCCATAAATTTGTATCTCTTAAGGTACCTTCACACGCCGCCATATCGCCTGGGAATCCTAAAGGCGTTACGTCGCCCCGGAGCAATTGCCGTGAAGTTGCCTCACAGTTGCGACGTGTGATTGGGGAATTTCGTGGTGATAAATCGCCTGTCGTCTGATTCCTGAGCACTGCTCTGAAATCAGCCGCAATCATGAAGGCGATATTTCCGTGTTGTGGCGTGTGATAGGGCAATAGTGATGGAATCAGCGTCGCCTATGATTTCCCGTAAGCGTGCCACAGCGTGCTGTAGTCCGCGCCCCGTGTGAACTGATTGGTGTGGGCTACTGTGTTCCCATTGGCTGTCAGTTGACACCGTGCCATATTTGATGAGATGTCCATCCAGCACCACACAATGGCAATGGCTTCATTTATTAGCCAGCCTTCCAGAGTAGGCTGACCAATCAGAACGCTGTTGCGTTGTCCAATGAGCGCGTAAGGGGCGCAGTGTAAACCACTGCGGCACCACCCTATCTCTTTGCCGCGCTGAACATGTACGCCCACGCCTAATTGCGCTTGAGATGCGGCGTGTGGCGGAGGGATTAGGCAGATTGCTCCGCTGTAAGTGAGGCGATTTCTGGAGCGACACATCGCCTTACTTTCAGGGCACAATTGCAGCGTGTGAGGCCGCCAACGGCGATCTGAGGCGACCATGAAAAATTGCATGCGCACGTTAGATCGCCTCATATTGCCAAGCGATATTGCGGCGTGTGAGGTACCCTCAAAGAGAGTGTTACCCCCAAAATGGAAACTAAACTATAAAAAAGTTGAATGCGGGAATAAATCCATCTATACATCATAACAGCAGTATACATTTCATTGTTGAAATTAGTTTGTAAATGCTTCCATATGCAAATGAGGGGGCTTTGGTACACCGCTAGCATGCATGGTGCACCATTACGTCCCCCCTTAGTTTGCATACTGAGCAATACCCTAAGTATGGCAGTGCCCGCTTGGACAAAGCATACAATGCCTGAACCCTAACTGCGGTGCTGCATGCGCATTTTTGACTGTAAGGAAGTCAGTGGCACCCACACAGTATGGGGTGAGCCCCTTTTCATCACTTCTTCCAGTCTGTAGCCACCCAAAAATATAGAGAACTGTATAGATGAGAAGGCGAGATCAAGAGATCAGTTTCATGCTCATTCACTGCATGCACAAGACAGGCCAATGTCAGTGCTGACATTGACCTAGTCTGTAAACACAGCAGGAGGATGGATCCGATTCTCTATGAATCTGTTAAATACACTTCTAGTGTATCAGTGTAGTGAGTGGCGTTGCTGTCAGGAAGTAATATGAATGGGGGCCTACACTATACTGTGTGCATGCCACTGACTCGTTCATAGTCAGTGTGCATGTGCAGCACGGTGGTTAGGGTTCAGTCAGCGCTCACTCTGGCCTAGTTTGCACTTTGAGAGTCGGGGAGCACCAAGTTCTTGGCCATGCGAGGGGTGCACCGAAGCAACCTATTTTTATATGGAATATAACACATTTTCAATCTAATTACAGAAGTAAAATATATAAAGCTAATTTTATCTTTATAGGGACCAATGGCGGCAGACTATGTAGCAGTTATGTGGCCCGGGAGTCAGGGGGACTCAGTGCCATCACTGGCACTGGGCTCCCCACCCGTCATCACACTTTCAACTGTATCGGTATCTTGAATGCCGATTTAGTTGAAAGCAATGATGACAGAGGGAGTGTTCTGTTCCCTCATTCATCATTCTCCCGCTGCATCAAGGAAATGACAGTAGTTCAGCTCAGCAGGTGTAATGATATCACTTTATCGTGCCTGCTGTGAAAGCGGTGTAAACACAGGTTCAGAATGCTCATTGCTGAGGCCGGGGCTTTGGGGAACCAAGGAAAGGTGAGTATTTTTTCATTTTCTTTTAAAAAATCAATAATTAAACGGTGGCTATAATACTACTTTCATGACTATGGGCTTTGCATTATACTATATGGGGGACTATTATCACCAAGTACCCAATTTTTACTTTTATGCACTATACATTTTATTTATTCGTTTATTTTAGGGTATTTGCTCATATTTTTTTCTCTTGTTTTTATTATAGATTGATGTGTATTATACTATATTGAGGAGTATGAAGGGTGCATTATACTATATGGAGACTGGAAGGTGCATTATATATGGAGGTGCATTATACTATATGGAGGACTATGGAGGGTGCATTAGATTGGCAGGACTATGGAGGGTGCATTATATTATTGTTATGATTGTGTAGTAAACTCACAAAATGGTAATACACTAAAAATACTACAACTGACCCAGCCATTTCCTGTACACACTAGAGATTCGGGCCCGGCAGTCCCTAGTGGTTCCTACGTGGACGGGAATAGCCCTAACCTCAGGTTAAATGGCGGCAACTCGGACGTACGGTGCCTGAAGGCCATCAAGTGCTTCACGTTCCTCCTAAGGAACTGGAGGGCACAGCAGTGTGTAATATAGCTTCAGAAAGGAAGAAGTGCTGAGACAGAAAAGGTTCCCAGAGTGAGTAACAATGTAATATATAAAGCTGAATGTGTGTGTGTGTATGTCTGAGATTGGCATCTGCACCGTCGCAGCTACAGCCACAAACCTTTGCACAGTCACTCGACTGGACCCCGAGAGCGTCATAGGCTATGTTGTGAGGCAAAATTTTAACCCCGCATGTTCCATTTCACCAAACAATTTTGCCCCTATCTACATAATGTTGAAAAAGTGAAAGGAAAAGTGTTGGAGGCAAATTGACAGCTGCCAGATGTGAACAAGGGGGACTTAAAGAATGAGAGCGATGGCGCCAAAGAGTATATACTGTACAGTTGCTAAGGTAGGGCCCCGACATGGGATACTCAACACACACAAAATACACCACACACTACCACGTGCTTGAACACATATACCACCCTCAGCACACATTTCACTACACATAAACTAACGTCACCACATAATCACCCTAAAAAACACACAAGTCTGGTATTATCCTTCTAAAATAAAAATCTGATTAATAAGCAGCCAAACTACAGGAAAAACAAATGTACCATATAGGAAATACGGCAGCTGTCAGTCCTGTCTATTATGTGTATGTGTGAGCTAATATATACTGTCAGGGGGAGGGCTTCCTGTTGCCTGGGGATTTATCAGGCTGCCAATAGCAAGCAATCACAGCTCAGCTTCTATTTTGCTACAGTTAATTAATCTGAGCTCTGATTGGTTAATATAGGCAACAAAAGACATTCTCAGTATAACAAAGCTTGCGTGAGGTAATAGGATGTCAGTTAGGGTGTGTTGGTGAAAGGCTGATGTCAGTCACATTACCTCTATGTGAGAGGATATAGAAACTGCCAGTTACAGACTATTTTTACCACAATAATGCCTCATAAGAAAAGGAATTCCTTGGCACGAATGTCAGCTGATGCAAAAAGAAAAGCTGCATTACAGGCCAATGAAAAATGTGAAGACCAAGAAACAAGGCTGACACACATCACAGCAGCTGCTTCCTCAAGAGCCAATGAAATTTCTGAGGAGAGGGAAGCGAGGCTTGCAGAAAAGAGAACAAGAGCTGCTTCCTCAAGGGTCAATGAACTTTATGAAGAGAGGGAAACGGGCTTGCAGACATGAAAACAAGAGCTGCTTCCTCAAGAGCCAATGAACTTTCTGAGGAGAGAGAAGCGAGGCTTGCAGATAAGAGAAGAAGAGCTGCTTCCTCAAGAGCCAATAAAATTTCTGAGGAGAGGGAAGCGAGGCTTGCAGAAAAGAGAACAAGAGCTGCTTCCTCAAGGGCCAATGAACTTTCTGAAGAGAGGGAAACGAGGCTTGCAGACATGAAAAGAAGAGCTGCTTCCTCAAGAGCCAATGAACTTTCTGAGGAGATAGAAGCGAGGCTTGCAGATAAGAGAAGAAGAGCTGCTTCCTCAAGAGCCAATGAACTTTCTGAGGAGAGGGAAGCGAGGCTTGCAGACATGAAAACAAGAGCTGCTTCCTCAAGGGCCAATGAACTTTCTGAGGAGAGGGAAGTGAGGCTTGCAGACATGAGAACAAGAGCTGCTTCCTCAAGGGCCAATTAACTTTTTGAGGAGAGGGAAGTGAGGCTTGCAGACATGAAAACAAGAGCTGCTTCCTCAAGAGCCAATGAACTTTCTGAGGAGAGGGAAGCGAGGCTTGCAGACATGAAAACAAGAGCTGCTTCCTCAATAGCCAATTAACTTTTTGAGGAGAGAAAAGAGAGGCTTGGAGATAAGAGAAGAAGAGCTGCTTCCTCATGGGCTAATGAGTCATCTCATCAGAGAGAAGGCCGACTTGCCACTGAGAGAATTGCTATTTCTTCCACCAGGGTACAGGAAATGGTTGGAGATTTGAAACATGCCGCCTTTTGTTACCAGTCAGACACAAACTATCAGGATAATCTTAAAGTTCAGATAGGAAAAATGGATGTGGTCTGAATGTACTGCAGTGCCCTGAAATGGAAAGATGAGCCACCAAGTTTATTCTGTGCAAATGGCAAGATAAAACTTCCACCTCTCCTGTCACCACCAGATCCCCTAAAATCTCTAATGACAGGTACCATTTTGACAGGATGTGCCACAGGAGAAGATGTTTTCATTCCAACAATTCCTGTAATTCCATCTGATTTGCCTTTTGATTTTAAACGCCACCAGTTTCTTGTTTGACTGGCAGGAACAGTCTTTGATAGTAGTTGGAAACGATTTACAATCTCCATGCTTTTCTCATGGTCAACTTTATGCGGCCTGTTCAAGAGTTGGAACAGCCAAAAATCTGTTCGTCTTTGCACCTGAAGGAAGAACTAAGAATGTTGTTTATCAAAAGGCTCTCGAATAAGGAGTAGAAGATTACTTCACATTACTGGGACAATTTAGTTAAATCTGTGTGGAATATCTGTGCTGTTGATATATATGTTGTGAAATGCTTCTATTAGCTTAGTTTTTGCCTTTTAATATAATTACATTTCTATTTGTTTTGTGGTTTTTGTGTGCAGAATACATTTTTGTTAACACATTCTATTTTGTTAATAGCAGTTATTAACCCGGGCGAAGCTGGGTAGTACAGCTAGTAAACCATAAAATACTAAAGAAAGGATAAATACTGCAAGTGAGTATGCTGCCTATGTCCTACTAAGAAACAGATAATGGGTGCAGGGGGAAAAGCATGAACAGCAGAAAGGAAAACCCATAGCTGGTCTTTCACTGACTGGCATAATAATACAACGACAGTATGGCTGGACATCTAAATGAAAATATCACCAGCTGGGGGAAGGAATTTACACATGATTTATATGTATGCCTCTGCTTCCACCAAAGTAAATCAATAAAGCCTAAAGCTTTGTGCACACATTGAATGTTTGGGGATTTTTTACCTTGGTGTTTGTAAGCCAAAATCAGGAGTGGGTGATAAATACAGAAGTGGTGACATCTTTCTATTATATTTCTCCTCTGATTGTTCCACTCTTGGATTTGGCTTATAAAGACTAAGGTAAAATACTCCCCAAACACTTGCCGTGTGCACGTGGCCAACGAGTGACGCTCCATCGGCTTGCACTGTAAAAGCAACTTCTAGAGCTAACATATAAACACCTGTGAGGACCTGAAGCCATGTTACGCAAAGAAAGTCTGGAAATCAGGGAAGATAGTGATCAGTAAGAATTTTAATGCACTTACCCTGCATCATATACATAATACAAAATTTCTGGGATCCCATTTTTGCTGAGAGTGCTTAGTTAATATAATATTGCTATTTATATAGTTTCCTAATACGTAACCAGAGGTTTAAGTAAGCTTACAGTAAATAAGGGAATAATAAATAAGGAATATCTTGCTAATAAGATATTGTAAATTAAATATACACATGAATATTAACTCATATAACAAAGAAACATTCTTTAAATGCATCAATGGTTCAGTTAATGAAGTTTTTTCCCCATACTAATCAATAAGAATCCTTATAATTATCAGTGAATAATTATTTTATTCCCTGCTGAGTTTTACCTCTATCACATTTCCATATAAATTGACTATAAGACAGAAACGTATGATAGATGGTATATAATATATCCCCAGAATCTCAATGATTGTATAAGTAAATATGGGAACAGGCAAACAACTTGGACTTGAGATCGGTACAGAACACTTTTGCAGTTGCACAAGAGTAGTGTATCTTTTATATTTACAATGTTATATGCCTTGTACAATGGATAAGTCATAAGACAAGTAGTAGAATTCATCCTATTAACAACCAATGTTTGAACAATAACTTTATGAAAGCATAACCAAATGTCTCATTTTTGTTGTTAATTCACTGTAGATGAATACTACTTTAATTTAGCATAGCATTGGCAATAAGCTTGATAGTGAGAGGCATTGGTATAGGATGGTCAAGTTGTAGTTAATGTTAAAAAGGTTTCCAAAAACTTTGTTACTGATAAGCTATCAGCAGGGGCATAATGATCGTGATCACAAAGGTAGTAACTTCAACTGGGCCCAGGGGTAGAAGGGGCTCACCGACCCCAGCGTCTACCACTGCTGGATGTGTGTCTTCGAATACAAATACAGCTAAAATGCATTGGGGCAAAGAGGCCAATAGGCTGGCAGCTGACATCAGCTTGTCTGGCTGGGGTCCATGACACTGACTCCATGCGCCGCCAAAGCTGGCATACCGATGTCAGCTTCTGCCCACTGTGCTGGCTACAGAGGAGTAGGCCACGAGACGTGGAAGCTGGGGAAAGTAAGTAGAATAGTTTTTTAATGTGTAAAATTGAGCACGAGGATTACATATACCAAAAATGGGCCCAGGATAAGGACATATATACTAGAATGGAGACATACTAGGATGGGGGACATGCATACCAGGATGGGGACATATATACAAGGATGGGGAACTTATTTCCCAGAATGGGGGACATACATACTAGAATTGTCCAATGATAGGTACATATACACCAGGAAGGGGCTCAGGATAAGGACGTATCAGTATAATATATTGAAATACAGGGTGGGCCATTTATATGGATGCTCCGAAACATAATGGGAAGTGTTGGTGACATCAACTTCCTGTTTGTGGCACATTAATATATGGGAGGGGAAAACTTTTCCAGATGGGTGGTGGCCATTTTGAAGTCGACCATTTTGGATCCAACTTTATTTTTTTTAAATGAGAAGAGGGTCATGTGACACATCAAAATTATTGAGAATTACATAAGAAAAACAATTGTGTGCTTGGTTTTAACATAACTTTATTGTTTCCTGAGTTATTTAGAAGTTTATGACCACTTATAAAATGTGTTCAAAGTGCTGCCCATTGTGTTGGATTGTCAATGCAACCCTCTTCTCCCACTCTTGACACACTGATAGCAACACTGCAGAAGAAATGCTAGCACAGGCTTCCAGTATCCGTTGTTTCAGATGCTGCACATCTCGTATCTTCACAGCATAGACAATTGCCTTCAGATGAGTAATGAGGCAAACTTTTTTGTGACTGGTGAAGTTTACAAACAAAACCACCGCTATTGGTCTGACACTAACCCACAGTGGATAGATCCCTCCAAGACTGTTGGAACACAAAAATTGATGGTATGGAGTGGTATATGGGGTACAAAGATAGTGGGGCCATTCTTCATCAATGGAAACCTCAATGCCACTGGATATCTTAAATTGCTACTACTCAGATAGCCAGTGGCATTCTAAGGCACAGGAATTATACTAGTTATTGAGTGGGTATACAAAATATTAACTCTCCATATACTTAAACAAATAAACCATGTGTAATAGAATTGGAGAACTCCTTGAGACTTGAAGCGTCATATATCCTTATCAATAATGCCCTTTTTAAAATTTGCCTACTTAGCAACTCTTTATACCAATGATGAAATGTTTTGTTTTTTTTTGAGTTGCCGGCCAGAATGAAATAACAGAACATTACTGAACTATCTTAGCTGAAGGTATATTTGTGTATAATATATATAAATATATATAAATAGAGCTTAATGGACAATTCACAATGTATGTCCAGTTAGTACAGTTTGGTTTGCCTCTTATAAACATGTATAAAAGGAAATTAGCCAGCTACTTTCTAAACTTTCATGTAGTTCTAGTAGATTGGCTATAATGCCCACCATTACTTAGCCTCTTAGTCAGCTGGATTGCAGAAGCCGACTTCATTGTCTGGTACTATGGTTGTTTACTTTCCAAGCAGAAGCGGAAAACAAAATTAAATATATTCATTTTCTCTGCTGTAGAGACGGTTCTTGTTATTAGATAATGAAAGCTTATGAGAAAAATGATCTGGAGCTTATGGAAGTGTCATGTTCATGAAGAAAAGAAAAGACACAAATAACATACACAGAATATTTGAATAAAAAACTATATAACAAAATAAAAACAACAAATATTGATTCAGATATGTGGTGGAGCCCTGCAGCAATTGTGGCCTCAGAAATGAAAGGCTGGTCACTTTTCTATCATTGCGCAGTATATATCTATGCTGATTTTTTTCTTTTATGTAGCAGTGGAGTTATTTGATCATTGGGCGGCACTGTCACATTCCACTTCACAATAAGGGTGGAGGCACACTGGCGTGAGACTCGTGCGAGTGCAATGCGTGAAAAAAACGCATTGCACTCGGGCCAGTGTTGCCCTATCAGGCAGGGCACACTGGTGCGAGTCCCCCGCACCTAACTCGCACTGCGAGTCAGAAGCGAGTGCAATCGCAGCATGCTGTGATTGCACGCGATTCTGACACGCGTGAGGGCAATGCAAGTTTATGGGGGCGAGAAAATCTCGTCCCCATACAGCACACTGTGCGAGTGTGCAGCCAATATTGCTTTAAACTCGCCGGCTCTCAAAGCCGGCAAGTTTAAAGCGAACCTGTCACCCCCTCCAGGCATCTAAAATAACATAGCCACCTTCTGCAGCACTAAGGCTGCAGTCTGAGAAGGTGTCTATAGCATTTATGCTCCCTTGATTCACTGAAATAAAGACTTATATAAAATCTGTTTCAAACCAGACCTAAGACCGGGAGGCGGGTTTTCAAGCGTCTATCTCCCTCCTCTGTGGTGTCAGTCATCCCTCTCTCCTCTCTGTGCACCTCCTCCAGGGCCAACTCCCTGCATTACAGAGCTTTGTCAGCTCTGCTACAACATAGAGCTGCTGGTATAAGAGACCCCACAGTAGTAAATCTAGCAGGAGGATCCTGAGCAGGCAAAGCACTGCCTGCTACATAGCAGCCTTGAGCTGAGCTGTCAGCAGTGCAGCAGAGTTGAGTTTGTGCTTTAGATCAGGGGCTGAGGACGGAGCAATGCTGCTGGGTACAAGAAACTGAAAGTGAAAACTGCTCAGCTCAAGGGCTGCTACGTAGCAGGCAGTGCTTTGTCTGCTATTCTGCTCACGATCCTCCTGCTAGATTACTACTGTGAGGTCTCCTATAACAGCAGCTCTATGTTGTAGCAGAGCTGACAAAGCTCTGTAGTGCAGGGAGATGGCCCTGGAGGCGGTGCACAGAGAGCAGAGAGGGATGACTGACACCACAGAGGAGGGAGATAGACGCTTGAAAACCCGCCTCCCGTTCTTGGGTCAGGTTTGAAACAGATCTTATAAAAGTCTTTATTTCAGTGAATCAAGGGAGCATAAATGCTATAGACACCTTGTCAAAATGCAGCCTTAGTGCTGCAGAAGGTGGCTATGTTATCTTTAGATGCCTGGAGGGGGTGACAGGTTCGCTTTAAATTTTCCGCTGTGCTGTACAGTAAGCTATCATCTTGTACCACTGTGACAGCAGCGGTACAAGATGTTTAGCTAAGACAATGCTGATTGTAGTAAAATAATGTAGTCTGGGGTTATTTTACTGATTAACCCCTTCAGCATCCTCTGGACCGCATGTGTGCGCAGAGGATGCTGAAAGGCTGTAAACCCAGTGCTGAAGGGGTTAATATGCAGCTGGTGTAGTGGCACCATGTATGTGGAGAGTGTTCTCACTCTCTGCAGACATGGTGTCATTACACCATGTGTGTGAAGGGGTTAATTTTTATGTATAATGGGTTTAAAGAAGTGTCAGGAAAGCTGGCTTATGTTACTGTCTATGGGGAGCTGTGGCTTCAGCACCATGAGAGGGTACAGCTCCCCATAGACAGTAACATAAGCCAGCTTTCCCGACACTTCTTTAAACCCATTATACATAAAAATTAACCCCTTCACACACATGGTGTAATGACACCATGTCTGCAGAGAGTGAGGACACTCTCCACATACATGGTGTCACTACACCAGCTGCATATTAACCCCTTCAGCACTGGGTTTACAGCCTCTCAGCATCCTCTCCGCACACATGCGGTCCAGAGGATGCTGAAGGGGTTAATCAGTAAAATAGCCCCAGACTACATTATTTTACAACAATCAGCATTGTCTTAGCTAAACATCTTGTACTGCTGCTGTCACAGTGGTACAAGATGATAACTTACTGTACAGCACAGCGGAAAATTTAAACTTGCCGGCTTTGACAGCCAGCGAGTTTCTATTCCCAACAAATGCTGCCTGCGGTCCTTCAGGACCACAGACAGCATCACAATCACGCACCACACACGCACTCACACCTCACAATCACAGCACACTAACATACATATAGCCAGCCACACTCACCACACGCACCACACTCGCACCATACACACCCACAAACACACACAGCACTCGCATCACTGTCATGCATCAAAAACGCGGCGTTTTTGATGCATGATAGTGTGCCTCCACCCTTATTATTTGGACAGTAGCAGGATCTATCAATCTTATTTGAAGACCCTCACCAACCAAAAACATAACAAGAAGCTAAGGTATGTTGTTAAGACATACAGTAGAATACTGCAGTCATACTATTACTTGTCCACTTTATTTTGTCTTCACCAATGGTGACACCCTCAAAGTGTCAGAAGCAGTGATATATATTTGGCAAAAAGAAACTAACAGTTTTTTTGCATGGCAAAAATTTGTTAAGGGAGTTCTCCCATGAACAACATACATTTTAACCAATAGATATTGGAACAATAATAATTTCCACAATTTAATGTGTTTAAATAAAATTTTCATGTGCTGAGATAATCTTATATATGTGCCCCTGCTATGTACTGTGTAATGGATGTGTCTGACTGTGTGTGTAACGGCATCAGGGACATCTGCTAAAAACGGTAGTCTGACCCCAGCCTATGCAAGATTTCTTTTATCTATTATAATAAAACCCTAAGGCAACTTCCATCATGATGTAACAGTATGGTACGTCACATCCTGACTGAAGTTGCCTGCACATCCGCCCTGGGTGCTCCAATATGGCCACCCGTTGCCGGGAGCAGGGGCTTCCAAGGCCCCACTCCCTCCATCTGTACAACCTGCGGCCCCAAACACACTCCGGTCACACTCCCCACTCCTTCACACACCCTCTGACACTGCACTTCTCATCACACACACCCCCTCAGTTGCCACATCCACACACACACGTCCCCCCCCTTCGACTGTCCTTGCGCCCCCCTCCTCACTCAGCTCGTCCACACTCATACCCCCATGCACTCTGCCTGCCATACTTACCACCGGCCCATCGTCTTCCCCGCCGCCTTCAGCCGATGATCTTTGCTCCGATGCCGACCCCACCATGTTGGCTCCACTCCTCTCGCGAGACTTCCCGGACGCTATCTTAAATGCTGCGCTTTTTGAAAATTTACTTCAGCCCGCCAATCACCGACGGCTACTGCTGCTGCGTCATAACTCCTCCTGCTCTCTTCACTTACTCCATCTCCTCAGTTAACCTCTTCAGTGCCCTCACACCTGCTCAGTATATCTAAGACGCTGTGAACATTTAACTCCGTCTGCACCGTATTGCTTCTATATTCTCCTCAGTTAACCTCTTCAGTGCCGTCACTCCTGCTGATTATACCTAAGACGCTGTGAACATTTAACTCCGTCTGCACTGTATTGCTTCGATATTCTCCTCAGTTAACCTCTTCAGTGCCCTCACTCCTGCTGATTATAACTAAGAGGCTGTGAACATTTAACTCCATCTGTACAATATTGCTTCTATATTCTCCTCAGTTAACCTCTTCAGTGCCCTCACTCCTGCTGAGTATACCTTTCTATAATTAAGACGCAGTGAACTAGCCCACGTATATAAGCTCTATCCTGTAGCACTGCTTTACAACTTACCCTTCTGATTTATGCCACCTGTACATACGTACATACACATCCTTTCTGTCTTCATAACTGAAAGACCCCTTCTCTAACGCCTTATAACCCCCAACACTCTCACTCTCTACTATCTGCTCTCATACTCCCTTACCAGTCTCAACATGACTCCTCCCAAAAAGTATACCACTGACACACAGCGGAAATATACGTCAAAGTAAATGCCATGCTAATGAGACTCCTGAAGAAAAAGAACATCGCCTTGCCACCATGAAGGCTTATAAACGACAATGCCAGTCCCCAAAGTCTAAATCCATTAGATTAGCACAAGCAGCCTCTGCTCGCCGTCAACGCCGACAACATACACCTTCAACTCTACATTTTTATCTCACTCACCACCACACATACGACTTATATATATCGGTCTGCACAAGAGCCCTACTGCAACGTTAGGACCTGCTCTTCCACTACATGCTAAAGCATTCACTAATGATGAATGTATGATATGAACCCGGATGTTAAGGTCAGGCAGCATAGCTGCTGAGAAATATTATTTTCTTTTACAATAGGGAACGGGTTTTGCGAACAGCTAAAGAAATGGGCGGGATGGCTGTTCACCACATCTCCATCTCAAGATGTGCTGCTCTTACTGCCACACAAAACATCCTCAACATCACATCACCATCCTCCCGATGCGATAGCATCGGGCATTAATCTAGTTATTTCATAATTTGATAAAAGGGGGTGATTTTAACTTGATTTTTTTTACATTTTTCCTACTTTTTTCTGTATTTATTATTAGTTCCCTGAGGGAACTTGAACCTGCAATGGTCTGATCACTCTTTCTATATACAGCATTGCCACAACATTGCTGTATGTAAAAGAAATCAGTCTCCTATGAACACCAGCCACAGGCTGGTTTTCATGGTAGTATTTTGAACATACACAGGGGTCTTAAGCAGAACCCTGGCTGTCAACTCATTGGCATCACAAGATCTGTCGTGAGGTTTCAGATGAGCGTGCCTTCAATGCCACGTTAAATGCCACTTTCAGAGATTAACAGCAGCACTTAACAGGTTAACAGTCACGGGCATAGTGTCGCTCCACTGCAGATGTTACAGGCATAATAATTCAGCCTTCAACTGCAGGCAAAGATGTGAGCTCAGCGTGCGAGCCCATCTCAAAGACAGGGAGATGACTTCTGAAGTGGATAGCACGTGATAAGTCTTTAAAGGGTTAAATGTAAGTCTTACAGCCCAAATAAGACAATATAAACTAAGAACAGAGTTGTAAGGGGCAAATAGACCATATTAAAATGACAACAAAGTGTTCCATTCACTACCTCCAATGTGAAGCAACTAAAGTTTAACCAATTGTGCTAACCAGGCTGCTGGGTGCACTCCTGATGTGGCCAAGAGGCTCACTGCACTGTTCGCCAACTGGATTCACAGACCATGGCCTTCTTACAGATGACTGACACCATTGACTTGATAAAGCTCAGGCAAGATAGCCCTGTCAATTACCAGTGAGCTAGGCAGAAGTATGCAAAATCAAAGAGAGGACTGGTGCATTGGGCCTATTGGTCACACCAAGGGTGCACTGAACAGCCTCATGAGCATATCTGATAAAACGTCAGTTTTTGTAGAATGGAGGCAGTGGTTAAAACACTAAGGTTGGTTCACACACAGCGTATTGGGTGTTTTTTCTGAGGATACTGAACTGCATCAAGAACGGATCCTCACAGAATGCAGCATTCTGTGTTTGAATAACGCTGCACTATTCGCCTGCTCTTACTCACCTCACCGTGCTCCCTCAATGACCGACAGTGATCTCTCCTCATCCCGGAGGTTGCAGCGAGCGCTGCCTGTAGGACCCTGCAGTCTGCCATGTGACAGTGTGATGTCGCTCGTCACATGGTGCTGTCTAAGATTCTGCACAGGTCCTACAGCATCGGGATGAGAAAAGATCCCCTGAGGGAAGCGCGTCGAGGTGAGTTAAAGCAAATCGAACAAATCTCCAATAATTTGATATGTGACTTCTTTTCATGGACCCGCTTTTCAGCTCAAAAGTGGATCTGTAAAAAGTGCAGTGTCTGAATTCAAAATAGTGACATGCATTGACTTGGCTGGGACAGCTCACATCAATGCATTCACTGAATTTCACTGCAATAGTGGATCCGCAATTAGCAGATATATCAGAGGTCCCCATCTCCAGTCTCAAGGCCCACCAACAGCGCAGGTTTTCAGGATCTCCTTAGTATTGCACAGGTGGTAATTTAATCACCTGCACAAGTGATGTTTCCAACCCCTATGCAAAGGTAATCCTGGAAACCTGCACTGTTGGAGGGCCTTGAGGACTGGAGATGGGGACCTCTGGGTTATATCATCTCCAAATTATGTGCTTACTATATGGTCAGCTTGGGTTGATAGCCTCCCTTTAACATATCAGGAAAGTCAGCCGTGGTATAGCAGCTAATTTTGAGTAGTGTAAGTAATAGTCTTAGAGCTGAGATGTGATTGGTTTCTATGGACAAAAAGGAAAGTCTTTATAATGTGGCCACATATATTCGTTGATCTTGATGTAAAACAGAAATAGAGCACAGTATTGAAATTTACAAAACAAATTATTTTTTTTATAATACCGGTACATTTACATCTATAGTAGATGAACCCAATAATGGATGCATAAGTAATTTATGTCTATTCATACAAGTCCATCATTTTTATCTTGACTTGTTTTTAGCAAATTAAGAAACATAAATGATAATAATAGTGGATCAGTGATGACAATTGAGAGGATTAATAATAAAATAGAAGACACATCTGCCTATCTTCAGCACAACTGACATCTGAGTGACAGATGATTGTCTGTTTAGTTCAGTAAGAAAACAAAACAATAATTGATGCTCTCATTTTCATTTCGTACATTTGGCATTATTAAAGGTACATGACATGAAAACACATTGCAACTAAATGCCATATTCTTTATTTAGTCAATTTTTGCAAAGTTGGCAATCTACAGATCAAAAAATGGGCCTATTATCATTATGCTTATTAAATGCCATATTTTAATCCATTTGTTAAAACCCTTAACTCTCTTATATTTATACCACTATAGTTTGTATTTTGCCGGATAAATTGTATTTTTTAATGGCAAGATTTTATGATAAATGTAATAAATTGAGAACATTGTAATTGTGTTGATTGTGAATGAGGTTGGAAAACACACATCACCCTAGTGAGGGGTGGGAGTTTCCCCTATGGCGTTTAGCACATAAGATAGAAGACGTTATCTTTCTACGATACATTTAAATGCCACTATACATGTGTGTGTGTGTATATATATATATATATATATATATATATACATCATTATATATAAAAACTGGGCAGCACTACCAGCTGGAGTTACCCGCTCCACAGCATTACCCTGCACCCCCATCACCCTCAGGTGGTCTTTGACTGAAGTGAGTCCTCCCACTTTCCATAAAAATTATAAAAATAGAGGCTTCGCTAAGTCCAAGGAAAGAGTGACATGGTAGGACAGGGACCCATTAGATCAAAGGTCACCTTGCCGCGGTTGATGGGCAAACAGGTATTGGCCAATATGTGCACTAAGAACCTTACTTTATAAAGGCAAAAGTATAAAAAAAATCCAAAAATTTAGTTTTTTTGGATAAAAAAACGCATGTTTTCATATTTTCTCTCAAATGCATCGGTGTTTCACTTCTGTCCATCTATATGTGTATATACACATGATTGGCAGTGACTGAGTGCTTTTGTGAACCTTTTTTGTGTGTGTATATATATATATATATATATATATATATACTGCATATATCTATATGTATATAAATATATATGTATATACATGTATGTCGCAAAAATCTATTATTTAATGTGTTCATTGTGCATGTTAATAACTTTATAGTATGGGTCGCTATTGACACATGATTACATATGTTTGTTTTTATTTATTATTTTATATAATACAGCAAGAAATCTTTTAATTTTGATATATTTTTGATTAAACCCTTTTTTAACAATTTTTAGACTCACTTAAGCTATGTGCCCACCACAAGTTTTTAGTACGTTTTCTATTGCTGCATATTTTCGCTGTCGAAAACGCAGCGTCTTACAGTTAAAGACAAGGTTGGTGGGATTTGTAGAACTCTATGTACATTGTGCTTTTTTAATTCAATCTAAATTGCCCTGTGTTTCAAATTTGTAACATGTCACTTATTCTTACAAGCACACTAAGGTTTATGTGCAGACTTTCCCCTTATGGCCACTTTGCACACCAACTTATCTGTCCAACTTCTGAACAACTTACTGGTTGCAGTGAAATCATGGACACATTGTTGCATTTGTACACAGCCACAAAATGGAGCAATGTGTCCATGATTTCACTGCAACCAGTAAGTTGGTCAGAAGTTGGACAGATAAGTTGGTGTGTGTAAAGTGGCCCTTAGACTTGCATTAGATGCAGGAATTACACAGGTAAAAAAAATGCACATACACTATTTGTGCTTTTCCACTAAGGAAACCCACCAAAACACATGTAAGTCTAGGGTCACACTTGCCAAATTCTAAGTCCCCTGCGTGTTTTGAAGAAAACATCATGCTGCGCTTCCCTGTGCGTGGTGAAAATCGCACTCTCCGCAGCCCACTGTGTATCTGGTATCCATGATACACAGCGGGTTGCTAGGGGCTGCGTTCTCCACTCTGCAGCCTGCGTGAAAGCTGCGGAGGGAGGAAAAAATTTTTCTGCAAAACACACAGGGGACTTAGAATTTGGCAACTGTGACCCTAGCCTAATCCGCACATGACTGTGTTGGTAAAGTTTTGTCAAAGCCAAATACCAGGAAGTATCAAAAACAAAGTAGCATTGATTATAGCATGCGTCATCCTACATCATTCACATAGCTGAACGTATTCTCGCAAGACGAATCATTCACATCAAAAATCAGGAGGACACTACGGTTTTAGGAGGAAAGAGGACGAATAGATGTTGCAGCAATGACTCCCACCAAAGCAGATCATCCTCACTTAAATACAGCACGGACCAAATCAAAAAGCATTTTTGGGGTGAACAGTGGGTAAGGAAAGTATTCAGACCCCTTTAAATTTGTCACTCTTTGCTTCATTGCAGCCATTTGGTAAATTCAAAAAAGTTAATTTTGTTTCTCATTAATGTACACTCTGCACCCCATCTTCACTTAAAAACACAGAAATGTAGACATTTTTTGCAAATTTATTAAAAAAGAAAAACTGAAATATCACATGGACTCAAATATTTAGGTTAATTCCAAGGAAGGGGAGGGGGCCATACCCCAGGTATACTCACTGGACTCCTGCACGAAGTATATGGTAAGCTTCCATCCACAATATACACAAACAGGAATGCTGGTGTGATTCTTTTTTTTTTTTTAAACATCATGTTTATTGGAAATTTTAACTTTTGAAAGTGACATAAAGGAAAATATTCATGAATATAATGCAACATCACTATACAGGTTTATGACATTATGCAAGAAAACATATAATAACCCATCGTGAAAGTCATACTAATGCATATAACGATGAGACAAAATACCCCTAAGACTTAAGATGCAGTCAAGACACATTAACAGATATCAAAAACAAATATTTAATTAGGTAAATCCATGCCTTGAGTTCCCAACGTACAAATTCCCTGCATAGGCCGTCTCCAAGCTATCTAATGGATATTCTCTACTCCCTGGTCTCCTGTTATGCAACTCATCCCTCTCCCAGTTTCCCCAGTGAACCCTCCAAGCTTTTCAGCAGGTACCACGCAGTGTCTTTGAGAGGTCTCATGATGTTGTGGATCTCTGCCATAGATTCTTTAGACTCTATGTAACTTCTCCATTTATTCATAAATGACCCCGTTAGCACTTCTTTGTCACGTAACACCTCCCTTCTATCAATCTCCATCACTTTGTCAAGTCCTACCTCTATATCATGCTGTCTCGGAAGGTCGGGGCGCAACCAGTATGTGAGCAACATTCTTTTAGCCAACAGAATTAAGACATGTGTAAACCTCTGTGACCTTTTGTTAATTTCTGATACCGTTATGTCCTGGAATATCCACTTCGTGGGTTCCATTGCACAACGACATCCACAGTATTTGTATAACAAATCATTTATCATAGTCCAAAATGATTGGACCTTGGGACACGTCCAAAGGCCATGAATCATGTCAGTATTTCCTTGTTGACATTTAGGACAGCATATCATTCGATCAGGGTTATTTACGGTTCGAGGAAAATTAAAACCGTAAACCATCCCATGTATTATGCGAAAGTGAGAGTCCCTCCATTGTTCATTAAGAATGGACCCCCTCACCTTAAGCCATCCCGCCAGAATACTGTCCGTCACTGTATCATCAACTAAGAATTTCCTCCACTTTGAAAACAGTCGTGAAGACCCATTCGGTGTTAGTATTCCCCTGATCTCTCGGTATATGGAAGATATGCTGAGCTGAGAAGAATCCAGGGCAATCAACCTGTCGCATATATTAGAAGTCGTTTCCATGGACACGTCCCTGAGATTAGACATAACATGTTGTTTTAATTGCATATACTGCAATCCCTGCGTCTCTTTCAACCCATATTGTCTCATAATTTCTACACCCGTCATCCAACGTCCATCCGTCTTATGTAATAAGTCCCCCATTTTCCGCACACCCTTTCCTCTCCACTCCTCAAACAACACATTCTCCCTCCCCATTGCAAAGTCAGGAAAGGCCCAAGGATTAAGGTGCTTAGAAACTCTCCAGGACAACCCACACTTCTTCCTCACTGCTTTCCAGGCTGCTATCGTATCTCTGCATATAGTAGCCCCTTTAATCAGCTTCAGAATATGCACTAAGGAAGAGTGTAGTAAGGAGCAACGATCCCACGGGGCACAAAACTCCTCTTCAAATTGTCCTGCCGAATACCTGTTAGCTTTCGTGACCCATTCAATAACGTGCCTCAGTAAGCACGCCAAGTTATAACCACGAATATCTGGTAAATTCGCACCACCCTCATTCCTAGGCAACATAAGAGTTCCCAAGCGTAGCCTGGGTCTGCGTCCCCTCCATATGAAGTCGGAAAACGCTTTGTTGATCCTTTTAATATCAATGTGCCTTAACAATAAAGGTAATGTCTGCATAGGATAGAGAAGACGGGCAAAACTAATCATTTTTATCAAATGACATCTGCCCAGTAGTGATAATGGAAGATTTGCCCACCTCTTAAGTTCTTGTTCAATTTTATTAAATAAAGGGGGATAATTTAGCGTGTACACCTCTTTCGTAGTTCTACCTAATTGGATCCCAAGGTATTTGATATGTGAACGGGCCAGAGTTATTCCCAATTGTTGTGCTAGTCTTTGCAAAGAACTCCCTCCCCTAATACTCAATATCTCACATTTTCTTCTGTTGAGGGAAAAACCGGCAAAAGTTCCAAAAGCCTCTATGTCCTTTATCAACAAAGGCAGGTCTCGCCCCGGGTCATTCATAAAAAGTATGACATCATCAGCAAATAGGGCAGATTTTATCTCACAGTGACCTACCGAGATACCGGAAAAAGAGCTGACATTATTGATGAATCTCGCCAGAGGTTCTAAGGCCAAATTAAATAACAGGGGAGATAATGGACACCCCTGCCTTGTCCCTTTTTTCAGTGGGAATTTTGGGGATAAGAAACCCGGTGTGCTCACCCTTGCCGTCGGATTAGAGTATAAGTTATCCAAAAAACAACGAAATCTACCCTTAATGCCTATACTATCTAGTACTAGACCCAGCCATGGCCACCTCACATTATCAAACGCCTTTTCCGCATCTAAGGCGACCACGGCTGGGTCATTTCCACCCCTCTGCTCACTATTTCGTACCACATCTAACACCAAGAGTGCTTTACGGACATTGGAAACTGCCGAACGGCCCTTAATAAAACCGGACTGATGATGTTCAATGAGGTCTGGTAGAATTCGGGCCAGCCTGTCCGCCATTATTTTTGATAAAATTTTAAGGTCAACGTTCACTAAAGATATGGGCCTATAGTTTGCCGGGTCCTCTCTATCCCTGTCACCTTTAGGTAACAGCTTGATGTATGCAACATTGGCTTCGTCTGGGATGGGTTCACCTTCCAGGTATTCGTTGAACAATCCCGTCAGAGTCGGTGTTATTTCCTCCCTTAGAATTTTGTAGAATTCTCCCGTGAACCCATCCGGTCCCGGTGCTTTACCACAGCCTAAATTTCGAATAGCTAGATCTACTTCCGACTCCAAAATTTTTTGGTTAAGGGATTCTAAGTCTATTTCCGTAATTGTGCTTAAATGTACCTTGCTTAACCAATCTTCTCCCCCTATAACCGGAGTTTCCCTGTCGTCATATAGCTTGCGGTAAAAGTCTCCTAATAAAATATTTATGTCTCTAGGATTGGTCGTTGTCCCTCCCTCCTTTTGACGTAGCGCCATTATTGGATTGGGAAGTCGTCTACCCTTAGCTAGATTTGCTAATAGTTTTCCCGCCTTATCACCATATCTATTTAAGTCCACTTCTATCTGACTGCGTGTCATACTCTCCCTCATTTCTGCCCACCTGTCGTACTCTTGTTTGGCGTCCAGCCATGTTTGTCGGTCTGTTGGGTCCTGTGTTAAACGGTATGCCCTATAAGCATCAGTTACTTTAACACTAGCTGTGGTGTATTGTTCCGTCAGTTTCTTTTTTAGAGTTAGGGTATGGGCTATGATGTGGCCTCTGACTACCGCCTTCCCCGTTGCCCAATAAAGCCTGTAATCTGTCTTATGAGTTTCTGGAAAACCCCAGCCACCATTCCTTCAATCTGGTTTTAAAGTCTCCCATTTTTGATAAATGTGCTGGAAATCGCCATATGATATCGGAGCCTTTGGGTTGGGTCTCAAGGATATCTAGGGATACTGGACTATGGTCTGAAATGACCATTGTTTCAATCTCAGCTGACTCAATCATACGTATCAATTTAGTACTTATCAGGAAGAAGTCAATCCGTGACCAAGATGAGTGGGGGCAAGAAAAGTGTGAAAACTCTAATTCTTGGGGATGCAGCGTCCGCCATATATCAATGAATCCCATATGACCCGTCATGTCCGCCAACTGTCCCCCTCGTTTGTTGGAATCTGTCCTTACTGACATACTCGCATCCTCTTTAGTCATTCTCTTTCTGTCTAGGTCATCTGTCATAACTTCGTTCCAATCCCCTCCTATTATGATGTTGGGTATCTGGTCTTCCAACAGTTTCACCTGTATTTCAGCAAAGAACCTACCTCTCGAGCTATTGGGAGCATAAATGTTGTATAGGCTATATCTTTGGGATTTAATATCTAGTATCACATGCAGCATTCTTCCCTCTTGATCTCTGGTTACTGAAACTAATGTATGTGCAAGATGTTTATTAACTAGTATTATCACTCCAGCCTTTCGATCTTGTGCCCCTGATGCCCAACCCACCCCTACCCATTGTTTCAGCATATAGTGTAGTTCGTGTTGCCTTAGATGTGTTTCTTGTAAAAACGCGATGTCTGCCTTGAGTCTTTTAAGATGCCTCAACACCATATGTCGTTTGTTAGGGGATCTAAGCCCTTTGATATTCCATGTAATTATTCTAACCATTTTACACGTAAACATTTGATAAGCATATCGGATCTCAACCATGTGAATCGACTGCATCCTCTCCGTCTTTCCCTACATATAAGGCGATGGGTATTTGTGTGGTCTTCATATCGGCCAGAATTAGTCGTGAATATCATGTCATAGTGATAATAAAAATGAAAGTAACAAGAAAAAAAACAGAAAAAAGCATATGAAATACAAAAAACATCTGGAACAGAAGAAACCCCCCCCAACATACATCTCTTCCTATCACTGGAAGCACACGAGATGGTAGCACTATTTGTACTAAACCTACTCGGAAGAAAAAAAACCTCCCTTAACCACATAACTTCCTTTTTTCTGCTGCCGTGGCCCCACTCTCCACCACGTCATATAAATCTCGCTGCTTGGAGCCATCCCAATAAAAGTACACGTCCTCCCCCTCCCCCCTCCGGTTGTATACTTGCGGATCAATCATTGTTGTTATAGTATTTATGTAGTTTAGATATAATTGCAAAACACTCCACCAGTCTAAACCATCCCCTCCGCTACCCCTCAAGTCGTATTAGATTAGATTGATCCGCACCCCGAGCAGACCTGTAGGAGGGAATAAAAGAAGAAATAGGATAGGACGGGAGAGATAAGAGATCTGTGGTGTCCAAAGAGAAGAGGGGGAATAAAGAGGGAAGATATTAGGTGTATATAAGACGGGAAATGAAAAAGATGTTGCTGTGGGTGCAGAAAGAGCGAGGGGGGTGCAAGAAGAAAATAGGGCAGGAGTATATACAGGATGTTGGAGAAAGCAGGAGCAAGATATATTTAGAGTGATCAGACCAGATCTAAGTCCACATGAAGAGGCAAAGGTAGAGTGTCTGGTGTGTCCCAGGAAGCATATTAATGTTTGCAATATCCCTAGACATGCGTTACCCTTTAGTAATCCATCCCCCTAAATCTACTATTCGGCCTTCAAAGAGAAATTATAAAATGTGGTGAGAAATCTAGATCTTTCTGCAACCTACGTCCGCATAGACATATATATTATTGCATTACTGTAAATATGGATAGTCACCACCATCCTCATATGACCGTATCATTCGCATCATTGTCTGAGGCCAGTCCTGACGGTGAACGTGTTTCTCTTGAGGAAATGTCCTTGTTTGTGTGACTTGAGCGTCTGCGACTCTTTTGCTGTGACCAAGCTGTATCCTCAAATCCATGTCTGATTTTTTCCTAACGCTGCTTCCCGATAGACCTTCGCTGAGGCGGTCTCGGGAATCTTTCCCTGTCTCTTGGACTTTGCCGAGCGTTGCAGAAGAGTCCCCTCGTTGTATGAACTGCAGCGCTGCATTGCTGTCTATAAATGTTTTTAGAGTCCCTTTTGGGTCTCGGAATCGCAGCACCGCGGGAAATGCCAGCTGGAAACGAATGTTCTGTTTAAAGAGCAAGGAGCAGACAGGGCTGAATAACTTCCTTTTACGGGCCACTGTTACCGAGTAATCTTCATAGATCCTAACCTTGTGGCCACCTATGATTAGTGGTATTCTCCTGGATCTGTACTCCCGTAGTATCCTCTCCTTTTCCTTATAGTCTAAGTATCTCACAATGACTTGCCGTGGTTTATCCTTTGGATCTCGTGGTGGACCCACTCTATGTGAGCGTTCCACTCTACATTTGTGTTGGAAGCCCAGAATTTTAGGTAATTCAGCCTCCCAGATGGTGTCTAAGTGAGCGGGCAAGACTGACTCCGGCAAT
Organism: Allobates femoralis; assembly: GCA_033576535.1. NCBI lineage: Eukaryota > Metazoa > Chordata > Amphibia > Anura > Aromobatidae > Allobates > Allobates femoralis. The sequence goes on along the minus strand of JARQOC010000005.1, from coordinate 164,652,838 downwards.
CCCACCATGCGGAGATTGTTTCGTCGGGAGCGATTTTCAAGTTCATCTATTTTATCCTCTGCATATACCGCTTTGTGTTGTAGTGCTTCTAACTGGCCTTCTAGCTGCAGAATCCTATCCTCAGCCTCTCCAACCCGACGTTCAGCCTCCGTTAATCTTTCCCCTTGTGCCGCCACAGTGGTTTGCAGCCCCAAAACCACTTCTTCAATTGCCTCCTTAATTAGGGATTTTATGTCTGTTGCTAAATAGGGCACCACATCTTTGGCCAAGGCTTTAGCATCGATAGCGTGAGCACAGGTACATGTACATCCTGCAGTCGGCTCGGGGGACTCCATCAAGGGGCTACCACTATCATGATTCTCCCCTGCCTGTGGTGCCGCCACCGCCGACACTTCGGGCCTCTCTGTTACCTTGCCTTTTGTCTGTGCTTCTCTCTGGCCTCCGGTATTGTTGTTAGTCCCGCTTCCTCTATTTCCCGTGGCGTTTGTCCCTCGGGCGCCGTCATCTTTCTTAGGTGCCGCGCTTCCACTCACGGCCGCCGCCATTTTAGCTCGCGTCCCGCTCGCTCCCTTCTCCTTCTGAGCAGGCGGTTCTTTCCTGCCCGAGTGCCTCAGGACATATCTGTCCAGGGTCCCCGAGACTCGGGGAACGTGTGCCAGTGTGGATGCGGTCTGGATGGCTCCTCAATCGCGTTGATTCCAGCGGATTAGCGACCCGGGTTCAGGAGCTCGTCTTCTAGGCAGCCATCAGCTCAGCGCCGGAACCGGAAGTCTGGTGTGATTCTTCTTATTGATCCTTAATTTAGATAAAATCATCAACACATCAAGAGGGCACGCCGGACGCGTTTCGAGGAAGACTCCCTTACTCTTCAGCAACAGATATTATGTCTCTCATGACACTTTTCCTGTGAACGCTGTGATCTGGTATTTATAGGAGGATGTGATTTCTGCTGCACTAAGCAATGCTGATACACTGATCTGTATAGCAGAAGCAATCAAATAATGACAGTCTTAGGTCCCATTAGGGGGACTAGTAAAAACAGCAAAAAGTAAAAAAAAAATGTTTTAATCTGTACAAAAAGACCCCCCTTGCCCTAAAAGTCAAATTACCTCCCTTTTGCTCTATTGAAAATACAACAATTTAAGACAATAAAAAAATATACAGAATATTACATTTGGTATTGCGGCATTCAAAAATGTCCAATTTATCAAAATAAAAATAGATTAATCTGATCAGTACATGTTTTGGTAGCTTAGGAGGCGTTCTGGAGGTGGCAGGATCCATTTAAATACAATAAGAGGCAATTACTTAGATCCCGAAAAATAAAAATTGTATGGTTCTCGGAAGGCTAAAACATTTTTTGACATACTTCAGATTTTTTTTCACCACTTAAAAAAAAGTTTGGTGTCTATGTACTTATACCGAGCTGCAGAAAAAACGGAAAGTGACCATGGTGGAAAGCGATTAACAGGTTTTCCCATATGCCCCAGAAAGAGGCAGCCATTTTGTTATTTCCATTATTATACTTTAAAGGGTGAATAAATCTATGGCCTTGATCTCTATACATAATCCTCAGTTTTTGGCTTCCGGCCACTGTGCCAGTATCGCGTGCAGCGAGCGATGGCGTGCATGCGCCATCGCGAGCCGCCGACACTGCCCGGAAGCCCTAAACCCCTGTCGCCGGACAGCACCTAACCCCACCAATGCCCGCCGCCCCCCAGCCCCATGTTCCCGCTCGGCCGCCGCCAGGGCTGCACCGTCCATTGGACGGTGTCAGCCCTGAGCACCCATACACACTGTGACTATATCTACACACTATATAAACCACACACACTCTCTATATCTTGCACAATACCACACGGGACTGTCTGCACTCAGCTCCACAAGTCTCCCCGGCGCATGCGCAGTAGCAGCTTTCCCTGCCCCCTCCCAGCCACGAACTCCAGGAGCAGCAGCTGCTGACACACAGGACACAGAGGAGCCCCCAAACTGCAGGAGACACCCCCCTCTCCTCTATGTGCCGGGGGTAGCAGGTAGGTGTGTGCTCCTCACCCACCACATCTGTGTCTGCAGATCCTGGAGCTTCATGTGACTCTCAGGAGGGTGCACTTACTTTACAGTCTGACATGTAGGATTATATCTCTATACATAATCCTCTATACTCTGCTCCCCGCACAGCCGCCTGTATAGTCTGCTCCCCGCACAGCCGCCTGTATACTCTGCTCCCCGCACAGCTGCCGGTATACTCTGCTACCCGCAGAGCCGCCTGTATACTCTGCTCCCCGCACAGCTCCCTGTATACTCTACTCCCCGTACAGCCCCCTGTATACTCTGCTACCCACTGACCCGCCTGTATACACACAATTCATTTCACCGCGCTCCCGATGCAATTGCATCGGGCCTTTTTGCTAGTAAGGAACATAATAAGAAGGAACGGGGCCCTATACCAATAGGCTCAATAATTACTACAAACACTGAGCCAAAACCAGCAATCACCACTCCCATCTGGTTGGCTCTCTCTCAGCTTTGTAGTGCCACCACTTCGGTGTTCCCCTTTGTTTCTGCAGAAGTGACCAGACGTTCATCATTTATGAGACCAGTGCAGACAACTACTGCCATAACAGGTCATTGGCTGTATATGCAGATGCCACCAGACCAGTGATTGACTGTAGCTGTCGTGGAAATAGCCAGGACATCATCACTGAAGGCTTGCCTTGTATGACAAGAAATGCAAAGCCGGAGTTTGAGGAGGTGAGTAATGCCTTATTTTGTAAATTCTGACAACCCTGTTAAGAATATTCCAAGAAACATAATACTAAATAACTATAATGCAAAAACCGCAAGCATCAATGTGATATAGTAGGCTCATCATTTGTCATATTGCTAGTATCGCTCACTTCTGGTGTCCAGACCCCAATCCAAATTGTGAATCAGCGTTAAACAGACAGGTGAGCTCCAGTGGGAGATGGATATGATAACCTTAAATGTCACCATTATCCATTAAACAAATTAAACCCTGTGAAAGGTGTCGCTGACAGGCGAGTTTACATTATGATTAATTAAATGCCGGCGGTATAAAGAAGATAATTTGTGTGGCAGCTTATTTTCCATTTGGAAATGTAGCTAATATTTTACGCATCTCTTTGCAGTGCCAGCCATGTCGATATCTCTGTCAACATTAATTTGCTTCATTAAAGATGTCAGATTGTGAAGATTTAGTGTCAGAGAGAAATGAAAATCTATCTAATTGGATTGATGTATCTATTATCATTGTGACATTACATCCTATCATTAGCTATTGACTTGCAGCAAGTGTGAGACTAATATTCTCAATATTAGTAGGAAACAATACAGGTTGGTGAAACTTAGAAGATTCTGCTTAAAATAAAATTACGGTATAAGGATTCCGAATAATTGTAGCATTTTGTTCCTTATAGAACAAAAACGCTCAAAAAAAGACTTCTACAAGCAACACTCCACATTTCATTGATTATTTTCAATGAAGGGAAATTTTTCATAAAAGAGTTTAAATGTTTAAATTAGTAAGAGGTCCTTCCAAATTAGTTATAAATCATTAGACACTTTGGTGGAGAATAATTGCTATTTTTTTTATAAATGATGGGATATAAAGAGGAAAAGTTACAGCTTATTAGCCTAACGCCGCGTCCCACTGGTAGGAGACATGTGGGTGACTTGCGAGAGACTCATGCAAATCTCGAATGCATCACCTGGTATGGCCGCCCGATCTCCAGACAGGTACGTATACAGCTGCCTGTGTTTCTGTGCAGCTGGAAACTTCTGTCCAGAGAGCTACAGGTCATGCTGGGTGATTCATGTGAAGCTCTTGTGAGTCTCTCGCTGGCCACCCACGTCTCTAGCTAGTGGGACTGCGGCCTTAGGACGCAAACTTAGTTTAGGCAACATATTTGTGGCTGGACACAACAACATGTACATGTAAGTCTAGCTTCACATTTCAGGACGGTTACGTTGCGTCCCATGCGCAGCCGCAGGTGAAAACGCATGCGAACGCGTGTAAACGTTGCGTTTTACATACGCATGCGCATAGCTTTGCGCACACAGGTCCGCAACGTTCACATGCGTTTGTCTGCGTTTTGAGCCTTGCGCATGCGTTTTCCATCTGCATGCGTTCGCTAAACTTAGGGCTGGTTCATGGGCGGAGATTATGCTGGACGCCAAAAACTCTTTTTGAGCATGCGCACTAAGGTGTCCGCATGCGTTTCATCCGCAGCTGTGCGCAAAACCATCCGCATGCGTACAGTCTCATAGGGGGCTAATGTTAATTGTATCCGCAGCGTGCGCATGCGGACACTTGCATTTTTTTGGACGCGCCGAAAAATGCTACAAGCCGCGTTCCCTGGCGGCATAAAATCTTCTTCTCCGTCCGCATGCGTATAGTTACGCAGCTGAACGCGAACGAACGTGGCTATGTGCAGATGACTGCGCATCCCATGTTAAAGATAGGTGCGCAATCCGCATGCGGATTTCGGGACACAGAGCTGCACCGTCCGCGCAAACGTCCTGAAATGTGAAGGCACCCTTAGTGGATAAATGGGAAGAATAATATTTTATTGATTTAGGTCTACAAAGTAAGCAGCTTCAGAGGTGTCCTGCTCCTACTTCCCGTTTTTTGGCCTTATATATTATTAGGCCATGTGCACACGTTCAGTATTTGCTGAGTTTTTTACCTCAGGATTTGTAGACAAAACCAGGAGTGGAGCAATCAGAGGAAAAGTCTAATAGAAACACCTGCTCCACTTCTGTATTTAATCATCCACTCCTGGTTTTGGCTACAAATCCTGAGGTAAAAACCTCATCAAATATTCAGCGTGTGCATGTGGCCTAATACATCTTAGTTACTTGCAGGATTTCTAATGGTCCAAGGCAGAGGGGTGAAGGGACAGACAAAATGTTTTTTACACCTTTATTTATGGTTTTGGAAAGTCAGGGGATTATGTCAGCCACACAGGTAGTCCACGGCATAGACATGGTTAATATTTGCATCCATAGCTGTCTAGGTCAGCGATGTTAATGAAATCTTAGAATGTTTATGGCAGTAAAAAGGTTAATGTTTGTATCACTAATGGTCTAGGATGCAGAAAAGGTTCATACCAGTATGGTCTAGGGGGAAGCAAAGGCCTAATAGGTTAATTTAAAAATCGTTTGTGGTCTTGACTAAAGTAAGCAGGCACAGGGGTCGCAGGGTTCGGTGGGCACTGGGCCCCTGTACCTCCGGGCCCGGTTGCACTTGCAACCCCTGCCACCGGGTTGTTACACCACTGCTGATTAATAAAGGAAGAGCTCAAGAAGTGTGTGCCAGTCTGCTGTACAGTTTTAGGGCTCACTCAAAAGAGTGTAAAACTCAGACGAGTGATATCCAATGTTTTGTCGGAGAGCACTTGATTCAATATTAGACTATGGGGCAGTGCTGATACAGCATGAGGAAAAAAAGCACGGCATGCTGAGAGTGGGAGCGCAAATCAAACAGTGAACAGCAGTTTAAGCCTGTGGGTTCTCGGAAATCATTGAACTGCACTTGGATGACATCAGAGAGCAGTCCGATTTCCACAAACTGACAGAATGGAGAAGATGGAGAAATTTTGTTTTCCATCTTCTCACCTGTGCTATGATTATCCCATGTGATTTGTATTGCACAAATTGACACTCTGATGAAACGCTGATCAGAATACGAGCCGAATGACATTTGCATGCTCAATCTGATTCCTCACGAGACTGTACCGTCCTGTGAGCGCAGCCTAAATAGAAGAGTATCAGTGACCAGTTTTCTGTTTGCATATTACACCTACTTAGCTATGATGATGGGTGAATCCTAGTTGTTCACAAAACAACTCATATCACAAAATATCATGCAAGTGAAAAGATCATCTGCCAATCTGTGGTATTATCTCACTATATCTGAGCAGATACCGTATTTTTCGCTTCATAACACGCACCAGATTAAAAAATGCACCCCAAATTTGGTGAAGGAAAAGAGAAAAAAATAATTTTTATTGTTAAATGGGGTCCGTCTTATAATGCCACTGTCCGTCTTACAATCAGTATATATGTCCCTCATCTTTGTACATGTCCCACCATCCTGGTACAAGGCCCCCATGCTGCATTTGGCCCCCTATGACAGTACATAGCCCCCTGTGACAGTACATAGTCCCCACTGATGGTACATATCCCCCCATCCTGGATTATAGCCCCCAGTGATGGTACATAGCCCCCATCCTGGATATAGCCCCCAATGATGGTACATAGCCCCCATCCTGGATATGGCCCCAGTAATGGTACACATAGCCCTCTGTCCTGAAATCACCCCCTCCATTCTGGATGTGGCCATCACCCATCACTCTATATGCCCCATGCTGGTACAAACACTAAAATGATAAACACTGTATCTTACCATGCCTGCAGCTCACCGCCTTTTGCCTGTCTCTGTGCCCGCATGCGATCATGTGACCGGGGCACACAGCGATGACGACACTGAGCGCTCCAGTCACATGACCAGCACAGAGATAGGAAGAAGCTGCTGCTCCTTGAGCTACACAGGGAGTGGCAGAGTGTAAGTTACAACGTTTATTATTTAAGTGTGTGCTCCAACATGAAGGCATATCCAGAATGGAGAGGTTGGTGCAGGATGGGGGGGGGGGGGGGGGTGAGAACAGGCTCATATAATATGCACCGTTCCCATGATCCATCTCTATGCACGGCTTCAGCACTGAAAGGTGGATAGCAGGATGCAGTGAATATTATATAAGCATAATGAGCGGGGGCATGTGACCACAGGCTGCCTCTGCAGCCTGCAGCCAGCCCACTCCAGCCCCCGGACACCGCTCCAGAGCTGCCCCACCTACAGTACAGAAATTGTAGATTCGGAGTATAAGACGCACTCCCCACTTTCCCCCATAGTCTGAGGGAACAAAAGTACATCTTATAATCTGAAAAATATGGTACATATAAAGCTTAGAAAAGATGATCTAACCATTTGCAATGATTTCTATTTGCCAGTTGGGTACATACACCGGTAATTTTGATCAGTGATCTAGGACAAGGACACATAGGTGAGTCAATCATGAATCCACCTGATTGTCTTACCAGGGGGTTGATTTTTAAAGGATATTAAAGTCTTGAACAACTGGTCTATTATCAACTATGTGTTACACAAGAAGAGTTAAAGAAAATGACACTTTTTGTGGTTTTATCAAAAAGTTAAAAGCTTCTCTAGTAAAGGTTCTACAAGGTGAAATATTTTCTTATTGTGACTCTGACAACTCTGACAATGACAAATATGCCATAATGAAATGCTAATGAATACAAATCTATATTCTCCTAATCTTCTAGTCTATATGAAACATGCTGTTTTCTTACATAAATTATTACAGTTCAAATATAGCCTCAGCCTTTCCCAATACAGATAGGAAGGTGTGCTCCACACATATTAATGCGCTCTTTTGCAGATTCTCGTTGAACCTTTGGTAATACAGACATGTTGAGCCTCATTTGTTTTGTGCGCTTTACTATTCCTACCATTTATAATTATGTATGACAATGATGATAATGACAGCTGGAGATTTCAATCCTCTCACCGGAGCCTATAATTTCAGCTATGTCTTTTTTCATACTGTCCAGGCACAAAAACATGACATCATTATTTTTATCTTCCACCCATCCATATATTAACCTTTCAACATTTATAGAGGACCTGTCACCCCCCGATGCATTGTACACTAAATGCAGCACTGAATGCAGCATGTCTGCTGCATTCAGGGAAGGGGTCCCCCATGATTCTAGCCCCCCTGTAAGCTTTAAAAAAGACATTAGAAAACTTACAGTTAAAGAGGACCTGTCACCCCCCTGATTACAGAGTAAGTCCCTCCGGACTCCTAATCCATAAACTTTATAAAGTCTATTTTACAACTTACAGGGGGATAAGGACATGGGGGAGCCCTTCCCTGAATGCAGCTGACACGCAGCATTCAGTACTGCATTCAGTTAGCATAGCATCTTAATAAAAGGTCTTCACTGCTGGCACAGTCCTCCAGCCTTCTCCTTGTGTATTCTGCCCACTCCATGTGTCTGCGTCGCCTCCTGTTCTGCTGACTCTGCCCTCCTCCTCTCCTGCTCTCTGTCACTCAACCTGCCGCACAAAGCTTGGTTAGAGCGGCTGAAAAGCATTTGGCCTGACGTCAGCGCCAGATTCCTGCCCTGCTCTCTGAATAAAGCATAAGGATGGGAATCTGGTGCTTATGTCAGGCCAAATGCTTTGCAGCCGCTCTGAACAAGCTCTGTTCAGCAGGTTAAGTGACAGAGAGCAGGTGAGGAGGAGGGCAGAGCCAGCAGAACAGGAGGCGGCGCAGAGAAATAGTGAGGGCGGAATACCAGTGGCGTAACTTCAGGCCCAGGGGCCCTGATGCGAAAGCACCAATGGGGCCCCAAATTATTGCAAATCTTTAATAGTATTAGTCTTTTTCTATGGGCCAAATGGACTTCTGGGGCCCCCCTAGGCTGTAGGGCCCAGGTGCGATCGCAACACCTGCACTTATTGTAGTTACGCCCCTGCGGAATACACAAGGAGAAGGCTGGAGGCTGTGCCAGCAGTGAAGACCTCTTAATAAGATCCCACCCTTTAGACTACTTAACTGTAAGTTTTCTAATGTCTTTTTTAAAACTTACAGGGGGGCTAGAAACATCGGGGAGCCCTTCCCTGAATGCAGCAGATATGCTGCATTTAGTTTGCAATGCAGCAGGGGGGTGACAGGTCCTCTTTAAGTGACAGTCTGAAGTTGGTACTATACTAAACTTTGCACATATTTTGCTGTTTCAAGAAAAAAAGGGGAAGGAGTTAGTCAAAACTGTAATTCAGACTGCACATGTCACACTATGTATACAGAACTACCTCGCATACGGCGATAGGGAAGGGAAAGGAATCAGTAAGTCTAGGGAAAGGAGAAATGGTGACCCCCTAACCAGACCTTCTGCTGGTCCCCTGCGCCAAGCAGGATACCTGGCCCTGGTTGACCCTGACCTGGTCCCTAGGTAGGAAATGGATGGGATGAGTGCTCAGTCAAAACCACTAAGTACTACAGAACACATAGGGGGGCACACACAGGGAAAGTACACAATTAACTTATCTCCCAGAAGACTCTGGAAAGGCACAGCAAAAAACAACAAAGATTCACCAAATACAAGCCAAGTGCTTGCATCCAAGGCCTGAATAGGAATATAAAGCTATCACCTGCAAACACCAAGGGGAAATGTGAGTATTTAAGAACACAAGAGGAAGTGATGATTAACAGCTGAAAGATCACGATATCCACAGGGTCCTAAAGGGAAAGGGATTAATCCCAAGCAAAGAAGATATATAGGGTACCATTTACACCACAGTAGAAAGAATAGAATGTCAGGGAGCAGTTTGTTTAGCCAAACGCTTCAACCTTCTACAGCCAGACACCACAGGACTGTCTGTCAACCTTGACCCACCTGTGACAGCACACAGATAAAGCTTTAATACAAATAATGCTTCTAAAATCCCTTTTTTGATGATATATGATTCATTAAATTTCTGTCTGGTACCGCACATCTCACAAAGCCTGAGTAATAGCCTAAGGCGTAATTCAGACTTAGGCCATGTTCACACATCTCCGCTGCTAGTAATACTAAAGGGCCTGTCACACGTGTCAATGTCGCCCGCAATATCGCTCATGCGTCACAAATTATTAATCGCCCGAGCGACGTGGAATTATCGCAGTAAGATGTCACACGCGTCAATATGACCCAGCGATGCGGTGATGTCGCCATCTTGCGAGCGATTTTATTCAGTCGCTCGTACGTTGTCAAAATAGAAAATACGTCGCTGAGTTTAGTGTCACACGCAGCGATGCACAAGGTCTACTGAGCAATGAGCGACAGGTTTTACATCTGGCAGTGAAACCTGCGATCGGCGATCAGCGACATATCGCTGGTTGCATCGCTTGGTCACACGCTTCAATGTCGCTCCTGCGTCACTTTTATGTCGCTCGAGCGACTGAAAATCCGTGACGTACGAGCGACATTGACAGCGATATTGACGCGTGTGACATACCCTTTAGCTTTTTCAGTGAAGCGGAGATGCGTGAGCGCCGACGCTTTCTGCAGATGCAGCCTCTGGTTACCTGATGTGTATCCTGGTAAACAGGTCACACATAAGGCTGCCTTGTGTCCGCTTAAGCCGAGCGGACAGGGAAACGCTGCTAGCAGCGTTTCCCTGTTCGCTCTGAGAAAGCGGACACTAGGCAGCCTTATGTGTGATCTGGTTACCACGATACACATCGGGTAACCAAGGGCTGTATCTGCAGAAAGCGTCGGCGCTCACGCATCTCCGCTTCACTGAAAAAAGCTAAGTATTTAGCGGAGACCCGCTAAATACTAGCAGTGGAGATGTGTGAACATGGCCTTATCTGGTATGCATTTACTTTTTTATTTGATGGACAACTTATCAAAAAATCAAGGACAGGAACTGTGGCGCCCCGCAACGAGTGCGTCACAGGAGAGTATTGCAGCCACAAATGCAGTAGCAATATTCTCTGACCTAGCAGTCATATGGTTAACTCAGAGATCCATACCCAACATGCATCACTTAGCATAGAGGGCCAATCAAGGTCCTGGTGGGCGGAGTGCAAGGGTAGTGTGTAGTGGAAAGCCTAGAATAGTTGAAGTTCGAGGGCTGAAGGAGTAACAACAACCTAGAAGACCCTCTGCAGAATCCCAGCTCTGCAACCTAGGAGAGGGGGCTCGCACAGTCCCCTGCGGCCCCCAGGCCATCTTCTACCGGCCATCTCCCTACCAATTACGGGCATCATCATGCGGGCTCAAAATCATCCCGTGCCCATCTACAGCCGATTTACTGGTACCGAAGCTAGCAGCAGTTCAGCTCTGCTATGCGAACCAGAAGAGTGGAGGAACCGCTTTACAGGAGCACCCCACCACTGCCAAATCCAGTCGTCTAACCAGCGGTGTACCCACCAAGGGACCCAAGGCTCCCCAAAGCATCCGGAAAGTATACCCCGGATAGGGCATTCAAGCAGCCTCCCTGTACCCGACCTGATATTCCTGGGCGTCAACGGCAACTTACTTAGTTAGAATGGAGGAACACCGCGGATCTCTGAGGGACACCTATCACTGCAGAGTCCACCCGGTCTGCTACCCACAAACTGCCATGTATTGCTTGCTGGTTACAGTAAATTACCCGTTACAGGGACTTACAGTGTCCGTGCTTCCTTATGACTACGTCCGTCCGCATTCAAGGTAACCGCAGCTGCCTCAGAATATCTTCAGCAGCTCACGGCTCCGGGGATCACCGCTCAGCCTGTGGGGAGCGTTCCATCTTGCTGCATTCCATCCCCCGGAGACCCCGCAGCGTCGGTAAGACTTACCGAAATCACTCATAGGTGGCGTCACGACAAATTAACCCCTTAATCTGTTCCCACAAGACGTCTTCAAACCTTTTGATCTGCACTCAACCGGACCCCACTACTGGCAGGCGCGGTCCACCCGTGACAAGGAGGAAGAAGCTACTGCCTGTCTAAACCGGAGTCTCGGCCACGGTGAGTCAGAACCACCACATTTTTAGTCCTGAAAAATCGTATGACCCGAAGACCAATATCATTATATTGTGCCGTGAACAAGTCCAATGTTATGCCTTGGACAGAATCTGTCCAAGAAAAAAAATCACAGCATATCCGAGTTGCCTCCAAATGAGTTCATGGGAAAAAAAAATCGTACCATGTTCAGATGATATCTAAATGTGGTCTGATTTTCATAGAAAAGAAAGAACATTTTTATTTCTATCTTCTCCACATCCAAAAAAGTTGGATCATACTCTGATCAAACTCTGTTCAGAGTCTGAGGAGAGTGTGATTCAATACGGTCGTCTGACCCTTTCTTGCCTTATTGTCGAGCTAATGCTCTGATTTTTAGGCCGGCTGCAGATGAGCATATGAAATAACCGATTTCTTTAAAAGTGCCATATGTTTTTTCACATTTGTGTGATGTCCCTGTGTGATCAGCTCTCATGTACCTACCTTTAAAAATGTACATTGCCAAATACAGTTTCCTAGGTTAATAATGGAAATGTGTCCGTAAAAAATCGTATGCTACACAGTTGATCCAGACCAGATCAAATTTTGTTCTACAATCTATTCTGAAGTTTACAGGGTTTGTGAATGTAAGTTAGAAAACTGTATTCACACACATAGGAGAAGGAATAAAATAAGAATTGAAGTTGTTTAAATCGCTGTCCACAGTGTGTGAACATACCCGAAGATACTGATATACTCCATGTTCAGCATACTTACTGTATCTGAGAGTTCTATACTGGCAAATGAATAGACAGAGAAGTGGGCTTGTAGCAAGCCAGTCAGCCCGATTTATACAGGGTGGGCCATTTATATGGATGCACCTAAATAAAATGGGAATGGTTGGTGATATCAACTTCCCGTTTGTGGTACATTAGTATATGGGAGGGGAATACTTTTCCAGATGGGAGGTGACCATGGCCGCCATTGCCATTTCGAAGTAGGGCATTTTGGATCCAATGGGAAGAGGGTCATGTGACCCATCAAACTTATTGAGAATTTCATAAGAAAAACAATGGTATGCTTGGATTTAATGTAACTTTATTATTTCATGAGTTATTTACAAGTTTATGACCACATATAAAATGTGTTCAAAGTGCTGCCCATTGTGTTGCATTGTCAATGCAACCCTCCATCAATGGAAACCTCAATGCCACTGGATATCTAAAATTGCTACCTGATTCAGATATACAGTGGCATTGAGGTTTCCATTGATGAAGAATGGCTCCACTATCTTTGTACCTCATATACCACACCATACCATTAATTTTTGTGTTCCAACATTCTTGGAGGGATCTATCCACTGTGGGTTAGTGTCAGACCAATGGCGGTGGTTTTGTTTGTTAACTTCACCATTCACAAAAAAGTTTGCCTCATCACTCATCTGAGGCAATTGTCTATGCTGTGAAGATACGAGATGTGCAGTATCTGAAACAATGGATATTGGAAACCTGTGCTAGCATTTCTTCTGCGGTGTTGCTATCAGTGTGTCAAGAGTGGGAGAAGAGGGTTGCATTGACACTCCAACACCAAAACTAAAGTTGGATACAAAATGCCTGGCTTCAAAATGGCCACCATGGTCACCACCCATCTGGGAAAGATTTTCCCCCTCCCATATACTAATGTGCCACAAACAGGAAGTTGAAATCACCAAACATTCCCCTTTTATTTAGGTGCATCCATATAAATGGCCCACCCTGTAGATGCCGCAAAGGTAAGTCTTCTGGGCTGTGTAAACTCACTCACACTCCTGACTGGCAGCTTTCTGCTAATCAGTGGTGGGTTTTGGGGTTACACAGGTTAGCTGGTCTGCTCAGTGAGTGAGATGTTATTTGGTAGTGATAATCTCCTGCTGATAAAGCACTGTTTATAAGTAAACTACAACACAAAGCCTAGTAAGTTATACATATCTGGAATCAGGCTCTTGTACCCTGTATTAGAGTATTCTCAGATTCAATAGCAAAAACCTGTTGACAGATTCACTTTAACATATTTTCTTTAAACGAGTGGAGACAAAATTCTGTAGTCAATCCATGTGACTGCAGACTATTGAACTGCATCAGCGTGCAGTGCGCCCAATGTCACGTTTCCAAGGTATTGCCCATGATAGTTGGCGATGATGTGACCATATACATAATACTATTTGCATGTTTGCAGTCACATGCTGACTAGACTTGTTTGGCTTCTCACTATAGAAGTGAATTGAGAGAGCCAGATGAGTCTAACTGGTATGTGATAGCAAATGTGCAACTTGCATACATGCGGTCACATGACTGCTGACTAGCAATGGGAATTCTGACAGTGCGTTCACTGCGAGTTGTCACATTTCAGTAGCCTGCAGTCACAGAGTGTGACTAATAACTTTTGTTCTAAGTCTACACACCTCCTTTAAGCTTACATCTACTGTATCTACATAAGAGATCTGGGCGCCTCTGGTTATAATAGCTAGATATTTCTTTAATGGTACATAATTTTATGGCAGCTAGATGTGGGTAAAGTTATTACAGTGCCCATATAAAACATACTTTGCTGCCATTAGAACTGAAAAAATCATTGAACAACAAATGGCTTATTGATCCATCATCCTCCCTCCTGCTCCTACATTTAATATTAAAGCAATTTCTAAATAAAAGAAAGACCAAAATATGTATCATTATATAATCCAATAATATCAGTGTAGAGAATAAAGAAGAAAGCCTTGAAACTTTCTTTATACACTCGTAAAAATGCTTTAGAAATGCAGAAAGGTTGAGACGGCCAACCCACTCACTATCACCCATTTACACAGAATGCCTCTCAATGGAGCTCGCGCTAGAAGAGCTTTGTAATATACTTGATAGCGCTGATTATGTTTTTTTACACTGGAATCTTCAAGAATTATTGTAATTTTAAGCTTTGCCAGAGTAATTTTAGTTTTACATTACATCTGTGGAAAATAAAAGGAAATGATAATAGGAAAAGGACTGTATTTGTTTCCAAATGCTTCATTCACAGCATAATTATGACATTCTAATTGTAGCACCGTAACCTCTACATCTGCAGCTGATGCGAGCTAGGACATCACCAGAATTGTAGAACAAAGGGAGCCAGAAACTCCATGAAAAGAGGAGCTGGGAACAAAGGCTGCTTTGCAACATAAATAATGTGTTAGTGAGAGAGAATCTATCTCGTATTCCGTCTAGCTCTATATACTGTAGAGCAGCCGTAACAAAGCCAATGCTAAACTTCACAGATAGAAAACTTCTTTAAAGGGATTGTCCAGGACTTCGATATTGATGACCTAACCTTACAATAAATGAAGAAAATCAGATTGGTGAGGGTCCAACACCCAGGACCTCCACCGATTCTCTGGTTACAGGTCCTGTGGTGTCAGAAGTAAACAGTCTGCGGAGCTCGGACACCACAGCCCCGTACTCATAGTTACCTCTCCTTCATTGCAATGCTGTAGTGTCCCAGCATTGAAGCCGGCGGTGATTGGGCATGAGTCTCCCGTGATGTCACAAAGTCACGTGATCCCCGAATCCATGATTACCAATACCGCTGGAACAGCACCAGCATGGGAGGCGAGTACAGGCTCTTTAATTTTACCTGGGGTAGCCATGTGAAACCAGAAGGGATTGTCCTAGTAGTGGACAACCCTTTAACTTCTTCACCCCCCCGGGGAATTATCCTTTTTTTGTTTTTCCCTCCTCTTCTTCCAAGAGCCATAGCTTTTTTTATTTTTCCATCAACATAAACATATGAGAACTTGTTTTTTACAGGACAGGTTGGACTTTTGAATGACATCATTTATTTTACCATATACTGTACAGGAAAGTGGGAAAAAAAATCCAAGTGCAGTAAAATTGCAAAAAGAAAAAAGGGCAATTGTTTGTTTTTTGTATTCAACATGTTCTCTATATCGTAAAACTGACATATCGATATAATGCCTCTGTCAGGCCCACAAGGGTCTGGGGTACTCAGATCTCGGGCAGTCGGGTGCAGGGATGTCACGGGTGGTCGGTGCCCGAGCCTGTGTCCTTGGGGTGACAACAAAAAGGGGAGTATACAGGGATAAAAGTTACTGGATTAATGTTGTGACGCCACCTGTAGATCCGGTGATGGCACCGGCGCTGCTGCAGACCTTTGGGGGAAAGGATAGCAGCAAGGTGATGTAGCTCCCTACAAGTAGGCAGAGCCCCCGGGGCAATGCAGTATGATGATGGAATAGGGCAGTGCAGTCTCTGCTGTGAGACTGGAATGTCACAGTTAACAAAGAAGAAACACAGACACTTGCTTGTTCTGTATGGGTTCTTTACTCCAGTTACCTTCAGCTTGTACACAGTTCACAGGTGTTATGGCTCGGGAAGTGAACCAGTTGTCATAGAGAGGAAGCAATGTCTCACTGAGGCTCCAATGATGTTCCTTGTTTTCTCTTCCACTGCCCTACCTTTGTGCACTCCTTCTTCCTCGTGCTGCCCTGCATGAATCCCGCTTATTACCAGGCTGTTGGGTGATATGAGATACCCTTCTCTCTCTAAGGGGTGCTCAACTCAGTTTGGTGCTTCTCATGGGGATCGCACGTATGTCAGGCAGATCGTGCTCCTATGACGCTGTCGATCATACCAGTATTTGCGGCTCAGGGTTGGAACTCTGCACTGCTTCGGAGCCGGTACCCCGCTTTGGACTGGGCCAGGGTGTTCAGTCACCCTCTGTCTGCCCCTCTCTGTCTGGGCTGCCTTCCTTCACAGGCGCCCTCCCTCTTAGCTCCTGCTCCTTCTCTTTCCTTCCACGATCTGACTTCTCACTGTGCTTTCCCGCTCTGCCCACACTCCTCCCACCGGAACTGGGTCTTCACAAACATCAGGTTAACCCTTTAGTCCCCTGCTCTAAGTGTGTGAATACAGACTTGAGAGCCTCCCCCCATAACAGGAATACTGCACTCTATGTCCTGGGTGCAGTACCCCTCTGTAGCGCACTGACTAGTCGGGCGCTACACTTCAAGTCGGTATGGGTTCGTAGATGTCAAACATGTATACTTTTCCAGTTTTCTAAGTGGTAAAAAAATTCTGAAGTTCTTAAATAAACAGAATTGCACTTTTGCGCCATTTTCCATGACCAATAGCATTCCATTATTTGGGATATGGGGCTGTGTGATGGCTTATTTTTTGCGTCTTGATCTGACGTTTCTGATGATACCATTTTTCGGGATGTTTTGATTGCCTGTAATTGCATTGTAATGCAATGTTGCTGCAACTAAAAAAAACATAATTTTGCCTTTTGGCTTTTTTTCCGTTACGCAGTTTACAAATGTGATTTATTCATTTTAAATCTTGATAGTTCAGGCATTTCTGAATGCAGCGATACCAAATATGTGTATTTTTTTAATTTTTTTAATAGTTTTCATTTTCAAAGGGGGGTGATTTAAACTTTTTATATATTTTTTTCTTGTTTCTAAAAACTTTTTCAAACTTCAGAATTTTTTTTTTCATGACTTAAGATACCAGTGAAGGTATACATGTTTGGTATCTCCAAACTTATACCAACCTGAGGTCATCACACCGTCAGGTCAGTTTTACCATATAGTGATCATGGGGAATAAAAAAACCAAAAACAAATGTGTAATTGCACTTTTTTTTACAATTTCACAGCATTTTCCTGTACACTATAGGTAAAATAAATTATTGCATCTGAAAGTACAACTTGTCCCACAAAAAACAAGCCATCATATGTCTATATTGATGGAAAAATAAAAAAGTTATGGTTCTTGGAAGCAGGGAGCAGAACATGAAAAAAAGAGAACGAAAAATTCCCGGGTGGTGAGGGGTTAAAGGGGAAGTTATTTATGGGACTGTTTTTTCAAAACCCATATGTAAAAAAAACAAATAACAACAAATACAGCAAACATCTGTATACTATACCTGTATAACATATGGGGAAAAGTGATCATAGGTCCACTTGCTAACTTTAAAATGAGTGTGTTCAGAACCATAGTGCTCACATTTCAGGGCAGATGGGAAAAGTGTAATGGCCATTTTACACGTCCCAACGTCGGCCGATATTGGATCCGACGCAGCGGGAGCGCACTTTTTTCTGGCCAGATTTCAAAGATCGCATCGGAGATTTACACAGTGCGATATCGGCAGACAATGCCACTACGATGTGTACGCCCCCTTGTACGGCCGACCCAGGACCCAGGAACGACCATTTAACATGGAGAGGATAGGGGAAGTTGAACTCCACATCGTAGTTGGGCTTTTAAACAGCCGAATCCGGCCACAATGCCCATCCAATATCGGGCCGTTGGAGAGCAGGCTCATTTGATGCCCGATATCATTTTGGCATCGTTCGTGCATTGTATTGGACATTTACACCATACAACGCACAAACGATATCGGGTCCAACGCACGAACCACGTGACTTTTGGTCGGAGTTGGACGCCGATATCGCGACGTGTAAACTCACCATTAGTGTTGTGAACAGCATTATCTCTGCCGCCTCAAAGATATCACAGACTGCTCCTGCCGGCAATTCTGCTGCTTTATGTCAACAGAACAACTCTATCTGTTCCAGCCTGCTGTGTTGACGGGACAGGACTGCTGTCATGCTGAGTGACTGCCAGTTCCCTGCAGCTATGTATCGGGGTGTCGGCTGTCAATCAGCATGACATCGGCAGAGATGTGCAGTCAACAGAGCAGAGAGTAGGAGAAGATACTGTTCTGTCAATGTGATGTAACCGGAAGCCGCAGAATTGCTAGTAGGAGCCGTCTGTAACTGCTCTGAGCTAACGGAGACCAGCCCTGGGCACAATAGGCAGGTAGTTAGCCATTATCTGCCTGTTAGTTCCATATGAAAAAATAATGGCTAATAAAATAAACCAAACATTCTGTATATTTGTATCTCACATTACTTCCAGTAAAACAAACATTGATGCAAATCTATTTAAATCAGTTTTATAATGAGATTGTATAATCCAACTATAAATATTTATGTGAATGTATCCTTTACATTCAATACATTAAATCTTTAGCAGACTCGTAATTACCATATATGTTTTATAGCTATTCTCCTACTGTCAATTAATGAATGGGCTTGTACTATGTAAATGACAATTCTATATTAAATTATCACCATTCATATACTCTAATATTATATATATATATATATATAATATGTAATAATACTAGTACAATAATACTACTTCCAAAATACCGGCATATATTTTCCACTAGTTCAAGGTCACATCTTGTAGAATATGACATCCATCTCCACAGCTGACCCTTACACTATCACTTTTTTTCTCTTATTACTTATAAGCTTCATGAAATCCTATGCCACATTGCAATGATATTATTTATCTATCAGTTGTTTTCAGTGGTTGTCATTAACTTTGGCCTGTTCCTTATCTTCAATCTCAAGTTAATTCCCAGGGCGGTGTGCTCCTTACTGGCTTCGGGGATTAAATGTAAGGGTTTATGAAGAAAAGCCGCTTTTGGTACAATGCTATTACACTATGATAGCTCACTCATAAATTGTAAGTTCGGCAATGTTGTCTAGTATACGCACAATGTTCATTTTAAAGCAATATCGTGATGGGGCAAAAAAAAAAATGTCAAACTTTGGCATTAATATCTCATAAAGTGTCTTGTGATTTTAATGTCATACAAAGGTTAAGGGCTTTTTCTATGAGCACACATATACTCTGAGGAGTCTATGCATCTCCCACAAGGAATCCATTACACTCTACTTATTATCATGCTCGAAAAACTTTACTTTTGTTTTAAAGTTCAAAGGGGTTGTCCGCTACTAGTACAACCCCTTCTGATTCCACATCTCCCCCAGGGCCTGCACTCACCTCCCATGCTACAGCCGTTCCAGCAGTGTCGAGGCTCACGTGACATTGTGACGTCACGTAAACCCTGTGTCCAACTTCAGTCTCCCCACAATTACACAAAAGTAATCAACAGGAAAGGAGAGGCAACCGCAGTGTCAGTTCCTGTTGATTAACTCATTTGGTCTGAAGGCGGAGAGAATAAAGCCAACAGTGATTAAATGTGGGGCTCACGTGACGTCACAATGTCATGTGAGCCCCAACACTGTTGGACCGCCGCCAGCATGGGAGGTGAGCACAGGCTCTTATTTTACCTGGGGGAGACTTGTGGAATCAGAAGGGGGTTGTCCTAGTAATGGACAAGCCTTTTAAATAAGCATTGCAGCAATTTTTTGTGTTTGCTTTCTTAATTAATCCTAAGGACATATTCACAGATTTGATTTTCACATGCTTGTGAGGTTTTTGTTCACTTTTGTACCCAGCCCGCCCTACATTGATTTTTCTACATTCCACCTTGGCATAATCAGGTATCAAGAGGTGGGCTCATTCGAAGATTTTTAAGTGGATAACAATGGAGTTCTACAAAAGTTGTTGACTAGTGGTCAGCGGCTTTCTATATGTCATATATATTTTTCTTAGGCTGGGGTCACATTTGTGCCATGGAAGCGCTAAAAGCTAGCATTTTTCCCAATTCCAAATTGTGAAAACCGCTAGCGCTAGTGCTTCCATAGGCTCCCATGCAAAAAATGCATGGTCAAAGTGCAACACTTTTGACGCTATGCATTTTTGCAAAAGCACCAAAAAACGCGGTAAGCAGCGTTTTTGGGGGCGTTTGCAAAAATGCATGCGTTTTTTTTAACATGGGAATCTATGTGAAATGCATGCGCTAAAAATGACAAAAATGGCAATGCAAAAAAATGCTTGATGTACAGCATCCTAATGCTAAAAAGCCCCCACACGCACTAGATGTTGTTAATAGTAGAGCTCCAGTGCAGATACTATAACGTTATCTGTTGTAACACGTCTTCTTGCCACCCTTCAAGTAATTCCCAAATCTGATTCTAAATTAATCCATTGCTTCT
Organism: Allobates femoralis; assembly: GCA_033576535.1. NCBI lineage: Eukaryota > Metazoa > Chordata > Amphibia > Anura > Aromobatidae > Allobates > Allobates femoralis. The sequence continues at coordinate 164,632,310 of JARQOC010000005.1, read as the reverse complement.
CTGGCTACTTCTCAGTCTCTGCCCTCTGGTTCTCCAATTATTGAGCTAGCTGAAAAAATCAATTATTTACAAGGTGGTCCATAATCAGACTCCTACAAGCATTTTCTGACCTTATCTCTCAATACTTCCCCACAAGTAATCTCTGCTCCTCACAAAATCTCCTTCTATACTCTCCTCATCAACATCCTTAACTAAACAACCTTAAAAATGTGTGCTCCTACCTGAGCTGTTTTCCAACCATCCAGAGTCTATAAGGTATGGGAAAGGGAGACAGTAAGGCTACTTTCACATTACGATTTTTTAAAATCCGATGCTGTCCGATATAAATCGGACAGCATCAGATTCCTCTGATGCCTGGAATCGGATGCCAAATAGGCATCCGATTCCGACAGAAAATAGGATGCCTGCCCTCCTGTCAGATCGCTCCATAGCTGTCACTGTCTCTCCCCCGGTCCTCCCCTCTTGGCCCCTGGTCCTCCCCTCTTGGCCCCCGGTCCTCCTCTCTGCACCCCCAGTCCTCCTCTCTTGGCCCCCGGTCCTCCTCTCTTGGCCCCCGGTCCTCCTCTCTTGGCCCCCGGTCCTCCTCTCTGCAACCCCGGTCCTCCTCTCTGCACCCCCGGTCCTCTCCTCTTGGCCCCCAGTCCTCCTCTCTGCACCCCCGGTCCTCCTCTCTGCACCCCCACTCCTCCCCTCTTGGCCCCCGGTCCTGCTCTCTGCACCCCCGGTCCTCCCCTCTTGGCCCCCGGTCCCCCCATGTGTCCTCCGGGTCCCCCCATGTGTCCTCCGGGTCCCCCCATGTGTCCTCCGGGTCCCCCCATGTGTCCTCCCCCTCTCCAATCTTTTCTCACCTGTCCACGACTCCTGCACGGTCCCGCGCGTCTCCCGGTATCTTGCTGTTCTGTATTCTGTGCTGCTAGGACCTCTCGTGATGTCACAATCACATGACTGCGAGTAACCAATAGCAGGCAGTCATGTGATTGTGACATCACGGCAGGTCCTGGCAGCACAGAATACAGAACAACAAGATACCGGAAGACACCTGGAGACACCGGAGACGCCGGGGGCCTCGTGGACAGGTGAGTATAGATTTTTTTTATTTTTTTAACCCTTTGTTTCACTTTTAGGAGCTATTTTAGTGTACTGAGCATGCTCAGTACACTAAAATAGGGTCCGAGGAGACATCAGATGTTTCCTCGGACCCTTCTCCATAGGGCCCCATGTTATAGGGATCGGGTCAGATCGGATGTGCACTAAATGCCATCCGATTTGGTCTGATCCGAGTCTGTCAGATTTTATTATCGATGCAAAAATCGGTGCAGGCTCCGATTTTTGCACCGATAATAAAATCGGACAGAATCGGATCGGACCAAATCGGATGGCATTTAGTGCACATCCGATTCGGTCCGATCCCCATAGGGATGCATGGGATCCGAAAATCGGTCTGATGCTGTCCGATTTTTTTCGGACAGCATCGGAAATGCAAAAATCGTAGTGTGAAAGCACCCTAAGTCCAATGGTTGGAAAGCAGCTGTGAGTGCCCGATTGCAGGTCTCTCTTCCTTTTGTACCAATCTGTCTAGTTAATGTTTGTTGTACTTTGCTACCCTGTTTTCCCAAAAATAAGACCTATCCCAAAAAAAAATTTTAAGGGTTTTTGAAGATGCTCAAAATGTAAGCCCTACTCTAAAAATAAATCCTAGTTAAAGTTGATTAAAAAGTCAATATGAATACTGTCCACACAGCTATACATGTAAAATCAATTTTCAATAAAGAACAGCAGGACAGACTTACCCTACAGCAAGATAAGCAGATAACTCCAAAGGACTAGCACTCAAAATACCCGAGACCAAAAACATTGTGCATAGAGCATTGTGGCTGCATTTATTCACAAGGTGGAGCCAATCGCTACACTTGACTATAGGGAAAGGTGGAAAAGAACAGCTGGAACGCCAAGGAATCAAGCTGTATAAATACAAAAAGGGGGAAGACAAGAGGCGCAATAGTGCCCTATCACTAGCGACACACTGAGTATATCAATAGGTGTACACTCACCTGGTCCAGTTGTGTGACCCACAACTGGTTTATAAGCATTCGGTTTAAAGCTGCTGCAGGACCCCCACCAACCACTCGTACATGTAAAAATGCTCATATATAGGGAAGATGGTGTGTCACGGTCCGCGCTGCTGTCTCAATGGAATCACAAGGGATGGATGTCTCCAAGAAGTCACAAGGAAGGCAAGGTTCCAAAGCAACGATCTCCTTTATTCACCAACGCATTTCGGCACCTATCCTGGCACCTTCATCAGGGTAACACATATCGGTCCTGTGACATGAGTGAAAACAGCACAACCACCTGATCTAGATGTGATAGCCCGGCACTTGCCAACCCTTACTGTATGTGCGCATGTTGAGTATTTGGTTGCAGATATTTCTGCACGAAATCTGCATGCTCTGCTAGAAAACACACCAAAAATGAAAGGTGTTTTTTTTTTCATGCCTTTTTCATGCATTTGAGGTGGACAAACACTGCAATAATTGACAGATTTTTTTCTCCACCAAATCTGCAAGGGAAAAAAAAGCAACATGTGCTCAAAACTTTAGAATTCTCATTAACTTTGCATAAGGATTTGCACTCAGTTTTGTGACAAAAGGCATTGTGTGCACATATCCTTATTGTTTGTGGTCTTGTGGGGTCTGTTCAGTGTGATTCTTTTGGGAGTGTTAGCTTTACTTGCTGAAGGATCTATCAATCATATACTTTGGTACATTGTGGCGCCCCTGCGGATCCAGTCGCTACAGAGGTACTGTAATCCAGGCAGAGGTGTGAAACCCCGATCTCTGGTAAGGAGGAGACACTGACCGGTATCCAGACACCCAGTCCAGGACTACATCACTCCATGTCAGGGTTAGGACGAGATTGCTCCTAAGGGAGAGCACAGTCCCTGATCCTATCTGGAGAGGAGGAACCAGGGTAGTGGGGTTGGGGGGAGAGTGGAGTTTAGGGAGCACCCAGGAGGGCGTGCAGTCAAGGAGGACACACGTTAGTGATGCAGGACATGTGACAGGCAGTATAAAAGGACGAGAGAAACATCTAGAAGATGGTTGGTGGGTGGGTGGCTGGCAAGATCTGAAGGAGTCTGTGAGGGCAAGAGTGTCTGTCAGAGAGGGGTAACATTTGGAAAGAGACATCAAGAGGACTGGAGCTAGTGGGAGCTCATCCTAAGACCTGAGAGAGACAAGAACGGACAAAGGAGCTGAGAGAAAGGAAAAGAGGGTGTTCCAGAAGACTGATGGAGCCCCAGGGGATTGGGTAGTGAGCAATCCACCCAGGGACGCCGATATCCACAGAGACTGAAACCGTGTGGAGGGACCAGGCCGCAGAGTAGGAAGCTGCGGTATCTCCAAGTGCCACTGAAAAGGTGGTCACGTATGGTCAGGGGACTGGCATCTGAGAAACCCCACGAATGACCACGGTTACTGACTCGGGGCACTGTGTAACATTAAAATAAAAATTGCAATTTTTGACTGCACTACCATATAAAAACTCAAAAGATTCTTTGCAGTTGATAGTGATTTTTATTTCTCAACACATTTCAAGGCACTCTGGCCCCTTCATCAGAAGAAAAACCATGAAAAACCAATCATGATGATGCACATTGGTGTTTTTTCTACTGTGACTGTGACTACTGAGACTGTGAGTAAACATCTTGAGACTGCACCCCGCTATGTCTGTGACTTTCTTGCTGTGCCCCTGCGCTGTAACATCTGCACCAACTTGCCCAGTAACATCTGCTGCCCTGGGGGTCAGCCCTACCTGTGTAGAGCTTACCAACCAAGCTGCCTTGTCACCAACCCCCAGTGGAACTGTGTAGCAGTGGCGGCCATTACTAGCAACCCACGGGTGGCGTCACGTGAACAAGAATCCCCAAGTCTGGTACTCCTCTCCCTAAAAACTCAGTCCCACACCACCACTTCCCATAGAAAAGCCCCATCCCCTTTTTGATTGACCGATCTGGGGTCACGGACCGGGTCATGTCGCCATGATATCCCAAAGCAACGTCCACCTGCCCGGCTTCGAGTACCCCACAGCCTCCACAGGGCGAGTCATTACGATATATAAACTGGTGAGCAAAAAATATACCATACTAGTATTTGACCCCCATGCAACATTAGTACAAAAAGAAAGAATTATTCCGTTAAGCATCGGAAAGGAATTGTGGAGGACTCTCAGGGCAAAAATCTTACTTCTTTATACAAAGAGGTGTTGGAAATCTGAATGGTACAAAAACAGTGAGCATAGTAATATAACTTCAGTCAAGAGGTTACAAGGGTAATGCTGAGAATTGCAAGTGTGGATCAGGTGAACAACACTTATTTTTTATGATCTGTGGATGAGGCTTTGGTTTGGCTTTGCTCATGAGTTTATTTGAATAAATGTTGATTTTTTTTGTTCAAGAAGAAATGTAGATTTTTGTTAATTGAAAAATACGAAATTTGCTGAAAATAAGCCCTAATGCAACTTTTCAAGCAAAAATTTATATAAGATCCTGTCTTATTTTCGGGGAACCACTGTACATGTTAATTGTACTTCCCATGTACTGAACCCACGAATAAATGATGCTATAAAATAAATAATGTGCACGTCTGACATCACTGGACACAAGCACTATGTATGTCAGTAGCAGAACAGACATAAAAGATGTCAGTACCATCTTTGCCATAATTCCTTCCTTGCCACAAGGAATGAATGACCTGATTGAGTCCTTCAGTCCCAGCGGTGCTCTTTGCAGTGGCCCTCCATCCCTGCTAATAGATATAAATCCAGAGCAAGAAAAAAGACTGTGAAAGCGACTTGATGTTCCATGGTTAATTTCTCTGGTAGCTTTCACTGAGAAATTGGTAAATTAATTTTCAACATTTTACTCATCTCTAGTGTTAATCTTCTTTACCCCAAAGGCAACTCACTTGGAATCTCAAAAAAATATGCATAAATATGTGGAAAAATTGTCTTTGAAAAAAATTAAAATATGAAACAGCATTTACTAGTGGATTTTTAAAAAAAATGTACATGTCAGGAACTGTCTGGTTTCCAAATTTAATTTACAGCATAGGCAATGTACTACGAAAAGGTAATGACATTTACTGTAATCTCCAAAACTGATTTAAAAAATATTACAGAAAATCTAATTTTTAGTATATTCTGAAGATTCTCCAATTTTATAAAGCAAGTTTACAATACACATCATGTCAAAACAGCAAATATCTGTAGAATAGTCAGGTACTAAACACGATCTACAGCTTCTACATGGAATAAAAAGATGATCATAGCCTCTACATAGCTAACATCCAATAGTTATTATTATTGAGCCCTCCAAAGCATTAAGAGATCCTGAGAGACCTGTGGCAGTAGTTATCTACCCAGGGCTGCCATTTGAAATTTCAGGACCCCTTAATGACAAAATTTGGGGGTGTCCCCTGAGACTCCACCTCAGCTCTGCCTCAACTCCTTGAACCTTCCACAGTTCCATCACTCACTGTTGGAAAAACTCCACTTCTCGCCAATCACACATTTATCATAATAGATCCCATCAAACACCAGATCACGTACAAACATAGCTACCAGATTTTGTTTGGCCAAAATATTTTTTTAAGCCTACCACCATGACAAAGTAGACTCTTTTGGCAGGGTCACACTATGATCACCACATAGTGACTGAAAAATACCACATACAAGGAGAAATACTGCCACACCATGATCAGAGCGTACATTACCACATAGTGACCGAGTAATACTACATACAAGGAGAAATACCGCCACACCATGATCAGAGCGTACAATACCACATAGTGACAGAATAATACCACATACAATGACAAATACTGCTAGACCATGAACAGATCTAACAAGTCTAAGAGATTCATTCAGGCCTCATTCTCGCTCTCAGACTTTCACTGAGGGCTTGTGAGAGCAGCTTCTGACTGCTCACCCCTGTTCGCTGTCTCTCCACCGAGTGTGCCGTGTACCCGTGCCTGTTTCCCCCCTGTGCACTGTATCCCTCTCTGTGCCCATCTCCACTGTGAACTGTCTCCTCTCTCTGTGTCCGTCGCCCTCCTGTGTCTCTCCTCTGGGCCTGTCTTTCCCCGTGTGAACCGGACAGCCCCGGATCCGAATTTGCCCCCATGTATCACTATGGGGTTGGATGGCTCTTATTTGCCATCCGGTTTGGGGCTTTTCCGGGAGGATCCGGTTTTGTCCGATTTATTTTTGCATCGGACAAAAAACTGGAGTCTGCAGCATTTTTTGTGTCTGATGCAAAACTCGGAAAAAAACAGATCCTCCCGGATCCGGCGCACATAGCAAGGGAATCTATGAGCGCCGGATCACGTCAGATCCGGCAGAAAGTCGTGTCGGGTCCCAGACGCCTGGTGCTGAAAGAACAACCGCCGCTGAACTTTAGCATCTGGAGAGCTTCACGGCTGAAATTTCGGCACAGCGGCTGGCTCCCTTGCAGCCGCGGTGCTGAAATTTCAGCACTGGACAGCGCCAGCAATGAAGCAGGCAAATAGCAGGATCGGAGGCAAATTTGCCCTCCGGTTCTGCTTGTCCGTGGCTGTCAGGTTCTGTCCGGTGCATCCTGCAAAACACCGAACAGAACCTGACAGTCAAAAAACATGGTGTGAAACCAGCCTAAGAAGTAAATGTGATTCATCTTAGGCCGGCTTCATAAGTCAATGTATACAACAGATCTGCTCTACCAAACTGCAGCTCTAGATAGAATCTTCATTATTGAAACATATGGGAAAGGATTGGCAAAGTAGACAAATCTTTACAAACCTGCTATATCAGTGAAGCCTCAATATTGGTGTATGTTGTCACTATTTTTGGTTATTGCATGCTCTGCCATATTTCAAATCACTAATGGCCACTTTACACGCGGCAACAGGAAGATAGAAACCGGCAGGTGTCGGAGACAATTGTACCTTTTACCTTCAAAACACCTTGAAGTGGCTGCGTGTAAATCAGGTATCTGCAAGGTGTTTTGAAGGTAAAAGGTACAATTGTCTCCGACACCTGCCGGTTTCTATCTTCCTGTTGCCGCGTGTAAAGTGGCCATACTATATAGTAGGTTTTGGCTGAACATATGCTATTCCATGTTACAGCATCCATGCCAGCAAAAGTCACCATCATGGTCATGTTATACGGTATTATAATCATTTCCATTTGCTGAGCATATTTTTCATTGTAATGCGCCCCTGATGAAGTGATGCCATTGTGATGATTTATGAACTAGGATATTCACCCACACATTGGCCTATATAGTTCCTTTTTTTATCAGGTGTAAGGGATGATTGAGAAATGAAGGGACTTTGCTTCTGACCCCTTCCGCGCCGCATGTTAAATTATATTGGATTACAAAACAAATTGTGTTTCTTGTAGATACATTCCGTTACAGGGATCACAGACGAAAGGTCAGAACACTGCACTGGTATAAATCACTCAATCAATTGAGAAATCTTTATCTACTCTCTGCAAAACAAGTCAACACAAGCAAAGTTTTCATTGTGGGGGCGCTAACAAAGTTGCTGGAGAGTGTCACTGTAAATAATTGATTGACTGTGACACTGCAATAGTCAAAACCATATTCTTTAGAGAAAGACTGATCCCTGAGGACCTAAGTGCGCATCTCTGTGATGGCAGCACAAGTAATAAATCCAATCTGACAACTATTCACAGACTAGGGCGATGTTCCATCAAACATTTTTAAAGTCAGCTCCACACAAACCATCCTGGATTCGCCTAAGGATTTATTAGACATTTAGCTGGTGTGCATGTGATCATTTGTTAGAGTGAAAAGGGAAGGAAAGGCAAGTTGACAAAGTGTAAACTAGAAGGCTTCTACACTGGTGGAAAATACGATGTGATGTCTGTGTTGGCCGAGGCCGATTTCCACAAACTTTTGAAATGAAACAAGTTGGTGTCAGAACCATTTAGCAGCATGCGAGCGTATGTTACAGACAGCTCTATGGAGAACTGTCTCATTTCATTTACATATACTGTACATATGCTTATCTCACGCCCATTACTCTATTCATCGCTTTCATATGTTGCAGACATTTTGTCGAGAAATGTCCGGTGGTGAAGCAAGTTGTCACAAATTACAATGTAAAACACAATTGTTCAGTAGTGCAGAAGTTACCCTGATCTATGTAAAGAATGCAGCAAATTACCATGAATAATCCACATGTTCTTATGTACATTACTGTATATACTGAATATTTCATTATTATTTTAGAATTTCCGACAGACGTCAACTCAGCGCTTCACCTACCAAGTCAAGAGAGTTAAAGATCAGATTTGCAATTGCTCTGCTGTTTGAATACAATTCATTTTTGCCTGTCATCAGTCATTTTAATGTTCCTCAATTAAATTATTTGATTGTTGAGAAATGGGTCTTTCACATGCAAATCACAGCTCTGTACATAACCTGCTACGGCTGCTGTCACATTACGATTTTGTTAAATCCGATGCTGTCCGATAAAAATTGGACAGCATCGGATCCGATTTAGCCCCCATGTTCTCCAATGGGGATCGGATCGGATGTGCACTTAATGGTATCCGATTTGCATCCGATCCGATTCTGTCCGATTTTTTTCAGGAGCCAAAATCAGAGACTGCTCCGATTTTGGTATCCGATTTAAAAATCGGATCGCATTGGATCCAATGCGATCCGATTAAAATAATATGTGAGTCTATGGGAGATCGGATCAGATAAAAAATCGGATCCGATATTCTGTATTGAGCATGCTCAATACCCTAGACCACTCCCAAAACCTCCCACAGCCCTTCCCCAGCCATTTAATTCGGATCCAATAAAAAATCGGATCGGATGGCATCCGATGCTGTCCGATTTTCATCGGACAGCATGGGATTTAACAAAATTGTAATGTGAAAGCAGCCTGACATAATCAATTGCACCTGGTCTTGTCTGAGATCCACACAAACAGAAAAAATATTTTGATATATATGTTATCAGCCATTTCTTAACAAAAAGCACTGTTTTAGTCATCTGACTACTGCAGACAATCACAAGCTTCACTGGTCCTGATGACATCTAGGTGACGTAGCTATCAATATCGGAGGCAGCACAATCCATGCTGGATTCACTGGGATAATGGACAGTGAATATGCCTCCATTTGTTATTTTACATTCATCCAAACTTAAAAAGAAAGTTTCAGAGTCAGACAATCCCTTTAACTATTCACAGCCATTAATACTACACAGCAACCTGACAATGACTTTAATGTTACATCACTTGGGGACAACTGTAGTAATATCTGACTAGACATGAGCGAACCTTTTGAAGTTCGGGCTCGGGTGGTGCGGGTGTAATTTTTGGCGCACTGTTTGTGACCCCTGAACTTGACCTGAACTTCAATGAATATCACTAATTGGCATTTCAGCTCTCCGTCCACATACAGCCAGCCATACGTAACACACTTCCGGGGTTGGGAGTCTTTTTTTTTTTTTAATTAATTTTGGACACACATTACACCCAAAAACTGTGCTTTTAAGCCTATAATGAGCCAATCAAACAATGCACGTGACTCGCACTGGGCCAAGCACCAACTGTACCCAACTACAGCGATGCTCGCTCCAGTGTTTGCAAATATAAAGTACCCGAACTTCTAACAGGTTTGCTCAACACCGGAAGGTTCGGCGAACCGAACCTTAAAAAGTTCGCTCATCTCTATATCTGACATCATAAAAATGTGTGATATCCTGAAGACTGAATTGTGTTTTATGTACGGCGACGAATAACTTGTTCTCAAAATATGGCTTTCACTGACTTTTATGTGTTGTTTCTAATTTAAAAGTCAAGAATGTTCCTATATACGAAATGAGAAAAACAACACACGGTAGTGTGAACCTAAGTGCAATGAAAATTGCTTATTTAGACAAAATGCAAAACACAGTCAATCAAGTCACACAGATGGCTGCACATATGCAACATGGCATCACTCGAAGATTTGTGATTACAAGCTTTCCATAGCAATGAATCCAACTGATAGTTGCTGATGTTTCTAGAACGGTTTAGACAGTTTTCATTATCATCTTTATGTTTCATTTTACAGAGATCTATAGAGATAGTCTGACTACAAACCTGTACAAGTAGAAAGTATGGCGGAAGAGGAAAGTTGGTAATAGAAATCTAATAAGTGATAAGGCTTCAGGGCACTAAGTGGCAGTATCAACCGACATGCTCCGGGCGGATTGCCCTATAGGCAGGTTCTTCCCCTGGTGGTGCTAATCCACAGCACAAGCAGTAGTAGACATATGAAGAAAGAGGCAGCACTCACTAGTATTGTGCAGCAATGGTCTCTTTAATCCAGCATATTCAAGGATTCATGACAGGGTGCAGGGAGGTGACCACGGAGGGCGGACGACGATGCCGTTTCGCAAGAAAATTTGCTTCTACTGGTCCGGTGTCACCGCTGCACAATACTGGTGAGTGCTGCCTCTTTCTTCATATATCTAATAGAAATCTAATAATTACCGTAATTTGTCATTGCCTATCTGAGGAGTAAATATAGCCATATCGAATTTACAGGAGTGTTACTAGCTATGCCATGAATTTATGATATGACTTTGTGTAGATATATTCTGCATAAAATTCACTAATCAAACAAGTCCTGACTGGCCAATCAGAACTAGAACACAGGATGGATCGCAACTAATAAACCATGTCTAACTGAAGCAGCCTAAAAACAGGGTTTTATACAGGGTAGTGTATATTCCTTTGATATAAATGACACCATGCTCAGGACACACGTGGAGAGTGAAGTGCAAATGTGTTAAAGATGAATGACTCCATCTCATATATCACCATATCATATGGCACCAGCTATTTTGGCTTATAAACTATGGTAATCACTCACAAAATCATGTGAATGTGTTTCTTACAACCCCCTTTGTTTCCTCACAGATGCCCCTGCATACCTTTGAAAAAGTGTTTAATACATGTCATTTGTGTGGTCAAGTTGTATGGACGAATCCAGATTTCGATCAGTGGTACCCTAGTCCATTCACGCCACCTCTTGTAGCTGACTGGAAGTGCTACTCACTGGTGACATACAAGGGAAACAGGTGCAAGACTTCAGACTTCAACAAAAACACTTTTTCACTGGTATGTAGGGGCACCGTGAGGATAAATCTAGGGTATGCAGGAACCTCATTCACATGATCTGAAATGTGATGGGCATAGTTTATAAAGCAAAAAACTGGTGACAGGTTTCCTTTAACATGTAGTGAGATTGCTGTGTATGATCTTCTAATATACACAGAATAGCATCAGAGTAATCTGACCTATTAAACCTGAATCATCTATACTTTAACTATAATGTCCCCTATACACATTAAACCAATATCACCTGAACCCATTGATATCGTCAGTCTGGGCTTAGTGCCCTATGTATATGTGACCTCCTGACCAGGGCTATGGAGTCGATTAGCCAAACCTCCGACTCCTCAATTTCACTGACTCAGACGCCCTCATACATGGCTCTTGTGTAAGTGATACATTTATTGTAGTACAATGTGAACATCAGGCTTTTAATCATTGTTGTGATATAATAATCAAGATATTTAGAAATAACATAATAATTCATAATAATAATGTTCAGCATATATTGCATTCAACAACTGTACCCAATTTATTCCATATTTTCGGAATCGGATACGGTCCATTTTATACCGAATCGGACTCCACCAAAATGGACTCAGACTCCACGACTCCACAGCCATGCTCCTGACCCTTCCATGACAGATGATGTCAGCAGGGAGAAGCATGCAGCACATTGCATTACTGATAGCCAGTCCTTTTGTTCTCCAGGAGATGAGCCGCAACCATTGGAGTCCGGTCAGAGGTGTAACTAGGTTTTCTGGCACCCGGGGCAAAGATTTATTTTGGCAGGCACACACTATGAGGTGTATATATGTATACATCAGGCAGGCACACACTATGAGGTGTGTATATGTATACATCAGGCAGGCACACTATGAGGTGTATATATGTATACATCAGGCAGGCACACACTATGAGGTATATAATATACCTCATAGTGTGTGCCTGCCTGATGTATACATATATACACCTCATAGTGTCATCAGGCAGGCACACTATGAAGTGTATATATGTATACATCAGGAAGGCACACTGTGAGGTGAATATATATATACATCAGGCAGGCACACACTATGAGGTATATAATATACCTCATAGTGTGTGCCTGCCTGATGTATACATATATACACTTCATGGTGTGAGTGTGCCTGCCTGATGTATTATATACACCTCATAACTCTCTCTCCCAGCCCAGGACAGACTCCCCCCCATGCCTTTAATTGAACAATTTAATCACACAAGTCACAAAAATCCAGGCAGGACGCTGGATGACTCAGTCAGGAGGAGGCAGGCATGACTCAGAGCAGCTCCTCTTCTTTTCTTCTCTCCGACTCCAATTGTACGCGCACGCTCACTGCGTGCGGCGCGGCGGGTGACGTCAGCCACAGCGCAACGTGACCCGGGGCCGGGGGTGGGAACTGCTGCCAGGGGGCGGACCAGCAGGGCAAGGGTTCAATTGTGCACGCGCAGCGCCGGCCGTGCATAATTTGCAGGGGCAGGGCGGAGCGGAGGAGATTAGCGCCAGCGCTGCAGAGCCGCCGGACGCCTGATGATGGCGCTGGCGCCCCCTCTGAGTTGCGCCCGGGGCAAAGGATCCAGCTGCACCCCCCTAGATACGCCACTGAGTCCGGTCATAATTCCTCCACATATTGAGCTGATATCTTTGTACTTATTCATATGTCTTTACTGCTTGGGATACCATGTTAACTATTGGCGGGCACAGAAAGAGGAGTCTATCTTTCAGAGGGAGAAAGACCAATTCTGACCAGTTCAAAACCCTTGAAGGAGAGAACCAAAGACAATGAGAAGTAAAACTGACTAAAATGTTTGAAATGCTGTTAATAAGTTTAAAACAGGTATTAACTGCATTTCTGTAAGTCTGGTATGAAAAGGATTCATAAGATAAACTCCTCAGCAACCATGTACAGCAAAGATTCCAAATATTTTTATTTTTTCGAATTACCAACTTTTTAGGCAGCATAAATCAATATAACACACATGCACTATACAGCCAGTATAACTCTGTAATCTCATATGCCACCAGACATTATACTCTTATATAAGCCAATATCCAAAAGGTCTATATAATATACAATATCAGTGGCGCAACTACTGTCCTCCGGGCCCCGGTGCAAGATTCACTCAGGGGCCCCCTAGGTGAGGACCGAGGGGGGGGGGGGGCTGGCGGTGCGGGCTGGATTAGAAGGGGGGGGAGGGTTCGGGGGGGTGCTGGCCGGTTGAGAACCAGGGGGGGGTGCGCGCAGTGCCGGCCGCACGATTACCTGCCTCCCAGCTGTTGTAGCTGTAAAGGGGCGGGCACTGCTGCGTGGCTGCAGGAAGTGACGGTGTCACTTCCCGTCCTCCCTCAGCTCATTTTCCGGCGCTATCGCGGTCGCGGCGGCCGGCTGGAGGCACGGGCAGCAGGGCCCCCCAGGGAGCTCGGGGCCCCCCCCAGGGGGCGGGCCCGGTCGCAGCCGCGACCGCTGCGACCGCAGTAGTTACGCCACTGTACAATATCTTTCAGATGGTACAACTCACCTTTACCACACACCACCATACAGCTTGTACAAAGTATACAGATGGTCAACTTATATATAACCATGACCTGCAATACCTGAAACACCACCATACAAATGGAAAATGCCAATATAATCATGCATACAGTACATTACCTAGTATACCACTGTATAGATGGAAAATGTCAATATTATCACTAGTAATGAGTAGCAAAGTATTCCTAATCGCTATACTTGTAACGAGTACTTTGTAATACCTGCGTTCTTGTCTGAACAGCAAGTCCAATGTTAGTCAATTAGTGAGTGGCTCCACACACATCCGGCTATAAAACAAGTATTTCCAGGACAGGGCAGGAGGGTGGACTTTTTTGTGTTTTCAATGCATAAAACACCTTGCTGTGCCCCTCAGAGACCCTAAGGCCCCCTTCACATCACAATTTTTTCCTGTCAGTGGGGATCCTGTTTTGTAGGACCCCCACGGACAGGACAGTTCCGGATGTGTACCTCTGGATGCCATTTCTGTGTCCGGATGCGTGCTTTTGACGGATCCGAACACAAACAGAGCTGGGAGGAGCCCGAGCCCGCAAAGCACAGGCAAGCAGGGCTGACTTTCACTTTCGCAATGTATATACATACATTTCGTAAGTGAAATAAAACAAAGCAATGGTTAAAAATAAGATAATATAAAATAAATGCTCACTTCTCCGGTGAGTGTCCCGTGATGTGCGGCATCCACCTCCAATGGCTGCAAGGACCTAAATCAGCTGACCGGGTGAGGCGGGGCAACCCGATCAGCAGATTGGTCACATGACCACATCAGCTAAGTGGTTTAAAACGCCCTCTCAGCTGATGCGGTCATGTGACCAATCAGCTGATCGGGTTGCCCTGCCCAGTCAGCTGATTAAGGTCCTTACAGCCATCGGAGGTGGATGCCGAAAATTGCGGGATACTCGCCGGAGAGGTGAGCATTTATTTTTTTTATTTTTAACCATTTCGTTCATTCATTAAAGGGGTTGTCCGGGCTTTTGCAATAATTAATATGTGTATCTAGGCTGCAAATTGTTGACAGTTTGCAATATACTTGCTGTCAAGATTTTGCAGGGTTGTCTAGATAACACATATTTGTGGCTGGCAGGGAACGTCTAGGGGGTGTGATTGTGCATGTAAATAGAGAACTGGTCGTTTCCTCCCAGTCTCCTACAATCACACCCCCTCCCCTATTCCCAGTATGGCCAGCCACCCCCAGGACATTACAGGCCCGCCCCCTCCCCACTCTCACTATGCCCGGCCATCCCATCCCCTAATGTCACCACCCACCCCCATTGTCCCCACTGCACTCACACACTGTACCGAATCGTCAGCTGTGAAGGAGATTCGGTACAGTGTAACAGTGCGGGAGGGACCGCTGCCAGAGTGTGCTGCTCACCCTGTCTGTGGGCTCTGTGCCTGGAGCCGGGTCCGCACTCTGCAGTTCCGGTGTCTGTGCTTGGAGCCCGGGACTCTGGGCTGCAGCCCGGTGTCTGTGCATGGAGCCCGGATCTCTGGGCTGGAGCCCGGTCTCTGTGCCTGGAGCCCGGGTATAGTGAGGACCGCTCCACCGGCTCCTGTACCATAGAGTGCGCAGGAACAGAGTTGGTGGAGCGGTCCTCACTATACCGCTGCCGCCTTTATTGTACCGGGAGGACTGGAGAGCAGACCTAGCACCGGGCTACAGGCACAGAGGCCGGGCTTCAGCCCAGAGACCCCGGCTCCAAGCACAGAGACCGGGCTGCAGCCCAGAGACCCGGGCTCCATGCACAGACGCCGGGCTGCAGCCCAGAGTCACGGGCTCCACGCACAGACACCGGGCGCAGGCACAGACACTGGAACTGCAGAGTGCGGACCCGGCTCCAGGCACAGAGCCCACAGACAGGGTGAGCAGCACACTCTGGCAGCGGTCCCTCCCGCACTGTTACACTGTACCGAATCTCCTTCACAGCTGAAGATTCGGTACAGTGTGTGAGTGCAGTGGGGACAATGGGGGTGGGTGGTGACATTAGGGGCTGGGATGGCCGGGCATAGTGAGAGTGGGGAGGGGGCGGGCCTGTAATGTCCTGGGGGTGGCTGGCCATACTGGGAATAGGGGAGGGGATGTGATTGTAGGAGACTGGGAGGAAATGACCAGTTCTCCATTTACATGCACAATCACACCCCCTAGACGTTCCCTGCCAGCCACAAATATGTGTTATCTAGACAACCCTGCAAAATCTTGACAGCAAGTATATTGCAAACTGTCAACAATTTGCAGCCTAGATACACATATTAATTATTGCAAAAGCCCGGACAACCCCTTTAAACTTTAGCAGTGTATGTAGATACACTGCTAAAGTGAAATTACACTTTACAGAGCAGTTTTTGTGTACTGAGCATGCTCAATACACTAAAATTGGATCCGGGAAACTATCCTGTTTTTTCCGGATCTCAGCTCCATAGGCCCCCATGTTATCTGAATCAGACAGCATCGGATCTGATGCTGTCCGATTCTGTCCAGTGCACCCAAAATCGGAGCAGTCTCGCGATTTTGGGGATGTGAAAAAGGCAGACACATTTGGATCCCTGCACACATGGATGGCTATTAAGCATCAATCCGTGCCCATACGTTCCCATAGGGACACATGGCAGCCAAATCGGAACCATGGCTGTTTTACAATGGTTAGCCACGGATCCACAAAAATCGTGATGTGAAGGGGGCCTTACATTCAATCTGCTCTCACTGAGGTGCCGTCTCCCTTTCTTTACTGATGGGAGCTGGCAATTTGTGTCAGATCGATAACGATCGACACATCACTCACAAGCACCAGCGATACTCGCCGAGTAATGAGTATCACAAATACTATATCCCCGTGCGACTAGTGAAGATTACACTCACTCAGCACTAATCACACATACAGTACAATACGTAACACACCACCGTATAGATGGAAAATGTCAATATCATCACACATACAGAAGAATACCTAGCGCTTCACCCTAGTGATGGAAAATGTCAATATCATCACACATACAGTACAATACGTAACACACCACCGTATAGATGGAAAATGTCAATATTATCACACATACAGAAGAATACCTAGCGCTCCACCCTAGTGATGGAAAATGTCAATATCATCACACATACAGTACAATACCTAGCACACCACCGTATATGTGAAAGAAGGCAATATCATACCACCTACAGAAGAATACCTAGAACTCCACCTTTGTGATGGAAAACGTAGAATACCTAGTACACCACCATTCATACTATATAATTTTACATACCACCATACATATAACCTCTATATAACCTACTTTGCTACTAATGTATACAAAGTTGTAGTACAGTATATTGGTATATGGTCTAGAAGAGTTACCATATACAATTACAATTCTCTTTTCCTACATGATCTTCCCATAGGCTTTATCAGGGAAGAACATTAATCTCAATTTTTCTACATCATCTCACCGCTACTGCTTTAGTGCCTAATGATTCCCAATGAGTCTAGCTAAGACTTGGATACACCTTGTTACTATCAAATATTTGATAACGTGGGTGAATGGCACATTATTGTAGTACTTTCACTTGACATTTTACCAATCTTTGAACTCGTTGACTCCATGTTTCCTTCCACTCTGATGAGCTGGGGCCAAGATTCCCAATGAACACTAATTAATTTTTATGACAAGACAGAAAGTTTCATATAATTGTCATTATCCCTGACTTCAGGATATGAGTCGCAAGAGCACATAAAGTCTCCAATCATGTCCAACAAATATTAATAAGGGACTAATTTCCTTAGTTACCACTTCAATGAATAATTAGACCTCTGGGCTACTATAAATAATGTATTAGATGGCATGCAGATTGTATGTATCCCTACAGGTCTGTGCATACATTATATCATTCGAGATAATTTCGAGGCAAAATATGACTTGCAAGTGACTTATATGCAAATGATCCTTTTCTTCTCCTGCCTGGGGATGGCACTGTGAGCTCCTCGATCAGTTAGCAAGAGTTAGAGGAAAAGACAAATATTTTTTTTCATCTGATTCCCTTTATACCATGAAGTATTCAATAATTCATTATTGTACAAAAAATCCAAACATCCTTTAAGCTATTGATGAGATGGTAAATGTAAGGCTTGCTACAATTACTTGCTCGCAGAAGTCAGGTTTGCTTTTCTCAGCTTTTCTCAGCAAAACAAAACAGAAACAAAGAAAATAAAAAAGAACTTGAAGCTAAAGCTGCTTGAGCATGGGCTCAAAAATATGTACACCTCATTAAAATGCAAATTGGATACTGCTAGCATTGTTTCTTGGAATGCATTCATTAGAGTTGCAGATTTTTATAGTTTAGTAATAAGAACAGGAGATGTTACATGTAACTTCTCATATATTCACTTTATTCCACAAATGTGGCTGGGATGAATTCCATGCCCTCCAGGATGTAAGTATAAAAGCAGTCTATGGACTGGTACAATTCATGTCTCCTGTCAAATCGCAATCCTTGGTCACATAAGATTCCTCAAGTCAGCACTCTGGACATCAAAGTGTGAATGTAATGTGGACTCTGGGGATGTCCTTGATGGATCTCAAAATACCTGAGTAATTGCGGTATCTTATTGATGGTTAACACATTCATAGTTTGCATATCTTTCACACTTGCTGTAATGGAAAGAAGCTCTCACGTCATTGTACGTACCCATTTTTAGTACTTCCAGCAGAAAATCTTCTGCAACTACCGGAGTGTTGGCAGTAAAAATGCTATGCTATAGGTTTTGACATGTTTTAGCATGAATTTTTGCCTGCGTTTCTGATGCGTTTTTTCTCCATTCCTTTGAATGGGTTAAAATACTGCAAAAAAAGGTAAAGAGTTGACATGCTGCAAAGTAAAGATGAGCGAACCTTTCAAGGTTCGGTTCAGTTCGCCAAATTTTCCAGTGTTGAGCAAACCTGTTCAGATTTGGAGTTCTGGTACTGTATGTTTGCAAAGCACTGGAGCGAGCATCGCTGTGGTTGGGTACACTTGGTGCTTGGCCCAGTGTGAGCCGCGTGCAGTGTTTCATTGTTTCGCACTGGCTTTAAAAGCAGTTTTTACAAAGAAAAAAAGGGGAGACAAAGTCACAAATGGGTCTTATTGTTTTACGGATAAGATAGTACCATCATAGGTGTATGTGCTCACCTGATCCAGTTGTGTTTCCCCACAACTGGTAAATTAGCTCAGACAGCTGCTGCTGGATCCGCACTCCCACGTAACAGTGGTGATGTATCCAACAAAAAGACAGAGAGAGATCGTGCTTTACTGCTCCGCGCTGCCGTCCTACCGTACCCGAATAAATGCCAGGGAAGCCAAGAGTATACAAGCTGCTTCTTTATTCCAGTCGTATTTCCATACAACGCGTTTTGGTACAATGGAATAAAGAAGCAGCTTATTTATTTATTCAGGTACTCCGAGATGGCAGTGCGGATGTTACCACCCTGGGTTCTGCCGCCCGTGCCCCCCGACCTGCTGCCCTTACTCCTTCGGCTCCTATCGCCTCTGTCCAGCCTCCAAGTTCCCAGGTGTCGTCCGTCCGCCGACGGCTCTGGCAGCCGCCGCCCACGGGTCGGTTGGGTAGCAACTTCCTTACCGTATGCCCCCGGGTACGCGCACTTGTCCCCAGCCGCAGGGGTCCAGCACCCTCTGCCTGAGCAACACTGCTCCTCTCACTTCCGGTACCACTGCTTGTGCACATGAAACTGTCTCCTAATCAGTTTCTGCTGGAGAGACTGCAGGGAGCTTGCTCCTCCCCTCAGCTAATCACCAGGTCTCTGTGTCCTTCCAATCAGGACTGCCCTGTTCTGATATAAACCGCCTGTTTTCAATCAGTCGGAGCCAGGGCAACTCTTCTCCCTAGTGGAGCTGCCACTTCTGGTCTGTCAGGTCGTTCCTTATTTGGTCTGTTACCTGAATTATCTGTGTTACTTCCTACAGATTCCTGCCCTGCCGGCTCCTTGCTGACCTCCGTGTTCCTGGCTGGTTTCCCAGATCTCTCCAAGCTGGTCTCTGTCTCAAGCCTGGCTCCGGATCCCCTGTGTTCCGGGCTCCCCGTGTTCCTGGACCCGTGTTCCTGGTTCCCCGTGTTCCTGGTTCCCTGTATTCTTGGTCCCCGTGTTCCCAGTTTCCCGTTACTTATTGTATCCCCGGTTGCTGTGTTGTTACCACGTCGCCTGGGGTCGGTTGAACACTCGTGTCCGCTGCATTGGCCCCTCCGAGGTTGGTACCGGCGGGATCCCTGTATAGGGGTTAAGCGCTCCGGGGCCTCCTTCGGTGGGTTTCTAGTGTTGCGACCTTGTGGCCCTCCCCAGGGACGGAGGGGTCTTGTGTTGTTGTTAATAAACCTGTTGACTCTACGGTACTTGTCTGCCTCTCTATCACCCGGTATCCGCATCCGCTTTATGCGGTCCAGTGGGTCCACGTGTGAGTCCGTCAGTAGGACGTGACAGCGGATCACTAAAGCACGATCTCTCTCTGGTCTTTTTCTTAAAAGCAGTTTTTGGGTGTGATGTGTGTCCAAAATTATTATGGGGAGAAAAAACGCCCTCCAACCACCGGAAGTGTTTTACTTATGACTGGCTCTATGTAGGTGGAGAGGTGAATCGCCAATCAGTGACTTCCATTGAGGTTTGGGATCACAAACAGTTAGCCAAAAAGTCTGCTGCACCATCTAAACTTCAAAAGGTTCGCATATGACTACTGCAGATATGAAACTGCTGCAAATCTGAAAGGAAGAAATCAGCAGCACATGCATGAGATTTCAGAAATTCATTTACTTTGCTGGTACACTAAAACTTTTTTTTTTTTCATAGCAAAAACACATTGTGTGAACATACTCTCATATGCTCTGATGAGATTCAGTAACGAACAAAAAAAAAGATAGACCATGCTTAAAATGAAAACCCAACAGAACTCATTGTAGTCAATAGTGTCCATTATATGAAGCATTATAAAATATTTTCAACTCACAACAGCTCCTACAACAAAGCTACAAGGGGTTCTCCTATTATATACGGTGATGGCATATTGATATGATGGGGGCATATTGCTGTACCACATTTACCATTTTTACCCTGCACAGTAGTGCTCCAGCCAACCTGCCGTATGGCCTAATCAAATAAATGAGGTTCACTACATCTCAAGGCACAGCAATGAAATGGTACTGTGCAGGGAAAATTCAGAAGGGGTTGATGTGCAACATCAGCGCTGTATCCCCTTCACTATCAAGAATTGGTGGGGGGGGGGGGGGGGTCCCAAAAATCAGACCTAGTGATGCGTCATCACTTTATAGGATTAGAAACCAATTCAGATTTGGATAATGGTTGGCCGACTAGTTCTTATCAGAGAGGTAGAGGCTGTACCTTCTTCTTTCACCTACCAGAATCAGTAACAGTTTCACTTTTCTAGGCAATAACTTATTATACATAGAAAATGTGACTAAAGATGAACCAAGCAGTAGTACACGTGCAATGGGTGAGGTCCTGTCAAAAAGCATTAGCAACGCTCATACCATACAAGACAGACATTGCCAGTGACTTGAAAGGTGAAGAAGGGGAATGGAAATGTCAATTGCAGGCTTCTGCTAAATGGCAGCCAGTGCCCGGGCGAGGTGTCTGCCTACCCATGTGCTGCTTGTCTCTATAAATCTATCACCCGAAAGGACATGGAACCTCAGGAGAGATGAATGTTCAGAGTCAAGAAGCTACATTGGGCTACATTGCTGATATCCCCAAGCAACGGCATGCTTGCTGTAAGCTGTCATAATGTGGACTTTACTGCAATCTGCCTTCTGTCAAACGTTATGGAAAACAGTGTAGCTTTGTGATTCTAACCAGCGAATGATGACATTTTAACTATTGAATCTTGCTAGGATTAAGTATTAATACAGCAAACAACAGCAAGATTTAGCAATGAGAGAGTTAAGTCCAAACCTATATTCCCCATTGACTGCGTCCAATTAGAATTCACAGAGGTTCCAGGTTAGAACTGTGGGAAGTCACCTTGTGGCAACGGCATTGATTTTTGAGACTCTGCCCCTCATTACACCAATGACCACTGCAAAGTTTACTTCTTATTGCAACTGCAAAGGCTACAATCAGTCTCCCTTGGGCTCACAGCCTTTAAAAAATATCTGGTCAGTTTATACATTAAACTTGTATGATGGGAGATTTTCCTGCATACACAAGTTATTGATGAAAAAAAAAGACAATGTGAAATGTATGTTCTAATTAATGACAGGATATCATATAAAACTGATTTACCGTTGATCAGTGAGGTGCTATCTTAAGTATCAGTTGTAATACAACCTGAAGAATAAAATAAAACAATGCTGTGTACACTGAGCATGTCAGCTCCAGGATATATAGAACCTCAATCACTCATCATGTATAACCTCCAGTGTCTAATTCTCCAGGGGGCTCACTGTTTTGTTATTTTGGAACATTGTGCCTGGTTTTCATTGTCATATATATACAAAACTTAAGTTGAACCTGTCTATAGTTTTTTAGCATATAAGTTGTGGCCACCACCAGTAAGGCCTTATATACAGTGTTCTGCAATGCTGTATGTAAGTCCCAAACCAATCTGCATAAGGCAAAAAAAAGAGTTTTTATTATACTCACCTGGGGGCAGTCTAGTTCGATGGGTGTCACAGGTTTCTGTCCAGCGCCTCCTTCCTTTTTGCGATCGCCATCCTCCTCTGCTTCATGTGTGTAGTTCGCTAGTGTTCTCTGACTATTCCCGTACCTGCGCGTTAAAGTACTTTGCTCTACCCTCAGCAGGGCAAAGAGAAGTGTGCATAGACAAGAGTGCAATCGAGGAGATTGTGCGGGTGACGTAGAACACATCGTCCACATGAGTAGAGGAGGACAGTGTTCGCAAGAAGTAAGGAGGCGTCGGACCAAGACCAGCAACACCCATCAGGCTGGACCGCCCTTCAGGTGAGTATAAGAAAATCTGTTTGTTTTTTTCCATTATGCAGATCGGCCTGAGGACTTCTATGTAACATTCCAAAATGCTGTATATAAAGCTTTACTGGTGGTGACCACTGCTTATATGCAAAAAAAAAAACTGCTGACAAGTACACTAAGTTCTGTACTTGTCATTCTTGCTCTTTTAACTTGCTCATCAAGAGTACTGACTTCTTAAAGGTGTTATCCAAGACTAAACTATTCATGAATTAACTGCAGAATCGGTCATCAACAGGAGACAAGTGTGGGTCCAGAACTTGGGACCTCCACCGATCAGTTGAAATCTGCTTTGGCAGCAAAGTGATATACTGAGCAGGACATAGCATTCCTGCCATTGCTTAATGGTTGTTGTTAGATACTGCCTTTTATTTCCCATTCACTTGTCGACATGCAGATAAAGCGCAGTACTCAGGAGTGGCCACAAAGCAATGAATGGGGCTGCTGTGTTCTGCACTGTACATCTTTCAGTTCAGCAGGTTTCAGCTCATCCTGAGGGTTGGACTCCTATTGATGACCTATCATACAAATAATTAAATTAGTTTCAATACCCAGTAATACTACTGTAAGTATCAATTAAGAACTTCAGAAGAAAACAGCAGCACTCCGAGATCCTTTATTCCATGAACTGCTTTATTTAAAAAAAGTTTACATCGGTGGGTACAGGGAAGGGAGGACGGAGGGACCACAGTGACCGTTTCGCGTGCTCTACACAGGACCCGCTGAGGCATGCAGAGCACGCAAAACTGTCACCGTCGTCCCGCCGTCCTCCCTTCCCTGCACCCACCGATGTAAACTTTTTTGGAATAAAGCTGTTCATGGAATAAAGGATCTCAGAGTGCCGCTGTTTTCTTCTGAAGTTCTTAATTGATCCCTGCATCTACAGCTGAGCAACCCAGATCCATGAATGCCTCTGCACACAGGACTTCAATGCAACAAGGTCAGTGCCCGATTTCTCTTCTCAACTGAGGCTACTTTCACACTACGATTTTGTAAAATCCGATGCAGTCCGATGAAAATCGGACAGCATCGGATGCTGAAAATCGGATGCCATCTGATGCCATCCGATCTGATTTTTTATCGGATCCGATTTAAATGGCTGTGGGAGGTTTTGGAGTGGTCTAGGGTATTGAGCATGCTCAATACAGAAAATCGGATCCGATATCAGATCCGATTTTCCATCCGATCCGATCCCCCAAGACTCCCATATTATTTTAATCGGATCGCATCGGATCACATCGGATCTGATGTGATCCGAATTTTGAATCGGATACCAAAATCGGAGCAGTCTCCGATTTTGGCTCCTGAAAAAAATCGGAACATCCCGATCCGATCCGATCCCCATTGGAGAACATGGGGGCTAAATCGATCCGATGCTGTCCGATTTTATCGGACAGAATCGGATTTAACAAAATCGTAGTGTGAAACCAGTCCTAAGTGTCTACTGTAACTAACAGTTTTAAGGGATTATCAAGTTATTTAACATAAACCTATTCTTAGCACCTCTGCAGATGAGCTGCTCAAGTGTCCCCAACGCATGTGCAGAGAAGGCATCCATGAACCAACCGGTAAACCAATGTAACAATGACAAAGGCTGCGCCACTCAACTCTAGCACTCAAACAGGTGCCATGGAAGAGTGCAGAGGGCTGGACCCCCACCCATCTAATATTGTTTGCCTATGCTAAGGGCAGGCCATCAATTTTGAATGGCTAGATAACCCCTTTTGGGTAAGCATGCATGCTCCCTGCACATTTCACTTACACAATCTTCTTCCTAACTCCTTAACCACATAACCTGCTTCTCTCCGTATCTACCCTGCAAATGTCATTCATGTCTTGTCCAGCTGCTGTGCTGAAAGCCTTTAACCAATGCAATCAAAGCGCAGAGATTGGGGATTACAGGAGGAAATTGCAAGCACAAATAAGGAATTAGAGTGCAAAGACGATACAATTTCCAAGATTGAAGTCTCCCACCTGGAAAATGAGCTGGATAACAATCTGTCCACATGACAACATTGTAGAAAGGATATAAAATAATCAACTCATCAGTGTAAATCAGAATTACAGTGAGCATGCTCTTATACAATTCCAGGTCCACTAATCTAAGTCGTTTCATAGAGAATAACATCTAGTCCAGCCGCTCTTTGCATATGTGATATGGCATTATGAACAGGACAGTGTGCGGCGCAGATCAGTGACCTCTGCTCCGCCATCACTATCTGCATATCATAAACACCCGCAACAAAATCCAAAGGTAAACATCATATTAAAAGGAGCTACAGGTCAGAAAGAAATGTGTTTTTCTACAACTTGTCACAGTAATTGTTTATCTGAGATTCAGTCACCCTAATGTAACCCTTAATTTACATTGAGTTATACATGAGAATGTCATGGTTTTCTTTCCCCAGGCTCGTACATTGGGAAGCTGGTGTCTCCTGATTTCACTAACAATAGACATGAAAGATCATTTCCTTCCTGTCTGAAAACTGTAGTCTCCAATGTACATTACATGCATCTAGTACATTCCAATTACTTCATATCCTGTGATGACTGTGGATACACATGGCGATCTACAATCGTGTAAAAATATTCATTACCCATGAACTTTTCTACGTTTTTTTTTCATTTTACACCCACAAGGCTTAAATGTATATTATTGGGATTTTATGTGATATACCAACAAGAGGTAGCAATTTGTGAAATATAAAGGATATATGGCTGTGTAAATATTGAAACAATATTAATCTGAAAAATGTGACGTCATTTGTATTCAGCCCTCCTGAGTCAATACTTTGTAAGACCACCTCTCACTGCAATTACTGCTGCAAGTCTTTTGGCGTATGTCTCTACCAGTTTTGCACATCTAGAGGCTGAAATGTTAGCCCATTCTTCTTTGCAAACTAGCTATAGCTCATTGAGGTTGGATGTGTCTGTAAACAACAATTTTCATTCACATACATGAATATACTTTGAACTAAACCATCAATTGCAGTTCTGACAGTATGTTTAGGGTATTTGTCGTGCTGGAATGTCTCAAGTCTTTTGAAGCCTCTAGCTGGCTTTCTTCCAGGGTTGCCCTGTATTTAGCTCCATCCATCTTTCCATCAACTAGGACCAGCTTACATGTCATCTGCTGAAGAGCATCCACACATCATGATACTGTCACCACCGTGTTTGACAGTGGGGATGGTGTTTTTAAGGTGATAGGCTGTTTTTTATTTCAACCACATAGTGTTTTGCATTTAACAATCTGTCGCATAGTTATAATGTCCTGCTAAAAAAAACCTTCATTTGCTGTATTAAAACAGAAAAAACACAATCCAGAAATGATATAGCACTGTAATGAGCCTCTCTTTCACAATATCATGGTGCTTTAGATTTCATAGCAAAAACTGGACTCACCACAACATAACCTATATTGACGGGTTAGTCTGACAGCATAATGTGGTGGGGGAACACAAGATTTCTCCTGTGTGTGGAGAAGTCTAGAGCATAAGATACTGGTATGATAGGCTGCACCATCCTCCAGACCACAAACTACATATGGATGGCTGTAGATTTTGATTTAGTTTTTGACATTTTTCTAGTATAAAACTGTTGAAAATTTACTTTTGGAAATTTTTCACAAAAATAAACTGCCGGCACTCCCTAACATGCAATGCGAACAGGTGCTGGCTGAACATAACGCAATATTACGAAAAGAACACAGATGTACTCTGTAATGCTAAGTCATGAAAAATGAACGTGGGAAATAGAACTGAAAAATAAAAATATGAGATATTTAGCATACACAAATAGCCATCCGTATATCTGCCCAGTAGCTACATATGGCCATTTGTGTTTGCCAAGTGTCTCATAATTTCATGATTAGTTTTTCCATGTTTTTCCATGTTTCCTCAGTTCCATTTCCCACATTCATGTTTTCATGACTAAAGCTGGTTACACACTGGCGTTTTTTTTTTAATCTGTAATCCCCCTGGATTCCCGTTGAAATTGTGAAAACTGATGCCACCGCATGGTGATCCGTCTCACAGATCAGTGATAGTACCAGTGCGGAGCAGACAGTCTCTTACAACTGTGTACCTGTTTCCGCCAGATCCGGGGACAAATGACATGCCCCTAGGGGGCTTGTCATTTGGAATTGCATTTTGGGCATGCACAGTTCCAAAACCCGGATCTGGGGGTTTGGATCGAAAACCCGGATGCAGGGCAAATGGGAAGAACTGGATGCAGCTGTAAGTTTATTCGGCCCCATTGAAAGACAATTGGGCCAAAAATGGATGCAGGGGCATACATGGATGGCGAAAAAGGCCAGAGTGAAACCAGCCTTAGCATTACAGAGTGCAACTGTTTCTTTTTGTAATATTGTGTTATGTTCAGTTTAGCACCTGTTTACATTGTATGTTAGTGAGTGTCGGCAGTTTATTTTTGTGTATGTTACGGGGTCATACCTTCTGTCTGTTACACCCCTCCCCTATAAGTGTCAGGTGGTTTTATACTTCACACAGCAGGATCCTACTCACGCATGCAAGAGGAGGTTTTTCAACTCAAACAGAGACATTATCTAGAGTATAGTGACGCAGTAAGGAGACACGCCTTGACATGGCTACTGGGCAGATATACAGATGGATATTTATGTATGCTAAGTGTCTCATATTTTCATTTTATGAATCTTGTATCTCCTGAAGAAGTGAGGGTTACTCACGAAACGCATCGAGATGAAATAAAGGATACTGGGATAAGATCTTGGACCCACTTGTTTTCTTGGTGAGGCAGCGCACGCAAAACTCCTATTCCCCCTGTTTTTTCCAATTGATTCAACAGGAGGTGCTGCAGCCGCTATATGCTTTCTGGGTGTTGTGACTTGGCACAACCGACAAAGGTGAGCACAATACATCCACAGGATCTCCTTGAAACACAGATAAGACCCTATTTGCGCTATTTCTTCCCCTTAGTGTGCATATAAAGAATTCTAAACATATAATACAAAGTGAATTCAAAAGTGAATTGAGCAAAGTAGGGCACATTTAGTTGTAATGTGGCTGGAACAATGCGAGTCACACACTTATGGTCACGTGACTGCTCACTCTCTCCAGTAATACCGGAGAATCCTGACAGTGTGCAAGCTCTATAGATTCAGAAGTCTGCAATCACACATAGACCAGACCAGATAACCCCTTTAATGCAATTGTAAAAGTTGGATAAACCCATTTAATGGGATGTATTTTAATCTTAACATCACTAGACACCTGTAGTTTCTATTTATGTTGGTGCTAATAAAGACGAACCCAGCACCAGGGGCGAGAAAGCTCCTGCACTGTACAATTCATTAAAAGCATAATAAATTATTAATCACATTATTTTTATGTGCACTCATTAATAAAGCAAAGCTAACAAGGAGTAAGAGACGACTATTTGACATCAGGCACTGGGACAATTCAAAGAACCAAACACAGGCTTAAACAGTTTTGCCTGAAGAAATTTTTAGATGCATGTGAGCATCAAAATGAAGAAAACTGAATTATTAAAAAAGGCTTTAAATTAAAATCATTCCGAGAGCAAACAGTGACTGAATGTGCAGTCTAATTGGTAATTTCTTTTTACATTTGTAAAACAGAATGTAGTTTATCAACCACGGCAAGTCTTCTAAATGCTGTGATGATGGTTCTCCGGCTACAGGCCTCTCTCATCCTGGGGGTCAATAATAAAAAAGGGAAAAAAAAAAACATTTTAAGAGAACATTTGATTCATCCCTCAAACTGGTAACAGGGATAGGACACAGATAAAGAGGGGATATGACATTAAGCTGACTTAGGGTTGGGGGGGGAGATGGTGTGAAAAACACTTTGTACAGGGGCATTGCTCTTAGCTACTCAACATTTCTTTAATAATATTGATATCTTTTAAGCAAAACCTCGCATCATACAGTTTTCAGGAATATATGTCTGCGTAGATGTGCAGATGGAGGTGGGTCCCCTACAGGAGACTTTCTTCTGCGATCAAGCTACATGGAAGGTCGTCTATTTGATCTATAAAAAATATTTAGCCGGGTGAGGTCTTTCGGAAGCCTGTATTCAAAAGGTAAACACTTCCAACTGATCACATATCAAACTGAGTTTTCTGTATCCAACCACTTGGAATGCCATCAATCCTGAAAATGGAAACCTACAAACCCTCAGGTAAACTAATTAATGAGGTTTCACCCAAAAATTGCATAATGACTAGTGATGAGCGAACCTTTTGAAGTCTGGGTTTGGGCAGTGCAGCTGAACTTTTTGGTTCATGACCCGGATCTTGACCCGAACCTCAATGGAAGTCACTGATTGGCAGTTCAGCTCTCCGCCCACATACACATCCAGCCATAAGAAAAAACAGGGGCGGGAGGGCAAGTTTTTGTTTGCCCACATTAATTTTGGACACACACTACACTGAAAAACTGTGCTTTTAAGCCCAGTGCAAACCAATCAAACACTGCATACGGACCACGCTGGTCCAAGCACCAACTATATCCGACCACAGCAATGCTTGCTCCAGTGTTTGATAACGTAAAGCACCCAAACTCCGAACCCAAACAGGATTGTTTAACACTGGGAAGCTCGGTGAGCCAAACCGAACCTTGAAAGGTTCACTCATCTCCAATAGTGACAAAGTAAATATTAATTTTTAGACAAACACTAATAAGCAATTGATTGATTTTTTATAGCATCAGCACTGATTATTTAAGATGGCAACTTTTCTAATTAACACATGAAACTTTGACATTTCTTCCTAGAGTTATGTTGCACATAAGTCTAGATCATAAGCCTATTTCTGATGCATCTTATTTGTTATTCCTGTATTTTGTGAAAATATTCCGTTTCGCCATAAATCTCCATATGAAAGAGTGGGAGGGTCAGTTGAGAAGAATTTAAGCAGAAAATTGACATTTTGTTTTGATGTTATCCATCACAAGGTTTTATACCGCTTCCATCAACAATAAAGCGCCACATATTCCTCATCTGAGATGATCATCTGAAAGTGAAGTTGAGAAAAGTAAGAAGCAGCTGCTCACATTTAAGACGACATGACCCAGATAAATATGGATGCATTCTTTTGTTTTGAGAGTTCTAATACATGCAATGTTTTTGTTCTCCAAAAAGTAGGTAATCCAGTAATGAATCAATAATTTTTGATAACAACTGAACAAAGAGATCATTGTACCTGTTGGACCAATGTCTGATATTTAGAGAAATCCATACAAAATCTGTATGTTTAAAAAAAAAAAAAAGATAGTTTTATCAAAAAGGAATAGGAATTGCAGCTAATATAGTAAGTACGTAGCATGTAATGCAATGCTCCTTGGAACTGTGTAATGTTTTATATCAACTTCAAAAGGCTTGAACTATGTCTAGGAAATGGAAATATGCATAAACGACAATTGTTCATTTTCGACAGTGAGCATGACTTAGAAATCACTGGAAATGCCCAGCAAACCTATAAAAACAACTTCTTCTTTTGCCTCAATGTCCTAAATACACTTATGTCAGCAATTAGCAGTAGCAGTGTTTCATTAATCCATCAGAGTTCTGATGTGGCACATTCTAAGACCAAGAGATAATGGGAAATCATTTGTGTAAAACCTCCGGATTAGCCTCTGATGTATCACCCTACTGGATGCCATTAGCAGTGGTGGTGTTAGCCCAGGATTAAAGCTCAAATCGTCAACTGTGCTAAGACTCTACAAGCAGTTTTATAAACTCGGCATGACACCCAAGTATCCAATGCAGATCATCACTGTGAGATGGCGTATGAAAATGATTTAGTCATATATAGAAAAAGAGAGGGAGCGTGAGACAGACAGAGAGGGGGGAATGCATACACCCATATTTATATGCAGTATATTATGTATGTATATCATGTATGCGTGTACATTATAGATATTGCAGCTCACAATACTGATGAACATTGAAACTGTAGCGCAAGGATGGAAAAATCCTGAAATTATTCAAACCGCAGGATGTATGCACATGTCAATGATAAAAAAATGGGAAAAAAAACTTCAAAACATCTTGACTTATTTATTATTGAGCATGAGCGCCATATGTAGAAATGCAGGTACTTTATTACCTTGGCTACTTGTCAAGCCCCAGGCTTTGGGGTACTCGGGTATCAGGCTCTAAGGGGTTAACGCTCCTGTGTCACGGCGAGTGGTGGTTGCGCATGATCCCGTGTCCTGGGGGACTTCTTTGAAAAAGGGGGTTATATTTACAGGGGATTTTATATACAGTTGTCGTGACGCCACCTGTAGTTTCTGGTGAGGAGTCACCAGCGCCGCCACAGTCTGCCGGAGGCAGATGGTAATGCGGCTAGTTGGCAATGTCCTCTACTGGTAGGGCTTGACCTCTGGGGGCAGTGTTCCTGGTAAGGGAACAAGTTCATGCAGAAGAAACACAGGCAGAAGCAAAGTCACTTTCTCCCGGGTACTTTACTGTTAACTGGAAGCAGCAGCAGTTACAGTTCACAGCTCAGCACTTTAGATGTTACAAAGACAGGTAGCTTAACGGGTAGCTGCAAGTGGATCCCAGGTCGTATGGTGGAACCCTTCGTGCACCTTTGTTAACTAACCCGTGTCCGTTTTTCCCCACTTTGGATCGATCTATACCCAGTAGCTCCGTGTAGGTAGTACCGGGAGTCCCCTCCCACGTTGGTGAGGAAGCAGGTAGACCTCTCCATTGGCAGGGTGCTGCGGCTGATGAACAAGCCACAGCAGCCGGTTGCCGACTGCAAGCTGGACTTGGCCAGTTCCTAGGTCTCGGCGTTCCCCTGGTTGGACTGGACTATCCCCTGGAGTATGGACGCTCCAGGCTGAGGATCTCCCTTTCTTTCTAGGGTCCGTACTTCTCTTGTCGGCCGCCCTCTTTCAGGACCTCTTCAAGGTCCCTTCTTCTCTCCTCCGGTGCGGCTTGTACCCGACCCGGTGTGACCTTCCGCCTCATTCCACTTAGTTGATCTTTCCTAATACCTTTCCTCTTCCTCCATTTCCTCCTGGTCCCTCATCCGAGAGACCCTAAGCTCAAAGACTTAGAGGCAAAGACAAAGACTTCCGTGTTCCCCCTAGAGGTGAATTTATTCCCTCTCGGGAAACCTCCCACCATAAACTAATGTGGGAGTGCTGGGAAAGGGTCCCACCTACCATCCTAGGGTCCACCTGCAGCTGGAGCATTTACACCTCTTTTACGGGTGTAATACTCCACTGTAACGCCTGCATTTGCGAGGCGCCACATACTCTTAGCCTGGGTTCACACTGGGCATCAGTTTTTGCAAAAGGCTCAAATACTGGATCCTTTTTTTAAAGGGTGTTTCTTGGCTGGTTTTTGACCCTCCTGTGCTGCTCTGCTTTTTTTGGACTTTTTCATTTTTTTCCCAAAAAATGTTAGAAAAAAACTGAGCAGGTTTTTTGTGCCTTTAAAAACCTGAGCAGTTTTCCCATAAGGCCTCATGTTAAAAAAACCTGAGCAGTTTTTACTACTGCACCCAAAAATGCTGCTAGCAGCGTTTTTGGGGTCCAGTTAAAAAATTGACACCTTTGCAGTCACATTTGAGTGCAGCATCAGTTTTTAGCATCAGGTTTTGGACTTAGAAAAATAAGTGCACAAAATGATGCAAAAACCTGATCCAAGGCTCAAGTGTAACCCTGGCCTTATTGTGATTATTAATGATTGAATGTTCTTGAAGTCTGACTACCCTTGGGCTGAAAACCATCAAGACCCACTGCTGGCAGTTCCCTTTGGAATTGCTAACCAATTACTTTTCTAAAGTAGTTAATTTGGACTAATGTGGAGACATTGCATAACACATTTAGGCCATGCAGGCTACTTACAGTAGCATTAATAAAATGCAGCATAGCATTCTTATATTTGATACTGGCTCCTGGAACACTGAAGAAATAACTGTACTGATCATTCATCCTATTGGTACCTCTCTTTACATTAAATGTAACTTTTTACATGTAACATTTATGTATATCAGGCCCCTTTCACATAGGCGTTTTATGAAAATGTGTCAGATGTGGCAGAATTATCGCATCTGCCGCATCTTCCGCCTAACGGCCACACTTGCGGCACAGCTGCGACGAGCCCCATGCATTGTCTATGGGGCTTGTGGTCAGGTGCGGTTCTGCTGGCTCCGGAACTTGTGGCAGTTGCAGCAGCAAAAAAACGCGGCCAGCATATGCCGCAACCAGCAGAACCGCACTTGCCGCACCTGACCACAAGCCTCATAGACAATGCATGGGGCTTGTCGCAGCTGAGCCGCAAGTGTGGCCGTTAGGCGGAAGATGCGGCAGATGCAGTAATTCTGCCACATCTACCGCATTTTCATAAAAACCCTATGTGAAAGGGGTCTTAGTTTGACTTTTATGCACATGAAGAACACACTTATTAACTCCATGTGTATATTAGTTAAACAGCTGGATGCTATGACAACCAATGTCAGACACATCTTGCCAAAAAAGGGTGTGGGATACAGAACATTTCTGATGTGGTTTTTAACCTCAGTGATTTGACTTCTATTAATTTACTAGAGGTCTGATTAACTCTAAAAACATGCAAAAAAAAAAAGAGTAAGGCTAGAGCTACAAGGCGACTGGACGCGTGACAACAAACTGCAAGAGAAAGAAAGAAAGAAAGAAAGAAAGAAAGAAAGGAAGGAAGAAAGAAATGATAATGTCTTTGAGCATATGCAGTAGAGACACAGCTGTGGTGACCTAGAAGGTTCACAGTATATGTTATGGGTTTTCTGCAGGTCAAAGGAGCAGAGCTTCCTACCGCGCGTATTCACAGGCTTCTGTCCTATTAACTTTCTAGGACAGGTGTCTGTCAGTGCAACAAGATGGCAGCCATTTGAATGTACTTTAGTGATTTAGTAATTTTTTTTTTATTTTATTTTGGTTTAATTCCCACACACTGCCTTTTAAAGTACAGTTATACAACAGTTATGTGAATTCACTCTAAGTTGTAAAGGGAAATCAGTCAGAGTTATGTAGGGGACAAGGTCCTTTTTATTGAAAAGTCTCTGAATTACAACTCGTTTCAAAGCACTCAGGTGCTGTTGATTTCATCCAACAGCTGGTCATCTCTTATACACTTATGATTGTGGGAACAAGTGTACCATGGAATGTTCTTTTTCAGTAATTGTGAAGAGTAAACAGGCTGTTGGTCCCCGATGAGTGAAGAATAAACTTGTTCACCGAGTGAAATGATGTTCGGTGGGCTTCATTGTTCTTGCCAGCACATTATTCTATGTAAAGAGGACCTATGTTGCCCAGGGCTTTGTAGTTGGAGTCGTGGAGTTGGAGTCCATTTTGGTGGAGTTAGAGTTGGTATGGACAAATGGACCAACTCCGACTCCTAAAATATATAATAAATTGGGTCCAGTAGTTCAATGCAGTATGTGCTGAATATTATTATTATGAATTATTATGCTTTATTTAAATAGCTTGATTCATTGTATCGTAATAATGATTAAAAGCCTGATGTTCACATTGTACTACGATAAATCTATCACTTAAACATGCGTGAAGTATGAGGTAGTCAGAGTCAGAGTTGTAGTCAGGGAAATGTCGGAGTCAGTGGTTTGGCTTACCGACTCCACAGCCCTGATACTGCCAAGAACAAATGTAGCCTATGTACAGTAAAAGATGTATTACTGATCGTTCTGTGCACACGCTCAATGCAGGTTGCCTGTCCACACAATCACTACGAGGACAACTCCATCTCATTCCCCATGTATGGCCCAATTAATATAAAAAAGCTCATACTCACCTCCTGTGCCGATGCTGCTCCAGTTGTGTCGGCACTTGCATTCCTGGGGCTCACGTGAGGTTGTAACATCACTCGAGCCCAATTACTGATGGCTTCTCTCTCCCCGTCTTTATGAGTAAATAACAGGAATGGCACCTGCATCCGAGGCAAGTATACATTTTTTTATTTAATGGGGCCACAAATGGAGAATGAGTAGGGGTTGTCCAAATAGTGGACAAACCTTTAAACGACTGCTGAAACAAGTTGCTGATCCGCAGTTGTTTAGAGACACCGTCGAATG
Organism: Allobates femoralis; assembly: GCA_033576535.1. Classification (NCBI taxonomy): domain Eukaryota; kingdom Metazoa; phylum Chordata; class Amphibia; order Anura; family Aromobatidae; genus Allobates; species Allobates femoralis. Next base: position 164,597,506 of record JARQOC010000005.1, on the reverse strand, counting down.
GTATAAACCTTTGGGAAACACATTTCCAAAGCAGTCTTCGTCTACCCTATCTTCATTGGAAAAACGTATGAACACAATCATGTAAAACAATAATATCAGATTATCTGAAAATCTCATCATTGTTTCTGTTCAGTTTTCTATGCATTATTTTAAACTCATTTATCTAACTGTGAGTGTATTATATAAATCCAGACACTCTAAAGTTATGCATTGTGGCTTCATCTCAAATAATAATATCTTGGTGTAAAGTTTCTAAAGAAAGTTCAGTAGAATGTGGTAAATAGAAAGAACAGAACAAAGTAGTGAATATAAAGTTGTAAAAGTTGAACACGACCAATGAGTCGAGGTATTTCTGAATGGAAAAACATACCGTAATCCTCAAAATAGGAGGCTTGTGGTTAAAAGTTCTTAGTTTATAATAAGACGTTATATAAGAAATTCAATACCTGGTTACAGAAGCAGAAAATATAAAAAATGACTTTACCCTTATTATTCTAAGAAAAACAGACATTATGACTAGTATCCTTTCTCTAAAGTCAGCCTCTCATATGCCAGAAGAGCAACCTTTTGGTATAGTTTGAGAAGTTTGGGTAGACATACCATTATACGCACTGCATAGAAAGCAGAAATGTATGTAAGGCTACTTTTACACTACCAGTTTCTCCAATCCGGCAGAGATCATGCTTTACTACCAGAACACGGATCAAAATGGATCCTGTTTTTACCTATTGACTTGTATTGGTGTCCAGTAGCATCCTTTTGCATCAAGTTTGTACCTGATCCTGTTTATTGACTAGTCATGCAATGAATTTTGTGGCAGTTAAAAAAAAAATGCATCCAACCAGATCCTGTATCGATTTTAATGCAAGTCAATGTGTGCTGGATCTGATTTTACCCACTCATGCAGGATCCGGTAAAACTGGATCGGGTATGCCTATTGAACATGCACGAAAACCAGTTAAATGAGTTAAACCAGTCAAGTTCATGTAAAAGACAGGACAATAACAGATTGAACCAGATGGTATTGTTGCGGTATTATGCCGGTTGCGGAAAAAAAACAGGAACAATTCCATCAGGTTCAGTCCATTAAGATCTAGTACTATAAGACACTGTGAAGGATTGCAGAACACCGGTAGTGTGAAAGGAGCCTAACTTTATAACAGTCCTTTTTCCCAGTTTATAGGTTGACCCTATTTGTGACTGGTTAATTGAGAAAAAGATTGGATAAATCCACTAAGGTAAAATATGATCCTTTGTGAAAGATAAGTTAAAAACAGCTTCATTAGCACAACAAGCCATGTCTGACGCGTTTCCAGCGCTTCCTGCACCGTAGTCATTTATATAGTAATGAAGCTATACAGAGTGCAAATTAAAACCACAGCAATGAGAAACCATGACACATTGATTATACCAAATATATTTTAATTCCTAAGGGAAGTTGCATTGGATCCTTAAATTAAATACAAAACTACCAAATGGTATACATTTTTGTAATGACACTATGTTATATTAGAATGTGTTTTATAATATGAATATTAATGCTTATATAGATGTTTTGATATAAATAAGGTGTCAGGGTTTGTCATACACGGTTTGTGGCTTTAAATTGCTCTTTGTATAGCTGTATTACCATATCTATGATTAAAGGGAACCTGTCACCCCAAATCACCTTTCTAACCTATTAATACCTGTCCCTGCAGCCTTACAATACATTCTAACACATCCCTGTTCTCACCTTTTTTACTAATCTACGAGTACAATAATGTAGTTAGCAAACTTACGAAATTCCTGTCACAGGGGCGTTCCTCCAAGCGATTTTGCGTCGCAGCGGTGACGTTGCAGGCGTGATATTGAAATCGTGCCCGAGCTCTGCACTGTATAATGACGCCCATTAGGGCATATTAGAGCGGTGAAGCAGGGGTAGAGCGGCACAGGGGACCCGCCTACCGGTCAAAATCGCTTGGAGGAACGCCCCTGTGACAGGAATTTGTAAGTTTGCTAACTACATTATTGTACTCGTAGATTAGTAAAAAAAAGTTGAGACAGGGATGTGTTAGAATGCATTGTAAGGCTGCAGGGACAGGTAGGTTAGAAATGTGATTTGGGGTGACAGGTTCCCTTTAACACTAGAAGTCCCAGAGGGGTCATTTGACCTTTTTAACATTGAAAACCAAGGTTCCTTTAAATTCCCGGGACTTCTATTGTTAAGGGGGCAGGAAGTGCCGGAAACGCGTCAGATGGCTTATTTGTGCCGCCGAAATTGTTTTTAACGTATCTTCGATAAAGAGTCACATTTTATCTAAGTGGATTTACCCAATCTTTTTTTTTTTTCATTTATCGTATTGCGTAATTGTGGGCAGCATAGTACCATGGGTTCCAACTATTTTCATTGCAGAACTGGACTATATATTCCATTGTGGTTTTTACCTAATATCCACTTTGTGATTAGCCATTACAGAAGATAGCTGTGCAATAGCACAATTGGCAAAGAAATGTGATAGCAGATTCACCATCATTGTTGTCCCACAATGGAACTGCATCAGGAGCTCCAATTGCTATTACACCTGCTTGTCTATGCATGCCATGCCGGGTATTCTGACAACACACTCTGCTGCTGCCTCGTTACTGCTGATCTGAGCCAGTAACAGAGTGCGCACTCACATTGCACAGATTGCACAGTGCACATCATGCTGAGGCTTGACCAGCCCCTGAAACGAGCATCACTGATGACACTTCGTTCCTGTGTCTGTAGTCCCGTGCCCATACCTGCTAACCTGTGTTTCATCAGAGGCTACACCTGTCTACATCTACTGTGCCGCCATTCCAGCCTGCACCTGTCTACACCTGCTGTGCTGCCATACCAGCCTGCACCTGTCTGTACCTGCCTTGCCTCATACCAAGTACCAAGCACCCCTGGGGCTGCACCTGACTGCTATTCACTAGCAAAGGCTATCCTCATCACCTGGGGTTCTAACAAACACTTGATGGTCATTCAACTTCATCCTCTAGGTGGCGATTGGCCCAGTGGGTCCAGGCCGCACCTACTCAGTGACTCTGTAAGAGCTGACCCTGGAGTACCAAGCCCACCTAGGGCTGCACCTGACTGCTACCCACTAGCAAAGGCTATCCTCATAACCTGGGGTTCCAGCAATCACTTAATGGTCGTTCAGTTTGATCCTCCAGGTGGCAATTGGCCCAGTGGGTCCGCTCCCGAACACTCACCGTGTGAGCGTTACACAGTGGGATTCTCAAACCAGTCATCAAAAAGAAAGAGAAAAAAAACAGAAAACCAATTAGTATAGTCAGAGAAAGTTGGGAATTTTTAATTCAGTATAATTAAAAACAGTTTGATTAGCGCACTAAATAGATACAGATTTAGGATGAAAATTACTTTAGACGTCGTACCTGTCTATTGAGAAGTTAATTTTCTAGTTCTTAATGAAAGAATATCTATCGTGCTAGGGGAACAACAATAGATGGAAAGGTGCTACAATTCTCAAAGTTAAATGGGTCAACACTGGTCAAGTCACGGGAGGTAAGTTAAAAAAGAGTTTACACATTTACATCAATTTGCAAAGAAGTTAAAGCACAAAATTCATCTAAATGATTATATGCTGAGCAGGTGAATAAAAAAGTCAAAAGTTATAAAAGATCATAAAGAAATAAATTAAACCATTTAAGTGGTGAAAGGTAAATTGCTGCTTTTCACATAAGTATGCTTTGTGAAAGACTATATAAAAGCCGTAAAACCAAGAAAGATGATGTTTACCGGCGACAAGAGGCAATAAGAAATAACAGCGTGTTCAAGGTTTTTTTGGTCATTAAAATCCGGTTTGACCTCTACAATTGCAAAAGATTAACAAGGCTATTTAGCATTTATAAAAATTTCAAGGCCTGTTCCTAGTCCTGTTTTCCAAATATACATTTTAGAAAGCACAAAATATGCACAAACAACAGCTGTGTGACAAAAACTAAAGGAAATAAGGTAAGCGATAACTCTGCATAACAGGCGATAAATCCGGGAGCCAATATAATTACGGTACTGTCCTCACCAGTGTTTGGAGGTCTAGGAGCAATCAAAGAAAACCATGCACCACACACCAAGGAATATCCAGAAGCTGGTGCGGGAATATAGTACTCTTGTGCTTTAAAATACAATATTCAAAGTGAACTAGTCACCTGTTTAGGGCATTATAAACTGTGCCCACCAACTTTAACATACTGTAATTGGGGTTACTTAACCCCTTTATATCTCCAGACTGGCCCCTGCATACCTCATAAATAAACTTTTAATGTGTCCGCGCAGTATGTTATTGAGGTCTTTGAGCACTGTGCGACTTTAATAGAGCACAGTGACCGCGCCACTACACAGCACGAGAGTTGTGAGTGACGTATGTCAATGACATACATACATTGGAGGGGCGGTGTTTTCAATGCAGCGGGGCGGGATTTCCATGAAGTGGAGTGGCGCTGACTGAAGTGTGCTGCAACCATCAGACTCTGAAGAACTTATTTATATACAGCACCGGATATAATAAAAGTGGTTTTATGAAGTATGCAAGGGTGAGTCTGGTGATATAAAGGGGTTACAGGAACCCCAATTACACCATGTTAAAGGTGGTGGGCACAGTTTATAACTCCCAAATCAGGTGACAGGTTCCCTTTAAACTTCTCCATTAGTTTCACATTGCATAATGTACTAAGAACCTGGCCTAACATATCATCCCTAGTATTACAACCTAGTAGTACCCCCTGTGGCCACAGCATTATTGGGTGGTAGGCCCACATCTGCAAATGCAATATTGTTCTACTCACTTAAAATACTACAAATTATGAGAAAATGCTGTGAAGACCTGTGAAGACTTGAGTCCTGCCGTCCCAGTAGGAGAATACAGATGACTTTATATTCCCTCATCGAGCTACAGTGGAATGCCGATCGCTCTATACTTTATAAATACAAGACGACTGGTAATCAATCCGACTAGTTCAATAGTCCACAAGATATATTATAGTAGAATTGACTTATGACTGAAAACATTACATATTAGCAATTTTAGCAAAACTTTTAAAACAACACTAAAGCTGGAGCTATACAAACTTTTTTGTTCTCAAAATAGTTAAGACATGTTTGTAAATTTTTTTATTTTTATAGTACTGCATTTTCTGCAATTATATGTAAATGTCCAGAGGTATTCAATTCAGCATGTAGAAACTAAAAGGCACTCGTTTTTATGTCATTGTAAGTTACTTTTAACAATCTTATACTGATGTAAGACAGGGAATGTGATATTAATTAAATGTAAGGACCAAGGAGTTGAAGATTTTGTCACAACTCTTTGTGCCTTAGGCCTAAATCAAGGAAGCCTGGGGCTAGATCACAGGATAACGTCATAGAGAGTGATGGAAGGTCAGGGAGCTCAAGGATAGCCATGGGCTCTCAGACCAAATGACCTGGAGGAGCCATGTACATTTATATATATATATATATATTATATATATATATACATACACACGGTATATATATATACAGTCAGTATGTATAAATATATTCTCTGTACCTACCAATATTTGATCTAGTACAGTGAGCTATATATATCACGCTGTGCGTGATCAAATATTGGTATATATACAATAAATATTTATACATACCGGCTATTAATTCCCTGCTGACATGAAGTGCATTGGTGGATATGAATTCCTAGGTAAAGGTAAGCAGTAGTCAGAAGTAACTGTCATTGTTACCATCCCACTATCTATACAGTCAACCTGTCACACACACGTAGGATGAGAAACCATAGTCTCTCTGTAGCCGTCCCTCCAACCCACTGGTTCCTGTAAAGACAAGCACTACAAATGAGCAGTCTCTAAAGGCATCTACACAGATTGGAATATCCCTAAAATAACTAGGAGATGACTGCTTGGGCATAGCTTCCTCATCGTCTATCAAGAGTTTCACATCCCTCCTAAGAAACCAGGGGAGAGATGGCAAAGCACAACATTCACAACAGGGCAAGAATACAGTGAATTATGTCACTAATTGTAGGTAGCAGGACAGTTCACACTTAAGCTTTCTCTCCAGCTAGGTATCCCAGAACTAATTCCTGTCACCAAGATTACTCATGAAGGTGGAGATGCCTGGGTCTCAAACCTCGCTAGACTCTTGGATATGACTCACCTAGATGTGTCCCCCCATTCAAGAGAGTGAAGGGGCAAGAGTGCAAGGAAACACACAGGAAACCCAGGTAAGGCAACAGATATAGAGGGCTCCAAGAACTTCTCCAGATGGAAGCTTTGCTGCTGCAAAAGTAACAACAGCAGCGAGCTCCTCCACAGGTAAGAATGCAAATTTTATATTCGGTACGGAGTGAGGCCAGGGGCAGTTAGATATAGTGGAAGGGAGAGACAATGAAAGCCAGCAGGTCCTTAATACTCAGCCAGCAGGTCCTTAACTCTTTCAGAAATAGAAGAGGACGTACATCAGAAAAGAAAACTAAGTCAGCTCTACAGAAGGCCTGAGTTCTATTAAATGCTGAGTCCTGCTGACACTAGGTCCAGAGGTCACATCAGGATGTGGCACAATCATGTCCGCGGACTGGTGTGCACTGCAGGGGGCAGCGGAGGTGACGTGCTTCCGCTCATTAGCCTCTTTAATATACACTGCACCCGCTGGCCATCACCTCAGTGATGAAGCAGCACTGAGAGATGGACAGGGGAGCGGGCGCATATGACATGTGCCTGCACTCACCCCAAATTTGTGCTGGATATGGGCCCCCATCACGCTATATGCTCCCCTGTGCTGGATATGGCCCCCCAACAGGCTATATGCCCCCTGTGCTGGATGTGTCCTTCCCACCATGCTATATGCTCACCTGTGATGGATGTGGCCCCACCATCGCACTATATGTACCCCTGCCGGCGCGTGCACACGTTAAAATAACAACCGCTGTTACTTACCCTCCGTCAATCACTCTGTGCTCCAGCTCCTCGATCTCTTTCTGCGTCTTTGCCGGCATTCAATCATGTGATCGGCACAGCACAGTGATGTCATCACTGTGCACCTCGGTGACGTGACTGGATGTCAGCACAGACACAGGAAGAGACTGAGTAGCTGAGAGCATGAAGCGAGTGACGGAGGATAAGTAATAGCAGTTGTTATTTTAATGTGTGCATATCGGCAGGGGGACATATGGTGTGATGGGGGGGTAAAATCCAACACGGGGTGCTAATGTGCCACTCCAAGGGGCTAATGTGCCAGTACAAGAAGGCTAATGTGCCAGCCCAAGGGGGCTAATGTGCCAGCCCAAGGACATATTCATAATGTGAGGTCTGTATCTCAGGATGAGAGACACATGTCATTTGTAAGACGGACACTGGCATTATAAGACGTGCTCCATTTAACATAAAAATTATTTTTTTTCCTTCACCAGATTTGGGATGCGTCTTATAATTAGGTGCGTCTTATAAAGTGAAAAATACAGCATATATACAATGCCTCAAAAATATATTGATTCCCTGTGAACATTTTCACATTAAATCCACAAACTTAACTGTATTTTATTAGGATTTTATATAATATACCAACATAAAATAGCAAGTACGTGCAGAAGTGGATAATACACACCAGTATAAAGATAGTGGGGCCATTCTTCATCAATGAAACCTCAATGCCACTGGATAACTGAAATTGCTACATGATTCAGATATCCAGTGGCACTGAGGTTTCCATTGATGAAGAATGGCCCCAAGATATTTGTACCCCATATACCACACCATACCATCAATTTTTGTGTTCCAACAGTCTTGGAGGGATCTATCCACTGTGGGGTAGTGTCAGACCAATAGCGGTGGTTTTGTTTGTTAACTTCACCATTCACAAAAAAGTTTGCCTCATCACTCATCTGAAGGCAATTGTCTAATATACGAGATATGCAGCATCTGAAATAAAGGATACTGGAAGCCTGTGCTAGCATTTCTTCTGCGGTGTTGCTATCAGTATGTCAAGAGTGGGGGGAAGAGGATTGCATTGACAATCCAACACAGTGGGCAGCACTTTGAACACATTTTATAAATGGTCATAAACGTGTACATAACTCATGAAAGAATAAAGTTACATTAAAATCAAGCACACCATTGTTTTTCTTATGAAATTCTCAATAGGTTTGATGTGTCACATGACCCTCTTCCCATTGAAAAAAGAGTTGGATCCAAAATCGCCGACTTCAAGATGGCCGCCATGGTCACCACCCATCTGGAAAAGATTTCCTCCTCCCATATACTAATGTGTCATAAACAGGAAGTTGATATCACCAACCATTCCCATTTTATTTAGATGCAGCCATATAAATGGCCCACCCTGTATATATATAGAGAGACTGAAGAGATTATATTTGTTCATGCATCTGTCGTTACTATTTTCATTAGGATTTGTGTTACTAAAGTGAACTCATTGTAGTGCAATTTTCAGTGAGCCTTCTAATTCTTGGAATTTTTCACTAGATTTTTTTAATTAATTTACTGTGGTATAGGTTGAAAAGAAGAAAGCCTTTTCTTACAAAGAAAAAAACCTAAGCTCGGCTATATTTTCCTTAAACCTTCATTAAGTTTTCTAAAAGCATGTTGCAAAATGTTTTCCTATGTTCTGATGAAATCAAGGTTGAATTTATCTTGCCATAATTCCAGATAGTAGGTTTCGTGAAAAGTCAACAATGTGCATCATCAAAAGAACATCATCCCCACTGTGAAGCATAGTGGAGGCAGCATTACACTTTGGGGCTGTTTTTTTTGGCAGCCATAACTGGGTCTGTAGTCATAGTGGAGGGAGTTACTAAAAGATACCAATATCAGTCAATTTTGCAAAAAAACTATCATGCCTCTGGTAAAAAACTGATAAAGAGGAAGTTCACCTTTCAGCATCAAAAAACCCTAAGCATACATTTAAAACAACATAATAAAGGCTTTGCCTGGATACGTTCAGAGCTTTGAAATGACCAATTGAGCGCTCAGACCTGAATCTAATAGAAAATATGTAGTTGACAAAGGGCTGTACACACTAGATGTCCTCACAATCTGACGGATTTGGAGCACTACTGTAATAACTAGTGGACAAAACTGTAAATTCTTGATATGCAAAACAGATAGCTTCCTACCCATGAAGACAGAACATTGTCACAAATTTAAATGGTATTTCAACAAAATATCTAAAAGGTGTACATATTTACGCATCAACATTATTTTAGTTCTTTATTTTTCTTTTTCTGATATACTGTATTTCAGTTTCTTTTTAAATTGAATTGTACAGAATATAAGTGACATTAAAGATGCAAAAAGTTCTGAAACAATACTTCTAACATGACAAAAATCTGACATTTTAATAAGAGTCTGTAAACGTTTTAAATCCATTGTACATGTGTTCTAAATAGGGAAATATAAATAAACAGTGGACCGACATCTCTGGCAGTGCCTCTCTTTTGATACCAAGGGATTCAGCATGGTAAAATTCTATGTTCCTAAAAATGTTTTCACCCAGCACTGGACAAATGCCCATTAGGTGAAAATATGATTGTCCCGCAGTAGTAGGAGATAACAGGAGGACCAGGAACTCATAGTCTGTCTCTAAGGCTAGAGAGCTCTAGCTGTCCCTTGTCCCAAAGATACCTCTGATGGTGAAGATGTCTGAGCACCCAACATTGCCCTGCTTTTGGTCAGCCCTGATCTAACACCCCCTCTCCCCCACACCAAGGCAGGACCAGAACATAAGTGGTAAAACCTCACAAAAGTAGACAAACGAAAAATAAAGACTAAACTAACAGCAATCTCACACAGAGGTCTAAGACAGAATGCGAGCAGGGGGAAAGAAAAAGCAAGAAGGGAGTAACCAGACGACGAGAGGATTTCCACAGCACACCAAACAGCATTCAATAGGTTTCCAGAATCAGGGTCACTGCAGCAAAAGGACCAGTATCATAAAAGTTACAGTTGGCATGGAAAGAGAGATTACACCATCTTAAACGGGCAGGGAGTAACTGTGATAGGTCTCCCAGAACTTGACATCCCAAAGTTACCAGCCGGCTAGCAGAGATTAAGTCCTGCTAGTCCAAAAACTAATGAGAACACAGCAGGTCGACAAACTAGCCTAACTGTGCATCTCAGAAGTACAAGGGAAAGCACAGTGTACAGTGTCAAGAGTCTCTAGACCGAACAGCACCAATTGCTGGCATGACATTTGGTGAGTTTTGAGCCAAAAACCATGTGACAACAATACATTAGACCATTGGTTAGTCTGGCTTCAATTGGTATGCTTTGCCAACAGTCATGCAATTTATGTGGCTAACTTATCTGCTTATTCACACTAGAATACTAGATACACAGACTGCAAAGAATTACACAGCCTGAATACTGTCATATTGACATGGGATTCTGTGTATTCTGAAACATTTCCTGAACAGTCTTCAAAGACAAACAAACGATGATTTTGATACAACTGAATTTATGGCAGTAATTTAGGCAGCAACTATCTTGCCCAACTTTTCATACACAGAAGACCTTGCTCTGCTAAATGCCCCAGTGTTCTCTGTAGGAAAATCATCCAAACGTCTCTGGAGGTGGCTTATCTCATACGGAAAAAAAGAACAACAGTCCTTAAAGATGTTTTCCACCACTTGGAAAGTGACCTCTTATTCTCCATATTTGCTCCCGTTAAAATACAAACACTTATACTCACCTACTGTGTCAGCGCAGTTCCAGTGGTGTTGCACTTGCTCTAATAGGGCTATGTAAGGTTATTACGTCACGCGATCTCTGTGACAAATCGAGCGTTCACCTCACTGTCCCCATCTTCAGATGTATGAAACAGCAATAAGAAGTGAGCAGCCAGCCACTGCTCTTGCTTTCTCTTGATTACTTTTTTTGTCCAAAGGCCGGGACAGTGAAGCCAGTGTTCATTGGGTGCAGGGCTTGTGTGAGGTAACAGCATTATGTGAGAGCCAGGAAAACAAATGTCAAAAACGCTGGAATGACGTAGACATAGGAGGCGAGTATAAGCTTTTTCATTTCAATGGGGAAACACATGAGAAATCAGAAGAGGTTGTGAAACTACTGGACAACCCTTGTAATCAAACATGCCAGAGCCTTATCTCTCATCTCTGGGTCCTCCATGCACATTAAACTGTTGACTGCTGAGCTGTGGAGTGGGAGTCGTGGTTGGAGCCCATTTTGGCGGAGTCGGAGTTAGAGCTGGTAGAAAATGGACCGACTCCGGCTCCTACAATATGTAATAAATTGGGTACAATAGATGCAGAATATGCTAAATATTATTTTGAATTATTATTATGTTCTATCTAAATATCTTGATTATTGTATCATAATAATGATGAAAGCCTGATGTTCCCATTGTACTACGATAAATTTATCACTTAATCATGAGCCATATATGAAGGAGTCGGAGAAGAAGGAGTTGGAGTCGAAGTCCGGGAAATTCAGGAGTAGGAGTCGGTTGTTTGATGTATCGACTCCACAGCCCTGGTTGACTGAAGCAGTCAATATCACAGGGTTTGGTGGATGGGAGTCTGATGTGTAATGGTGGTCTTAAGTCTCACTGTAACCATAGTCAGGTCAATGTAGATGTTGTTACAGAAAGGCTAATTGGTATTCAAAAATAAATATAAAACTTTACACAGTAGTTGAAAAAAAGCTTTTTTATTGCCTTCTAGCCCCAGGGATTTCATGTGAGAACACATTAATTAAAGTTCTGAATTACTACTAAACTGCTGATAATGTGTTGGTGTTGTGGAAATCATTACACGTTGTTCTTTATCCAGCAAGGCAGGATGATCATGTATTTGCTTTCTACATTTATAAATGCCCCCTGGAGGAATAATTGATTTTAAACCAAAATAAAAATTCTCTTGGTGTTTGGCCTTCTGTGAATCATGCTTTTAGATTATTTCCAGACTTCAGCATCAAGACATTCTAACATCCCTGAATTATTAATTCACCAGTGTTTGCACCACTCCCAAAACACCAGTGGAGGCCAATACGTTTCAGCTACTTGATGTTCTATCTTCTTAAGTGACTAAAGAGACTGCAAAGCACCCCATTGCTTACGCCTGACATCTCAGCGCCATTAGCGCTAAAGACCTCCCTATTCTTACTGCTGCATAAATCCTTGGAGAGCCTCAGGACTGTTTCATGCTTGAAAGCAACTGTTAAGAATTTGACAACAACCAAACGGTTCCTATTTAATCCTTCTCCCAAGGTAAAAAGAATTATAGGTAAACATATGCCTTCATTATTTGCCTTGCTGCTTCTCAATACCCAATCCCACACACAATTGCAAGACAAGGATTAAATGCAATTGCTTGTATATTTCAAAGCTATTTCTTTCCAGTATGGTAAACGTTTAATAAGAGTGACAGGGGCCGAAAGCAAGTGGCTGTGCCTTATGAAACTGGCAACCACGGTTATACTAAACTGACTTTGATTTAGATAGCGGTAAAGAATGAAAAAAAGGATCTTGTTTCACAGCAAAATGCTGGGGCCCAGAACAAGGTGATGAAAAAGATAATATGCATGACAATGTATCCTACCAAACTGCTGCTAAGGCTGCTTTCACATAACGATTTCCGGTCATCCGATTGTATCCGTTCCAAAACGGATACAATCGATCCGAAATCGGACCCCATGTTCCCCTATGGGAATTGGATTGTGCCACTATTAGCATCCGATTTTGGCACCATCCGATCCCATCCGATGTAATCACGGGCACAAAATCGCAGCCTGCTACGATTTTGTGTCCGTGACTCATATCGGACAGCCTCGGATCACTGCTGATCCGAGGCTGATCCTAGTGCCCACAACATGGGAGCCTATGGACATCGGATCCGAGCTCACCTCGGATCCGATGTCGGCTCCGTACTCCCTGCTTCTGCTCCTCCATCTTCTGCCCTCTCCTATTCTATATGCTGTGCCCCCGCTATTCTATTTTGTGTCCCCGCTGTTCTATCCTCCTCTATCCCTATCCTGTCCCCTGTCCTCTCTCTGTGTGTAAAAAAATAAAAAAAACCTCCTCCCAGAGGATACATCACCTGTCACCGGCTCCAACGCTGCACACGATCAGGACTGAAGAGCCTGTGATGATGTAAGAGACCCGGTCAGCTGACCGGGTCATGTGACTCTGACATCATCACAGGTCCTTCAGTCCTGATCGTGTGCAGCGTTGGAGCCGGTGACAGGTGATGTATCCTCCGGGAGGAGTTTTTTTTATTTTTTTACACACAGGGAGAGACAGGGAAAAGGACAGGGACAGGATAGGGATAGAGGAGGATAGAATAGCGGGGGCACAGCAAAGAATAGCGGGGGGACAGAGTAGCATAGGAGAGGGAAGAAGATGGAGGAGGCAGGAGTAGGGAGAGACAGGGGACCGCAGGATCCACACGGATCCTGCAGATCGGATGGCTATTTGCCATCCGATTGCAGGGATCCGTATGCATCCGTGCCTGTCCGTGGGGTCCCCCTTCAAAGTCGGATCCCACGGACAGGCACAAAATCGTTATGTGAAACCAGCCTGAGAGTTATTCTGCAGGTGAACCGCCTTTCAGCACCTGGCGAGTTTCTTTTTTTTTTTTGCACTTTCAGTTTTGTTCCTCACTTTCTTTCAAGAGCCATAACTTTTTTTGTTCTGAATGACACCAATCATTTTATCACAAATTATACTGGGAAACAGCAAAAAGAGAAAAAATCTGAGTGGGATAAAATGGTGACCAACCTTCCCCCCATTGCCTCCCCTGCAATTATGCTGTTTGTTTTTAGGCTTTATTTTTAAGGCTGTGTGCAATTGATCCTTAGGCACTGCGTGTTAGAATCAGTGCCTCAGGACCAGCGGGAACCTGCGGGTCAATGCAGGGAGACCACAGCTGCCCTGTACTCACCATCTGCTGCGGTGGGTGTAGGGCGGCTCCTTCCTGCGTTCACCCGATGGTTATCTCTTCCAACTCTGCAGCTTGAAATTAACATGATGCACAGGTGCGGAAGTCCAGAAACCCGCACTGCAGCTGAACACAAGCTGGGGTTGGGAGGAACATAGTGGGCATGGGATTTCTTGAAATTTCATTGACTATGCTTGTACTCTACAACGCAGCATTTTGGCCGCCATGGGGACTTTCATTTGGACGTTGGCTATTATGGTAACCCAAAAGCTCCCCAGTGTTGCTGCCATTACAGTAATATGGCTACTGTACACACAGCCAGTGTCTGCCCTGAATGTACTAACATTATCTCCCGAGTCTGCTCCATACACCCAACACATGACGACTAGTGATGAGCAAGTAGCGTAATCTTCGCACTCGTTATACTCGTTACAAGTACTTTTGAACACTTTCATATTTGTCTGAATAGTGAGTACAATGTAAGTTAGTGAGTGATTGGCTCCGCCCACATACATCCGGCTATAAAAGGAGTATTTCCGAGACAGAGCGGGAGGTTGGGCTTTTTCACATTTGAACTGCATAAAACACTTTGCAGTGCCCCCCAGAGAGACCCTAACATTCAATCTGCTCTCCCTGAGGTGCCAGCTCACTTTATGTAGTGAAGGGAGCTGTCAACTTGTCAACTTGTGTCAGATCGATAATGATAGACGCATCACTCACGAGCACCAGCGATACTCGCTAAGTAACGAGTATCGCAAATACCGTACTATCCGTGCGAGTAGCAAATAGTAACGATTACACTCGCTCATCACTACTTGCAGCCAATGATGAAAATGTACATCACTGGTCATTAAGTGGTTGCTAGGTCAGTATGCAAGTAAAGGTCTCCAACACACTTTTAACTAACACCAGCACTGTGCCAAACTATGACTGTTAGTCGAGCATGCCTGTGAATAGTAGGATCGAGTGAGAAAGCTATGACTGAACGAGTGTTTGGATAATAGCTTTCTGACATATATGGCCAGCTTTCACAGTAAAGACTATATATATTATCTCCATGATGTTCTCCACATATTTTCATTCGGGCAATATGTTAAAGAATGAAGAAGTGTATTACTCATATTTAGCAGTCCATTTAGAAAAGGGTTCTTACTTCAGTCAAATAGAAAATCGATTCACAGTAGCAAAAAATGATTTGCCATGTTTCTCTCGTCCTAGTCTCACGTGACATGACCTTGTGGCAGGACAAGCCCTATTCCTCATATTGACGTGGACAAGCTGAGCACTGAAGACATTTAGATCTAACCAGAAAAGATATGTCTCCGTTATAAAGTACGGCAGACACTGTGGTGATTAACAAAAACAAAATGCAAGTACTGGGTAATCCTGAGAAATTATCCCAAATTTGTGATGAATCTCTGATTCCAAATTTAAGTGGTAAATCCTTTGTGTTAATCACAAGTGATATTATATTTAAATATATTGAACACAATAATTTTTAAGTGCTAGAAAGAGGGGAACATATATATGCCTTAGTTGCCAAAATTGTAATTCAGTAAGTAAAGGTGAGGCGGTTTTACCAACATCCAATGAATCGCAAAAATATTAAGGTTTTCTGTTTTTTTAACGTGAAACTGAAAAATGTTATCTATTATTTAAAAGGCATCAACCACCAGGATTATAACATAAAGTAAAGGCAGCGCCATACAGGCGCTAGATGGTGAATAAAATCATACCTTCATTTTTCTGATTGTATGGTTGATTGCAGAAATACGTTTCATCAATGAGTGCATTGGTTGAATGGTGCGTGCATCGAGGAGGGACTATGTAGGTTGGGTCCTCTGTACATCTTCCTCCTCCTGTGTCCTTCTGGCTTGCCACCCTTTATTTAAATTTTGCCCCACTCTACCATCGCCACTGCTGGCAACGCCTGTGCATTGCTATTGTACTGGTGTTAACTGCAGTCAGAACATGCATGTACCGCGATCTCTGGCTCCATTTTACAGTGCTGAAGACACTGTGGAGAGGACTATGAGCATTAAGGTCGAGTGAGAAGATGAAAAACAAAATTCAATCTGCGCATGTGCCGATGCTGCTCATATTCATCTCCATTGTTTCCTTAGTAAAATGGCGCTGGAGATTGCGGTACACGCATGCGCTGATTCCAATGCCATTTTAATGATGACACATTACAATAGCAATGTGCACATGTCATCAGCAGCAGTTATGGTGGCACAGAGTGAAATTTACATAGCAAGAAGATATACAGACGACCCGACCTACACAGTCCCGCCTCGCTGCACGCACCACTCAACAAATGCACTAATTTCGGCAACTTTGATAAAAACTTATTTCTGCAATTAAACATACAATCAAAAAAATGAAGGTATGATTTGATTCCTCATCCAGGGCTTGTATGGTGCTGCATTTACTTTATACATTAAAATCCTGGTGGTTGGTTTCCTTTAAAGGGTCTTCTTTTGAACTTGCTTATATAGAACAAACTTTACAGCCAATTAAAAGTAGACTCAATGATTGCCTATCAAATCATTTAGGCAACAAGGAAAATGTGAGTGTAGGGGCAATTTTGATAAACCAAAATTTGGTAACACATCTGTAGCTAAACCTTTCAATGAATACTGCCTCAACGACTACACTCACAGGTTTTAGAAAAAGTTGAATCATCCGCTGACGAGGGAGCAAATAAGAGAAGATTATTGAAGCTTGAAGTATATTTAATAACGAAATTGGATAACATGCAAACAAATGGGGTGACTGAGTACTGCAATTTTGGTATTTCTGCATGAATGCTTCTCAGACAAAGTCATATTGTATTATTGGTTTAATCTTTTATTGCATTATAACTAATATATGTATTTAATGTATCTATAGGAACTTGTATATATATTCAGTGCTTAGTCAATCCACGCACACATGAGGAAATTGGTTTGTCCTCTTGAAACATCGCATCACTTGGAAAATCAGTGTTTGCCACTGAGGATCCAGGTTTTGTTTGAAAAAAGTAAGAACCCTGTTCTGAATGATCTACTAAATATGTATAATCAGCTTCTTCATGCATGAATACATTGCCTAGGTATACAAATATACATGGAGATTTTTGTTTATCGTGTTTGTGGTGTAGTCCGAGAACAGGATTTTTCATGGCTGTGTGTGGTCATCACCATATGAATGCTGCTTACCTCCATGATGTAACATTTTCATACCTGTACCTCTCGTATTTTAATTTCCAATTATAAACCTCTAGAATCTGAGTCCTTAAACAGCCAATATATATGTAAATGTAACCCAACTACAAGATTAAAACCTGCATCTTCTCAGCAGACTCACGTTCTGGCTATAAATGCCAGGTTAATGTATATGTCCATAATTCATTAGTTAATTGATTTTAAGTTGAGAAACAAATATTACAAAGTTAGATACATATAATTGAGTAATATAATTGATTTCTATGCTTAGCATATGTAAGTTATTATTAAAGGAACCTGTCATGTGCAAAAGTGGTATTTACCTGCGGCCGTAAAGCTAATCTATAACTAAATACCGTTCCAATCATATCTGGCTGTCTAATATTACGTTTATCTTAAGTAAGAAAATAAAGTTATATTCGTCCTGAAGACGCTCCTTTTCAGTTATCTGGGCTGACAGACGAAGTGAAAAGACAGCACTAAGTACAGAACAGTGCATGTAAGTACAGCCATTGGTCCGCAAGTGACATCCATTTAATGGGTGTTGGGCAGAGCTCAAGGATCAGCGGGCATGAATACACTACTCAGGATCAGCGGGCATGATTACACCTCTCAGGATCAGTGAGCATGATTACACCACTCAGGATCAGTGAGCATGGTTACACCACTCAGGATCAGTGAGCATGATTACACCACTCAGGATCAGTTGGCATGATTACACCACTCAGGATCTGTGGACATGATTACACCACTCAGGATCAGTGAGCATGATTACACCACTCAGGATCAGTGGGCATGATTACACCTCTCAGGATCAGTGAGCATGATTACACCACTCAAGATCAGTGGGCATGATTACACCACTCATGATCAGTGGGCATGATTACACCACTCATGATCAGTGGGCATGATTACACCACTCAGGGTCTGTGGGCATAATTACACCACTCATGATCAGTGGGCATGATTACACCACTCAGGATCAGTGAGCATGATTACACCACTCAGGATCAGTGAGCATGATTACACCACTCAGGATCAGTGAGCATGATTACACCACTCAGGATCAGTGGGCATGATTACACCACTCAGAATCAGTGAGCATGATTACACCACTCAGGATCACTGGGGATGATTACACCACTCAGGATCAGTGGGCATGATTACACCACTCAGGATTAGTGGGCATGATTACACCACTCAGGATCAGTGAGCATGATTACACCACTCAGGATCTGTGGGCATAATTACACCACTCAGGATCAGTGGGCATGATTACACCACTCAGGGTCTGTGGGCATAATTACACCACTCATGATCAGTGGGCATGATTACACCACTCAGGATCAGTGAGCATGATTACACCACTCAGGATCAGTGAGCATGATTACACCACTCAGGATCAGTGGGCATGATTACACCACTCATGATCAGTGGACATGATTACACCACTCAAGATCAGTGAGCATGATTACACCACTCATGATCAGTGGGCATGATTACACCACTCAGGATTAGTGGGCATGATTACACCACTCAGGATCAGTGGGCATGATTACACCACTCATGATCAGTGGACATGATTACACCACTCAGGATCAGTGAGCATGATTACACCACTCATGATCAGTGGGCATGATTACACCACTCAGAATCAGTGGACATGATTACACCACTCAGGATCAGTGGGCATGATTACACCTCTCAGGATCAGTGAGCATGATTACAACACTCAGGATCAGTGGGCATGGTTACACCACTCAGGATCAGTGGGCATGATTACACCACTCAGGATCAGCAAGCATGATTACACCGGTCAGGATGAGTGAGCATGATTACACTACTCAGGATCAGTGGGAATGATTACACCACTCAGGATCAGTGGTAATGATTACACCACACAGGTTCAGTGGGCATGATTACACCACTCAGGTTCAGTGGGAAAGAATACACCACTCAGGATCAGTGGGAATGCTTACGCCACTCAGGATCAGTGGGCATGATTACTGCACTCACTGTGATGAGCGGTGTCTGGAAGCAAACAGCTTCAGGGAGAATGTAACTTTGTTTTTGTCCTGCAGCTAAACAACATGATTGATGGCCACATATATTTAATACGACAGTGACTTAAAGATGAGCACTATGGGTAAATACAATTAAGATCTGTGACATCACACAACTTTTGATGACTAAACTGACAGCATTCAGAAGTATCAATATTAGGAGATACAAAACTGTACAATCATCAAAAAATTCGACATAGATATACAGATAGATAGGTGTTTATATGTATATATATACAGTTAGGGCCAGAAATATTTGGACAGTGACACAATTTTCGCGAGTTGGGCTCTGCATGCCACCACATTGGATTTGAAATGAAACCTCTACAACAGAATTCAAGTGCAGATTGTAACGTTTAATTTGAAGGGTTGAACAAAAATATCTGATAGAAAATGTAGGAATTGTACACATTTCTTTACAAACACTCCACATTTTAGGAGGTCAAAAGTTATTGGACAAATAAACATAACCCAAACAAAATATTTTTATTTTCAATATTTTGTTGCAAATCCTTTGGAGGCAATCACTGCCTTAAGTCTGGAACCCATGGACATCACCAAATGCTGGGTTTCCTCCTTCTTAATGCTTTGCCAGGCCTTTACAGCCGCAGCCTTCAGGTCTTGCTTGTTTGTGGATCTTTCCGTCTTAAGTCTGGATTTCAGCAAGTGAAATGCATGCTCAATTGGGTTAAGATCTGGTGATTGACTTGGCCATTGCAGAATGTTCCACTTTTTTGCACTCATGAACTCCTGGGTAGCTTTGGCTGTATGCTTGGGGTCATTGTCCATCTGTACTATGAAGCGCCGTCCAATCAACTTTGCAGCATTTGGCTGAATCTGGGCTGAAAGTATATCCGGTACACTTCAGAATTCATCCGGCTACTCTTGTCTGCTGTTATGTCATCAATAAACACAAGTGACCCAGTGCCATTGAAAGCCATGCATGCCCATGCCATCACGTTGCCTCCACCATGTTTTACAGAGGATGTGGTGTGCCTTGGATCATGTGCCGTTCCCTTTCTTCTCCAAACTTTTTTTTTCCCATCATTCTGGTACAGGTTGATCTTTGTCTCGTCTGTCCATAGAATACTTTTCCAGAACTGAGCTGGCTTCTTGAGGTGTTTTTCAGCAAATTTAACTCTGGCCTGTCTATTTTTGGAATTGATGAATGGTTTGCATCTAGATGTGAACCCTTTGTATTTACTGTCATGGAGTCTTCTCTTTACTGTTGACTTAGAGACAGATACACCTACTTCACTGAGAGTGTTCTGGACTTCAGTTGATGTTGTGAACGGGTTCTTCTTCACCAAATAAAGTATGCGGCGATCATCCACCACTGTTGTCATCCGTGGACGCCCAGGCCTTTTAGAGTTCCCAAGCTCACCAGTCAATTCCTTTTTTCTCAGAATGTACCCAACTGTTGATTTTGCTACTCCAAGCATGTCTGCTATCTCTCTGATGGATTTTTTCTTTTTTTTCAGCCTCAGGATGTTCTGCTTCACCTCAATTGAGAGTTCCTTTGACCGCATGTTGTCTGGTCACAGCAACAGCTTCCAAATGCAAAACCACGCACCTGGAATCCACCCCTGACCTTTTAACTACTTCATTGATTACAGGTTAACGAGAGAGACGCCTTCAGAGTTAATTGCAGCCCTTAGAGTCCATTGTCCAATTACTTTTGGTCCCTTGAAAAAGAGGAGGCTATGCATTACAGAGCTATGATTCCTAAACCCTTTCTCCAATTTGGATGTGGAAACTCTCATATTGCAGCTGGGAGTGTGCACTTTCAGCCCATATTATATATATAATTGTATTTCTGAACATGTTTTTGTAAACAGCTAAAATAACAAAACTTGTGTCACTGTCCAAATATTTCTGGCCCTAACTGTATATATATATATATATATATATATATATATATATATATATATATATATATATATATAATCCAAATCCAGAATGTATGCTGGGACTTGTAGTTCAGCGAGTTTGAGTAATGTATTATGCTGGGACTTGAGGTTCCACAGGTTCACGTAATGCATTAAAAGTGCTGGACTGCAGGTGAGCAAAAAAAACAGGGAAGTGTCTAGCTAAAGCTGATTCCTCACACACCTGGGTGTCTGAGGGAATGTAATCTCTATGTTAATAAGATTCGGTGATTTATGATGCAAGAAAGGTCCTGCATGTCCTGTTTGCTCCATTTGTGGCTTTTGTGTATGCTGGAGAGTGGAGCTGGAGCGGGGTGTTTGAAACACACAGAGTCAAGAGACCGGGTCTCTGTGCCTGGGATGCCGTTAGCCCTAGAAGGCACGAGAACTTGAGACCAGGTATACAGAGCCTTAATACTGCAAGCTCTGACGGAGCAAAGCTGAGGAAAGCAGCTAGACTTGGCAAAGGTAGAAGACTGTGTTTGATATGGACAGACACTGATATTATTACCTTGCTGAGGCATGTATCTGAAGCCAAGCGGGCATAGCTGCCATTGAGAGGTTCTAGACTGTTAAGTGTGTACCATTCCTGCCGAGGCACTGAGATGGACTATGCTATAAGCGGTTTGTGATGATTGAATAAACCGGTTGGACATATCTTTTATAGAAAAATGTTATAGGAAGTGCTGCTGTCCATTTTTGTCATCTGTATCTAAACCTACGGATTTATGGTAGGGAGTCTTGCACTCGAAGTTATTATTAATTTTGTGCTGTTCTGCTTTTTGATATATATATATATCAAGATTTAAAGATTCAAAGAAGCTTTATTGGCGGAACTAAATACACATTAGTTTTGCCAAAGCAAGTGTACAAAAGGGAATAGAGATATTGATTGTGGGGATGTTGGGTAGGGGCTGCATATATATATATATATATATATATATATATATATCTCATTTTCAACAATTATCCTTGATGTTTTCTTTACTCTGACAACAGATTGCAAGCCTTTATTTTAGTGCCTAGAGAGCCAAGCCAGGATATAAAATGACTCAAAGCCATGAATCGCTGACGCTGGCCTCCTCAGTCAAGACTGTTACTATCACACACCAGGCCCTTGCTCTGAGTCAGTTTCGTCTTCGCTCGAGTTCTTTTCTGCATCAGATGTAGGCAGATGCCTCCTCTACAAAGCTTTGATTATATCCTTAGGTCAAGAACAAGGATCATACGTCTTTCCTCTATAGTCATCCCTTGGCCTCCAGACCAACTAAGTCAGGAGATAAACTTAGAGCAAAATGGAGGAGTGAGTGCAGACTGCCACCGCAGGTTAAACAATCCTCCCAGATGGAGGATGCAAGTTAACTGTGAAGAGCAATGTTACAGATGTAGATATATTTTGTTCGATATGAAAGAATTGGTGAATAAAATAAATCTTTTTTAAATGGATCCTATGAATAGCAGACGTCACATAAAAACCATCAGGACTGTAACGAATATGTTGTATATCTTACATAAAGTATTTTCTTTTTCCATTCCTTCCAGCATTTTTAGCGTTTAATCTTCCTACATCTCCTGTACCGTACACAGCATGGCTTTTGTTTACATGTCTTATTTTCTTGATCCCCGATTAAAATAAACAATTTACTTTATACAGCTGTATAATTCCAGGACTAACATCAATATGGATGGTAATCCCTCTTCAGTAACACTGGATTCGGGGGAGGACAGGGACAGCGTCATTCTGACATAAAGTACAAAACTTGGAGAAAGTTAAAGTGACCCTAAACCTGGAAGCCAACCCCACATCCCCTTCATACCTATACATGCAGCTTGTGAAGCTGCTGCCATCCAGCCCTTTATCTTGCAAAACCGCTGGGGCACTCTTCATAAATCATACTTTTCATATCTCATTTCTGGGCGTTTCTGTGTAATTATAAAGCCGCAGCAGGCGTGCTTGTGTGCCGCTCTCCCCCTCCTTCTCCGTAATTCTGCACGCCCATGGCTGCGTGCATAAACAACAGAGAGGCGGCTCTCCTCATAGTATGGGCGGTGAAGCCGGTATGACGTAATACGCGTCATACCGGCTTCACCGCCCATACTATGAGGAGAGCCGCCTCTCTGTTGTTTATGCACGCAGCCATGGGCGTGCAGAATTACGGAGAAGGAGGGGGAGAGCGGCACACAAGCACGCCTGCTGTGGCTTTATAATTACACTGAAACGCCCAGAAATGAGATATGAAAAGTATGATTTATGAAGAATGCCCCAGCGGTTTTGCAAGATAAAGGGTTGGATGGCAGCAGCTTCACAAGCTGCATGTATAGGTATGAAGGGGATGTGGGGTTGGCTTCCGGGTTTAGGGTCACTTTAAGACAAAGCTGACTTTACCTCTACTTGTAATGAAACTCCGATACAACTTGCAATTTCTTCTCAAATGTTTCCCAGTCCTGCACCAAACACTGCCAAATACAGAACATACTAAATAGGGTTTCACACAATCCATACTCATCACCTATTCACCGGATGGGTTATAACTGATGGACTGCTAGGAGCTCCACTGCTGGAACCCATACTTATCAATAGAATGGGGGCCCTGAGTCTCTAGTCTCACTGCATGATCATAGCAAGGACTAGTTTGAATAAAGCAGTGTCAGCATGCGCCCTGCTCCTCCATTATCTATGAAGCTGACCAAGACAATCAAGCATTGGGCGCAACTGTTTCCATAACGCCTATAGTCACTAAATGGAGCTGCAGAGCGTGTGCAAGACCACGGCTCCAATCACGCTCACCAACTTGATGATGGGATTCTCAGGACCCCAAAATTAGTAGTTAAGTTTTGTTTTTCATAGGTGGGATCCCCAGCAATCAGACATTGGGAAACTATCTTGTGAATAGATAACAAATGTTTATTGGCCATAGGAAGGAAACACCGGGCACTATCACAACTTGCAGTGAGTCACTCTTGTGACCTCTAGCTGCAGGTAACCAGGTGGTGCTGGCAAGTAATCAGATAACTGAGCATTCAAATATCAAAAGAGAAATGATGCCGCACTCACCGGGGTTGAGTTTTTCTTCCTTTATTCACTTGTGCAATCCATGCGATTGTACAACACAGCAGGGAGGGGGTGCAGGGGAGGCGGACGACGGTTCACCGTTTCGCGGTCATGTACCGCTTCTACGGGTCCTCTACGGGTATCACCAAATTTAAAAAATAAGCAGAAATGTAAACTTGACTAGAGATGAGCGGACCCAAACATTACAGTTCGGTGTTTGTGCTGAATAAAGACTTTACAAAAAAAAATAAGTATTTGAGTTTGGAGTTTGGGTGCTTTACGTATGTAAACTACTGGGATGAGCATCGCTGTGCTCGGGTACACTCGGTGCTTGGCCCAGTAGGAGCAGATTACTCTGTTTGAATGGCTCATACTGGGGGCAAAAGCTGCGTTTGTTACTGTGTAGCACTGAGGGTAAACTCAGCATTATTCAATGTAGTGTGTTACCGAAAAAAATAAATGCCAAAATCCCACCCTTACTTCCTAGAAAGTGCTTTGTGTATGGCTGTATGTGGGTGGAGAGCCAAACTGACCTATCAATGACTTCCAATGAGGTTCGGGTCCAGAACAGAACTTTATATAAAGTCTGGCTGAACCTGCAGAACCCGAACTTCCACAGGGCCACTCATGTCTAATCCTGGCCAATCTGTAAACCTGTAATCAGAAGTCAACATGCTACATTCTGGTCTGAATTCAGCTCACAACCAGGACACTCATCTATCAAGGTCATAGTCAGCTGTGTATAGTGTGGAGACACGGGGGTCAGTGGGTGCTCTCGTCCGCTAGCCCAGCCGCTTTTAGCAAGACAGCCTGAACTAGAGCTCATCCCCAAACTGAACACGCGAGCTCCTTAACCGTGGGCAGAACACTACTCAGACAACACAGGGTGAGGGAACCACAATACTAAGGCTTTATTGGATCCCCAAACAGATAACAGCATATAACACATAAACAGCAAAACACAAAAAGTAACAGGCAACAAAGTCTCACCCTTCCGCTGGCTCACCAGGGTTTAGAATACAGCACACCAAAGTCTGTAGCCAGGTGAATGGATCGTCCCAACCTGGTTGCTTACTTATGCAGTCTTTGTTATCCCAGCCGAATCCGATCATTCCATGCTGAAGTCTTTGTAGTCTTATAATCCAGGTTCTGATCTCCTAGGTCGGCACCAAAATGCCTAGGCTTGGGGTTATGGCTTGCCAAACCAACCCGAAGATCCTAGATTAGCTGCCTGTATCAAATCCCGTGCACCTCTAGTCGGGACCAAAATCCCTAGACTGAAGTCACTAGACAGAATCTCCCTGGTTAATGAACAGCTCTGCTCATATCCCCATGACCACTCAATCAGGATATTGGGGACTTCACGATTGGTGGAATAAGACTGTCTTCTCATTGGCTCGATCTCAAGCCTCATATAAAACATCTCTAATAGTATTACAGTCCCGGCAAGGGAGATGCACATACTGATTGACATAGCATCACAATGGAATGTTATTAGGATTAAGTTCTTTGAGTGTCATGACCTTCTCTGAAAAGAGTTGAGATAATTACATGAGCAACGACAAACTTTTGAACAATACAGGGACTCCTGAGCGACTGGGAGAAACAATGAGTGTCCCCTCACAAGGTAGGAAATAAAACACAGTACAAAGAGGTTAGATAATTACATTACCCACGTTAAACATCACCAAGCATCTACAAGACTTGTGTTTACAATGAGTTGCTTATCACAAGGTAGGAAATAAAATACAGTACATAGAGGCAAAATAATTACATTACACACTTAAATACTAGCAGGCTCCTAGAAATCTTGTGTAACCCATGAGTGGCATATTACATGTTTGCAAACAAAATACAATATTGTCTGGATAAATAAGAAATCATCATATGTTATACATTAAAGGGGTCCATTTCGTCACATATAGCGCCAACTCTACCAACACTTTTCCACAAAACTATGGGGGAATATCTACTAAAGACATAGCGTAAATTATAGCAGATTTATTGGGCCACAAGACACCACACAATAATGGCATTAAAAACTCAAAACAACACAAACTAAGCCAGGACAAAAAATGCAACATTTCTAGGATTTTTATGTCAGCATTCTGCTGTAAAGTATAATAAATTACCCCCCACATCTTTACAAGCAAGGCAGGAACCTGCTCTTCCTAACTACACACGATTGTTTTATTCCTATGAATTTTAAACATTTGTATATAAATGACTAATATTAATAATTCTGGTTCTAACTGCAATCAATTTGTAGAAAATATATATATTTTTAAATTCTTCCTTCTGAATATTTACTAAGTCCATATAATCGTGCTGCAACCTATAAAGGCAACATATCTTCCCTTGTGCATAGATCTCTGTGTCTTGCTTATGGCTAGTAACAGAATAATCACCATGTTTAGGGATGTGCAGCCCACATTTATTTTAATTGGGCAACCAACCAAGTATCCACTATTAATAACGATGATCAGCAGCAATCAATTTTATTTCCCCTCCTCCTTTCTCCCCCCAAAACAACACATGCATTGAACGCTTAGTTAAAGTGCCATGTAAAAAGACACACAGGACTAATGGAAATACTAAATCACTCTGTGGAAGCAATTATGCACAAGATAGTAGCATTTATCACATAAACCAATTTGTGACCTAGGGTGCCTATGCATCATTACAGAACTGCAAAAGAAAAGTTAGTGAGTCCAAGAGGAAAAGAAACCCTTAACTAATGCTTATTATCTGGTAGTGAATAAATAAGTCTAGAACATACACGGCGAGTACACGCATTTATATCCTTTTATGACACATAAACACTAATGACTTATGATACCATGGTAAATAAATGCAGACAATGAGAGCACTGCATAAGTAGTGAATGTGCTAAGCAACCTGAGTATTCATAAAATACACAATTATTTTCAAGGTTATTAATCTGTATAACGTCTGTACTTTAAGAACGTATAAGGAGCCCTGGCAACATGATATTCATGTTTCAATAAGTATTGTCTCTTCTAAAATTATTTTAGATGCAAGAAAAAATGGATTTGCTCAACTGTTCCTCAATATTAGGGTAAAGTCACACTCTACTCTTATATGACTCGCATAGGTAGAACGCAAGAATATCCTGACCCAATGTTAGACAATGCTGCATCTCCTGATGAAGCCAAGCGGGGTGAAACGCGCGTCAAGGTGCTTGTGCCCTCTCCACTGCATGTTCACAAATTTCCTGCAGGCGATTTAAGTGCAAAATGTCCAAAATAATAACGATTTAATGTCAAGTTACTCTTCTTTGTTCTGTTCATGATATTGATGCTCACCTCCTTTGCTGACTGCTTAGTTGTGTCCCCTGATATATATTCCTGGTGACTAAGTGGCCGTGTGGTTACTGGCAGCTTGATTGCTGTATATTGCCTTTTTCAGCCCTATGCTGATATATTTGCATACCCCTATTTGCACTTTTCATCCTATAGTCACTTTAGTCAATAAAGCGTTTTCTAGCATTGTATTATGGATGTGTAAATCCCTGGATTATGTCTACTCTATACATGTATGTGCAGTACAGTGCTTTATGCCTCTTTGTTCAAGGTAACTTTCATCCTGACTTATCATTTAGCTAAATCTTTCCCTATAAAATAATTATTTTTGGCTATTCTTTTTTCGCTATTAACTTTGTGGTCTAACTTTGATACATTTAACTAAAATATATTTTTGCCTTCATTATTATTATTATTATTGTATTAATGTTTTTTTTTCCGTGGGCCAATTTTCAGGTTATTTGTGGCTAGAGACTTCCATAGGATATTTGGTTTAAATGTTGCAGCACAGATTTGCGATTTTTACTCAGCCACAATTGGACTGAGGGGAAAAAAATCACAGCATACTGCGATTGTCAGGGAGTCTTGGATCACTCACACCCATACAAGTCTCTGGGTGCGAGTGAACCATTGCACTGCACTCAGATGTCATCTCAGTGTGGAGCGATATATGCCGAGACTGGTAATGGAGGAGATGAGGAGATTAATCATTCCCTCCTCTATCAGATCACTGTAACATGACATTCGACTCACACTCACAGCAGAGCCTGAGATGAGTGTCATTAACAAATCACATCTGTTGCCATACTCTAGAAAGACTCCGGCATTACAATGATACATGTGCAATTCCAGGTTTGCTCTTGGGCTGTCACACACGGATTAGCATTAGTCTGAGAATACGATGTGATGTTGGTGCACAAACCAATGGTTGTTCGGCACACAAACAAACACAAGGGAATGCCAGGGACACAATAACAATGGAGGAAGGGACACCCTCTGAACTCAACAGCGGATTTACCCTAAGCTCCCTGTCATCCATATACAGGTTTTGTCTCCCCATCGCCGAGCAGGATACCTAGGCCCTCACTGGCCATGCTCTAAATCAGGGGTCTCAAACTCCAGGCCTCGAGGGCCGCACACAGTCCAGGTTTTCAGGATTTCCTAGGCGTTTGACAGTTGACAATTTGATTACCAACTGTCAAATGCCATGGAAATCCTGAAAACCTGCACTGTCTGCGGCCCTCGAGGCATGGAGTTTGAGACCCCTGCTCTAAATCCTCACTAGGTAGCTGGCTGACGGGAGCTCTAGTCCATCGCTGAACTAAAACAACAGGAAGGGAAGGAAAGACAGACATGGGGAAACTCAAAAGGATAAACAGCATCTTCATGGCTGCAGCCAAACTCCTAGTCAGCAGACGGCTTGGCACCGGTCAATTCACCAATAGCTCCTTCCCCCCAACTGGCATGCAAAGAATGAACTCCAATCACCAACATTAGCTGATGGGACAAGTGACTACTTGAAGGAGATGCAAGTAGTCACATGTGAACAGAACACCAAGGAGCTTGCTAGCTGCAGAACTGACATTAACCCACAGTGTGCCAAAAGAAATTAACTACGTTTTACATCCAGAGTCTCCAAAGGCAAAGAAACTCTGGGCCCAAACTTGTTACAAGTCTTCAAGGCATGGAACACCAAAGTCACAGGCTCATTAAGATGTCCGATACAAGACTGCAGATTCCCTGACTTGAACTCAGCAGCTTCATAGGCATATATGGGGTTGGTATATTAGCCTTAGTTACAAGGGGAATGCAGCCAGTTGGATGCATAGCAGAGTTGTTTTGGTCTCTATGACCCAGCATCTCCTGCAATGTCCCTATATACAGTGACCACATGACTGCTGTGTATGGAAATGGAAGAGCCAACAATGCTTCCTATTACTGCACACATAGCTGTAAGAGGGGGTCAGGTCGGTTCCCCTGAAGCCACAAGCATGGTGCACTATGTATGTATAGAGTGATAAGATACTGTCAGTAATGTATACGGTAATGTTAGAGTATAGGGGCAGCCATCTAGTGGCTGGTCTTAGGTAGTGCTCATAGATATAAATACTAAAATCTGCTTAGCAACAAGAAGGAAATAGTTAAATTTTGGGAACAGCCCACAAGATGAGGAGTTAAAGGGAACAGACTGGCTAGATCTTAGTTTTTTGTCTGTGAGAGATAGGGCCCGAGTGTAGCCATGCGTGTTCATTTCTGGCAGGCAGGACCCCAAAAATCCCAAATGGACGTCTAGAGTTTAAGGCTCGTGGCATGTGTTAAGAGACCACCTAATAAAATCCCCTTCCGTACAGGGGAAGTGAGACAAGCAGTCGACGAGTAGGAGAGTCATGGGGCCTAAAGCTGCAGAGAGATTGGTCTAGGAATTCCTCAGGCAGTAAGCAGGAATAGTCCAAGTGGTTAGTAGGAACATGAATGTACACTGTGCCGTGAACATAGTTACTGGAAGATGTTATGCCCTATATACTGTGAAGAGATACAATGAAAAAGAAACATTGATTAAAATTATAGTTGAAGAGAAGTCTCTGGCGTCCGCTGAATTATGTACCATCGTTACTGAAGCTGAGAAATGGAAGCCAGCTGCAGCCAGCAGCCTACAAATGGTCAAAGAACATCGGAGGCTTCTCACCCAGGTGTAAGGCTGGCTTCACACTTGCAGATGCATCTGCAGCGTTTTGCAGATGCATCTGCAAGTATCAGCATGCAGACCGCGGCCGTGGTGTGAATGCTCTCATTCATTCCTATATGTGAGCCGTAAGCAGGCGTATGCCTGCTGACAGATCACACTCTCCCGCCCGCACCATGGACGCGAGATGTTGCGTCCATGCTGCGGGCGGGAGTGTGTGATCTGTCAGCAGGCATACGCCTGCGGACGCTTCACATACAAGAATGAATGAGAGCTTTCAGACCGCGGTGCGCCCTATTATAAACATAGGCACCGCGGTCTGCATGCTGATACTTGCAGATGCATCTGCAAAACGCTGCAGATGCATCTGCAAGTGTGAAGGCAGCCTAAGTACCATGCACCAAACTACCCCTAAGGGGAAAAGTCACAGTACTGTAGATTTACTCGCATTGCACTCAAGTCCATATTAGACAATCAGGCCACTCAGAACTGTGATTTATTTTCCCTCAGCTCTATACGGACTGCAAAAAAAAATCACAGCATGCTGTGATTGTCTAAGAGTCTAGCATGACTTGCATCCATACAAGTCTATGGGTATGAGTGAAACATCGCACTACTCTCCGCATACGTGCAAGTGCAGTGTGATATTCACCAAGACTGGCAATGGAGGAGATGGGGTGATTAATCTCTTCCTCTCCTCCGCATCTATGATACAATCACAGGATTGGATCACAGTATACTGACACTCAGCTCACTCGAGCATCACTACCATATAGTATCCGATGTTCTTACATCAGATGCATACGGTAATAATGTGTCTTTACCCCAACATTATTCCCCTACCCTGTGAGGATGGATGGGGCATCTGAGAGAATGAGCCCCGGTCGTGACTGCCACCCTCACACAGTGCTTTGTATACAGTGATAGAGAAGACACACTGTAATAACCCTTCTGTGCTTTCTTTATAGGGACTCCGGCTGTCACTGTAGAATAGGACGCTTAAAGTCTACAGATGGTCGAGAAGCAGTTAAAGTGAACTTGTAAGGCTGCTTTCACACAGCGTTTTTGTGCTGTCCGAGGGGATCAGACGTTTTGCTGATCCCCTCGGACAGCAACGGATCCAAACTGATGACTGCAATCGGATGCCAAATAGGCATCCGATCCCGATGTTTTGCAGCATCAGTTTGGATCCTCTCCTCCTCTCCCTGCTCCTCCTGTCACGTTTCTCCTCTGTCTCCCCTCTTTGTCCCTCTTTCTCCCCCTCTTTGTCCCCTCTTTCTCCCCTCTTTCTCCCCCTCTTTGTCCTCCTGTTGGCCCCCTCTTTGTCCTCCTGTTGGTCCCCTCTGTCTCCCCTCTTTGTCCTCCTGTTGGCCCCCTCTTTGTCCTCCTGTTGGCCCCCTCTTTGTCCTCCTGATGGTCCCCTCTGTCTTCCGTTGTCCCCCTCTTTGCAGAGCTTAAAAAATAAAAAAATCTTCATTCTCACCTCTCCACGACACCCGCGGTGCTTCCAGCTTCTTCTTCTGATCAACAGGACCTGGCGTGATGTCACAGTCACATGACCGGTTACTGCGGTAACCGGTCATGTGACTCAACTGTGACGTCAGGCCAGGTCCTAGAACAGTGATGGCGAACTCCAGGCCTCGAGTGCCGCACACAGTGCAGGTTTTCAGGATTTCCTTAGAGTTTGACAGTTGGTAATTTGATTGCCAACTGTCAAATGCAATGGAAATCCTGAAAACCAGGACTGTGTGTGGCACTCGAGGCCTGGAGTTCGCCATCACTGTCCTAGAAGCACAGAGCGCTGGAGGCATCGCTGGATCATGGAGAGGTGAGGATAATGATTTTTTTTATTTTTAACCCTTTCATTTAACTGGATATCACTTCTGCAATGTATGAATATACATTGCAGAAGTGATATTAGATGGCACACAGCGATTTTAGTGTACTGAGCATGCTCAGTACACTAAGATCGGGTCCGAGGAGACATCAGCTGTTTCCTCGGATCCTCGCTCCATAGGCCCCATGTTATTTGGCACGGATCAGGTCGGATCCAATTCGGTCCGATCTGACCCGCTGTGCCAAAAATCGCAGCAGGCTGCGATTTTGGGCACAGCAAAAAATCGGCCAGGATCGGATCCGACAAAAATCGGATGCCAATAAGGCCAAATCCGATGTGATCCGTGCCCATAGGATAACATGGGGCCAAAATCTGATCCGTGGCTGTCAGTTTTACAACGGACAGCCACGGATCACAGAAAATCGCTGTGTGAAAGCACCCTAAGATTCACAATGCAATTAAATCTGCGTGAAACATTCACAGAGCAAGAGAAGTGGAGAGACTGATATGCAGTTTTGCAATAAATAAAATGTACAGTAACCTCTAATTTATTCATTTATACCTGTGCACATTTTGGACTTTTCAGACAAATGGGCGATCCTTCTTAGTTACTGAAAGCCTTGCTTTATTAAATGTGAAAACCAGGGCTGTGGAGTCAGAGTCGTGGAGTCTAAGTCAGTGTCCGATTTGGTGGAGTCAGATTCATGGAAATTAAGGAGTCGGATGTTTGGTCTACTGACTCCACAGCCCTGGTGGAAACGGAGATAGCTGTCAGTCACTGCTTTCTATGGATCTTGCATTCATCTGGATCTCTCTTGTTATTTATTGGGTTGTTGTCAGGTTTAATTTTCCAGAGTGCTCCGATTCACTGTCTCTTGTATGAACATAGAAAGTTTGGACCAGTACACGGCCTGAACTGTGTACTCTGCAGCAGCATGCGGGTAGCGTATGGTCACTAAAGCTGGCCAGATTGTGCACACCAGGGATCTAAACAGCTTTAGCTCAGTGTAGAACTCTATTGAAAAGTGCCTGTAAGCACTGAGTATGGCAAGCTACACTGCTACACCACAGCAGTGGCCAGTAACCAAGGCAACAAGTATTAAACAATAGATATACAAATACCTCTGTCCTTGAGAACGGAGAGGATTTTTAATAATAAAAAAATGCAAAGTGTCTTATTTTTACCCTTTAACCATTATGGTACCTTTACACGCCGCTACAGGATGGTGGAAACAACCGGGTAGATGAGAGAAATGTATCTTGCACCGCCAAATCAACCCGCGGTCGCGGCGTGTAAAGACGGTTGTTTCCACCCGTCACTTGAGGCACCTGTTTCAGACCAGAGCTCAAAAACAGGTTGATTTCAAAGCGATTGTTACGGCCTGTATCGGCGTGTAAATAAGGAACAAGAGGGTTGTTTCGACACCTTGCTATCTACCTGGGGCGTGACACAGGCTCCGGGTTACCGCGCCCCATCAGCGATCATTGGTGGAAGCTCCTGCGTTACGATTGGTAGACTCTGCATAGGGCGGCATATTTAAGGAGTTGACCAGTCACACTACACAATTGCTCGAGCGTCATGTATTAGTCAGCCTCTTGCGCTGGCTGGCCAATCATGATGCTATTGCTTTGTCCTATCAGCGTACGGAATTCTCGTAATCCACAATTGTGGCACGCCTATGTGTTGTCCCTGCTGCCTTTGTACCGCCCATATTACCTTGTTATAGCGGCGTGTAAATGAGGTAAGGTGAGCTACAGAAGGTAACTTGTGGCACCCGGGGTGTATTCCAGAGACAGATGTAACCTACTGTAGCGCACCTTGTTGCGGCGTGTAAAGGCGATGCGGGTACCGTTTTCAACGTTTGTGCGTGCTCGTGCACATGAAGCATCCGGTTGTTTCCACCATCCTGTAGCGGCGTGTAAAGGTACCATTTCTGATATCTTGACAAAACCTTAAGGTAAGTTATCGAAATGATTTTTCTACTCCCAGAAGAGTACAATGATAACAGCTGCCCAAATACAAGGCCACCTCCTCCGACTTTGTGACACACAACCTCCATTTTGCTGAATATATGGAATATATTGGTAAGTAGACAGCAGACACGGCCAATAGGATGCCACCGCATATCCTAGCCACAGCTTGTTCATGTCTCTTTAAAAATTATTTGACAACAGCATGATAAACCCAGTGACTACTGAATGATCACAATGAACTCCCTCCCTCTGTACTTTAGAAAATAATGCCTTCACTGTAGGGTGAGGGAAAATAATGGGTCACTTTGATGGTACTTAAGGTAATTGCAAATATTAATATGTAGGTGTTTTACTCTTGAAATTTTTCTCAATTGACAATGGTTGTTATTATGTCCATCATAGCCCATGATTCACATAAAGTCTGATTATTTCGTTGTATGCATTATAGTAAGATCCAAATATCTCGAAATCTAAATGCCAATCATATCTGCTAATAAATGGCCTTATAAAATGTTCTGGGAGAATGAATGGCCTCAACTCACTTAAAGTCAGCATCGGGTACCTAACCATAGTGAATTAGGTCGCTGGTTGCACTTTGTTCTCTCTTCCCTACTGATATTGGAAAATGACATACCCACAAAATCGAAGTCTTTAGCACATAGAATGTAAAAACAATACCGTCAAATTGATTGTAATTTGATCACTTATTATGAAGTGTGCCAACTGTAACGTTACAGTACAATGCCAGGTTTGAACCAAATCATGAATTAGTATAATGCAGACTTTACTGCCACTCAAGTCATGAAGATCCTGTCAAATGTAGACATAAAAAGCCTTTCTGTAATTAGATTGACTGCTGGGTTTTTAAGTAACATCAATAGATCTTAGAAAAGGCTCTTTTTCTAAGGGAGACATATTGTAAAGCTCTACTCCAGTGATATTTTTTCATTGACAACGCTGCAGTAGAGCTTTTAAATGTAAGTCCCCTGAGCTCTGTCTGATACCCACCTTCTGCCTCCTCCATCCTTTGCCAGCGGTGCTCTTGTCAGTCTGTGTGAGAAGTGACCTGCCAGCACCTTCATTGTTGTTTCATGGTG
Organism: Allobates femoralis; assembly: GCA_033576535.1. Classification (NCBI taxonomy): domain Eukaryota; kingdom Metazoa; phylum Chordata; class Amphibia; order Anura; family Aromobatidae; genus Allobates; species Allobates femoralis. The sequence goes on along the minus strand of JARQOC010000005.1, from coordinate 164,562,421 downwards.
CTTGCTGGAGGTCACAACTCAATACAGCTCTATGGGTGCCTCATTCTAGTTCTCTAAGGCCCTTTCACATCAGCGGTAATCGCTGATCACGGCAGTTGCAGTGAAAAAAAACGCAACTGCCGCGATTACCACATAACGGCCGCACTTGCGGTTCATTGTGGCAAGCCCATGCAACTGTCTATGGAGCTTGCGGCAGGTGCGGCAAGTGCGATATAGTTGTGGTTCCGGCACTTGCGGCAGATGCGGCAACGAAAAAAACGCTGTCAGCCGTGTTTTTTCGCGGCCGCATCTGCCGAAACCCACTTGCCTGCCGCACACTTACCGCAAGCCCCATAGACATTGCATGGGGCTTGCCGCAAGTGAACGCAAGTGCGGCCGTTATGCGGTAACCGCGGCAGTTGCGGGTTTTTCACCGCAACTGCCGTGATCAGCGATTACCGCTGATGTGAAATGGGGCCTTAGAGATGCATTAAAAGGGAACCAACCACCTAAAAATCCCTATCTAACCTATAAATATCAGTCCCTGGAGCCAAAAATGACTATTCATAACCATCCCTGACTGACTAAATCTACCTAACTACATGCACAATAAATCACTTTTTACACTTACCAAATCCTTGACTGATGGGCGTTCCTCCAGGCTCTTTGTCAGATAGGCGGATCTCCTCGCCGCACTCGCTGCTGTCCATCTTCTTCTAGGATTCAAATTACCCGCCCATTGCGTCCTCTGCAATGAGCGGGTCACGTGCTGCAAGCCCTGCGTCACTTCTGGCCCAGCAACAGTGCATGTTTTCAGAATTTTCTTAGCTTTGTATAAAGGTTGGAATCATCACCTGTGCAGTATAATTAAATTATCATCTGTGTAATACTAACAAAGCCTCCTTTGATGGCTCTTGATGATTGGAGTTGTGTACTCCTGCCTTACTGTAACCATGGCTGTAATCACTCTCCAGCACACTGACTGACAGCTTGGTTGCTGAGTCGGGCAGTTATTATAGCCGCATTCACTGTGTAGTGCAGTGTTCCTCAACTCCAGTCCTCAAGAGTCACCAACAATGCTTTTTTAAGATCTCCTTAGGATTGCACAGGTGATAATTGAATCACCTGAACAGGTGATGATTCCAATACCTGTGCAATACTAAAGATACTGTCACACGTGGAAACATCTCCGGCAACATTGCCGGCAACTGATGGGAGCGCGCACGTTTTTGACTGCTGGCCAAGATCGCTGGTGAGCTGGCAGACGAGGAGACATCGCTGGCAACGCAGCGGCGATGTTGAAAGCAACTATCGCTGCCAGGGTTAAATTCAACCCTGGCAGCAATCCTTAACATTGGACTCAATGGGGAAAGTTGCTTGCAACATTGCTGTTGCGATGTCAGAAAGGGCGATTCAGGCAGATCGCTAGAGCAACATCGCCAGGTTTCAGGACATTTTCCTGAAACCAGGCGATGTTGCTGAAGCAACTATCGCCGTTGATATCACCCTGTTACACAGAGCAACTCTTCAGTGAAGTTGCTTCAAAATGGCAACGACCCTGAGTTGCCGGCGATGTTACCGGAGATGTTTCCCCGTGTAATGGGGCCATTAGAGAATCCTGAAAAAAGCACTGTTGGTGGTTCCTGAGGACTGGAGTTGAGAAACCCTGGTGTAGTGAATAGATTGTAAAAACTCTCCCTGGAAGTGACAGGTTACAGGGAGAATATAATTTGTTTTCTCCAGTTAAGCAGCCAAACATGTCTTTAACGCTATTTACCTGCAGACTAACCATACAACTGCAGGTAAATTGCTTTTCTGGACATGACCGGTTCCCTTTAAAGCATTAATAAAGAAACAAGATATCAAAAGAACATAGTCAATAGCTGCCCATAAAACAGGTTAGAGAAGGGGGGAGAACCATTTTACTGCCGAGGGCCATTTGGAAATTTCTACAATCCTTCAGGGGCTGTACAAAATTATCAACTTGAAAATTACCCGCTATATTTGGTTAACCTTCGTCAGGCTACATAATTTTACAACGTTAACAGGCTGCAGAGGTACAATTGTACCTTCATATATTATTATTGAAATTTGGCCAATATATCTGGACCAAAACTGCAGAGATGTCATGAAATTTCAGCCCTCTACGGCTTTTTGAAAAAAAGTTATTGCAATTTTAAAAACGGAATAGTTACAACTGTACCTACTCAGCCGGACGAAGGTTAAACTATCAACTCACCCCTACTGTGGTGGCTGGAGCTGCTTCTCTTTGGCGTGGGTGATATTGGTCATGTTGCTTCTCAACTGCTTTTCCAGGTTTGCTAGAGCCATAGACATCATAGGAGAGGCTAGGGGCATACACATCACTGGGGAGGCCAAGGCTGGGGCACAGAGATCACTGGAGAGCTAGATTTAAAGGGTAGACAGTCGGCAAAACGTGTCCCCAGGAATCTGCACAGGGGCCGTAGAAACGTCATCGAGAGCCGCATTCGGCCTAGGGGCCTGATGTTCCCCACCCCTGGGTTAGAGGGTGTGTGGCCAGAAAGACATTTTTAAACACAACTGGAAATTAAAATGACCACTTTTATATAATAAAGACAATTTTAAGACATGTTGGTCATGTTGGGTGGAATTTTTAATGGTTTATTAAATGTCCACCTCACTATCTTGCAGCTTTTACGCTGTCCACTAAGTCCCATAATAGGATAACACTTTCTGTTCCGTAGAGTCTCACATTATCATCACAGTTAGGATTAACATGAAAGGCTTCACCTATAAATAGGATCACACTAATGACAGTAGGTGATGGTGACAGCTCACCTCCTCCCCCTTTCTGCACAATGACCTCTGCTCACAACAGTTCAAGAAAGATGGCTGCCCAAGTATTTATACCGAAAAAAAACACCAAAACTGTAAAAAAAAAGATTATAACCAAAGATGACTTATGAGTTGGCTGTATTCTGCAGTAGCAGCTGTCCACTTTGGTTCCTACAGGGGGGTTCTTTGGTGAGGACCCCCTTTGTGACCCAGACTGGAATGAGGGTCTCATAGGGCACATAACTGATCACAACTCCATTAAAAGAGCCTGAAGTTATTTAAAAGCTTTGTGTTCTCTCATTATCCCAATTATTCCTGGTACTAGGCATCCATAAATCATTGCTTTTCTTACTTCAGCATTTTAAAAACAGAAATAAGCACAGAGAGGTTCAAGGTGAAATGTTGGTAATTTAAGACTGCAGTTTGCACTTAGTCTTTTTCATGGCTCTTTCTTTCTGCCAAGCCTTCAAGTCAAGAAAACTGATGCATATGAATTGAATGCAAGCGGAGTAATGCATTAATGACTGGCGTGTGGCAGAAAACGCAGACACACAAGATGCAGGCTGACGTTAATGGAGAAATATGCCTGTGGTCATGCACAGGGGAAAAATAGACCCACCTGCTCCTTGCCTTTAACCTGGGTTTAAAATCAGATGTCAGACAAGATTAATTAAATGCCTCTAGTTTGATCCAGTTCCGCTGATAGGAAAAACGTATTTCCATAATGCAAGGAAGCATTTATGTGGGTAGAGAATTGCTCTGACATTGAGGCAAGGTTTGCTGTATTGTAAAGCCGGCTGTGTGCTGGTTGTCACTGCAATTACTTTCTACTCAAGTGCTTTGCTTTTTAACATTTTATTATCCTCACAACAAAACCCTGGAAGCAATAATTATTTATTATGTTAATGGCAAAGCTTTCCTTTTTCTCAGACATTATGCTGCCCATTAAATACTTGCTGTGTCCTACATATACATAAGGTGCATTCGGTTTATCCAATTAAGAGCAGAAGTAGTACAAGCGGTAGACTCCCTAGTAACAGATTGAAGATGCATCCAATTTATGCACAGATTACATTTCCTTACCTAGAAGTATTTGTGGCAAAGCTTATAAGAAGATCATTCCTGATCTATTTTGATGCAAGTGTTTACCCAGATTACACGGGAAGAAACGTATGAATCACAAATCATGCTCTGGACATGGAGGCTTGTGGGGCTGCCAGTAATGGCATTTGTCTTGGCTCAGATCCTTCTAGCTTAGCTCTTCCTATGATATCAATACAAATATCATATGTTATAAAGCCCCAGCAACAGAGGCATAACTACAACAGGTGCAGAGGTTGCAATTGCACCCGGGTCCTGGAGCCTAGAGGGGCCCAAAAATCTCTTTGGCCTATAGAAAAAGACTAATATTAAAGATTTGCAAAAATTGGGGGCCCCGTTGAAGCTTTCGCATTGGAGCACAAGAGCTTCAAGTTACACCACTGCTCAACAGCATATTCAGTATAATAAGAGTGTGTGCTTTAAGGGTGTGTGCCCACATAGTGGTTTAGTGACGTTCAAATCTTCAGTAAACCGCTGGAAAATTCAAGGAGCCTAGACTCCTGAGCTCAGAAGTCTCCAGCGGTTTCTCAGCGTTTTTTTCAGCGTGTGCACAGTGTTTTACAGTCGGTTTTTCCAGCGGTTTTTCCGGCGGTTTTCTATGGAGGATTTTGTCCATGGAAACGCTCAAAAACCGCTGAGAAGAATTGACATGCTGTATGCTGCTAAACCGCTAGGAAACCGCTCAACCGCTGGCGGATCCACTCACATAAACCCACTATGTGTGCACAGCGTTTTCTAAATTACATAGGGTTACATGTAAGTCCTAACGCTGCTAAGGATTTACATAAATTTAAATAAAACCTATGCTAAACCGCCGGCGGTTTTCGCTGCTAAACCGACACTAAACCACTATGTGGGCACACACCCTAAGAGGGTCACAAGGACTTTACATATTATAAAATGAGAGAGGATGCCAGCTCTGCTGAAACATCTGTGTCGGATGACATATGAGTGCAGTCCAATGTAGGCCAAGACAGGCAACGGAGGAGATGGAGAAATCAAGTGCCCTGTCTTCTCCGCCCCTGTTATCCGATTCATGCATGTGAGAGAACAGAAGCACAGTAACACTCGGTCACACTTGCAGCAGAGTTTGAGTCCCATTGTCATCATTACCAAATCATATCTGATTCTTTTGCATCAGATGCAATATGCTAATACAACCCCGACCTAAAATGCAGCGTACCCGCAAGAGAAATTGACATTCCAGATTTAAAACATGCAGCGCAGGTCAGTTTACTCTGAGTAACACAGAAGAAGAGTGGGCAGGAGATTCCTATAAACTCCATCTACTTTGTTGGAACGATAAAACGCATTTTTGATGCAGTGAAGATACTCATAATCAAAAACTCATGAAAAGCTCATTCTGGGCACACAGCCTTAAAGACACATCCCTAGGGCTCATTTACGTGACTGTATTTTCGGACCTAGAGTTAACCATGTAAAAGAAAAACGGACATCACCCAAACCAATGTTATTCATTGTGCAGATGACTGATTTTTTTTCACTGACAGAATCTGTGTGAAAAAATGACGACATGCACAGCTTTCCTCCAGACATGGTAACCTGTTAACAAACGCCGACTCCAGATATGCACTTAGTGATTTCTAATACATTGTTCAGTGTTCTTAGGCTGCCATTATTCTCGCTAGCACAAGTCCTATGTAGAGATGACCGAAACCCTGAAGGTTCGGTCACGGTTGTTGCATGTTTGGGACCCAAACATGACCCCGTACGTCATCGCTAGTCGGCTCTCCGCCCACATACAGGCAGCCGTAAGTGTAACACTTCTGGGGGGCAGGAGAGTGGAGATTTCCTTTTTTTTTGTTTAGACAAGACATTATGGACAATTATATGTTTTTTTGGGCCAGAAAACGCCGATCACACACACAGGAAGCAGCTCGCACTGGCCAGACCACCCAGCGTACCGGAGCACAGCGATCCTGGCTCCAGTACCTTGAAGACAGGCATCACCTGAACGCCAGCCCTGAACAGTCCCCAGACACGTTCACACATCTCTAGTCCTATTTACACAGACCTGTTTGCAACAGAGAAGATCATTTCACCTGATGGAAGAACATGTTTCTTGTTCATCAGATTGGAAGCCTGATTGGAATGAACGATTGTCATGAACCATGCGTTCTTAGCAACCACAATTGTGAAGTGTAAACAGATTTTTAAGCTTTCTAAAACCACAACATCCCATTCCTCAAAAGGATTTTGAAGCAATATCAGCTGTCTTAACCTTTTCCAGGGGAATATGGTGATGAATAGCAGTGTCTAAATGTACCTTGTGTACAGTTGCAATAAACCACAAGGAGCTGACATGTTGTGGTTTGTAAATGGAGCGCAGTTGTCAACTGTAGTTAGGTTCACTGGATTCTTTTTTTGCATTAAAATTTACAGGATATTCTTTATCTTCTGGTGATATATTTATCAAATTAGAATGTGGCTTGAACTATAATAGTAGCCTCACTTAGGTTAATTTTATATTAGGAATATAAAATCAACTTGTCAAAAGATTTTGCTTCACAATTTTTTGTATTTTTTTCCTTTGAACACTAGTTTATTCTTTTTTATATACTCTACAACAGGGTCGGGAACCCATGGCTCGTGAGCCAGATGTGGCTCTTTTGATGGCCGCATCTGGCTCGCAGCAAAATCCGGTGCCCGTCGCCGCTGTACCGTGTTTCAGGTGCCGCCGCTCTGTCTCTGCTGTCTGCAGCGAATCAGAGGGCCAGCAGACGCGATCCAATCAGAGGGCTAGCAGCGGACCAATTAGTGGCAGTCTGATTGGCCAGCCATTGGCGGCCTCTGATTGGTTCGCGGCTGATGGCTTCTGATTGGCTGCAGACAGCAGAGACAGAGCAGCGGCACCTGAAACATGGTACAGCGTGGACCGTGGAGGATTGGCAGGTGAGTATGTATGTGTGTGTGGATTTTTTCTTTTTTGAAGGTACCGGCATTATGGCGGGGGCTGCAAGGGATGATGGGGATACTGCAAGGGGATAATGGGGGTACTGCATGGGGATGATAAGGGTACTGCATGGGGATGATGTGGGCACTGAAATGGGATGATGGAGGTACTGCATGGGGATGAAGGGGGTACTGCATGGGATGATGGGGTACTGCATGGAGATGATGGGGGTACTGCATAGAGATAATTGGGGTACTGCATGCGGATGATGGGTGTATTGCAAGGGAATGATGGCGATACTGCATGGGGATAATAGGGGCACTGCATGGAGATAATGGGGTACTGCAAGGGGATAATGGGGTACCATATTGTGGGCTGGAAAGGGGATGATGGGGGTACCATATTGAGGGCTGCATTGGTTAGCAACAGCATAACAACGTTATTAATAAGAATTCAGAGGCTTATTGTACTTTAAAAGTGTTGGTCTTACATAAAATGCACACATTTACTTGTATTTAATATTGAGCATATTGTATGGCTCTCACTGAAGTCAATTTTCAAATATGTCGCGATTATGGCTCTCTCAGCCAAAAAGTTTCCTGACCCCTGCTCTATAAAGTTGGTGATGAAATACGGTACTTAAAAAAGACCAAAAAAATTACCTCATGAAAGAAACTTAATAAAAAAGTACTGCCATCAAAATGTGTACCCTCTTACTGTATTGCAATCATCATGTTATATAGCACTGTAGTCTTACAATTACGGTACTCATTTTACCTTTTTAACCAGTTAATATTATTTTCTTTTTTCTGAATCAGGTTAATTTTTATCGAATTGAACTTAGAAAGATAAAAGTGATTTATCATATAAAGCAAGAAAATCCACAAACATAGATCAAGACACAAAACATAGATCAATACTCCAGTAACAACATTTTAGAAAAGTCATAATATTTTTCTTTCTTCTATGTAGAAAACTCTTTTCCCTGCATTAATTATTCCCCTTTTAAACTCCTGACCCAGCTCTCCTTCCTCCTGCCAAGGACTTTTTGATTAATTTAGGGAAAAGTGAGTTCCTGAAGGATTCAGCTAGTTCAACGATGTCATTGAACTAATGTAAAAGAGAAGTATTAACTGGGTAGAGGGCAAAATAAGTAACTGTAAATACACAATGGCATTGTCCCACACCTGCGCTTCAGTATTTAGCGCTTCTTGCGCTAAATACTTAGATTCTGGCAGAGAAGCGCAGGTGCGTGGATGCGGCCGCTTATAGCAGACGCTGTCCCTGGTTACCCGATCTGTATTGTGGTAACCAGTTAAGACAGCAGCCTGCATAGTCACCGCTTATCCTGGGCGCACAGGGAAATGCTGCTTGCAGCGTTTCCCTGTGCGCTCGCAATAAGCGGTGACTATGCAGGCTGCTGTCTGAACTGGTTAAATACTGAAGCGCAGGTGTGTGGACAATGCCTATGTTACATAATATGATGACTGTAATATATTAAGAAGATATAGAAATATTCCCATCAAAAGTTTTTAGAAAGAAAACAATTAAGTAAGAAAAAAAAGTGTGGCTATCAGTCACTTGGGTGGCTGGTATTATGGCCTCAAAGTCTAAATTTACTATATGGTTTGAAAATCCAGACTGATAAAGAAAAATATGATCTATTTTATAAATGAATGTCCAATGTGTATCGCAAATGCAGGAATCTAGAGGTAGATGAGCCTTTACTTGGTGAAGGGGTACTGGCTATTAACAGGACTACAGGTTAATCACAGTCTAGTGCCAGATTATAGGAAGAACGTGAAAGTATATTTAAGGTATAGTCTACTGGAAATAACAATTCATTTTACTCTGGTTTAAAGAGTGAACAAACTTAGGCTAAGGCTAGGGTCACACTTTAATAGACTAATAGCATAGAAAAACTGAGAAGTTAAAACTTAACTTTTACTAGCTCTATATTAAAAAGACATAGTTGACAACTATGTCTTTTTAATATAGAACTAGTAAAAGTTAAGTTTTAACTTCTCAGTTTTTCTATGCTATTAGTTTAATACAGCCGTACCTGACTAGACTCCATTGGTCTTAACGGAGGACAACCTACCTTGCTGCTTAAATCACACTTTAATAGAGAATTGCGTTCACCGCATCCAGATCCGGAGAACGCAATTAGCTTCAGACACATTTTGCATGAATGAAGCCACGGCTCCACTGACAGCTGTGCGCATACTATACGTAATGTACGTATAGTATGTGCTCTGTCCAGGGTCCTGAAGGCTTTTACAGCAGATCTATGGGCTGCGCACCGCCATAGATCTACTGTAAAAGCCTTCAGGACCTCGGACAGACAGCAGCACATACTATACGTATATTATGTATAGTATGCGCACAGCTGTCAGTGGAGCCGTGGCTTCATTCACAAAATTTTACAGAGCCGACAGGAGCCAGCTTACTGTACAAGCAATATTAACACATTATATGCCCACCAGAGTAGGTAGCATGTCTCTAGCGGGGTGGGCACCCCCTAGAGACATAATTATTAGGAATATTAAAGCTTTTTTTACAATATTAAACACTTTGCTTATCCCGGCTGGCAGCCGGTATAAGCAAAGTATACGGGAACTGCATTGCTCAGGATTACACATCCTGAGCAATGCGGTTACCGCTTTGCGGATGTTACAACAGCTCCGAAAACTGCAGCCTGCATGATTTTTCACACAGGATGCAGAGCCGGATGCGGTAACTGGATTGCATGTAATGCAATCCGGTTTTGATAATGGGCTCCTATGAGGAGCGTTTCCTGATGCGGTTTTGAGCTTTTTAAAAGCTCAAAGCCAGATCAGGTTTTGAAAAAACAAACGCAGTCATGACCCCAGCCTACGTTCACACGTCCAATAATCATCCGTTAATGGATCCAGCAGCAATCTGCTGGCAATAAAGTTGTGCAAACACAAGTTTTTTGTACTGATGTAAGAATGGCCTAACATTTTATTCTAAAGTTTTTTTAATGTGACCCCAAGTCTGAGAGTTTACAATTGTTCAATAGGTTTTTTTTTTATAGAAATCTGAAAGAATAAGGGAATTTCAAGGTACCGTATATACTCGCGTATAAGCCTAGTTTTTCAGCCCAAAAATTGGGCTGAAAAGTCCCCCCCTCGGCTTATACGCGAGTCAATACGGCCCCCCTCATAATTTGGCGCCCCCACCTCACTTGCTGGGCCCCCCCGCATGCAGCGCTGCGCATATACATTACCTGTCTAGCAGCTGTCACCCTCCGATGGCGGATCGCGGCTCCCGGCTCCGGCTTCCATCTTCCTCTGTGTCTTCCTTGTCATGTGACCGGCCGGCGTCGCGATGACGTCATCGCGATGAGCCCCGGTCACATGACAAGGAAGACAGAGAGGAAGATGGAAGCCGGAGCCGGGAGCAGCGATCCGCCATCGAGGGTGACAGCTGCTAGACAGGTAATGTATATGCGCACGCTGCATGCGGGGGGGCCCAGCAAGTGAGGTGGGGCGCCAAATTATGAGGGGGGCCCTGCTGGGGCCCTGTATAACTACCACTGGGGCTGTATATACCACTGGGGCTGCTGGATACTACCACTGGGGCTGAATATACCACTGAGGCTGCTGTATACTACCACTGGGGCTGTATACTACCACTGGGGCTGTATACTACTACTGGGGCTGTATGTATACTACCACTGGGGCTGTATATACCACTGGGGCTGCTGTATACTACCACTGGGGCTGTATACTACCACTGGGGCTGTATACTACCACTGGGGCTATATACTACTACTGGGGCTGTATGTATACTACCACTGGGGCTGTATATACCACTGGGGCTGCTGTATACTACCACTGGGGCTGTATACTACCACTGGGGCTGTATATACCACTGGGGCTGCTGTATGCTACCACTGGGGCTGAATATACCACTGGGGCTGCTGTATACTACCACTGGGGCTGTATACTACCACTGGGGCTGTATACTACTACTGGGGCTGTATGTATACCTCTGGGGCTGCTGTATATACCTCTGGGGCTGCGTGTATATTACCACTGGGGCTGTATATACCTCTAGGGCTGCTGTATATACCTCTGGGGCTGCGTGTATACTACCACTGGGGCTGCTGCTGTATACTACAACTGGGGCTGCTGTATATACCTCTGGGGCTGCTGTATACTACCACTGGGGCTGCTGCTGTATATACCACTGGGGCTGCTGCTGTAACACTGCTGGGGCCTGTATATACCACTGGGGAGGCTGCTGTATACCACACTGGGGGCTGTATACCTGTGCTGGGGTCCACCCTCGGCTTGTACACGAGTCAATAGATTTTCCCAGGTTTTGGGGGCAAAAGTAGGGGGGTCGGCTTATACACGGGTCGGCTTATACACGAGTATATACGGTAATTGAATTATTTCATGGCCCGTATAGAAATGAACTGGCGCCAACTGATTTCAGCATTAAGTGCAGAAGACCTTGATGACCGAGGATTTGTGAGGGCTCCCTGACAGTGTGCACATACCTCGCCTTATCATCAAATTTCTCCAGAGCACTTTACAAAAATCAGAAATAATGCCACAAGCGCAAGAAACAAATAACAGCTTTCTCTGCCCTTTTACCGTCATTATTTTCCTCTATTTCTCTCTCACATACAACAATCATATGTTCTCTGTTCCAATAATGGGAGGCTGTAATACTCCTTGATGAGCGAGGTCTCAAATATAGCTCAGGGTCTCACATTAGAGTCAGTGTAAGTACGCGATGTCTGTCCCTGCTAATGTAGGCTCTAATGAGGTGCAGTAAAGAGACATAAAGTAATAGATCCAGATCAGAGTGATGTATTACACACCAGGCGGCGATGTGAAAGAAGTGTTACTTTTTAGTCATTTGAGATCAATATAACAGCTTTCTGTAGAACACAAATTGTGTGGTGGAATTCATTCATTTAAGGAGCTTCAGACATTCCCTTTCTGAAGCGGAGCTTTAATGCCGGCCAACCTTTGACCAGCCAATACTCAGCTCTCGGTAAGTCTCTAATTTGTACACAAAGGCTTAGACCTAATGCAATTAGTAATGTAACTGACAAATTATCAATCCGTGAACCTAAAGAATACAAAGCAAGTCGAGTCCCAATCAGCTCTTCTAATGATTAAAAGGGAACAAAGCAAAATGTATTGACTGCCACGTTATTAGCAATGTAACCGTTGATGTGCTGGTGGAAACTACGTACAGTAAACATCAAGAATAACCAAGAATAACATCATACAATAAAATACAATGTTAAACTTGGAGACTTGGGGAAAAAAAAGAAAACAACTTGATATAGATGTAAAATCCCTATACAAAATAGACTAAAGCCCCGTCACACTAAACGAGATCGCCGCTGGGTTACAAATTTTATGATGCAACAAAGACCTCAACAGCGATCTCGCTATGTGTGACACGTAGCAGCGATCAGGCCCCTGCTGTTAGACCGCTGCTCGTTACAAACCATTCTGGACCATTTTTTGGGCGTCAGACTCCTGATGGGCAGTGTGCATAGCTGTGTTTGACCCGGACAACGATCAACGATCTCAACACTACGCCTGAGAGTGACAGGGTCCCAACGACCGCCGTATTGTTGCTGCATCGGTAGTGAGATCTGACTGTTTGACATCTCACCAGCAATCCCGACAGCGACGCACCAGCGATCCCGGCAGGTCGGATCGCTGGTGCGTCGCCAAGTGTGACGGTACCCTAACAGTGTCTTGTAATTAAATGGTTTATATGGGACTTTTGTTTTTTTCCCCTATAGAACTAAGAACTAACTGCCTCTGCCTGTCCTGAAATGCAGCAATCTTTCCCATCTCAGGCAGTGACACTCCTGCTTCCTTTGAGCTCACGTCAACAGAGCAGCTCTTCCTCTTCCTGCCTGCCAACGATTGACAAAGAGAAAGAGCTGCTCTGTTGATGTGATGTCACAGGAAGCAGAAAAATCCCTAGCAGGAGCGGTCCATGATCACTCTAAATAGGAAGAGATCATAGCTGGGCAGAACGGGCAGGTAGTTAGCGCCAACCTGCTGCAAAGTTCTTAGCCCCATAGGAAAAAAAAACAGTTCAGAATAACCCACGGATGAAGTTTTTTGATCAGTTTTGTACAACACTATTTACAAACGTGTTACCTCTTCAAACTCCTCAGAAAGTGTCGCTGACTAATATAACTGTTGTGGTCTCCCAGACTCATTGCTCTTCAGATTACAGAGAAAAGCAATTTCTTTGTGGAGATTCGAAGCAATGAGAAACTCCACTAACTTATTTCACAGTCAAAAGATAATTCCCTCTCAGATCCCAGGGATGCTGTTCAGGGCTCTCTGTAGATGAGGATAGATTTGTTAAAGCCTTTACATGCCTGTATTCTGCAGCCATGTGATTGCTCACTCAGCCGCTCCTGAAGTATATTAATTAAAAAGACTTACAGCTGTCTACATTACAAATCCCACAAACTTTTACGGTATATTGGCACTATTTTTACTATTGTGCTTTTGCAGCTTATGTGAATATTGTATGTGAAATGTCCACAATTTCTGCAACATTTAAAAAAGGAAACTAGAAATGCAACCCTAATCGTAACGTCACAATAAATATACTATAACGGTATGGGCCCCCGCTGTAGAATTGGTGCAAAAATGTCTGCACCCAATCTGCATCCTGTGGCAGAAAAACGCACCAAAAATGCGGATTTGGTTTGTTTTTGGTGTAGATTTGTGCCCTGTGTGAAGTTAATGGCTGAAAGGGCTAAAAAACACATGCGAATGTGTACCAACAATTGACATGCTGCAGATTATTTTCTGCCCCACATCTGCAATGAAAAAATAAGCAATATGTGCACAACACATCAGAATTCTCATAGACTTTGCTGACTTCAAGATAGGCATGCACATTTTTGAGAACCTGCACCAAAAACTCATCAAAAAACACAACGCGTGCACATAGCCCAATACGTGCACATCTCTAATGGGGCCGTCACACACTACGATTTTGTGAGCGATCTCACCTACGATCTCAGGGGTGCGCGCTCGTGGACAACATTGTTAGGCTGGGGTCACACTTGGCATGAGTTTTTTTAGTGACTTAAAAAAACTCATGCATTTTTCCATGCGTTTTTTCATGTAATTATGAGTTTTTCATGGTGTGTGATGGCTCCCTGCGTTTTTGGCTACGTTTTTAAATCTGCACCAAAAAATAGTGCATGCACTATTTTTTGGTGCGTTTTGAAAAACGCATGCGTTTTTGTAGAAAACGCATGCGTTTTTTTAACATGGGCCCCTATGGAAAACGCATGCAAAAACGCATGGTACATTAGTACCTTTTAGTGCCATCCAAAAACGTATGCGTTTTTTTAACATGGGCTCCTATGGAAAACGCATGCGTTTTTGGATGGCACTAAAAGGTACTAATGTACCATGCGTTTTTGCATGCGATTTCGATGTCAGCTAATCACATAATAGCAAAAACGCACACAAAAAAGAGAATTTTGTTTACGTACCGTAAATTCTTTTTTCTTTAATCATCAATGGAAGACCCAGACAATGGGGTTTAGGGCACTGCCCTCCGGAGGTCACACTAGGTACTACAAGTTTGTAGACACCGCCTCCTCCGCTTATAAACCCCTACCGCAGGGAACATCCTCAGTTTGGTCCATAAGCTGCGAGGAGAACATAAACCACACCCGAAACATCGGGAAGAATGCCGTGCACAGACGGTCAACAACCCGGTAAACACTGTCTCAACAGAGAGCAGAACAAATGCAAAACATGCAAAGGAACAACTGGGTGGGTGCTGGGTCTCCCATTGATGATTAAAGAAAAAAGAATTTACGGTACGTAAACAAAATTCTCTTTTTTCTGGTCATCATAATGGGAGACCCAGACAATGGGGATGTCCTAAAGCAATACCCCAGGGCAGGAAGAGTTCCTCAACAAGACGGATAATACATGGTTCCCTTCAAAGGTGGGCAACCGCCGCCTGGAGAACCCGCCTGCCCAGACTTGCATCCGCAGAGGCATGGGCATGCACCATATAGTGCTTAGAGAAAGTGTGCAGGCTGGACCAAGTGGCCGCCTGACACACCTGTAGAGCAGACGCTCGATGTCGCAAGGCCCAAGAGGCACCTACGGCTCTGGTAGAGTGAGCCTTCAATCCCACCGGGAGAGGCAAACCAGAGGACCTGTAAGCCTCTTGAATGGAAGCCTTAATCCATCTGGCCAAGGTTGACTTTGAAGCCGCGGACCCCTTACAGCGACCTGTCGTAAGAACAAATAAGGAATCCGAACTCCTGAAGGAGGCGGTCCTGGACACATAAATGCGTATAGCTCTCACGAGATCCAGAGTATGGAGGTCGCGCTCCACCTGATGAACTGGAGCGGGGCAAAATGATGGGAGAACAATCTCCTGGTTCAGGTGAAAAGTTGAAACCACCTTCGGCAAGAATTCTGGCCGTGGGCGCAACACCACCTTGTCTTGGTGAACCACCAGAAAGGGTGACTTGCACGATAGTGCAGCCAATTCTGAGACCCTCCTTAGAGACGTAATCGCCACCAGAAAGGCCACTTTCTGGGACAGACGAGATAGAGAAACATCTCTCAACGGCTCAAACGGCGGTTTCTGTAATGCCGCCAGGACCATGTTAAGGTCCCAAGGGTCCAGAGGTCTCTTGTAGGGCGGAACCATCCGCGACACCCCCTGCAGAAATTGACGCACCTTCGGGAGGAGCGCCAATCGCCTGTCAAACAGCACCGAAAGTGCTGATACTTGACATTTCAAAGAGCCAAGGGATAATCCCAACTCCAAACCCGACTGTAAGAAAGCCAACAACGTCGGGATGGACAAGGGCCAAGGAGACCGTCCACCAGAGGCACACCAGGTAAAAAAGATCTTCCACGTCCGGTGGTACATCTTCCTGGAAACAGGCTTCCTAGCCCGATTCATAGTGGCCACCACTGTAGGGGAGAAACCCCTAGATGTCAGGAGCCAGGCCTCAAGAGCCATGCAGTCAATCTGAGGGCCCTGGAATTGAGGTGGAAGAATGGGCCTTGTGCGAGTAAATCTGCGCGGTCTGGAAGAGCCCACCTGTGTCCGCCTGACAGTTGCCACAGGTCCGGATACCAGGACCTCCTGGGCCAATCTGGAGCCACTAGAATGGCTACCCTGCACTCCGACCTGATCTTCCACAGAACCCTGGGAATCAGAGCCAGAGGAGGGAACACATACGGCAGTTGGAAGCTGGACCAACTCAGTATCAGAGCATCCGCCCCCAGGGACTGAGGATCCCACGATCTCGCCACGTACTGGGGCACCTGATGATTTAGCCTTGAGGCCATCAGATCTACGTCCGGAGTGCCCCATCTGCTGCAGATGTCCCGGAAGACGTCTGGATGAAGAGACCACTCTCCGGCGTCCATCCCCTGCCGGCTCAGGTAGTCGGCCTCCCAGTTCTCGACCCCTGGGATGTGAACTGCGGAGATCAAGCAGTCGTGTTCCTCCACCCACGATAGGATGCGGTGGACTTCGGCGAGGGCCTGAGCGCTTCTGGTCCCTCCCTGATGATTTATGTAGGCGACGGCCGTCGCATTGTCGGACTGTACCCGAATGGGTCGTCCTGCCAGGAATTCCTGAAACGCCAGGAGCGCCAGATAGACCGCCTTGATCTCCAGGACGTTGATCTGCAACGTCGACTCCGCCTGAGTCCAGAGGCCTTGAGCCCTGTGGTGTAAGAACACCGCGCCCCAGCCCTTCAGACTGGCGTCGGTGGTCACCACTAACCAAGAAGGTTTGAGGAAGGACCTTCCCCGTGACAAGTGACGTGGCTGGAGCCACCACTGCAGGGAGTCCCTGGTCGGTTGTGACAGTGTCACCAACCGATTCAGAGAGATCGCTCTCTTGTCCCACCGGCGAAGAATCTCCAGCTGGAGAGGACGGAGACGAAACTGTGCAAATGGCACCGCCTCTATTGCCGCTACCATGCGTCCCACCAGTCTCATCAGGTCCCGAAGGGATGAGTGAGGCGACAGGAGAACGTGTTGTACTCCTGAGTGGATCGCCAGCTGCTTGGCCTGAGGAAGAGACACCAGAGCTGAGTCCGTGTGAAAATCCATGCCCAGATATGTCAATGACTGGGTCGGAACCAAGGTCGACTTCTGAGTATTGAGAAGCCACCCGAACTGGTCCAGAGACCTCATGGTCGCTTCCAGGCTCACCCGACAACGGTCTTCCGATGGCGCCCTGACCAATAGGTCGTCCAGATAGGGTATGACGGCGTGACCCTGCACATGCAGGAGAGCCATCATAGATGCCATCACCTTCGTGAACACCCGTGGTGCAGAGGCCAACCCGAAGGGTAGGGCCACAAATTGGAGATGTTCGTCCCCCACTGCGAATCGTAACCAGCGTTGATGAGCCGGCGCAATGGGCACGTGAAGGTAAGCGTCTCGGATATCTATGGACGCTAGGAAGTCCCCCTGTGACACAGCTGCGATCACGGAGCGCAGGGATTCCATGCGGAACTTCCGAACCAACACGTGACGGTTGAACAATTTTAGGTCCAGGACCGGCCGAAAGGAGCCGTCCTTCTTTGGGACAATAAACAGGTTGGAGTAAAAACCCCTGAACCTCTCTGCCGTGGGTACTGGGACCACTACTCCGTCTCTGCGGAGTCCCTCCAACACCAGGTGAAAAGCCTGAGCCTTTTCTGGGGAAGGAACAGACCGATGGAATCGGGATAATGGCTTTGACGTCAGCTCTATCCTGTAACCTCGCGAGACTACGTCTCGAACCCACTGATCTTGAACGTGAAGCAGCCACCTGTCCTTGAATTGAGACAGGCGTCCCCCCACCTGTGGGGAGGCAGGATGAGAGAGCGAGTCATGTCGAGGCGGGCTTGGGGGTGG
Source organism: Allobates femoralis (assembly GCA_033576535.1). Classification (NCBI taxonomy): domain Eukaryota; kingdom Metazoa; phylum Chordata; class Amphibia; order Anura; family Aromobatidae; genus Allobates; species Allobates femoralis. The sequence continues at coordinate 164,544,676 of JARQOC010000005.1, read as the reverse complement.
CAGCAGCTGCCCCCGCCGGCTTCTTCTGACGACTCTTTGAGCGCCACTGAGAAGCGGGCTTGCCCCCTCGGTCCGTGCGAGCGGACGGTGCTGATGACTGTGAGCTGGACCGAAAGGACCACTGCTTCGGGTTCCTCTTAACGGTATACCGTGGCTTAGGCTTATTCTGCGGTATCTTAGACTCAGCAGAATCCTTGATCAGCTTGTCCAGCTCTGTGCCAAAGAGTCTGTCACCAGAGAATGGAAGATTCTGTAAAATCTTCTTAGATGTGGCATCTGAGTCCCAAAGACGCAGCCACAACAACCTGCGGATCGCTATCGCATTGGCCGAAGCCACAGCTGAGCGAGTGGCAGTTTCCAGAGACGCCGTCCTGGCGTAGTCCGCATAGGCCCTTGCTCTCTCAGTGAGTGCCAGGACCTCCGGACTGGACTTTGCCAGGTCAGTGATACCATCCAAGCAGGTAGTAATCGCTTGCAAGGTCCAGACCGTGGCAAAATTAGGGGCAAATGAAGACCCCACAGCCTCATAGGAAGACTTGGCGAGTTGCTCGACCTGTCTATCAGTAGCATCCTTCAGCGAGGAGCTATCAGAGGCAGAGAAAAGGGAGCGTGCAGCAATTCTAGTCATGGAAGCGTCCACCTTTGGAGACTGCGACCATTCCTGAAGCACCTCCTGGGGGAAGGGGAAGCGATTGTCCTTAGGTTTGCGGACATAGCGCCGCCCAGGATGTAACCTGGGTGCTCTAACCACCCTTCCAAAATTAGTGTGGTCCATGAAGGAGCCACTTGGTCTAGCCTCAGGCCGCAGCCATTGATAGACCTCCTTCGGGTGCACGACCACCTCTTCAGGGGGAGTCACGAGACGCAAGGTCTCATTGATGGAGGACACCAGATCCTCCACCCCGTCTGGAGGTTCAGACACAGACACAGACCCGAAGTTTGAACCCCCATCATCTTCCTCACCATCAGAGGAACGCTCCTCCTCAGAGAGAGCCTGGAGCTCGGGTGAATCCTCACGACGAGCCCGCTTAAGGGGTCTCACAGCAGAAGAGGGAGACACCCGGGGGTAACTGGAAGGAGTAGCTGGGCTTTCCAGTCTCCTATGCAGTGCCTCCAGTGACTGCGACATGGAGGACATCTGGGACAGCAAGGATTCATTGATCCTGTTCTGTGCTTCCCATGGCCCTGGGATCACCTGAACCTCAGGGTACAGCACCGGAGCTGCTGCTGCCTCAGCTGAGCCAGTCCGGGCTTCTGGGCGTCCGCAGTTATTGCAGGACCCCTCCACCAAAGTTCCCTTGCAAGTAGCACAGGTAGTGGTGTTATCCGCCGCCTTAGCAGCATGCTTCCTTACTGAGGACATAGCCACAGCAGGGGTTGTTGAAGACAAACAAACCGGGAATCCCGGTGGCTTACCGACCGCAGTAACGCGTTGGGAGGAAGCGGTGTGCGCGCGTGACCTCCGCGAGTTCCGGTCTCCCTCTGAAGTGCAGACACGTGCTGCCGTAGAACCCAGCCGGGAAGTGAGGGAGAAGATGGCCGCCGCCAGCACAGAAGTGGGCGGCGCCGGGAACACGCGGGAGCACACGCACACGCCCCCCGGTGACGTCATCGGAAGGGCTGCTTCTCCTCCTCCAAGCAGCCTCTGTAATGGAGGTGCTGGAGCCCGCAGCGCGGGAAAAAACAGTGCGGATCATCACACACCTATACACAGACTGTCAGCACACACAAACATGCACAGTCTACGGCCTCAGCCCCTGTGATACACAGGGCGGTCAGCCAAGGTGACCCCAGCACAGGGTACACCACCAGATCCGCGGACCCGAGGGTAACGCGCGGTCTGAGTGTCAGGACACAAAGTGCCAGACACTACCCCCAGGCACACAGGAGACACAGAATGCCTCAGTGCCGGTCCGGTCTGTAAGCACCATTTAGGGAGGCCTCGGACGGGGGTTCAGCCCAGTCCGGAGTGTAAGCACCATTTAGGGAGGCCTCGGACTGGGCTGGCTCCAGTCCGGTCTGTAAGCACCATTTAGGGAGGCCTCGGACGGAGCGGAGCTGTGCAAGGCTCCCATCTCCCACTCTCCAGAGCCCCCCAGAGAGGGATGGAAAGGAGCGCAACAGCGTACACAGAGTGTCCAGGCTCTAGGCCCTCCGGTACCTCCACCAGCGTGTGCCACAAAGGGTGAGCGGGGAGGCTGTCGCAGGTCCCGCTAGGACCATATTACCTTGTCTTCAGACGCCATCACGTAAGTAGTGAGAATGCAGTGAAGTGCAAGCAAAGCGTGATCCTCCGAGCACACTAAGTTTAAAACTGAGGATGTTCCCTGCGGTAGGGGTTTATAAGCGGAGGAGGCGGTGTCTACAAACTTGTAGTACCTAGTGTGACCTCCGGAGGGCAGTGCCCTAAACCCCATTGTCTGGGTCTCCCATTATGATGACCAGAAAAACGCATGGTACTGTCACACATGCGTTTTTGCTATTTAGACATGCGTTTTTGCTATTAGGGCATGCGTTTTTTTTAACATGGGGGCCTATGGGTGTGTTTTTACATGCGTTTTTGAAAACGCAGGTCTCCAAAAACTCATGAAAAAAACGCAAGTGTGACCCTAGCCTTAGCGAGGTGTCATATGTATAGATATTATTCACAACCCAGCAAGGATGTTACATGAGGTATCGTTCACACAACCAGCAAACAATGCTTGACAATGTTGTGAATAGGCGAAATAATAAAGGAGATCGTTATTGCGGTGTCACATAGAACGATGCAAGCAGATTGCATGATCGACACCGTCTGATTTGGGGTCCGGTTCTCATATCTGCGATGAACGATCAGACATCTTATCGCTTGTAAGATCGACGTGTCATACGCAACGACGTCAATAAAAATCTGTGATGTTTCACGGAAATCTTTAATGATATCGTAGCGTGTGACGGCCCCCTAAAATGATCAAATCCAGCTATCTATCTTCTATGTAACTATCTACCTATCTATGCATGTTTATAAATCTTATCCATCTATCCATCTATTTTCAGTGATTTAATCATGCCACTTATTTTGAATAGATGGAGACTCAACCTCTGGGATTATATTAATACATTATTATTATTAGAAGTAGATGAGTCTCTTGATTAGGTGGGGGAACCAGTCACAGGCAGAGATTAAATGGGAAGGTGGCAGTGCATATTTGCGATCCACTCCATTGAAGAGAGAAACAGCCAAAGTAGCCAAGGAACCTAAGTTCTGATAGGGGAGATCCCAGGAAAAACTATAGTAAGCAGTTACCAGATATTGAAACGCCTCAAAGTTACCATCATATTTTACAAGCTTATTCTATTCATGTATATTTGATAATCAGCTATATAATGTAAAAAGTAATGGGGCTATCACACTAAGTAACATAATCACTCTAGTTAACCTGTCCAAGTTCACATTTGAATTACCCATGAGATCTATGTTCACTAACAGTTTCAATGCTATACAATATTGATTCTGCAGGTAATCGCACATTACTCATGCATTGTTAACCTAATCGACAAGCTTGTCTGTACATATCACTATGTGTTACAGTACCTACATTATTGTCAACTGTACTGTGATAAGTTTACATTATAGTTTTTATGATCCTAGCAGTTTGAACTACATAATGACCTATAAGCATCATTTTATTAGTATCTTAGCTACTATTATTCTTGCATATCTCTGTACATTTGTGATTTGCATTCATTTAGTTATATCCTTAACTTTATTATGTTACTTTCTACTCATGTACATATTGACTTTTGCATCTAAGAGCTCACTATAGATGTATTTGTATTAGTCTTGTATATGGAATTCAATCGGTTGTGCCACTATATGATACGCCCTTGGATGTATATTCATTTCTTCTGTGGGTGCTTTTTTATCTGCTTTTTTATCCATATATGCACTGCCCATTTCTGCTTCATGGTCTCTATGTAATTTTACTTATTTATTACATTTTTCAAAATAAAATATTCATATGTTAATATACTTTTGTCTCTATATGACTTCACGCTGGTGTTTTTCTTAGGGTACCTTTACATGCGGCAACTTTTCTAGGAATTTCACTGGCAACTTACTGGTTGCAGTGAAATCATGGAGACATTGTTACATTTGTACACAGCAACAAAATAGAACAATGTGTCCATGATTTCACTGCAACCAGTACGTTGCCAGTGAAATTCCTAGAAAAGTTGCCGCATGTAAAGGTGCTCTTAGTGTCTCTCCCCCTTATGTTAGCTATTAGTCTATTGCTAGACTAGGTCCTACATAAATGGTATTAATATCCATACTTTCACATAATTTTTTTTACATTGTGGTATCCCTATATCATTGTGTTTCCACCATTTTCTACTGTGAATTGAGGCACAGTCAGCTCAATGTAGTGACATCATCATCGTGCCTAATGCACTCTCATACACACAGACTCAATGATGGAAGAGTGAGCTGACGGCTCCCTGTTCAACCGTTGTTGTACCAGTATCGCCATCCCGAGAATACAGATACTGGTGAAAGTGAGACGCTGCGTCCAGAGCGTCCAAGTGATGCGGGATGCCACTGTATCCAGCCCTTTGGTTGTCTGCATCTGTAGGCTATATCAGTATAACAAAAGAGCCCCAGGTCTGACTTATCCTAAGAATAGGTCTTCAATATTAAAGTACAAAAAACCCCTTTAAAAATGATCATGTTTTTGCTAGCCAGTTTATACGGGTCAATAACAGGGTAAAAGCATTTGTACAAACACTTTACCGATAATTGGGGTGTCTAAGACACATCCGACTCCAACTCTTCAATTTCCCTGAATCTGACTCCAATTCCAACTTTACCCATATGGACACTGACTCCGCGACTCCGACTCCATAACCATGGCTTTGAAGTCAGTAAGCCACATATCCGACTGCAATTCCTCAATTTCCTTGAATCTGACTCCACCCAAAATGGGCACCGATGCCACAACTCCGAATTCCCTGGTCTAGGAGCGCCTTTACTCTCACCACTGTAAGTTTACTTGTAATAATGGTTCTGCCTCCATGGATGTTGCATTTTGCTCTCTGCAGTAAGGAGTAGGGCCAGCATGATACCACAACATGAAAAGTCAAGAAAAGTCTGTATTGTAATAAAAGATATGTTTACATATAAAAAAGACCAAAACCCCCCTAGAAGATCTGTATAATTATCTTGTTCATGTTAAGATGAAGTTCACCATTTGATGGGTATGCATGTACCTCTCACTTTTTAAAGACTTCCAACTCTTTATGCACCACATACATGAATTACAATATGATTATTTATGAGACTGCCTTAGACATTATCTGAAAGCTAATTGCAGTTTTCTGCAGCTTTGCGCGATGTTGATTTCTTCCATAAACAATCACTTCTTTACATGGTACAGATTCTCCTGAATAATATCCTTATCATTTACAGCATGAAGTTCATAAATATTAATATCTCCATGAGCTGAGTGATCAGAATCCTCAGACTGGTAATCAGTGTCTTCCTGGATCGTTCTATGGGTCTGAATGGATAGGGAATATATGTCTACCACATTTCATATTCAAAATATTAAGACACTAAGGATAAGCCCAGTAATTCTGCGTTATAGAAAATGTGAATAGTCTAGTACTTAATGAACTGAAAATCACGAAGTTCTAACAACCATGAAAAATCTAATTTTACTTAAAAAAAACATTCCCATTACATTTTTTATTCATTAAATCTGTGTATGTGCATGTAATATTGTGTGAGGCATTAACATATTCACCTACAACTGCTCGCTCCAGTGACCACCAATGTTTTGCTTGTATTCTGAGTGACGTCACTGCAACTGCAACTACCCTGTTTCCCGGAAAATAAAGACACCGTCTTATATTACGGTAATTTTTGCTCCCAAAGATGTGCCATGTCTTATTTTCAGGGGATGTCTTATTTTTCCATTCATATTTATTGTTGAACAAAAAAATGAACATTTACCATCCCCTTGCAGCCCCCAATAAGATGTCACCATCATCCCCTTGCAGCCTCCAATACGGTATCCCCGTCATATACACACACGCACATGCACACTCCTTTTCTCACCTCTGTCCCGATGCCCGCCACTCCCAGCTCCCTGCCTCAGGTGCCATCGCCGGCCAATCAGAGGCCAGCAGCTAACGTCATGTGCTGACGGGAAGGAGGCTGGAGGATGAGTCAATGCTGCATGCCCTGGTCTTCTGATTGGTGGGCATGCTGCTCTCCAGTAAATTGGTATGTCATATTTTTGGTGGGTGCCTTATATTAAGCAACATAGCAAAGACCCTAGCATGTCTTATTTTCGAGGGGTGTCTTATTTTCAGGGAAACAGGGTATCCAACTCCCTCTATTCACGAGTTGCAAATTTCTTTTACAATAAATGTCTTTGGTACATCGTTCTGACGCTCCATAGACTTATATTGTAAAAGTCACTTCCAGGTCACACAGAGCACAGTATAAAGTTTCAGCCCTTGCACACATCGTGTGAAAAGAGAAAGAGGAAAATGTGGTAGTTGCTTTTCAAGTTTTTAATTTTCAGTGCAAAGTGTGTAGTTTCCCAAAAAAATGATGTTTCTCCTCAGGTACGAGCCTTCGTCAGGAAGACAATTGGAAGGCAGAATGAAGAGGGATGAGATTCAATAATGGTATAGGATGAATCCTGTCGCTTTGGTGCTGTAGTACTCACAGCCCCTTTGTTATGTTTGGAAACAGATTCTAGGATATACTATGTGCCTTGTTAAATACAAAAGGGGGTGGAGTGCACATCGAGCAGTAACCGAGGGACACCAAGATTTTAACCCCAGGAGTTCATTCACCTTTGAAGGTTGAGGAAAGCCACAACCACTGTATGAGCCTGGTCGCTGCAGATCCCGTAAGGTTGCTAAAAACATGGAGATTTGACGACACCGGGAATGCTCCGCGCTGACCACAGGAGACCGGCTTTGAAGAATTCTATTAATCACCACCACACAACACTGCCAATGCGTTTCATAGCCACTTGACCACTTCCTCAGGGCATCATTTACAGATCATAGAGGAAAAACCATTTATATAATGTTAATGTGACATAACATATCAAGTGTCGGGGCGTCAGTTCCGGTGAAAACGCCCCTTACCAATATTTGATCATAAATTGCTTCCATGGCAACTAAACACATGCTTTTTATAAACACATCATAGACTACACAAATCAGATTACATACAAAAAAATATATAAAAAAAATTTGTTTTAACATTTAATTATACTTAGGCTACGTTCACACATCGCGCATTTTGTCGCGTATTTTTACGCATGCAGTTTTCTAAAGAAATACGCGCGTTTTTTTTACGCGCGTAAAAAAACGCATGTGTGTTCACACACATGCGTTTTTTGATGCGTTTTTTTACGGACGCGTTTTTTCTGCATGTGTACTAAAAACACATAGAAATGAAGTTTGTTAAAAAAAAAAAAGAAAAAAAAAAGCCTTGTGATGTCATTTCCTTTCTTTTCCATTATTACATTCTCCATTGAAAAGTGAACTAGAGAATGGACAATCTACATGCTGCATTTTCTATGTCCAGCAAGGGTAACCCAAGCAGCTGGGGGCTGGAATCCTCAGCGTGGTGAGGCCCAACCGTTCTGGGCCCACCACGCTAAGGACCGCAGCCAACAGCCGCCCCAGGAGTGGCGCCTCAATGAGAGATGCCAAACCTGGCAGGTACCTCGCTCTTCCAGCTGCCCTGGGCGGTGGCAGTCTGGGTAATAACGGGGTTGGTGACACCTTTTTTGACAGCTGCCACCAAGCCTCTATTGGTAATGTCAGCCGTCAGTGTGACAGCCAGCTATTAGCAATAGAGAAATTGAGATTGGAAACAAAAAAAAAATTGCTATTGCATCGGGAGTGCGATGAAATGAACAGGTGCCGTAGAAATAGCTGCTGAATAGCACAGTCCTCTCTCCAGAAACTACACTGTTGTTGCAAGATTTATATGGAGTATATGGTGGCTGAGTGGTAATCGCTGTACAGTGGCTCAGTGGTTAGCACTGTATACGGTGGCTCAGTGGTTAGCACTGTATATGGTGGCTCAGTGGTTAGCACTGTATATGGTGGCTCAGTGGTTAGCACTGTATACGGTGGCTCAGTGGTTAGCACTGCATATGGTGGCTCAGTGGTAATCGCTGTACAGTGGCTCAGTGGTTAGCACTGTATACGGTGGCTCAGTGGTTAGCACTGTATACGGTGGGTCAGTGGTTAGCACTGTATATGGTGACTCAGTGGTTGGCACTGTATACGGTGGCTCAGTGGTTAGCACTGTATATGGTGGCTCAGTGGTTAGCACTGTATACGGTGGCTCAGTGGTTAGCACTGTATATGGTGGCTCAGTGGTTAGCACTGTATATGGTGGCTCAGTGGTTAGCAGTGTATATGGTGGCTCAGTGGTTAGTACTGTATACGGTGGCTCAGTGGTTAGCACTGTATATGGCGGCTCAGTGGTTAGCACTGTATATGGTGGCTCAGTGGTTAGCACTGTATATGGTGGCTCAGTGGTTAGCACTGTATACAGTGGCTCAGTGGTTAGCACTGTACAGTGGCCTCCTCTCCTCCCTGGCCTCCCTTTCCTGTCGTCCCTGGCCTCCCTGGTCTCGTCTCCTCCATGTCCTCCTTAGCCTCCCTTTGTGGGGGAGCTCCAATGTGGAGACACACAGGGACCCTCCAAACATGGTGTCCGCTAACAATTTGAGCTCATTTTCCATTCAAATTGTTAGCGGACACCATGTCGCGTTTGGAGGGTCCCCGTGTGTCTCCATATTGGAGCTCCCCCATAAGTGACCCCATTTTGGAAACTAGACCCCCAAAGAAACATATCTAGATCCATATTGAGCACTTTGAACCCCCAGATGCTTCACAAATTGATCCGTAAAAATGAAAAAATAAATTTTTGTGAAAATAAAAACGTACTTATTCCTTATTACGGATCAATTTATGAAGCACCTGGGGAAACAAAGTGCTCACTATGCATCTAGATAAGTTCCTTAGGGGGTCTAGTTTCCAAAATGGGGTCACTTGTGGGGGAGCTCCAATGTTCAGGCACACAGGGAGGGGCTCTCCATATGCAACAAGGTTTCCGCTAACAATTGGAGCTAATTTTCCATTGAAATTGTTAGCTGACACCATGTCGTGTATGGAGAACCTGTGTGCCACCAGCACAAGGGCAACTGGAAGAGTTGGGTTGCAGCACCAGAAAATGCCACCTCTAATGAATGCGCTATTTTCTTGGGTGGCTGTGGGTTGCAATTTGCAGCGTGGGGGACCCACAACATTTGGGTCTCTCCACGCTGAGGATTCCAGTCAGCCAGCTGCCAAGTTGTACCTGGCTGGCTACCAAAAATACAACGAAGGACTTTTTTTTTTATTTCTAGAACTAATTCTAGAAAAAAAATGACATGGGGCTCCGCCATATTTTTGGTCCAGCCAGGTACAACTTGGCAGCTGCAGACTGCCAGCAACCCCCAGCTGCCTCGTTGTACCTGGCTGCAACCAAAAATACAGCGAAGCCCATTTTTTTTTTATTTCTAGAATTCTAGAAAAAAAAATGACATGGGGCTCCGCCATATTTTTAGTCCAGCCAGGTACAACTTGGCAGCTACAGACTGCCAGCAACCCCCAGCTGCCTTGTTGTACCTGGCTGCAACCAAAAATACAGCGAAGCCCATTTTTTTTATTTCTAGAACTAATTCTAGAAAAAAAAATGACATAGGGCTCCGCCATATTTTTGGCCCAGCCAGGTACAACTAGGCAGCTGGGGGCTGGAATCCTCAGCATGGAAAGGCCCAAGCGTTCTGGGCCCCCCATGCTGCGAATTGCAGCCCGCAGCCGCCCCAGAAAATGGCGCATTCATTGAAGCGCCATTTTCTGGCGCTGTACCCATGCTCTTCCAGTTGCCCTGGTGCCGGTGGCAAACTGGGTAATAAAGGGGTTAATGCCAGCTTTTTATTGGCAGCTGGCACTAAGCCCGAGATTCATAATATAGGGCCAATGTTAGACCCGCCATTAGGAATCTCTGGTAAATAGTCAGAAAATACACACATAGAAAAATCTTTTTATTTGAAAAAAAACACAAACAAAATTCGGACTCCATCTTTATTATAAAGATCCGACGTAGTCCACAACAAAGGTCCCACGACGCTCGATCGCCTCCGACGTAGTCCACAACGAAGGTCCCACGATGCTCGATCGCCTCTGCTCAATCCAGAGACTACAGCAAGGGATCAAGTGTCCTCTTCCTACAGTCTCGGGGGTCAGAGTTGTGGTGCACTGTATGACAATGATCTGTTATACAGTGCACCATGACTATGATCCCAGAGACTATAACAAGGGGACACTTGATCCCTTGTTGCACCCATCCATCCATCCATGTATGCACCCATCATCCACGCACGCACACAACCACGCACGCACATCCAAGCACGCACATCCACACACACATCAACGCACGCATGCTGACATCCACGTTCGCACACATCCACGTACGCACACAACCACGTTCGCACACATCCACGCACGCTGACATCCTCGCACGCACATCCACACACACATCAACGCACGCATGCTGACATCCACGTACGCACACAACCACGTACGCACACAACCACGTTCGCACACAACCACGCACGCTGACATCCTCGCACGCACATCCACACACACATCAACGCACGCATGCTGACATCCACGTTCGCACACATCCACGTACGCACACCACGTACACACACATCCACGCACGCTGACATCCTCGTACGCACATCCACGCACGCTGACATCCTCACACGCACATCCACACACACATCAACGCACGCATGCTGACATCCACGTTCACACACATCCACGTTCGCACACAACCACGTTCGCACACATCCACGCACGCTGACATCCTCGCACGCACATCCACACACACACATCAACGCACGCATGCTGACATCCACGTTCGCACACAACCACGTACACACAAATCCACGTTTGCACACATCCACGCACGCTGACATCCTCGCACGCACATCCACACACACATCAACGCACGCATGCTGACATCCACGTTCGCACACATCCACATTCGCACACATCCACGTACGCACACAACCACGTTCGCACACATCCACGCACGCTGACATCCTCGCACGCTGACATCCACGCACGCACATCCACACACACATCAACGCACGCATGCTGACATCCACGTTCGTACACATCCACGTACACACACAACCACGTACGCACACATCCACGTTCGCACACATCCACGCACGCACATCCACACACACATCAACGCACGCATGCTGACATCCACGTTCGCACACATCCACGTACGCACACAACCACGTACACACACATCCACGCACGCTGACATCCTCGCACGCACATCCACACACACACATCAACGCACGCATGCTGACATCCACGTTCGCACACATCCACGCATACACACAACCACGTACGCACACATCCACGTTCGCACACATCCACGCACGCTGACATCCTCGCACGCACATCCACACACACATCAACGCACGCATGCTGACATCCACGTTCGCACACATCCACGTACGCACACAACCACGTACACACACATCCACGCACGCTGACATCCTCGCACGCACATCCACACACACATCCACGCACGCATGCTGACATCCACGTTCGCACACATCCACGTACGCACACATCCACGTTCGCACACATCCACGTACGCACACCACGTACACACACATCCACGTTTGCACACATCCACGCACGCTGACATCCTCGCACACACATCCACGCACGCATGCTGACATCCACGTTCGCACACATCCACGTACGCACACATCCACGTTCGCACACATCCACGCATGCACGCTGACATTCATGCAAGCTGACATTCATGCACGCACTCATCCAAGCACGCACACATACATACATTCACCCATCCATCTATTCATACTTACCCACCGATGAGGAGGAGGAGCTCCTGAGAAGAGGAGGGGCCACACCAGAGACTGCAGAGGAGGCCGACGGTGCGGGCCGGTGCAACGGCGCGTACAGCCCGCCGGACCGGAATAGGTGAGCAGGGCTGGGTACGAGCAGGGGGGTGGGTAAGAGCAGGGAGGAGGGGGCCTGCAGCTTGACCGGTGGGCGCATGAGCCCGCCGGCAGAAAAACTATAGGAGGAGGGCGGGTGGATGGCGGGGACCGGTATGGGAGGGTGCAGGCTGGACAGGACACAGGGGGATATGGACACAGGGGGGGCTGGACGGAGGGGGATATGGACACAGGGGGGGGCTGGACGGAGCGGGGATATGGACACAGAGGGGGCTGGACGGAGGGGGATATGGACACAAGGGGGGCTGGACGGAGCGGGGATATGGACACAGAGGGGGCTGGACGGAGCGGGGACAGGACACAGGGGAAGCTGGAGCAGATAATGGCCGGCGGGTGCAGCGGGACCCAGGGACAGCCACGGGAAAGCAGGAATCCCAAAATGGTGGGATTTCCTGTTCCTGTTTTCCCTGGGGCTGTTCCTGTGTGACATCATTTCCTGCGCACATACCCCTTGCCCCGCTCTGGAATGCGCATCGTCTGAATGACGATGCGTAATTCCAGGGGTTAAAATGGGGCCTATGGGAGAAGGCGCACGTAAAAAGACGGAAAGAATTGACATGTTCATTCTTTTTACGCGCGCGCTTTCTCCCATAAAAGCGCGGCCGAAAATTGCGCTGTGTGTGAACAGCAAAAGTGAAAGTGCATTCACTTTGCTGTGACACGCAGACGCAGGTCCGCTTTGGGGGGAAATACGCGCGCAAAAAAGCGCAAATAATACGCGATGTGTGAACGTAGCCTTAACAGTTAAGAAATCAAGCATGATATAATGTGAGCTCAAACCTATTCATAAGGATCTCACTCTGTAAGTCCTGTGTGTTATCTCCATACCATCTCCACCACTTCAGTTCATGTATCATTTAATGTCAATAAGAGGCTACAAGCCACTGTATAGTGAATCTATCAGCTTATTCTAACTACTACTGACGCCAATAAATAAGGGTAAGCAAAAGCGCTAAAAACAATTGATAAATAGTACTTATAATAAAAGTTATGAATAGCAGAAAAAAACCTACTATTATAAAATTGGAGAATTAAAAATAAAGACACCCCTCTGGTTACAACCATCTTTTTCAAAGTAACATTGTACCAACTGGTCTGTGGCAAACAAGCAGGGAACAGATAAATTCACTTTCCCTATAAAAGCCCCCTGTGGAATGAACTGCATTGCACTATCTGGTCCCGAGGAGGAAACCATCCATCACACAGCAGACAAAGCACTGTGTACCAACTGGTCAGTTACAAACGAGCAGGAAAGGATAGAATCACTTTATTATAAAAGACTCCCAAATGTATTTATTGCCGTATTTGAAATTTGGCATGTTTATGATAGCAATTTTTTTAAAGACATTATTTTATATAGACGTTTTATAGATGATATAATCAAATATTTTTAATAATGAGCTTACACTTATTTATAAACCAAAAAATGTTTTGGCGTCAGTAGTATAATAATCTGATAGATTCACTATACAGTGGCTTGTAGCCTCTTATTGACATTAAATGATACATGAACTAAAGTGGTGGAGATGGTATGGAGGTAACACACAGGACTTGCAGAGTGAGAACCTTGTTAGAGTAGGTTGAGCCCACATTATATCATGCTTGATTTTTTAACTATGATATGTAAATGATGCCCTGATGAAGTGGCCAGGTGACTATGAAATGCGTTGGCAGTGTTGCTGTGTTATGTGGTGGTGATTAAAAGAATTCTTCAAAGTGGTCTCCTGTGGTCAGCGCGGAGCATTCCCGGTGTCTTCAAATCTCCTTGTTATGTCCCTTTGTTAGACAGATTGCCAGATTGAAGAGGAGACCTATTTTTCATATGTAGCTGGAACGTCCATACAGACGCCCCACACAGACGGACACAGGAGAGAGCCACAGGCCAGCAATAACAAAACTACCTGAAGGACCTTTGGGACCTATCCTACTACTAATAATATAGCCCCAACAGTACCGGCCTACATTTAAGGCTACCAGGCAATCCTCTTGTTCTACCCTGAACAGGAATTCCTTTGCTTCCTTGCACCTGGCAACCCGTGTGTAACAGTTCTAGCTACATCTGAAAAATAGGTCTCATCCCCTTAAGATCAATCTGGTAATCTGTGTAACAAGGCACATAGTATATAGCTGGAATCTGTTTCCAAAGATAACGAAGGGGCTGTGATTACTACAGCACCAAAGTGATAGGATTCATCCTATACGACTATTGAATCTTATCCCTCTTCATTCTGCCTTCCAATTATCTTCCTGACGAAGGCTCATGCATGAGCCGAAACGTCGTTTTGTTGGAAACTACACACTTTGCACTGAAAATTAAAAACCCGAAAAGCAACTACCATTTTCCTCTTTCTTTTTTCACACGATGTGTGCCAGGGCTAAAACTTCATACTGTTTGACTCTTTCCCTTGAGCACCTAATTAGTGGTTGAGCTTGAAACTATACTTCTAACTACACAGAGCACAGTGTGACCTGGGGAGTCTGCAAGGCGGTGACATCACGGAGAAGAGGAGAAGACCGGCGCCGGACACCAGAGATAACGGCAGTTTGTGATTATACTCACACTACACTACATGCACATATATGCACATTTAATGAATAGAAAAACCTCATAGAACTGCTTCTTTAAAACAGCATAATAATCTGAAACATTAAGGCTGTGTTCACACAGTCTAACCAAAAAGCAAAAAAACTTACATTGCCAAATAACAACTTATTAAAGATTATAAAAATCAAGATATCAGAAAAAGTTACAAACAAGAATCATACACGGCAAAGAGGCAACATATTTAGCAGCGGAAGAGTGGGAATTACAGGAGCTATGTTCACAGTAAAGTAATCATAAGTATCAAGATATGTGCAAATTCTAATAGACAACTGTTTTCTCTAATACCTACCGTATATTGTATAGTGTCTAGCAACAGTAGGCTATATTACAGTAGCAAAAACCATGTAGAATTTACAGCACCCTACACTGCTTACATACAGCTTCCCTTAGTATATAAAAGGGACTAAAAGTAACAAGACCTCTTTTGTGGTCAATTGCATGTATCCTGCATGTGATATTGTCTAAAGCACCTTACTTATGAGGTTTCCCACGCCGTTAGTATGGCACCACACCCCACATACATTCGGCGCATGCCTTCGTCAGGGTTTGGCGTCAGACCAGAGGGGGGCTCCTTAAAGGGAACCTGACCCCTAAAAATCAGCCCCCAGACCACTTATACCTGTCCCTGCACCTCCAGGAATGCATTGTAGGCATCCCTTTGTGTAAAAAATGGTATTTATAAAGTGTCTAAAAGTGCTTTTATTACCTTGCTTTCTTCGACTTCTCAGTGCTTGAGAAGTCACACAGGGCGTTCCCTGTGGCTTCTCAGCGCCGCATGCAGATCAATTAATCAAGCCCAGATGGGCATGCTAAGGCAGTGTGAGCTCCCTTGCCCCCCTCCATGGGCGGTATATGCTGTATGACGCAAATCGCATCATATCCATATCATAGGACTTCACGCTGCGCATTGCACATGTGCGAGTTGGCTCTGTGGCAGCTAATCCCAGACTAGCTGCCGTAGAGCAAACTATTGCAGTACTATTTTGTTATTTCACTGCACAATGATATCACTAATGTATGTTCTCTGACTGTAGTATATTACATACTGAGCAGCCATCTTTCACCGCTTTTGGCGATGCACAGACATCTTCTTCTGGTTGTGAGCTGCAAGATTGCTCCAGTATAAGCCGGGCGAGCTAAATGTCACCTATCATCAGTGGTAGTCTATGAGAGTCATAGCAATGCTTTCATAGACTTGAATTAAAAGCTTGTAACTGTTAGTTCTAACATTCAATAAGTCAAGACCTTTCGTCACAAGATGGGGAACAAACTGGGACGACCACCAGGAAGAGCAGGAGACAGGTGCTGGCAAGTATATCACTACTGTAAGGGCACAGAACAGACAATAATGATACTACCCCGGCAGCCAAATAAAACAGAAAACGCCAGAGTGGTCTTTAATAAATTGGGAACATTTGACAGGCATTGTGCGCTTCTATTACCCATTTCAGAAATCTTACTCCTGACCTTGACTGAGTAAGATTTCTAGTGTAAGGAATTAGATAAGCCTCTGGCGTCCTCGTTCCACATCAAGCTACACAATTTTGGGTGGAGCTGGGAGAATCCGGCATGAAAATGCCAAAAGTCACAACATTTTTGTTTAACTCCGAGTCTTTGTAAAACATGTAGTGACTTTTCAAAGGTATTTACTGCAGAATTCTGGGGAAATTGTTTTGATAGATCGGGGCCCAAGTGAACCTTACCACTGAACATGATGAATTGGGGCCCAAATTAACCTAACCATTAAACACTCTTTGATGAATCAGGGCCTAACCTTACCACTGAACACTCTTTGATGAATCAGGACCCAACCTTACCACTGAACACTCTTTGATGATTTGGGGCCCAACCTTACCACTGAACACTCTTTGATGAATCAGGACCCAACCTTACCACTGAACACTCTTTGATGAATCAGGGCCCAACCTTACCACTGAACACTCGTTGATGATTTGGGGCCCAACCTTACCACTGAACACTCTTTGATGAATCAGGGCCCAACCTTACCACCGAACCCTCTTTGATGAATCAGGGCCCAACCTTTACCACTGAACACTCTTTGATGAATCAGGGCCCAACCTTACCACTGAACACTCTTTGATGAATCAGGCCCAACTTTACCACTGAACACTCTTTGATGAATCAGGGCCCAACCTTACCACTGAACACTCTTTGATGAATCAGGGCCCTACCTTACCACTGAACACTCTTTGATGAATCAGGGCCCAACCTTACCACTGAACACTCTTTGATGAATCAGGGCCCTACCTTACCACTGAACACTCTTTGATGAATCAGGGCCCAACCTTACCACTGAACACTCTTTGATGATTCGGGGCCCAACCTTACCACTGAACACTCTTCGATGAATCTTAGCCCGACCTTACCACTGAACACTCTTTGATGAATCAGGGCCCAACCTTACCACTGAACACTCTTTGATGATTCGGGGCCCAACCTTACCACTGAACACTTTTTGATGAATCAGGGCCCAACCTTACCACTGAACACTCTTTGATGAATCAGGGCCCAACCTTACCACTGCACATTCTTTGATGATTCGGGCCCAACTTACCACTGAACACTCTTTGATGATTCGGGCCAACCTTACCACTGAACACTCTTTGATGATTCGGCCCAATCTTACCACTGAACACTCTTTGATGATTCGGGCCCAAATGAACTTTACCACTGAACACTCTTTGATGAATAAGAGCCCATATGAACCTTACCATTGAACACTCTTTGATGAATAAGAGTCCATATGAACCTTACCATTGAACACTCTTTGATGTGGTTTTTAAGATTTAAAACAAACGTCTTTAAGAAAACATATTCATGGACTGTGGTTAGAGTAGGCAAATTAATGTGATTAATAAGAATATGACCACCTTCTCTGCCATCCTCATTGAAGAAATCAATGTTTCCAGGCAGGTTTGAACTGGCCTATAGGAGTACAGGAGAATCCTTCCGGTGGGCCTTTTTGCAGTTCTATACAGGGCTGTGGAGTCATTAAGCCAAAACACAGACTCCGACTTCAAATCCCTGGTAGTATGTCACTTACCCCCTAAACATAATCAGTATTCAGCACAATAAACTTGTTTCACTATGTAGAGATAAAGGAAGCATCTCATCATTCATTTTACAAACTACCCAGTATATTATTATAAAGATACATAGGTAAATTTGTGAATGTAATATAGGCATGTAGTTGATCAGTGGGCCACTAGAGTCAATGTTCCTGGTGGGCCTCCGCCGCCCCAGCCTGACACTGTTTCCAGGCATTTCTCAAGTGGGTGCATAAATATCATACAGTAGGACTAAAATCTACTATATGAGGTAACACAAGAAAAAGAAATGTGTCTAATAGGCAGATTGATTGGGCTACATGCTAATTTTATAAATTTGGTGCCATCTGTGCCATTTTCACAAATATATATTTATGCACTAACAACTGTATTGGAGAATGTCTCCCAATGTTACAATATGAATAAGGAGGTGTTCAGAGTGATGAGAATATTTCCTATCTACCCCTGCTCCTCTTGGTTCATGAATTACATTTAAAGTGCCAGTGCTTCACATTTTATGTCCCTACTACAACACTTTCCAAAATTGAGAGGGTGATTTTGTAGGAGAGGCTTCTAGATTTAATCAAAGTATATGTCTCCATATGCATAAAACATATGAGCCTGGCGGATTCCAATTTAGAAGATGACGCTCCTGACTCTGCTTTACATGTGATGCATGAGCATATTGCTCAGACAATGAACTTCCGACATCTCCAGAAAACAACAAAGCAGCGGGCTTACTAAAAGAGACAAAGTGACCTTTAAGTCCTGCATATTTTACCAAACTCCATAAAGGTACAATATTCTTCTTATCTCCTTCCAAGACAGAATCAATAGACAAGGGGCATTATAAACCAAAAGTAATAAGGCAGGAATTGAGTAATATGAAATATTTCATAATGAAAGCCACAGAAAGCAGCGTGTTCTTACATTTACATATATTCAATAAAGAACTCTGGGGCCTTCAATACTTAACAATTTGTCTGATTGAGACCATACAGCAGCTGCCATGGAAAAACACAAGAAATAAGATAAAAATAAGGACCATTAAATATGCAGTATAAGCAACATTAAAACTTAAAGGGGTTTTCCCTTTTTTCAAAACCCTTGTCTACAGGAAACAACAACTTAGTCTCAGTCATTGCTCTGGTATCTGTTAATTCCTATCTTGTTGGTGTCACAATTGTGCTGCAGCCAATCAGTGAACTCAGCAGCTCTGTCCCTAGAAGAGGATAGAAGCTGCAGATCTCACTGATTGTCTGCAGCATTGTGGACGTTGTGTTAGCGCTGCAGACAATAATAGATACCGTACTTGGTGCAGCGACAGAGACTTAGCGCCGGACAGTTTTTGGTATTTCTTAAACAAACTGGAAACAGAGGTTTCTTGAACCCCTTTTAGGTTCTTTGATCTCTCACTGACGTCTGTATTCTGTAACACAGAGAAATTTTCTACAAAGACTCATATACCAAAAAGGTCCCAGCGAAGGAACACAATGTATTTATAAACAGTGATGTCTACACCAGAACCGTCTTAAGTCCTCCTTATCCAGTTTTGAGATGGTATATTTCTTGCCAAGATGGTTTAAAATTAGCCCCATCTGTCATCCTGTAAACTGAGAAGTCTGAAAATATCCAAGTTATACTTGCACTTGCTGGATCTCCACCAACAGTTTGTTTTCAGATTTTCTCACAGTTACACAATACATTAAAAAAAACGACGAAACATGTCACTATGTGAACATTTTATAGCTGCATGAACAGTCTAGCACTGAAAGATGGAATAACCAAGCCAAAGAGTTACCGGGCTACACATCAGCATAGAATTGTACTGTGGGCATAGATGTAATACAGATATCAAAGTAAAGTCATGTATAATGTGTTAATCCCTTTACGGCTATTTTTCACACTGTAAAACATGATGCCTTGCCACAATTATACAGCTGCTATAGTGGAATGTATGTTGTCTGCACTTTATAGGTTCATCCAATCACCAACCATATCTTTCAGTATATAAAAAAGCTAAAAGAAGTCAGAAACTGCTTGTGGAAACAGGGAACATCCACATGTATGAAACTTTTATAAAAACTATGGGAAACGTAATAAAAAATGATGCCTCAAGTGGGCTGTGAAGTTGGAGACGGAGTCCATTTTAGTGGAGTTCGTATAAAATGGACCAACTCCGACTCCTAAAATATGTAATAATTTGGGTACGTAGTTGAATGCAGAATGTGATTATTATTATGAATTATTATGTTCTATCTAAATATCTTGATCATTGTAACGTAATAATAATTAAAAGCCTGATGTTCACATTGTACTACAATAAATTTATCACTTAAACATGAGCCGTGTATGAGTGAGTTGAAGTCGTGAAGTCGGAGCTGGAGTCGGTGGTTTGGCTTACTGACTCCACAACCCTGCCTCAAACCCATCCTATTTTACTAGGATACCCTATCACTTTATGATTGGTGGAGGTAACACATCTTGAATCAGCACTGAATTTCACTACTAAAGCAGTGGTGAATACCCTCAATCTACACGTCGACAGAGTTCCCAGAGGTCTACTGCCCACTGATCATAGTGATGGTATGTCCTAAAGCTATTACTCTATCAGCGCCTGGTTCTACAAAGTTTTTGCATAATGATTGCGGCCAGCCAGAGAGAGAATCAGGATTACATGAAGGTAAGTTTGTTATGCAATTATTTAAAGGGAACCTGTCAGCTACTTTATGCACCAAACCTATCACTATCTGTCTCTCTAGCTTCCTAATACATCCTTAATCATCCCTGTCTGACCTAATACTGTACTGTAATAGATGAGAAAAATCATTTAGTAACTTACATTTTCATATGGTAAAGATGTGGTGTCTTGTCAGTGTGGCCACTCTGGACGTTCTCTCCTGGTCAATGTCCCCTCCTGCGGTCCGTGGTTATCACGCCCCATAGGCGTGATAACCTAATTTACAAGTGCACTCCTCGTCAGAATTATTCACTTCATCCGGGAATGATTTGACGGCCACGTCATGTTCAGTTCTTTGCATTGTGGGCGAGTATTGGGTGTACTGCCCAGCTTCAGAATTCGCATGCTCTAGAGCCGGCTAGTACACCCAATACTCACCCACAATGCACAGGACCGGAAATAATGCGGCCATTGCATCATACCAGGAAAGAACCATACATTTCATACTCCTGGGGCCACGCTTTTAAATTAGGTTATCATGCCTACTGGGGTCATAGCTGGATGGCAATGTTTCAAACAATTCAATTGCTTGAACATTAGAATTGCTGTGATTGGTTGTTCAGACTCCCCCATCCTCCATGGTGATGAGTTCATATGCCCTGCTGACAGAATCAGCAGGCACCTTTGCGCGATCACCCTTGCTGCTGCTATGGTGCTGCATTATAGCCAAGATGTACCTATACATCCAAGGTCGATAAGTACCATTAACCTAAGACATATAGGAATGTCTAAGGTCATGAAGGGTTATTAAAGATTAAAAACAACTTTAAAATATTTCTTCCCAACAGTTGCATCAACAATTGCATAAACATGACACTAAGCTTCCAGAAATGTACCACACAATATACTCATAAGGACTGTAAAACTGGCGTCTTAGTTGAAATGAAAAATATTGTGCTTTAAAATATCTTTGTGAAGATCCAGTCACTTGTAAGCTACGTTCACACGCTGCGTTTTTGCAGTGATTTTTTTGAGGATCTGTAAATCCAGTGAAATGCAGTGATGTATTATTCCCCAGCCAATTCAATGCATTTTCCAAATATTCATTCAGATGCTGCATATTTTTGAGGATGCGTTTTCACTGCAAAGCACATCCTCAAAAAGAATGGCCATGTTAATTCTTTTTGCACTTTTCCATTGCCCTCATTGTAGAATGGGCTAAAAAAAAGCATCCCCAAAAGAGCATGTGTGAATGTGATGGCGCTGAGCAAAAGCAGAAATACACAGTATGTGAACCCAGCCTAAGGGAAAGAATCACAATGATTTACAGCAAATTATTCAAAAAACAAATAAATACACATCAAAACTCAAGTAGTAACAGCGTTTTGGACGCAGCATATTACATATGAATTTCTAGAAATCCCCTGCCCCCCTGTGCTTCTCCTACCACGCTATCTCATCTGCAGGCGGTTGTGCGGTTGTCGCGCTTCCGCAACTCTGCAGCATGTTAACTTATTGGCGGGCCGAATGAAGGGAAAAGCCGCCCTGTGCAATCGATCTGCGTTCAGCGCAGGGTAGCTTTTCCCTGCATTCACCTGCCCAGATCGTATCAGACTCAGCTGCATTCACCTTTCATTCACCCCTGGCTTCCCTTAAACAAATAATAGAAAGAAGCCTTAAGGTAACGTCACACCTTACAACATCGGTTGCGATGTCGGAAGCGATGCCGCCGGTGCGCACTGGCTTCCGACATCGCAGCCTAGCTGTCACACAGCAAGATGTTGCCGTGACGGCCGGCGCTGCGTTGTGCGCAGCGATCACTCGCTGGTGGGATCAACCCAGCGAGCGATACGCTGCAATGCAGCGAAAGGCTGGATCGGCCGTGACATCGCTATTGCTATTGACTTGCTATTGCGATTGTCACACCGCAGGTTGCTTAAGTTGAAGATGACAGGTTTTCCTGGATGCAGGAAAACCTGTCAACTCCGATTTGAACAACTATCGTCGTTGAATCCGCGTTTACACGCAACAATGCAACAACGATGTTGTTTCAATATCGTTCCTGACGTCACTTTTGAACGACGTCGGAAACGATGTTGAAAGGTGTAACGGGGCCTTTAGGCTGGCTTCACACCACGGTTTTGAGCTGTCAGGCTGTGTCCGGTGTTTTGCAGGAAGCCCCGGACACAGCCTGACAGCTCCTAACAAACAGAACCGGAGGGCAAATCTGCCCTCCGGTCCTGTCTTCTGCTGGAATCGGCAGTCCTGGCTGAAATGTCAGGATCGCAACTTGCGAAGCTAACCACGGTACTGAAATCTCAGGAGGGAGCTCTCCACGATGCTGAAGTTCAGCGCCAGCCGGCACTGAGCTTCAGCACCCGATGTCCGGAACCACACAGATTTTCTGTCGGATCCGGCGCGATCAGACGCCCATAGACTCCCATGTTATTGGCGCCGGATCACACCGCAACCGGGAGGATCCCGGTGGATCCGTTTTGTGTCACTTTTTACCCTGGACACAAAAACGCTGCAAGCTGCGATTTTGTGTCCGGGGGAAAAAAAAAGATTTCTCCCGGACAGATGGAAACAGAATGGTAAATAGCTGCCATCCTGCCCCATCGGAATACTATGTGGTCAAAATCGGATCCGGGGTTGTCTGGATCACAAAAAACGTGGTGTGAAGCCGGCCTTAACCTGTCCTATGATATGGTTCAATCCATCCTGCAATGCTGTGGGTCTCCAGCTGATAGCTGTGACTTGCAGCTTCACATAAAGGAATTTCACAAGTCCCAGTATAGATTTATAATCTTATCAATCCAACAAGTCACTTTTAACATTAAATGTTCAGTTCACACTTTCTACATTTATATCCGGATTTCATGACAAATTCTGTGTTAGACCTGACAATCATCTGCATGCCGCCATGTGATCAAATGTTATAGGAAATTTCTGATCGCCTTTAGAAGTATTGTTATATGAAGATCCTATTCTATTTGAAAACAGAGTTGACTGCTTCTAGCATTGTATATATTCTATATTTTTATTTTTTTTCATTCTTATGGAATACTGTCCAAGACTTTCAGCACAGTGTATTATCTATCTGATCACTCTGCAGGGAATGTTAGAACAAAGTTCAAGCTCAGCAGCTGCAAGTATCATCAGCAGCATTCCCAGCCCTGTTTCCTTCCTCTACTGTACTTAGAGGATTTGGAGATGCAGCTACACCTAGTGATCAGCGACAGATCACAGCAGGCTGAGCTTTTCATCCGAGACTGCAATTTATCTGTGTGTAACAAGGTTCACTGCTCTTTAACTCACAATCGTTTAGGAGGCGTTAAATACATTTTAGTCATATAGGATTCCATGTAATACACTTGTTCACTTATTTGTCTTTTTTTTTAAATAAAAATAGCACCACGCAGCATAAAATGTGCCTTAAGAATGCCAAAAAGTGTGACAAAACTAAATGACACAAGGCTGAGTGCCCATGATGAGTTTTTGACGCTGCATCAAAAACGCAGCATCTTACAATTCCAGCAAAGACGGGATTTATAGAGATCTCCTGCCCACTGTGATTTTTACTCAATGTAATCTGACCTGCCGTGTGTGTTTCAAATTCGCAACATGTCAATTCTCTTGCAGATGTGCGATTTTATGGGCAGATTTTCCCCATAGAGTTTCAATAGATGCAGAAAAAATGCACGAAACCCTTGTAGCTTTTACATTTTGTGCTACAAATCTTTTTTACCCTATTTTCCACCTCTAAAACCTAGGTGCGTCTTATGGTCCGGTGCGTCTTATAGTCCAAAAAATATGGTATATACAATGTTTAAGAGTTCTGCAACATCAAAAACTCAACAAAAGCTCATTGTAGGAATGTACCCAAAGAAAATCCTGATGCTTCCAGCTTGCCCCAAGAGCTGTCATTTGAAAACAGCCTACAACACCGATCCTTGACGAAGCTACTGGCACAATATTAAAGGGAACCAGTCACCAGGTTTTTGCCATCCCATCTGAGAGCAGAATAATGTAGAAATAGAGACCCTGATTCTAGCGATGTGTCATTTACTGAGCTGCTTGCAGTCATTTTGATAAAATTAGTGTTTTCGCTGTTGCAGATTTATCAGTCTGTGAATATCCCAGATTTGGCAGCAGACCAAGGAGACTGCTAATGATAATCTCCAGCTGATTAAACAGTGATTTTATCAAAACTACACTGAGCAGCCCAGTAAGTGACACATCGCTGGAATCAGGATCTCGGGTCCTATATTATACTTTTCTCAGATTAGGTTGCAAAAACTTGGTGACAGGTTCCCTTTAAACATATGTTTTTAGTGATTCCTCTGTATTTTGAAATGCTATATTCACTTTAAAATAAACTTTCTAGTCACGACGTCAGAAACAACAGATTGAGAGTAGCAATGCAATTGGTAAAAACATAACTATACCAAAATCCTCGATGGAGCATCAAATAGAAGTTTTATATCTATGATCTAAGAAATGTAATTACAAATATTAAGTATCCTTCAGAGTATATCTCTTCAGCTAAGTGATAGTTTTTCCACTCTTTAATCAGTGGCATAGATTAGATTAATTTTATATTTGCCAGAATTAATGCATTAGGTAATGCAGATTCAGAAGAGTTTCTACAAGACAAGTCCCAAGTCTTCTTACCGAATGCATATATGTCTCCAGGTTGATTATAATATCACAAAGTAAAAGCAAAACCTGCAAAGGCAGCAATTCAAGCTGCACTAACCACAGGTAGCATGCAATACCAGCAAGCTCACTCATTACAGAGAACGTCATTTTACTACCCGGTCAAAAACCAATCATTAGTAAAAATGTCTTCTGGGCGGCTATCCTGTGGCTTCTCCTTAGTGGCTCACACAATATTTGTACTTTAGATTCTTACTTTATGAGCTTGGCGTTACAGACAGCTAGTGGTGTACCACCAAGGAAGGTAGACCACTCCAGCTATAAGGCCCTATAAATGGGAGGGTACACAGGGGCTCATGTCAACTGTACAGTGTCCGCTCCTCTGAGCAGGAGGTACAGGGGAATATTCATACAGAATGAAGGTATGGTAGGGCCATCATAATGTGTGGAGGGGGCACTGTGGGGCAATCATGCTAAGTGGAAGGCATCATATTATGGAAGTAATGCACTGTGGGGGTAGTAAATAATAATAATAATTTATTCATTTATATAGCGCTATTAATTCCATAGCACTTTACATACATGGTAAGTAAAGTGTTTAGTGTAAAATGAGGGGGGCCAAATGTGTATAGGGACACAGTAGGACCATCCTACTGTATGAGAGACAATATGAAGGTCTCGTATTTAGAAGGAAAGCCCTGTAGGGGCATAAAATTGAGTAGAAACATTGTGGGGGGCATCACACTGTGCAGGCTGTGTAAGCCACTATATATATGCCTTTATCTTGTCTTTGAAACTTGGAAGGTATACTGTCAGCATGGTCCTCACTCCCAGTGTCCCTGGTGGCCAGAAGTATCAGCAGATTAAGTTGGCCAATAAGCAGACAGATACTTACAGGTACTTATCGGACAACCAAGTCTTCTGACGCCTCTGGCCAGCTTCTTCTGTGACTAAGAATATGCACTATGATCCCTTCTGACCCTTTGGATGTACTCTACCAAAAGGGCTAACTTTATTTAGACTTATGTTTTGTGGCTCTGATTTCTATGTATGGCTCTGTAGACAATAACACATTTTTAGCACATTGAGCTGCAATTTAAAGCATAAGGGAGAAATGGGGTAGCAATATGAGCTACTGATGAAACAGAGGTGTACGTTCAGACTACCTGGAGACTTCTTTTGCCAGTCTAGACTACAGAGCCTCTAATGGAACACATATAAACTGCAGCCATCATGGAAAAGAACAAAGAGAAGGAAAGCAGCATCCTTCAATAGATATCTAAAACCCGTGAGCAGCATGGCTCAAAGCCTGGCTATGTGATTGCAGCCAGGTATATCTGTCTCTGAAAACATTCGGCAGATGAGTGAAAACATAGTTTGAAAAACCGACAAGGATGGAGAGATGGCGGCTGGAAGATGCAACACACTAGTCAGGTCTCTCCCTGTAGTCCCAGGGAGGCTGGCATTAATTGTAACACAGTTTACAACACTTTTCTGAAGTCAATTATGATGCACTTTACCAGAAGGCTTTGCCCTGACTTACACGCTACAAATCAGCTCATTTTGGCAAAGCTGGTGAGAATGGCACAAGAACTCCTAAAGTCTCTAAATGTGGGGCATCATCAAGTTGTGGCAACAGTATGTAACATTGCATAAAGTTTTCTGCCAGAGCAATGGTGAAAGCTCATTGCTGAAATCAGGGCCTAAGGCCCACTTTACACACACCAACTTCTGTGACCAACTTCTGAACAGATCTCTGGTTGCAGTGAAATCATGGACACATTGCTCCATTTGTACACAGCCACAAAATGGAACAATGTGTCCATGATTTCACTGCAACCAGAGATCTGTTCAGAAGTTGGTCACAGAAGTTGGTGTGTGTAAAGCGGCCCTTAGGTTGTGACGACGGTGATCTCCAGGCTCTGATTGATGCTGCCTGTGGTCCGGGAAGTGTGAATCTAGTGACAGCATCCCTTTGTTAATGTTTCAGTACTATACAGCCCTTTCACAGAATGACATGTAACTTTATAAAGACAGGCGACAAGACAAATTGTTTCATCTGATGAAACATTGATGAAGGAATAAAGAAAATAAATGAATCAAATGCAAAGTTACAAAGCCTAATGATTCTGGATATTTAATTCTCCTAGTAAGAAGCTGCATCTCCAGGGAACAATAAAAACTGAATGGAAATGTGGCTCTGGGAGATGTATGTGATTAAGAAATGTTTTATTGGTTACAGGGGTTATTTGAGCAAAGTGAAAAATAAAGAGTATCTTTCCAGTCCTTGTTATGAGTTCACATACCACTCGGGTGCAAATATTTTACATTTTTACGTTCCTTTTTGCCTCATTCGCCCATTGTTGCTTCCCTTTATGGTGGTAGTCCAGCACTTCAGCCATCCTCCAGACTTCAAGTCCCGTGAAACCCTGGGCTCTGTCTTCTCAGCCACACAGCTCACTCATTTCTACCCTGTGGACTTTACCATTCAATATGCCTATTAAAATCATCCAAAATATACAGACTATGCCTTTTTATGACATCACTGACATCATAGCAGTGAGAGTCGTCATCTTACTTTTGTCCATCTACATGCAGGTCTTTAGATAACTGAGAGGTCACACTGCATTCAAAGCATAGGCAGGAAAGAGCTGGACTCAGTCTATGACCTCATAGTTTCATAGTTAAATAAAATAATTAACATTTTAACCATGTATTATCATGTGTCTCAGAAAATTCCCCTTAAAGGGAACTGTGGAAAAATGCTGTTAAACTGCAGAATGGGTTAATCTGCAGGTCAATGGCATTCTGAACCTGCGTGGCACCTGCAGCTTAAACCCTGCTGCCAAGAGGAAATTATAATCTTTCCAGCAGAGCTCCGACTTCAGTTACAGGGGGGCGGTGCCGGTGCAGGTTCAGTCAACTCGCTGTCTATGGAGAGTGCCAGCTGTAACCGCTCCCCCTGCACTGACTGACAGCTACCTCTAATGCAGGGCAGCTGTTAGTGAAAGTGAAAGCAGGGGAGCGGTTACAGCTGCCGCTCTCCATACACAGAGTAATGACTGAACCTGCAACGGCACCGCCCCCGTAATCCTCCCAGCAAAACTGGAACACTGCTGGGAGGATTTTAGTTCATTTCCTCTTCGCAGCGGGGTTTAAAGGGGAACTCCAGTGAGAGAAAACTTTTTAGTACAGTTCCTGCTCTGCTACATGATGAAGTAGAGCTGTACACTGCAGTTCTAGGATCTATAGATCTCTTAGAAATTGATAAAGTTATACCTGCTCCTCAGCTCTGACCCCCACCTCATGGGACAGAGAATCTTCAGCCTGACAGTCTCATGCTGCTGGTGAGAAGAGGAGGTGTGTTGGGATTGTGGATGCTGGGAGCTTCAGGATCAGCCTACATTAATTTCCCCTTACATTTCTGTATAGGGAGGGGGTGAGGCCGCCGGCCCCATTCTCATACATACAATCCTGTCCCTGATTTACCATCCTATGTGACAGGGGGGTCCAGGTTTGAAATAGCAATCATGCCATCAAGCATATACAAATGCACGCTGTGATCCTCTGCTGTATCATGATGGATACTGTTATTGTGAGGCTAAGAGCAGAGGCAAATCATTACATTGATCAATTCAGCTCTGCATGGTCTCCCCTCCCCCATAGGAATATGGTATCTTCCTATCCCTCCAACTTTCAATGGATCATCATCATCACTCCTCACTGGAATGTAGGCTGATCCTGCAGCTCCCAGAGTCCATGCCTGTGACACACCTCCTGTTCTCTGCTGCTGCATGAAGTCTCAATTTACTGTCCCATGTGGGAGGGGGAGATCAAAGGAGCAGGTATGATTTTATTGATTCATAAGAGATCTACAGATCCTAAACTGCTGTGCACAGCTCTGCTTCATCATGTAGTAGGACAGGAACTGTACTAAAAAGTTTTCTCTCCCCGGAGTTCCCCTTTAAGCTGCAGGTGCCGCGCAGGTTCAGAATGCCCCATATCTGCAGGTTAATAGCATTTTTCCACACCGGTTCCCTTAAACTCTAAAGGCTATAATTTATTCTTAGAGATTTAAAATCTATGCCAAAACACCAGAGAAAATATGAGAGCATCTCCTCCAGACCAAAAGGGTATGTTTACATGGGACATATCCAGAAGGGCCGTATCTGCACAAATAGTGTTGACTTTGTTGCAGATTCTACAGCGATACATTACTGAAGCATAAACTAACGCACTCAAATCCTGAGCGCCACTCAATTTATGCTGCAGAGTTTCTATCACATCCACAATGCTGCTAATGGAATACACAGATGAATCTCTGGAAAACCTGCTACAAATGCTACCCATGTGAACACACGTATAGGGTTTTCTAGCTGTCCCCATATCATTACATCAGACGTCTTTATATATGTAGAAGCAGACGCCTATTGATACCGAGAGAACTACAGTATTTGCTGGATATAGGTTTACTAGACTTATTATAGAAAAAACAAGGACCTGAAAAGCAAATCTCAAATCTGCCACTATAGTGGATTTATAAAGAAGGCGACACATTTTAGTAAGACATCTTTAAAGTATGTTTTTGTGATTGGAAAAGTAGAAATGGTTTCCAGTGTGTTCTTTGAAAGCCAGGAATGCACATACAGTATAAGAGCCATCCAGATCCCTGACCTGTACCAGCATGGGGCTGGGGCTGCCTCGTACACTGCACTATCATAACAAGCTATTACTATATGACCTGTCCCTCCATGAAAAGCTAAGCTGCTTCTGTGGGATGACTGTGAAATACACTTTATATTTAGCTTTTTCCTCAGGAAATGAAACACAATGGACAGCTAATGTGGTTCCCTGACCATGAAAGTAGAGTAACGACTTGTTCCACAATACTGTCGTCTGATACAAATGTTTATCAAACTCCAGAGTCATAAGGAACAATATCTATCTGCAGAATGTCTCGGTGTAGCCTAAGGGATGCACACAACTTTATTACAGCTCTGTATCACTTCTGATTTGCACAGAGCTGTAATATACCATGCAAAAACTTCATGGAACGTACTGTACTTCCATAATATATAGAGACAAAGTCCCAGCATTCACATGGACCCCACTTTATTTCATAGCTGTTTAAAGCAGTTAATTTAGAATTTGTCTATGTGTGGCAAATGTATATCCAAGATATCTGGAGTATTCCTCATGAACAATCTTGCCTTCCACTCTCAGACTTCCCTATGTAGGTCTCATATTTCCCTAAGCAAGGTGTTCTTGGAGGACAAGGGAAGATACGACAGGGTGATCTGGTCCACTGGAGAGCATGGGACATGCCTCAGAATAAATGTGATCTGCACCGCTGTGGATTCAGAGTTGTGAGTCTGTATAAAACTGACCGACTCCCTAAGATATATCATAAATTGGGTACAGTGGTTCAATGTAGTATGTGCTGCATATTATTATTATGGTCTATCTAAATATATTGTACTAGCTGGGTGCCCGATGCACATGCATCGGATTCTAGAAGAGCGAGTCTCTGACTCGCAATGGCCGCTTCGCGGCCAATGCTTCGCGCTGCTAAGGCGACTCGCATGCCCGCATAGCGAGTCGCCTTAGAACTGCTCGCAATGGCCGCTGCGCGGCCAATGCTTCGGCGTATCCACATGACCACGCTGACTCGCAGTGCGAGTGGACTCAGAAGGGGCAAAAAACCCATTCGCAATTATATAATAGATCATAATAATGATTAAAGCCTGATGTTCACATTGTGCTGCAATAAATTTATCACTTAAAGGGAACCTGTCACTAGTTTTTTTCAACCCCATCTGACAGCAGTATAATGTAGAGATGGAGACCCTGATTCAAGCGATGTGTCACTTACTGAGCTGCTTGCTGTCACTTTGATAAAATTACTGTTTTCTCTGCTTCAGATTTAGCAGTAAATGACTATGCTGGACTATTTGAGTAGTCCTATAATGTTAAGCTCAACTGATTGAACAGTGATTTTTTGAAAGCTACACTGAGCAGCCCAGTAAGAGACACATCGCTGGAATCAGGGTCTCTGTCTCTACATTATGCTGCTGTCAGATGAGATGGCAAAAACCTGGTGACAGTGTCCCTTTAAACATGAGCCATGTATGAGGGAAGCGGAGTTGTGGAAATTGAGGAGTCAGAGTCGGGTGTTTAGCTCATCGACTCCACAGCCCTGAAGGCAGTCAGTAATACAAAGGCTCAGTTCTCACGGTGTTTGGTACGTTTTGCAGACTTTCTGTAGCAATTTTGCACCAATTTTGTAGCAATTTGCACCGGTTAACAAAATGTAAGTAACTCGTGTTCTTTGCATTTGTAAGTGCTTTTTTTACATGTGTTTTTATCGTGTCTTTATCTGCTATGGGTTTGCCTTTTTGTTATGTCATAGTTGACATAAAGCCTCTTTGTTTTGAATACTTCCCATTACTTAGCTTTGATAACATTTCTGCTATGGAAATCCACTAAAAACATGAATGCATTTTTACATGCGGATTGTCCTAATCATATATGTGGTGAAATTCCGCAAATAAAATGCATATTTACAGTAGGAGAAATTGAGTTGTGTTTTTTTTTTCAAAACAGCACAATGGGCATGAGATTTCCATAAATCTTATCCACTTTTCTGGGTCGTAAGATGCTGTGTTTTCTGTACAGTGAAAACATGCAGGACCATATGAAATACTCATTGTAGGCTGAGCCTTATGACTTCATTATTTAGATCTCCATGTTTGTAAACAGGACTATTAGCGCATCACCATATACTGGCCATAAACACTTATAACCGTACTATGGTGTAATGTAACGTCATTGCTATGTCTGCTTGGATGATTGGAAAAGCGACTTACATTTTGGAAACTTGGCTCACACTAGTTCTTCTTGCCAACTCTTTTAATGTATTTTATTTTTTACCTCTCCATGGCAAAAACCTACAAGAAGTAACGTTCATACATTTAGTCCCTACATCATGTGCTGGAAACAGACTAGAGTTCTGGCACAAGGTAGAGAGCTGCTACAAAGCACAAGCCATTGGAAATGTTTCTTCTGTCGGGTGCGTAGGAATCAAACAGAAATAAAATGATGGCACACTATGGATTTGGAGGCTCGGTGAGAGCACTGTTGTTTCAATACTAAGTTTCTGTACAATAGTTAAAGTATATACAATAGTTACATTCACTGTATGTTGCAGCATAATCTTGAATCCATCTTTACAAGTTATCACCTACAACTCCCAGCTTTCCCTTCATCCACAACACGTGGAGAATGATCGTGATCCCAAATACCAGCTCTGCAGGACCACAGGTATGTACAGGCATAACCCAAATGATGTGGAACATGAGAATAGAGAACGACAAAGTAAAAAGGTTCTGTGCTCTGAACTGTGCTGATGTGAGACACTTCACACAAAGTTTTCTTCTCTTGAAATGTTACAATCTGGCTTACTTCAGCTTGTAAGGAATGTCTGATGGAGCCTTCCCTCTCAATGCATGGAAAATTGGAACGCCGCACACAGTATCTCTGCCATGTATTCACAGACAGACTGTTATGAAAGAGACAAACTTTGGAGTTTCACAAAATGTAGTTCAGGGGCTTGCAGCCTATTATAAAGCACAGCAATCCATTGCAGGCAAGGAAAGACGTGGATGAAAGGAAGGGATTCAGACACAGGGTTGGTGCCATTCTCATTTTATAGCACAATGACAAGTTATGTTGTGCTCAGAACAGGGGAATTGACTGAGTATAAACTGTAAGGGAACACGGTCTATAGGAGAGATCTAGTCTATGGATGTTAGATATGACAATATCTTATCATCAATACAAGGCATGTATCATATATCAATTTTCTGTATGTTTCATACAAACTCATTCACTGGTTCACAAATGTAAACTATGGCTCATTTTATGGCACTTTAGTATTTGAATCCCAGATGTTACAGTTTCTTCATCCTATTGCACCTTCGAGACATTAAACTGCACTTGTACCTTGCAACATACACTGTCAACCATCTCAATCAATAACACAAAGAATCTAATAGCCACTACCACCGTAAGAGGGAAATGGGACTTGTAAATTAACTTGGACATTTGAAACAATGGCTCATTTTATTGCACTTTAATATGCAAACTATGGCTCATTTTATGGCACTTTAGTATTTGCATCACAGTTGCTACAACTTTGTCATCCTATTGCTTCTTGGAGACATTATACCAGACTTATATGTTGCAATATACACTGTCATCCATCTCAATCAATGACACAAGGAATCTAATAGTCACTACTACCACAACTGGGAAATGGGACTTTAAAGTGAACTTGGACATTTGAAACAATGGCTCATTTTATGGTACTTTAATATGCAAACTATGGCTCATTTTATGGCACTTTAGTATTTGCATCACAGTTACTACAACTTTGTCATCCTATTGCTTCTTGAAGACATTATACCAGACTTATACCTTGCAATATACACTGTCGCCATCTCAATCAATGACACAAGGAATCTAATAGTCACTACTACCACAAATGGGAAATGGGACTTTAAAGTGAACTTGGACATTTGAAACAATGGCTCATTTTATTGCACTTTAATATCCAAACTATGGCTCATTTTATGGCACTTTAGTATTTGCATTACAGTTGCTACAACTTTCTCATCCTATTGCTTCTTGGAGACATTATATCACGCTTATGCCTTGCAATATACACTGTTGCCCATCTCAATCAATGACACAAGGAATCTAATAGTCACTACTACCACAACTGGGAAATGGGACTTTAAAGTGAACTTGGACATTTGAAACAATTGCTCATTTTATGGTACTTTAATATGCAAACTATGGCTCATTTTATGGCACTTTAGTATTTGCATTACAGTTGCTACAACTTTCTCATCCTATTGCTTCTTGGAGACATTATATAACGCTTATACCTTACAATATACACTGTCACCCATCTCAATCAATGACACAGGGAATCTAATAGTCACTTACACTACTAACTTGGAAAAGGGAATTTAAAGTGAATTTGGACATTTGAAACCAGCAATTCCCAAAGATCTGGAACTGATTCTAAGAATAAAATCCAGTGAAATTAGGATTAGAAACTGCAAATATAAAGTTATTATTGAAAATGACATACAAGGGTAGACCATTTTCCCCTTAATAAATTAGATTACAGGCTTTTTCATAGAAATGTCATTTTCAATACTCTTTTTACTCATAAAGGGACTAAATTAGTATCTGTGGGAATTGCTGTTTATGCAGCCATTTCTAAATTGGCTTCCTATTATCAGAAAGGCAATTATTCTATTGCTGTAAAACCTGAAGTCAGATTACATATGTGAGAGCTACATACAAAGCTGCTGATGAAACTGCCCTGATGCCTATACACTGCATGGACTGGCATAGATGCAATCATTGGGCTGTATAACTGAAGACGTCAATGGCTCCGGACGTAAAATATCAGGATACAAGTCAAACGCAGGAAATTATATTTTTTTTGTTAATGCTGAGGGAAAAGGCGACATCATAGGTAAACAATGGGGATAACAATAGCAACGGTTTCCTCCTTTCCTTTTGGAAAACAAAAAACAAAGCAGAGTCTTATTGAAAAGTATAACCGTGGGGAGACTGAGAGAAGTTGGCAAATTTGACCAACTGAACGTGAGCGCTGTTGGCACAAGATTTCTTTAATCAGCAGCCAACATCACCCCTTGGTCCCACAATGGTTATAACAACAAACATAGATATACAGTGTAAAGTGCAGTAAAGTGAGGCCAAACATTAGTTTCCATAGCAGTAACATATATACAGGGGTCATAAATCTTTATCATAGGGATGAGTTATAACTAGAGTCAGGTAAGTGAGAACTATACGTGTCCTGTTTGCAACATCCAATAAGTCAAACTTTCTTTCCTAGTATTATAATGTTATCATTTGTTCCTTTTTTATGATTCTCTTTATTCTATCACTTATTACGATTACTTATTATTACATAGTATATCCAAATTGGGAAACAAGAAAAGGGAAGGAGTGCCACACCGTATCATATATAACATACTATAAACTGTAATCTTCTAGCACATACCCTTAAGTCCCGTAAGTGCACATACACTTGTGAATTGGTCATATACGTCTATAGGGACAGAGGACAACTTTTTATTCTATTTTATATCCCCACATGTGTTGTGTAATTTGAAGAACCACTTTTCCTAGCAATCTTTCCCAATCCTGGGGACCACATTGTGCCAGTTATCTGATACTGTAGTAGCCTGATGTTCCAATGACGACGTTAACTCAAATATAATCTTGGTGGACTTTGGCTGGGCTGAGTCCCAAATTGCAATGTTGCCGCAATGTCATGTAATTACTCCCGTTGACGGATCAAATGATTGTCTTTTAAATGAGAAATGACCTTAAAAGTGATCTGAAAGGTGAATTAGAGCCAAAAATGAAGACATACCAGGACCAGAGAAAGGTACCAGAATAACAAACTGCATTTCCAGCGAGCGATTACACCAATATTACCTTAATATTTCAAGTAAAGTGCTACGTGAAGGGAAGGGTTTTTATATCAGGCTTAGACTTAGTGCCCAATAGGTTAATAACAAGTCGGCACAATTACAATGTGATTGATTAAAAGGACACGGTGTCTGCCCCGCTCCATCCTATGGATTATTACGGCTTGGATGGAGTTATAACGCTGCCTAGGAATGGCTTAGAATGACAGGTCCCCGATCAACCCGGCCATTCAGCAGCACAAGGCGGCTCAGAAAACTTTGCAGAGGTTGTTATTATGTGACACTGGCAGTATTCATGCTGGTGGCTCTACTGACAGCGGAGGCTCCCAGGCAATGCACCTGGCTCTTCCCGCTCGCCTGCAGAGCCCATACGGCATTGTTCTCTGGGACTCCGGTGTCTGAGCAGGACATGACAAGTCCAAAAGGAAATTACCCTGTTTACTTTAATAGAGGGGGTGCAGGAAAGCAGCTGGGAAGATAAGAGAACAGAGGAAATAGGGTGGAGAATAAGGAGGCTGAAGAGTGGATGAAATGAAAAAGGAAAAGGGAAATTCTGAGAACAAGCTGCAGGATCAGATAATGATCCAGAGCCCAGTTCATTTTACTGGAGAAATCAGTGCCGGACTAAGCCTGGGAATCCTGTCCAAAGCAGTATGTGTGTTTACATGGACAGAGACATAGTTATACATATTTAAAGGCATATATTACTATTGGGAAGTGTTCCTAGGCTCAGACCAGGGCTGATTTCTCCAGTAAAGTGTACTATATTCTACATGTTATTCTATGGGTACTGAGCTCTGCACAATAGAAATCAACAGTATAAACTATGTTTTAAAGATCCCAACTGGCTCCCAAAGTAGCATGCGGCATCATGGTGGGCATTGTAGTTCTAGTGGAAGAGTTACTGTATTTTACTGTATCCCAAATGGTGATATTCTCCTGGATAAATGACAATAAATGCATAGGATTTGGGGGCATTTTTGAACCCCTGGATACGGGTTTGTTGCCTATTACATGGTGGAGTATCCTCTATATTCTCTAATACTATGTGGGCACATTAGTGTCTGTAGCACCAATGCCAACTACTATGTGTCAATGGGGATGTCAGGCGCCCAATGAGGGGTCATCAGTCAGTTTCTACCCTTCATGGTTAGTCACATCAGACTTAGAGAAGTCAAAGTAAACTGGAGATCAGAAAGTTACAGTTATCCTGCATGTAAAGTCTGTGAGCGCCTCACAACTCCCCCTTTAGACTCCTGTATGATGGAAGTATTGCAGATGGAAGATGTACAGGTGAAGTCCTCCTGTCTTCCACTTGAACATGTAATCTGTATGAATGCAGTGGATGAAGCAGGTGGAGGTCCTACATCTGATGTCCTCCACTTGGACACCAATCTGTATGAATGTACTGGATGAAGGGATGAAGGGGGTCTTACACCTGCTGTCCCCATCCTCCACTTGAATACATAGATCAGTATGGATGCAGTGGATGAAGCAGATGGAGGTGCTACTCCTGGTGTCCCTGTACTCCACTTCGACACACAAATCTGTATGGATGCAGTGGATGAAGCAGGTCCAACACCTGATGTCCTCCTGTCATCCACGTGTCTGCCCCACACTGTAGGTGCCAGGGGATGCACCCACCTCGTGTCTGCCCCACTGTAGGTGCCAGGGTATGCACCCACCCTCGTGTCTGCCCCACACTGTAGGTGCCAGGGTATGTGCCCACCCTCGTGTCTGCCCCACACTGTAGGTGCCAGGGTATGTGCCCACCCTCGTGTCTGCCCCACACTGTAGGTGCCAGGGTATGTGCCCACCCTCGTGTCTGCCCCACACTGTAGGTGCCAGGGTATGTGCCCACCCTCGTGTCTGCCCCACACTGTAGGTGCCAGGGTATGTGCCCACCCTCGTGTCTGCCCCACACTGTAGGTGCCAGGGTATGTGCCCACCCTCGTGTCTGCCCCACACTGTAGGTGCCAGGGTATGTGCCCACCCTCGTGTCTGCCCCACACTGTAGGTGCCAGGGTATGTGCCCACCCTCGTGTCTGCCCCACACTGTAGGTGCCAGGGTATGTGCCCACTCTCGTGTCCGCCCCACACTGTAGGTGCCAGGGTATGTGCCCACCCTCGTGTCTGCCCCACACTGTAGGTGCCAGGGTATGTGCCCACTCTCGTGTCTGCCCCACACTGTAGGTGCCAGGGTATGTGCCCACCCTCGTGTCTGCCCCACACTGTAGGTGCCAGGGTATGTGCCCACCCTCGTGTCTGCCCCACACTGTAGGTGCCAGGGTATGTGCCCACCCTCGTGTCTGCCCCACACTGTAGGTGCCAGGATATGTGCCCACTCTCGTGTCTGCCCCACACTGTAGGTGCCAGGTTATGTGCCCACCCTCGTGTCTGCCCCACACTGTAGGTGCCAGGGTATGTGCCCACCCTCGTGTCTGCCCCACACTGTAGGTGCCAGGGTATGTGCCCACCCTCGTGTCAGTCCTGTCACATCCTTACACCCAGGGATGACTGGCAGCTCTGCACACTCTGAGCCCGGGTGCCAGTGCTGCCCTGTGCCTGTTTACTACTGTGTGAGCAGATAACGGCACAGGGCAGCACTGGCACTGATCAGATCTATGTACACAGATGTGCAGGCAAATAAGAAGAGGCATACAAATGGTTACACATGCATTACATGGAGAGATCCAGGAGACTGAGCTCAGCCATGATCCTGCCTGGAAACTTCAATAACTCCGCACCTGGCCCCGTGCCCGGCTGTGCCCCCTGTGCCAGCTGCACTCACCCGAGTACGGTCCGAAAGCCACAGCGGGCAGAAGTCCGGCCAAAGTCAGCAGGCAACTTGTAAACACTTTCCCCATG
Source organism: Allobates femoralis (assembly GCA_033576535.1). Lineage (NCBI taxonomy): Eukaryota > Metazoa > Chordata > Amphibia > Anura > Aromobatidae > Allobates > Allobates femoralis. The sequence goes on along the minus strand of JARQOC010000005.1, from coordinate 164,506,115 downwards.
GCGGCTCCAGGACTCCACAGCGGCGGCTGACAGTCCTCAGACCCGGCACCAGTCCCGACACTCCCGAGTTAGGATGCTCCAGTAAGTCCTGTGTGTGGAGAGCGACTGGCACTGTGGGCACAAGAGTGAGCGGCGCCGTGCCCGCTCCTGTACAAGTAACGTGTGTCCTGCCGCAGCTCCTCTGCCAGCGCCGCCCCTCACTACGCTCTGGATTTGGAACTCTGGCGGCGGCTGCACAGGGCGTGACGTCACGGAGCTCTCCCAACCGGGGATAGAGGGAGCGGATGAAGTCCAGGGCGGTGACGTCACGGAGCTCTCCCAACATGGAATGTAGCAGAGAGCGGGTGAAGTCCAGGGCGGTGACGTCACGGAGCTCTCCCAGCACTGGATGTAGCAGAGCGGGTGAAGTCCAGGGCGGTGACGTCACGGAGCTGTGGATGCAGAGTGTGAGCTCTGGATGATGAAGTCCATAGAGTGTGCTGAGCGCTGCCTGGCACTTACACAGCCCGGTCCTTCCACCGTCTTCTGAGACACTACAGATCTTTCCTCTTCTTCCTTTTCACTCTTCAGGCTTTCTCTAGTTTCTTCTTTGCTGCTGACATATATGGGGTTATGGACTGTAAATGAGCACAAGTTCCCGCTCTACATCCCAGCAAATGGCTGTGGCAGAACACACTTTCCTGCTAAAGCGTCACTCCAACGTTTTTTCTGTTGCACGGCTGTACTGTTGCTTTAGCCTAACTCCCCTGCCTGCCCTCTGCGTTATACTCACCCTTTGGTGGCTTCACTGCTATCGCTGCTGCTCTGGTCAGTCTTGTTGGTCTCAGTGTGTGAACTGCCGGCAGCTCTATCAGTCTCCTGTGACTTGTGACCTGCCGGCAGCTTCTATCAGTGACTTGTGACCTGCCGGCAGCTCCTATCAGTGACTTGTGACCTGCCGGCAGCTCCTATCAGTCTCCTGTGATTTGTGACCTGCCGGCAGCTCCTATCAGTCTCCTGTGACTTGTGACCTGCCGGCAGCTCCTATCACTCTCCTGTGACTTGTGACCTGCCGGCAGCTCCTATCAGTCTCCTGTGACTTGTGACTGCGGCAGCTCCTATCAGTCTCCTGTGACTTGTGACCTGCCGGCAGCTCCTATCAGTCTCCTGTGACTTGTGACCTGCCGGCAGCTCCTATCAGTCTCCTGTGACTTGTGACCTGTCGGCAGCTCCTATCAGTCTCCTGTGACTTGTGACCTGTCGGCAGCTCCTATCAGTCTCCTGTGACTTGTGACCTGTCGGCAGCTCCTATCAGTCTCCTGTGACTTGTGACCTGTCGGCAGCTCCTATCAGTCTCCTGTGACTTGTGACCTGCCGGCAGCTCCTATCAGTCTCCTGTGACTTGTGACCTGCCGGCAGCTCCTATCAGTCTCCTGTGAGGTGATCTGCCAGCAGCTCCTATCAGTCTCCTGTGAATCTTGTGACCTTGCCTGCGCAGCGCCTATCAGTCTCCTGTGACTTGTGACCTGGCGGCAGGTCCTGTTTTATGGAGCGCTGGAGGTCACAAATCAATACATCTCTATGGAGTCTTGTTCTTCTCTCTCCGAGATGCCAGTGTGAACTTGCGACCTAACGTCTGACATCCGGCCAGGTAGAGTTTAGGGGCACAAGATGGCGCCTTGAAGACTGGAATGGTGTCAGCATGAGGTGAAGCCGCCAGAAGGTGAGTATATGACCGAGAGCAGCGGGCTTACATTTTAAATCACAGCACTGACAAAAACGCTGTAGTAGTGCTTTAAAGACCCTCAGACCCCTGTCTTATACTTACCCTGCAGAGGCTTCATCTTCTATCACCTCCAGTGTTTCATGGTGCTCACCAGAGGTCACCCTTCCATGTATCTCTATTAGAGCCTTATTCTGGCCTCATAGAGGTGCCCTCAGCTCTTGTGATGTAACTTCTGATTTCCGGCCAGTCAGATCTAATGGTCACAAGGTGGCGCCGCTGGACCAGAGCAGTATTGCTAAGAGGTGGAGCTGCCACAAGGTGAGTATATGACAAGGAGCAGAGTCAATAGATTAAAAGCAGCACACAAGTGGTACAATACAAAACATATGCTGGAGTGGTTCTTTAAAGGCTAAAAAGTGAAAAACAGGAGTTCAACATCTAATCTAAAGGGACTGGGGTGAAATAGTGAGAAATATGAATGATTTCTGCTGGGGAAAGCTCTGTCCCATGCTACTGTTTTTTCACCATCTCATAATTAATCCAAAAATACTTGATAATAGGGATTGGTGACGGTCTATGAGGGGGCGTTCATTAAAGATTTGCCCTGACCCACTCCTATCTATCACAGGAGCCTGAAACTGCACTTGTGTAATCATATAAGTCTCTATAAGTAACGTGCTGATTTGCAACTCTGAACTAATAGCGGGCTTTTTTTTACAGGTGCTGAAGTGGTGTGAGGTGTGATAATGGACCCAGTCATCAAGTTCCTTTACTTGTAAGGCCGCCCACCAAGGAAGGCATTTGATGAGATGAAAGAGGTTTATGGTGACGATTTCCCATCTTAGGCTGTGTTCACACTGGGCGTTTTTGGGCTGTTTTTGCTCATCAGTTTTTGTAGCCAAAACCAGGAGTAGAGCAATCAGAGGAAAAGTCTAATAGAAACACGTCACCACTTCTGGATTTAATCACCCACTGCTGGTTTTGGCTACAAAAACTGTTGAGCAAAAACAGCCCAAAAACGCCCAGTGTGAACACAGCCTTATGATGCAATCAAGAACTGGAATCGTCTTTTCAAATGTGGTCGATTTTCAGTGAAAACGGCTCCAATTCCAGGGCGACTCCATTCTGTCGATGAACACCCCTTTCAAGTAAAGGAACTTGATGGCTGCTCTGTATTCTACTGGGTCCATGGGAAACAGACCCCAATTCCCTCTTAATTAACCTTCTTCTTAAATAAGATTCACACTCTGTATTTGACTAAAGATGGCTGTGAGACTTTAATTCGGGTTACGAAATTACAACCATAAATATTAAATAAATATTAATTAAAAATTATTGGGTGGGAAAAGATCCATCCCATATCTTCATACCCATAAAACCGTAATCCAACCAACAATTTAAGGGCAAAATACTTTTCCCCTCGATGAAAGCCTCACGACACAACAAATCCTCCCCGTCCTCAAAAAAAGAGGGTGGGAGGACGGGTGTCTTGATGTTTATCTGGTCAGGCTGAAGTGATGACTGGTACCTCCATGAAGGGGGGTTATATACCCTCAGTTTCCTGCACAACAACTGTCCAATCAGGTTCATAATCACCTCAGCAACCTCGGTGACCAATCACAGACACTTAGGCCATATATAAATATAAAAACCCCATACATCTACACTTAGATCCCACACCCCATTGTCTTCCTCTCTTGTTTTCTTTTTTCCTTTGTGTAATGGCCCCTTTACACGCAGCTACAGGTAACAGGTTTTCCACAGGTAACTTACTGGCTGCAGTGAAATCATGGACACATTGTTCTATCTTGTTGCTGTGTACAAATGGAACTATGTCTCCATGATTTCACTGCAGCCAGTAAGTTACCTGTGGAAAACCTGTTACCTGTAGCTGCGTGTAAAGGGGCCATAAGGTTTTGGTGTTGTCTTTTCTTCTATGATGCTGGTCAATTAAAGCAGGAGCGCACCGACAGAGAGGCTCTGCTATATACGCTCAGTTAATTGAAGCGAAAATGTGCCCTGTTATTAGGGGGCAGAACTTTGGAACAAGAGGGGCACAAAAGAAAGCTAAAAACGTTCCAGAATCAGTGAAGCAACTGAGCAGATACTTTAAGTAAAAAAACACTCCAGTGAAGGGTCTCTTTAATTAGGAGGACATGTCACCATTGTTTTCTCCTGTGTTGTGGGACAGCTCCTCTATTCTATTGTTATTCATCACGATCCTGAATAAATTAGCAACTTCCTTTGTTTAAGGGGTGTATTGCTCCACAGCCTTGCATTGATTAGACAGTGTGCAGGGACACACTCCAACAACTAGCTGTCAATGTATCCATACACTTCTAGGAGTAATGAGGAACAGCACAACACTCAGTTCAAAGAAAAAATCATCTGGTATTTTTATATCATAAGGAATACTATCCTTACTTAGACGTGGCCAAGGAACTGACAGATCCTCTTTAAAGGGATCCTGTCACCCCCAAAACACCTGTAAACCTATTAAAACCTGTCCCTAGAGCATATTAACACTTTCCCTACACTGTTTTTAAAGGGGGTGTCACACGCGTCAATGTCGTCAGCGATCTGATCGCTGACGACATTGACGGCTGATCGCTGGTGAGCTGTCACACAGACAGACTCACCAGCGATCAATTGACCAGTGACATCATGGAAACGATTTAAATATCGTTTCCACGATGTCCTGCTCCCGCTGCCAGGCTGCTGGAAGCGGGAGCAGCCTGGTCTCCAAGGTACACTGCGGGTAACTAGGCAGCGCGCGCTGCCTAGATACCCGACGTGTACCTTAGTTACCAGCCTCCTCCGCTCACCCGGTGAGCGGAGGAGGCTGGTAACTAAGGTACACTGCGGGTAACTAGGCAGCGCGCGCTGCCTAGATACCCGACGTGTACCTTAGTTACCAGCCTCCTCCGCTCACCCGGTGAGCGGAGGAGGCTGGTAACTAAGGTACACAGTCGGGTATCTAGGCAGCGCGCGCTGCCTAGTTACCCGCAGTGTACCTTGGAGACCAGCTCCCAGCGCTTGTGACAGGCGCTGGGAGCTGGAATATCGCTAGTCCCGGTGTCACACGCAGCGATGCTGCGTGTCCACCGGGCGACAATCGCCAGGTTTCAGAGCTGGTTCTGAAACCTGGCGATCATCAACCAGCGATTTATCGCTGGTTGATGCAGTATGTCACACGCGTCAATATCGCTGCAACGTCACGTGCAGTCGATATCGTGCAGGCGATATTGACGCGTGTGACACCCCCTTAACTCCTAAATGCAGTAAGTGACATTGGATAAAAACGTTTTATAAGTACCTGATTACTGATGATAATGAGTGACTATCTATTCATAGTCACTCATCAAGACTGCCCCTCTGCTTCATATCACGCCTGAATAGGCGTGATCTACTGCCCAGATTCAAAATCGCGCCTCCCTGCTGTGCCCTGTGTCGTCCGAGGCTGCTGTGTGGCCGGGTGACGCGATCCGCGTCATTCCCGGCGCCTGGTGACGTATTTACACCGGCGCCGCGCTGTCAGCTTCAAAATGCGCACTGCGCATGCCCAATGCGCATGCGCAGTGCGCATTTTGAAGCTGACAGCGCGGCGCCGGTGTAAATACGTCACCAGGCGCCGGGAATGACGCGGATCGCGTCACCCGGCCACACAGCAGCCTCGGACGACACAGGGCACAGCAGGGAGGCGCGATTTTGAATCTGGGCAGTAGATCACGCCTATTCAGGCGTGATATGAAGCAGAGGGGCAGTCTTGATGAGTGACTATGAATAGATAGTCACTCATTATCATCAGTAATCAGGTACTTATAAAACGTTTTTATCGAATGTCACTTACTGCATTTAGGAGGTAAAAACAGTGTAGGGAAAGTGTTAATATGCTCTAGGGACAGGTTTTAATAGGTTTACAGGTGTTTTGGGGTGACAGGATCCCTTTAAGGAGATTTTCCGGTCGACTTACATTATTACCTATCCTGTAGATAGCCATTTTTATATTGGAGTAAGATGAAGTTGGACCCACTCTGATCCAGGAATTATCACCTATCCAGTAGTAAAGAGCACAGGTTTGGAAATTCTAATTCAGAAACTTTGCCAAAAAAATTAAACTTTCAGCAAATAAAGTTACCCAAATCTCAATACTGGAAAGATTGTAATTGCTTGCAAAATACATGCAAGTATGATGCAGAGTGTCTGTATGCAGACTATTGATCACGCCCACACTATTATGGCCACTTTACACGTCCCGATATCGTCGTCCAACTTCGTCAAAAAGACACGTGGTTCATGCGTTGGCGCCGATATCGTTCGTGCGTTGTATGGTGTAAATGTGCAATGCGACGCAAGAAGAATGCCAAAACGATATCGGGGGAGAAATGAGTAGGCTCTCCAACTGCCCGTTATTGGATGGACGACCTGGCAGGATCGTGCTGTGTGACAGCCCAACACCGACTTGGAGAGCAACTTCCCCTATTCACTCCCATGTTAAATGGTCGTTCCTGGGTCGCTCATACAAGGGGCGTAGACATCGCTGTTGCGTTGCCTGCCGATATCTCCCTGTGTGACAGCTCCTATGCGATCTTGGATTACAGCAAAAAAAGTGCGCGCTCCCATGCCGTTGGATACAATATCGAAACGATGTTGGGACGTGTAAAGCGGCCATTAGACCAGCCAGGCTGCACAGCACTATTTATATGCACCATACAGGACAGATGCCCAGGGCCTGGCTGCATCATGAATAAAGATAAGAATGTGCAAAAAAAATGATGTATGATAATGAAATGCATTGGTGGATATTTTGGCCAAAACACAGTCTCGCAACCCACGTCAAGGGTCCTCACACATATGACCAGCACTGTAGAAGGTGTGATAATTCGCTAGATGGACACACAAAAATATATTAGCCTGCTCTCTGATGGTTCAGAAGTGTGGCAAATGTGGTTGATAAGCTTTTATTTTTTTTTTGCAAACTGTGAAATAAATCTCAAAATTTTAGAATTTGCATAAAACTGCGAATTTCAAGAAATTAAACTCAAGCTCAATCCTATGCACACTAATCCAATCTTCTCCACGGTACACTTCAGTGAATAGGTAATAATGTGGATCAAACTACTATTTGACGACTTGAAGTAAAATGAGGGAATCATCACCAGGATTTTGCTATGTAATCTAAGAGCACCATAATGTAGAGTAGAGACCTTGATTACAGTGATGTGCCATTTACTAAGCTATGTTTTGCCGTTTTGATACAATCATTGTTTGTCAGCAGGAGGTTATCACTATAAGACAATTGGCCTCTTGTCTCCTAGTCCAATTCTGCTCCCTGTCATCATACACAGAATGTTGTGGTGGGACCGGGGTTATACACAGCTCAACAATTGAGCTCTGCTAGAACTGCAGCAGAGAAAACTGTGACTATCATATCTGCTGCACCCAGTATACTAAGTGATACATCGCTGGAATCAGAGTCTCTGTCCCTACCTCATTGTGCTATCAGATTACATAGCAAAAACCTGCAGACAGATGCCCTTTTAGGGATGCATGATGTCAATATAAACCTACTTGTATTTCATGTTCCTCCTTTGTCCATAACCGTTGATAGCGTCAATCCACGGTGATCACTCATGCACAGTTGTGTCCCATTCTCCTGCTTTCTTTCTCTAAACAGCCTGTGGCTCATTGGTGTCTTCATAAGCGCCACATCTACAGATGTTATACTTAGCTCCTGAGCTTGGTGAGTAGCGTAAATGTGTGTGTTATGTCATAAAAAATCAAATAATTTCTGGTCATTTGGAGCAAAACCCCTTTAAGGCTCTTTTCACATTAGGTATTGCAATTTCGCGGTAGATCCGGAAGATGTTGCCGCACTTGCCGGATCTGCCGCGTAACGGCCGACTTGCGGCACTGATCCGGCAAGCCCTATTCATTCTCTATGGGGCTTGCAGTCAGGTACGGCAAGTGCGGTATTGCCGAATCCGGCAAAAAAACTGCTGCTAGCAGCGTTTTGTTTGCAGTGCCGCAAGCGCCGGATTCAGCAATACTGCACTAGCCACACCCGACCGCAAACCCCATAGAGAATGAATGGGGTTTGCCGGATCGGTGCCGCAAGTTGGCCGTTACGCGGCAAGTGCGGCAACATCTGCCGGCTCTACCGCGAAATTGCAATACCGCTGATGTGAAAACAGCCTAACCTTGTATAAACGCCCTACATAAAAAAACAGAGGTTTATAAACCATAGAAATGAAAACATTAATAAGTGCAGATCTAAATAAGCAAAAAATAGTAGCTGAATACTCTTAAAAGATAACCATTTTCTTACCAGCTGAATTAACACAAATAAATGTCATTAAATTGAATTGAATTTCCTGTGGTTTGGAAAAAGTCAGCAGAAGCTATAAATTGAATTGAGTGTGAAGATTGTATTTGCAGAGTCTATACCTTATTTTATACTTTCAGCTTCTTCCATTGCAGTGACACAGGGCATCATCTCCACCAAGACAGCTGCCAATCACAGCAAAACCGATCAGCTAAAGTCAGACATTATATTCCACACTTTTATACTTTCTGTGAAATGTTAATTTATTTTATGACAACTATGTAAATGAAAATTCAGTCTATGTCATATCAAGCAATAGAATAATAAAAAAACATTAGTCTCAGCTCACGTGGGCATTTCCTCCAATTTTCCTTACGGATGTCTGTAGCGCCATCCTTGCAGTCCTACAGATTAAATACAATAGAAAGCAGCCAGACCCAGATATTTAGCAAATTAATTTTATTGCAGGATTTGCTGGAATCTATTGAAAAATTCTTATTTATCCTGAAAAAAAAGTGACGACTTCTTTCTGAGGAATGGAAGGTCATTTGCATTGTTAATACAGTAGAAACAATGTGCATCCCATGAGAAGACACAAAAAGTAATAATCACATATAATAGGAGATCCATCTGTTCACAGCTCGGTTGGATTCAAAAACAGAATTCAAGACAAACTAAAGACAAATAAATAATGAAAATATAACAGTAAATATTAAAATTAGGCCATGTATAATGGTAAAATGTAAAATATTTTAAAGGAATCTGTCAGCAGGTTTTTTTTCTTTAATCTGAGAACATCTCTTGCGGAGATACTAATGTTCTCTGTGTGAGAATGCTCTGTCCGTGCGATCAGGATTACTGACAGAGTATTTTCGCTCTGTTCTCCTGCTCTGAACACGTGTGTCTACAACAATAAATTGACATGCTGCAGCTCGGGAAGCCGCGCCACATGTCATCTCACACTGCAGAAAAAAGAAGCACAGTGGCTACGGGATTCCTATATATCCATCCACTGTGCTTGTACTTTACAAGTGTTTTGGATGCACAGAAAATATGCTGCTAACATCGATCGTGAGCACTCACTCTAATATATCTATATGATCGCTAGCATTAATAACTTATCACTTATGGTACCTTTACACGCCGCTACAGAAGGTTAGAAACAACCGGGTGTCGGAGACAAATGTATCTTGCACCGTCAAAACACCGCGAGGTAGCGGCGTGTAAACCAGGTTGTTGCCACCGGTCACTGTTGGCACCTGTTTCAGAACAGTGCTCTAAAACAGGTTGATTTCAACCCGATGGTAGTGGCGTCTAAATGAGGAACAGGAAGGTTTTTGCGACACCTAGTTAACTCCCTGGGGCGTGACACAGCCTCCGGGATACCGCCCCCCTTCAGCGATCATTGGTGGAAGATCCTGCGATTCGATTGGTTGTCCCTGCATAGGGCGGCATATTTAAGGAGATGACCAGTCACACTACACAATTGCAGTAGCATCATGTATTAGCCAGCCTTCCTGCGCTGGCTGGCCAATCATGATGCTATTGCTTTGTCCAATGACCGTACGAGCGTCTCGTAATCCACAACTCTGGCACGCCTATGTGTTGTCCCTGCTGCACCAGGTCCTCCCATATTACCTTGTGGTAGCAGCGTGTAAATGAGGGAAGGTGCTCTACAGAAGGTAACTTGTGGCACCCGGCGGTGCCTCCAGGGATAGAAAAAAACCTTCTGTAGAGCACCGTGTAGCGGCGTGTAAAGAAACGTGCTCGTGCACGTGAGACACCCGGTTGTTTTCTAACCTTCTGTAGCGGCGTGTAAAGGTACCATAATAGTTTTAGCACTTTCCCAGCTGCCAGGATATTGCAATCATGCTTACCATATGCAATTAGATTCTCCGAGTAGTGGTTGTAAATTGCAAAAAATTTCTTAATAATATGAAAACCTTTACTATTGTAAAGGGGCCTTCCCTGGCAGGGGATAGAGGAGCTGACGAGACAGGTTACCAATTACACCAAACCCCTGACCCCGGCCCTGGTTTTGCTTCACCCATCTGAAGATCCATTACAAGCTACAAAATTTCCCTTCTCAAATTCTTTATTATAGCTATGAGAGCTTGTATCCCTGAGCTCTGGGGTAAAATCTCACCACTAACGATCTCACACTGGGTCCGTAGAGTAAATGAGCTGATGTATATGGAGGATTTGACTGCCACTATACATGATGGCATCTTGGATGGATTTCCAAAAAACAGACAAATATAAAGTACTATTGGGTGGCACAGAGGACGCGGGACCCAGCCACTGATTTTCCTTCCCTCCATCCACCGCCCTCTTTTTTCTTCCCCCCTTCATCTCCCCCTCTCATCTCATCCTCTCTCCGCTCCCCCAATATCACCTCTTCCTTTTTCCTTATCTCTGTCTTCACCTTGTTTTTTTCCTTTATATCGGCTATCACATTTTTTCTTTGTACGAAACCATAGGTATCTGTTGGTCCCCACGAACTGTAAAGTGATATCCAGCCCTATTAATGGGTGTGTTTTTCTGTCCTAAATTCTTATTGTTATATTATTTACTTTTTATGTCGGACTCCTGTGGGCCAAATAAGCCCCTGCATATGCAGTATATGTTCGGCGACAAAAGTTCTATTGCATGGGCCTAATGTTTCCGGAGACCTGCTAATTGTACCGAGACATTTTCTTTTCTGTTCAATGTCATTGCTATTTGTGAAAACTCCTAAATAAAGAATTATAAAAAAAGGGGGCTTTCCCACAAATAAAGCTAATTTTAATCAACATATCTTGGAATAATAATAATTTCCAGAATTTGATGTGTTTATAAAAAAAATGTCCCTGTGCTGAGATAATCTAATATATGTGTTCCTGATATGTACTGTGTAATGGCCGTGTCTGATCGTACAGGGACATGGTCTGATCATACCACATCTCCTGTGCTTAGATAATCTTATATATGTGTCCCTGCTATGTGCTGTGTAATGGATGTGTCTGACCGTACAGGGACATGGTCTGATAATTCCACATCTCCTGGGCTGAGATAATCTTATGTATGTGTATATCCCTGCTATGTACTGTGTAATGGCTGTGTCTGACCGTACAGGGACATGGTTTGATCATACCACATCTCCTGGGTTGAGATAATCTTATGTATGTGTCTCTGATATGTACTGTGTAATGGCCGTGTCTGACCATACAGGGACATGGTCTGATCATACCACATCTCCTGTGCTGAGATAATCTTATATATGTGTCTCTGCTATGTACTGTGTAATGGATGTGTCTGACTATACAGTGACATGGTCTGATCATACCACATCTCCTGTGCTGAGATAATCTTATATATGGGTCCCTGCTGTGTACTGTGTAATGGCCATGTCTGACCGTACAGAGTCATGGTCTGATCATACCACATCTCCTGTGCTGAGATAATTTTATATATGTGTCCCTGCTATGTACTTTGTAATGGATGTGTCTGACCATACAGGGACATAGTCTGATCATACCACATCTCCTGTGCTGAAATAATTTTATATATGTGTCCCTTCTATGTACTGTGGAATGGATGTGTCTTACCGTACAGTGACATGGTCTGATCATACCACATCTCCTGTGCTCAGATAATCTTATATATGTGTCCCTGCTATGTACTGTGTAATGGATGTGTCTGACCGTACAGGGACATGGTCTGATCATACCACATCTCCTGTGCTGAGATAATCTTTTATATGTGTCCCTGCTATATACTGTGTAATGGCTATATCTGACCGTACAGGGACATGGTCTGATCATACCACATCTCTTGTACTGAGATAATCTTATATATGTGTCCCTGCTATGTACTGTGTAATGGATGTGTCTGACTGTACAGGGACATGGTCTGATCATACCACATCTCCTGTACTGAGATAATCTTATATGGCTAGGGTCACATTTCCGTTTTTTTTTAAGAATCCTGATCCGGTTTTGAGCTTTCAAAAAGCTCAAAACCGGACCAGGAAACGCTCCTCATAGGAGCCAATGCAAAACACCGGATGGCTTCACAAGCCATCCGGTGGCCGTGTCCGGCACTGCTGCCTGCGTTAAAAATCATGCAGGCAGCAGTTTTCGCAGCGTTTCCCTGTACCGCACTGCAGTAACCGGATGGCTCAGGATGTGTAATCCTGAGCCATCCGGCAACTGCATAGTTTGCTTATCCCGGCTAGTGCCGGGATCAGAAAACTGTAGTATGTGTAGTAAAGAGTTAAATGTACAAAGTAAAGTAATGTTTGAGGTCTGTAGGGGGGGCTTAGACCCCCCTACAGACCGGCCGCCCACTCTGGTGGGCTTCTTCTACAATTCCCCCCATGGCACGGGCTCCTCGGAGCTCCGTGCAAGTCCCTCAAACTCCCACCCCCCCGTATTACTATACAGGGGTGCCTGCACCCCTCTTATATAGTTATTCCTGTATGTGGGTAAAAAGATGTATTAAAGTATTGCTCATATTTACGTGTTCTTGTCGGCTGTGGTGTAGGCAATCCATGGGCGGGGCTGTTTGCGGCAGCCTCCGCCCCCTCATTCCTTATGGCCGCCCCCTCTGTGCTTCATCCAGTGATGTGAGGGCGGCCGCGTAATAAAAGGGGCGGGGCTAACGGTGTGCCGCGATTAGCCCCGCCCCTTTTATGACGCGGCCGCCCTCACATCACTGGATGAAGCACAGAGGGGGCGGCCATAAGGAATGAGGGGGCGGAGGCTGCCGCAAACAGCCCCGCCCATGGATTGCCTACACCACAGCCGACAAGAACACGTAAATATGAGCAATACTTTAATACATCTTTTTACCCACATACAGGAATAACTATACAAGAGGGGTGCAGGCACCCCTGTATAGTGATACGGGGGGCGGGAGTTTGAGGGACTTGCACGGAGCTCCGAGGAGCCCGTGCCATGGGGGGAATTGTAGAAGAAGCCCACCAGAGTGGGCGGCCGGTCTGTAGGGGGGTCTAAGCCCCCCTACAGACCTCAAACATTACTTTACTTTGTACATTTAACTCTTTACTACACATACTACAGTTTGCTGATCCCGGCAATAGCCGGGATCAGCAAACTATGCAGTTGCCGGATGGCTCAGGATTACTCATCCTGAGCCATCCGGTTACTGCAGTGCGGTATTATGCACACATTTTTGTACAAAAATGTGTGTGCCCGCCATTGCGTTCACCGCATCCGGATCTGGATGCGGTGAATGCAATTCATGTTTCAAATGTAATCCTAGCCTATATGTGTCCCGGCTATGTACTGTTTAATGGATGTTTTTGACCATATAGAGACATGGTCTGATCATACCACATCTCCTATGCTGAGATAATCCTATATATATATGTGTCCCTGCTATGTACTGTGTAATGGCCATGTATGACTGTACAGGAACATGGTCTTATCATACGACATCTCCTGTGCTGAGATAATCTTATATATGTGTCTCTGCTATGTACTGTGTAATGGCTGTATCTGACCATACAGGGACATGGTCTGATCATTCCATCTCCTGGACCTTGGAGGACAAAAAAGAGTATACAGACATTACAGCATGGGATCTCAAATACTTCTTTCTTTGAAGCAAAATATTTTTTAAAAGCAGGCAGGGACATTTTTTACCTTAAAAAAAAAAAAAAGTACAAGTTGAATGAAAAGTAATGCCTCCACCTTTGTAACTTGGGTTTCGATGGGATATTTTAATTAATCAAATGCAAAAATAATCCTTATGGTACCGTCATACGTCGCAATATCGCGAACGATATCGCAGATATGATCCGTTTTTTGAGGCGTGGCTACAATGTCCAAATGATATCGTAGCGTGTGACTCCTAGATATGACGACGATAATGCGTCGTACCACTCATCGCAGATTTGAGAACATGTTCTCAAATATGCCGATTTTCGACTGTACGATCTGCTGCATCGTGCTGTGTGACACCGTGCAAGCGATCTCATTAACGATTTCGCCTATTCCTGACACTGGCTGGCCTCGATCGGTGGGTTGTGCGCTGGATCACTGGTGTTTTGCCAAATGTGAAATCGTTAACGAGATCTATGCTTGTGACACCGCACAAGCAATATCACAAAATTGTGCTAACGATCTCGATCACGTGACTTTCTAGCCGATATCGTGATTGAGATTGAAGCGTGTGACGGTTGTGAGGTAGCAAGGGGAATGGTGGTAGAGGGACGCTATGTTTCCCCAAGGATGGTGAGCTACTGCATGTATGGGACAGGAGATGCTTACATGAGCATAGGTGAGGTAGGTGTGGCCACAGTTACTTAGAACGGTGGCTGTTGGTAGAGCCTGTTATGGGACCTCATCTATGAGGAATGGGGGAAGGTTTTTGGGCGGGCCTCCATTCCTCATCTCCCGCTCCAGGCTTTTGAAGTAGCTGGGAGGGAAAGACAGGTGAAAAAGGTTTAGGCCAGAAGAGACGGCTGTCAAGGTGTTGTGAGATGAGATCAGACTGGAGAGGAGTTCAGTCGGTGGGAAAGTAGCCTGTGAGCACACAGGAGCGTGTACCGGACCCCAAGGTGGGGAAGGACCCCTAGGCGAGCTCCAGGAGGAGCAGGTTTCGGGCCGACGCTATTAACCTGATGTAAGGACTGTTTTTTTGTTTGTTTTGCCATTGTGTGAAATAAAACACACTTGTTTTTGGACTGAGCCTGAGTGTCACTGCCTTACTTGCTGCTGCTATAGAGACTGATCCCTACAGGGTACCATTAGGCTAGTTTCACACTGCAGTGTTTTCCCTGATCAGTGTCTATCCAGTTTGTGTGCCAAACTCAGGAGAGGAACTTGCAAAGAAAAAGTATAATTGCACACCTGTTCTGAGTTTTGGAGACAATCCTGGTTTTGGCACGCAAAGGCTGGGTTCACACTTGCGGACCCCTCCGCGACATGTTGCATTCCTGGTGCGGACGAAAGTGTGTGATTTGTGCGCAGGCATCCGACTGCGTACAGATCACACGGGCAAATGTATGGGCGGGCACGGTCAAGCGCAGCACCGTGCGCTCACATTCTAAACATAGGGGCTTGCGGACGCTGCACTCAGCTTGCGGATCCGCTCCGCAGAACGCTGTGGAGGGGTCCACAAGTGTGAACCTAGCCAAACCAAATGGAACCTGATCAGGGAAAAAACTGCAGTGTGAAACCAGCCTAAGGCCTTGTGCACACGTTCAGTATTTGATGAGTTTTTTACCTCTGGATTGTAGACAAAACCAGGATTGGAGCAATCAGAGGAAAAGTCTAATAGAAACACCTGCACCACTTCTGTATTTAATTATCCACTCCTGTGTTAGCTACAAATCCTGAGGTAAAAAAACTCATCAAATACTCAGCGTGTGCACGTGGCCTTAGAATGTGCTCTTTAAATACTGATATTCACTTTTCCACTTAGGCTAGGGTCCCCTTTTTAACTTGAATTGCGTTCACTGCATCCTGATCCGGATGTGGTGAACGCAATTGGCTTCAGACAAGCCGCAATCCGGTAACAGGATTGCTGAAGCCGCAATCCGGTAACCGGATTGCTCCGGATGTGTAATACGGAGCAATATAATTGTGGCCATAATGTGTCTAGGGGTAATGTGTCTATGTGGTAACCGCATTGCTCAGGATGTGTAATCCTGAGCAATGCGGTTACCGTATATACTTTGCTTATCCCGGCTGCCGCTGGGATAAGCAAAGTGTTATCAGTGTTTAAAAAGAATAAATATTAATAATAATTGTGGCCATAATGTCTCTAGGGGTGCCCAACCGTAATGTACGTATAGTATGAGCGCTGCTCACAGGGGAGCCGGCGGCTTCATTCATAAACATGTACAGAGCCGACAGGAGTCCACTTACTGTACATCTGCAATTAACACATTATATGCCCACCTGAGTGTGGGGTATGTCTCTAGGGGGGTGGGCACCCCCTAGAGACATTATGGCCACAATTATTATTAATATTTATTCTTTTTAAACACTGATAACACTTTGCTTATCCCGGTGGCAGCCGGGATAAGCAAAGTATATACGGTAACCGCATTGCTCAGGATTACACATCCTGAGCAATGCGGTTACCACATTGCGGGGCTTAGAACCGCACCAAAAACTGCAGCCTGCATGATTTTTCACGCAGGCTGCGGAGCTGGAGGCGGTAAACGGATTGCTTGCAAAGCAATATTAAAGTAATATTATTATCACCAGATAATTGGATACATTTCTGCCAACGATGAACAAGTTTACTGAAGTCGTTATGGAAGAAGTCGACACTTTCCGCTGCCAGCCTCTCACAGTTCTCTCAACTTCTTCGTCAGATACATAGTGATGTCCTCACAGATCTTCTTTCATTATCGACAACATATAGAAGTCAGATGAAACCAAATCTGGAGTGTATGGACGATGCCATATGGTGGTGCCCTTCAGTCTCTGAAGTTCTGCTGAGGTGGAATGTGAAGTGTGTGCTCTGGCATTGTCATGCTGCAAGAAAACAATTCTCTTTTGCTCTCTGAACCTGCTAGTCGTCATTTTAAAGTTTGCTTTGATTGTTGTTCCACGTTCAAGGAAATCAACATCTGCGTCCCAAAACACTGATGCCCAGATTTTTCGAGCTGAAGATTGTGTCATATATTTTTTTTTTGGGTCTAACCTTGTACTAACGTTTTATCTCCAGTTCATAGTAGTGTGCTGAAGTTTTGTCTGCTGTCACAATTGAATGCAGAAAGGTGTCACCTTCATTCTCATATCATGAGAGGAGTACCTGGTAAATTTCTAGTTGGTGCGCTTTCATTTCAGACATCAGCATCCAGGGTACCCATCATGCACAGATCTTTTGATAACCAAGCAAAGCAATAATGTGACCTATACGTTCTTGTGAAATGACAATTATGCTTGCTATTTCTCTCTAAAGCGGCCGTCACACGCTAAGATATCTAGAACGATATTGTAAGCGATCACGTGCACGCGCGATCGCTTACAATATCGCTCACATCGCTGGTGAGATGTCACACAGACAGACTCACCAGCGATGTGGAGCCGCGATCTCGCTGGTTACTATGGTACATATCGGGTTACTAGGCGCCGCACGGCGCTTAGTAACCCGACGAGTACCATAGTTACCATCTCCCAGCATAGGCTCTGCTGCTGGGAGATCGTTCATCGTGGTGTTATACACCACGATGAAGCAGATCGTGACATCGTTCATCGCTAGATCTGAGCTCCGGAGCTCAGATCAGCGATGTCACGATCAAGCGATTTCACATCGTAAATCGCTTGATTACATGCAACGATTTTAAGCCCGATATCGCTTAAGCGATCAAAAAGGAGATCGCTTAAACGATATCGGGCAAGAAATCGTTGCGTGTGACGGCCGCTTAAGTGATATGGCAATCATCCTGAATCAGTCTGTCAATGCTTTGAATGTTTAACTCAGTGGTTGCTGTCACAATGATGTCCAACTCTTTCTTTGTCATGCAAATCAGAAGTCCCCATCTAATGATCTTTAAACTTACTGGCCAAACGATGCACAGTGCTCATATCAACACAATCTCCATAAACAGCATTCTCTGATTAATCTCCTCTGGGGTGAAACCTTCTGCTGTCAAGAATTCAATGACGCACTTTGCTTAAATCGTATTGACCAATCATCTGTGCAGAGATCCATTAATTAAACTTTAACAACACAACTGTTCATTGCTAAGACATCCTGCCAACTGGAGCTGTAGAGGAGAGTGTACTGAACAGTTCAGTACCTGCCACATACCAGCTATGCCATCTGCTGAGGAGTTACGAAGGTGAAGGCATTAATTTTCATTTAACCCTTGTACTTGTGAGCCTGTGCTGTCCTGTCTGTATAGTTTTTTACTTCCTTCCCTGCCCAGGAGATGTGGTATGATCACACCATGTCCCTGCAGGGTCATTACACAGTGCATAGCAGGGGCACGTATAGAAGATTATCTCCACACACAAACATATTTTTTGAACACATCCAATTGTAGAAACTATTATTATTCCAAGGTCTATTGACCAAAATTAACTTATTAGCTCCTCAGCACTATTTCAGAAATGAGGGAATCCACATGAAATATTATTGAAGATCCATCTCTGGAAAATAAACAAATGTGAGATTTTTGTTTGGCAACTGCTTGCTTGAGAGATTACATTTTTTTGAGTCCAATCCACAACTCTGTTCGGCACCATGCCCAGTCACTAGTGATGCCATGCCAGTTCTTTGCCGCTTGGCTATGTCCACTATACTGTTGCATTTAAAAGGATTATCACTCATGAAGAAGATTGAGGGAATATCAGAGATAATTAATGTATTATTCACTTTTATTGGACACAGCGACAAAAACTAGTAATGTCTTTTAACAGGTGAAAAAATATGATCTATTAGCTCTTATGAAGCTTTATTAGGTATATCTGCTTACCAAATACCCCCTAAGGCTGCGTTCACACATTTGCGTATTTTGCTGCACTTCTTTGCGCACGCTTTTTGCCGTGTTTTTCGGCCGCGCAAAAAAGCACAACAAAATACTCCGGGGCTTTCACACACTGCGCTTTCTTTACCCCAGAAAGCGCAGTGATGTCACAGAGGGGAGGAAGAATCCTGCTTCCTCCTCCCCTCTGTGACATGTGTGACCGCCCCATTAGATTTCACAGTGTATTAATATACACTGTGAAATCTTAATTAAACAAAAGCAAGTGAATGAAAAATAAAAAACAATGAATACTTCACCTGTCCGACGCCTTTTCCGGTGTTCTGTCTCCGTTTCCAAGTGAGAGGTGTTCTGACAGGACCTGTGGTGACGTCAGAGGGGCGTTCCCGGGGCGTTCCCAGCGCTGATTGGCTGCTCGCGGTCATGTGATATGTATCACATGATAGCGAGTGCCTGGGAGCGCCCCTCTGACGTCACCACAGGTCCTGTCAGAAGACATCTCACTTGGAACCGGAGACCGGGAAAAGGCGTCGGAGGGTAAGTATTTCACTCTTTTGTTATTTTACATACACTTGCCTCTGTTTAATTTAGATTTCACAGTGTATATTAATACACTGTGAAATCTAATGGGCGGCCACAGCTGTCACAGAGGGGAGGAGGAAGCAGGATTCTTCCTCCCTTCTGGGAGAATACACAGGAGCAGCTGCGTAAACAATTGACATATCAATTCTTTACGCAGCTGCGCTTTCTCCCTGAAAACGCAGTGCGTATTTTTGCGCAATGTCTGCACTGCAAAGTGAATTTCACATTCACTTTGCAGGCAGACAAAAGGCACATTGCGTATTTTGAAAAGCGCGCGTAAAAAAGCGCAGCAAAATACGCAATGTGTGAATGCAGCCTAAGAAGCACCAATTTGGCAATGGAACAGGGTGGCAGGTAAACCATTGGGCTCTGAACGTGGATGGATGTGAGAGGATGTGAGAGACTTCCAAAAAGATTTTTGAATGCAAGATCCAACTTTAAGCAGCTCCTACTCCATGACAATTCTGGGGCCATCTAGACATGCTTGATAGGATGTACTTCCTCTTAAATGGATGGGTAAAGTGTTCCTGCTATAATAGGCATATGTGAATGTTTTGTAAGGTACATGGGGTTTGGTTGTATTTCTCATAATAACAGCATGAGGGTGAGATGTTGCAAAGTTTTGCAGTAAATTGTGGAAATCTTGGTCAACCTTGGTCATCAGTGGTCACAAAAAGACTTAGAAAAATTAAATTGGGAGGACCTTTGCCAATATTAATAAATGTTGCAGCCTGCAATTTGGTAGATTGACAATGAAAGTGTACACCACTTGTTTACACAAGTTAGTGGTGGAATAGAACATTTCTTCTCTGAATGTCCAACCAAAGACATACAGGAATGCATTTGTGCGTTCATCTCAACACTTCCACAAGACCTGTAACACATGCAACACCTTAGGTAAGAGATTGAACTCATGTGTCTGCTTTCAACCTGAAGGATAAGTTCCCATGTTGAGTATTTGGTGAGTTTTTGATGTTGCACATATTCTGTAGCAAACATTTAAAGGAGTTATCCACTACTAGGACAACCCTTCCAGAGTCCATGTCTCCGTCAGGTAAAGTAAAAAAGTCTACGCTCATTTCCTGTGCTGGCGCTGTTTCAGCGGTATCGGTAATCACTTTCACTGGGCTCACATGACATTGTGATGTCACATGAGCCCTGCATGCAATCACCAAAGGCTTCTCTCTCCCCGCTTTTGGACAAACTTATTAATCAACAAAAAATCATAGCTGCGCCAGTCGCGCAAGTCCTATTGATTGCTCATGTGCCCAAAGGTGAGAAGAGAGAAGCCGGCGGTGATTGGACTCAGGGCTCATATGACGTCACAATGTCATGTAATACATGGGAACCAGGAGTGCATCAAGCCCCCCTGCCGCCTGAGCATCGGGGGGGGGTGCTGGCATACTTCAGCACCGCCGCCCCTGGTGCCTGAGGTGAGGAGCGGGGGAAGGGGGGGGTGCTAGCAGACCGCTGCCCCTATGGCCTTAGGTGAGGGTGCTAGCAGCCTTCAGCCTCCCTGCAGCCTGCACGGCCGTCTTACCGGGTGACGCTGCTGCGGCTGCCATCTCGCTGGAGTGGAGGCCGGCCGCTACTGCAGCCGCCCCCTTCTCCACTCCCGCTCTCCCTGGCTCCTGCCGCTTGGTTCCCAGGGCTCCCAATGATGGACTGTGCGGCCCTGATGGGAACACATTGTTCTTGTGGTGGACAACTCTTTTAAATTAGGTGAATAGCATTTTTTATATTGTGTTCTTAAATGTTTTATTTTTTTATGTGTTTTTATTACTTTTTTCTTTAAATGTGGAGATGTTCGTCTCCTTTTGGTATGTCACGTTTAAATTAAACTGTTTTTTTATGTGATATTTTCTGCTTGTTAGCTTTGATAAAACTTTATTTTTATAAAGTCATGTGCAGATTATACATGTTATTAATGCGTTTCAGCTGCAGTTATACACTAAATAAATATATGCATTTTTTACGTGCGGGGTTTTCTGATCTCATGCAAGTCTATGTAGAAAATCTGCAAATAAAACACTTTTATGCCACTAGAGATAGTGAAATATGGGAGATTTTAAAAACGCACAGCAGGTCAGTTTACACTGAATAAAAAAGCATAGTAAGCATGAGATTTCAATAATACCATCCACTTTGACAGCAGAAATATGCAGCTTCCAAAAAGCACTAAATATTGATCATAGGAACTTGAAAATTATAAAACGTTACAAGAGAATTGTTAATTTCAAGGCAAAAATATTCAGACTATCCAGATTAGTCTTGTTCTTTGTAAGACCTAAATCTTCATTCTGTCAGTCAGTAAAATCATGTTCATTACACTTGTTTTTCTCATATAATTTAATGTATTTAGACCTTTTTGCATTCTATATGTACAATTAATAAATTATTTATTAATAACCTAAATTAAAGTAACCTATCTGTCAAACAAATGAGTCAACCTCATGCCTTCTGATATTATTCTGCTCCTGCTGCTGCTTACTTTAGTTGAATATTACTGTAGTTTGAAGAGAGAATTTGAGAATTGGTGAATGCTGCCCCCTCTGGCTGAAAATGAAATTGTAACTTTAGACATAATTGTCAGACATGCTGGTTTACAATAATATTAAAGCTATAAATGTACATATGATGTCAAACAAATGAATGAATTAAGAAAGGAAGAAAAAACGGCATAATACTCTATTATAATAATGCAATCTGAGGATCACTTTCTATCTGTTTAACTTATACTTGAGATCTATTTAAAAGAAAAGTTAGCAATATGATAAACATGAGTGGCATAATGTGAAGCTCATGGGCCCGGATGCGAAAGCTCCAACTAGGGCCCCCAATTATTGCAAATTTTTAATAGCATTAGTCTTTTTCTATGGACCAAAGGGACTTTTGGGGCCCCTAGGCTCCTGGGCCCAAGTGCGATTGCAACCCTGATAAACAATATATAACTATAAGAAACTATAAGAAAGGTTGAACTTGATGTGCCTTCATCTTTTTCAACCTATCAAACTGTGAAAATAATTTTACACCAATTATATATTATTATCAACAAAGTCTAATTCCTTAAATCCAGCAATGAGACCTCACAAGTGTGGGAATATTAGATATTATAGATTGTCATCCTTACCATTAACCCCTTCACCATCCAGTCTGTTTTTACCTAATGATCCGGACATTTTGTTCAATTCTGACCAGTGTCACTTTATTAGGTTATCACTCTTGAATGGTTCATCAAATCCCAGTGATTCTGAGAGACTGTTTTTTCGTGTCATATTGGACTTCATGATAGTGATAAATTTAGGATCATATTTTTTGCGTTTATTTGTTACAAAAATTGGAAATTTGCAAAAATGTTGATAATTTAAATTTTTATACCATTAAACCAGAGAGGTATATCACATAAAATAGTTAATAAATAACATTTCCCACATGTATACTTTACATCAGCACAATTTTTTAAATATTTATTTTTCTGTTAGGAAGTTAGAAGAGCTAAATTTTTATCAGCAATTTCTCATTTTTGCGACAAAATTTACAAAACCATTTATTTTAGCGACCAAATCACATTTGAAGTGACTTTTGAGGGGCCTATATGACAGAAAACACCCAAAAGTGACACCATTATAAAAAGTGCAGCCCTCAAACTCAAAACCACATTCGAGAAGATTATTAAAGAGGACCTGTCACACCCCTGGTGCTATGCAAACTGAATACCCCCCTGTAAGCTGTTAAAAAGACTTTAGAAAGTCTATAGATAAGGAGTTCGGAGGGACTTACTCAGTATGGAGTCATTGCTATTACCGGGGCTCCTCCCCACCCCCTTCCTCTCTGTGCCTCCGCCAGCCCCCTCTGTGCCACCTCATTTATGTGTCTCCCCTCCATGTCCACTCATGCATCTCATTGCCTTAAGTGACGCAGGCGCAGAACGAGCAATGGGCTGGAGCGGTCCTAGCAGCTGAAACACTTCCTGCCAGTGATATCAGTGCCAGATCCCACCCAGCTGTATGAATACAGTATAATCTGGAGCAGGGCGGGATCTGGCGTGGACGTCACTGGCAGGAGGCGTTTCTGCTGCCGGGACCGCTCCAGCTCATTGCTCGCTCTGCGCCTGCGTGACTTCAGATGCATAGGAGCATGAGCAGGTGAGGAGGGGAGACACATGAAGGAGGCTGCACAGAAGGGGCTGGAGGAGGCACAGAGATGAAGGGGGTGGGGAGGACACCAGGCAACAGCGATGGCTCCATACTCAGTAAGTCCCTCTGGACTCCTTATCTATATGTAGCGCCCCACTGATCAGTGTGCCACAGAAGGGGTACTGCACCCAGGTCAGTGTGTGTGGTATCCCAGTGACCAGAGGACGTAATGTTAATCTGAGGCCCTCATCCCTGCATTCACACACCTAGAATAGGGGGAATAAAGGGTTAACCTGTTTGCTTGGGAGACTGAGCCCCCGGTGGGAGGAGCTTAGGTGTAGTGGAAAGAGCGGGACGAAGGGAGTTAGGCAGAACAGCCATGGAGAGGGACTGAGGAGGAAGGAAAGGAACGTCTGGGGAAGATAAGGGTCATCGTGCTCGTCTCGAGGGAAAGCGCATAGAATGGACACCAGGTCCGAGACTGTGCAGGATTACACATTCCCAGCAGTCAATACCGGAAGGTGGGGAATTCCAGATATCTCAGCCACACAGTGTCTGCAGGACAGAGTGGCTAAGCAGCTTAGCTTCAAGCAACTGCAGGAACCACAAGTAGAAGCGCAGGAAGAGAAAGTGAGGACAGAGGCTGGAACCTGAAGGAACATCAGAGAGGGCCTTAGAGAGACTTTACATCCTTTGGTGGCTACCTGGCCAGCTACCCAAACTGTGACTGTGTACCTTACAAACTGTTTGAAAAGTCACCAGTAAAGTACCCAGTGAACTCACCATGGTCTGAGACTGTTCCTTCCAGCATCACAGCAGAGACTTCCACCTGCAGAGCCAGAGACTGCTTTATCCACACACTGGCTGTAGGAGATGCAGCAGCAAAGTAAGTGAACTGCACCGAACACAATCCTTCACCAGGCCCATCCATTGCCACTACACCTGCCCTGGGGACCCTCAGCTCTACCCGAGGAGAGCTTACCATCTATGCTGCCCTAAGTCACCATCCCCAGCAGGAATACGGCAGCGGTGGTTCTACTAACCACATACCCCGGGTGGCGTCACGATAAGTACCTCAGACCTAAGAAATATTGGAACTTCTAAGGTCATGAAGGGGTTAAAGATAGAAAACCTTCTTAAAATATTTGTCTCCCAACAGTTGGGGCAACAATTGCATAAACATGACGCTACGCTTCCAGAAATGTGCCACACAATATAATCCCATGGACTATAACTCAGGCATCTTAGTTAAAATTAGAAATGTTGTGCTGTGAAGATTCAGTCACTTGTAAGAGAAAGAAATACATAATGATTTTCAGCAAATTATTAAAAAAAACAAATAAATACACATCATAAATATACAAAAGAAGAAAAAGGTTTGGTACCGTGTTAGCCAGTTGAGAAAATGTTGATTGCTCTCAGTGTGAGAAACAAGATACAAATCTTGTAGTTGTGATACCTTTTAATGGCTAACAAAAATAAAATAAATGATGTTATAAGGCGAGCTTTCGAGACGACTCAGGTCTCTTCATCAGGCATGGTATGACAAGATACTGAATGAATCTCAAAATATATGCATGCACAACTAAAATGATTGGATATTTGACTCAATAAACATTACAGGGACTGGACATTTGGCAAAGCAAACAAAGCTGCCTTGGAGAGGATCTTCAAACAGGCAGGCCCAGTGGTAATAAAGTCTTTAGGACACTAAATTATAAGAAAACCTGGTGTCTAAGATTTCCATGTCTTTGAACAACATTGTTTAGACATGGTAATGAGCCATAAAACCATCAGCAATGTTCAGTCCATTCTGTATACAATTGAAGCTTCTAATTAGCTTGGATTCACACACTCTTCGGTGTTTTTTGGGATTTGAAATTACCTCTCAAAATTAAAACCTTCATATTGTCAATGTTATGTCCCTAGCCAGAAAAATGTTCCGCTACTGGAAAATTGATTTTTTGTGTGTAATTGTGTGACGATGAGACCTCATCCTTGCTCTTAGAGACTGTCCAGTCTCTGTCATATAGATAAGCGAGATACCCACATATTGCCTGAACAGCATATAAATACCGTATATACTCGTGTATAAGCCGACCCGTGTATAAGCCGACCCCCCTACTTTTGCCCCAAAAATCTGGAAAAACCTATTGACTCGTGTATAAGCCGAGGGTGGACCCCAGCACAGGTATACAGCCCCCAGCAGTGTGGTATACAGGCCCCCCCAGTGGTATACAGGCCTCCCCAGTGGTAGTATACAGCAGCCCCAGTGGTAGTATACAGCAGCCCCAGTGGTAGTATATAGCAGCCCCAGTGGTAGTATATAGCAGCCCCAGTGGTAGTATATAGCAGCCCCAGTGGTAGTATACAGCAGCCCCAGTGGTAGTATATAGCAGCCCCAGTGGTAGTATATAGCAGCCCCAGTGGTAGTATACAGCAGCCCCAGTGGTAGTATATAGCAGCCCCAGTGGTAGTATATAGCAGCCCCAGTGGTAGTATACAGCAGCCCCAGTGGTAGTATACAGCAGCCCCAGTGGTAGTATACAGCAGCCCCAGTGGTAGTATACAGCAGTCCCAGTGGTAGTATATAGCAGCCCCAGTGGTAGTATACAGCAGCCCCAGTGGTAGTATATATCAGCCCCAGTGGTAGTATATAGCAGCCCCAGTGGTAGTATACAGCAGCCCCAGTGGTAGTATATAGCAGCCCCAGTGGTAGTATACAGCAGCCCCAGTGGTAGTATACAGCAGCAGCCCCAGTGGTAGTATATAGCAGCCCCAGTGGTAGTATACAGCAGCCCCATTGGTAGTATACAGCAGCCCCAGTGGTAGTATATAGCAGCCCCAGTGGTAGTATACAGCAGCCCCAGTGGTAGTATATAGCAGCCCCAGTGGTAGTATATAGCAGCCCCAGTGGTAGTATACAGCAGCCCCAGTGGTAGTATATTAGCAGCCCCAGTGGTAGTATACAGCAGCCCCAGTGGTAGTATAGCAGCCCCAGTGGTAGTATATTGCAGCCCCAGCAGCCAGTGGTAGTATACAGCAGCCCCAGTGGTATACAGCAGGCCCCCAGGGGTACATATAGCAGCCCCCAGGGGGTACCCAGCAGCCCCAGGGGTACCCAGCAGCCCCCAAGGGGGTACCCAGCAGCCCACAGGGGGTACCCAGCAGCCCCCTGGGGGTCCCCAGCAGCCCCCAGGGGGTACCCAGCAGCCCCCTGGGGGTACCAGCAGCCCCCAAATGCTGGCACTCGCCTCCCCTTGCAAGGGCCCCCCCCGCTTCTCTTACCATCCCGGTCTTCTGATCAGCGCCGGTCCTCGGCGCTCCGTCCTCGCTGCTCCCGTCCTGCTACATCCGGGATCTCCGGCCGTCGCGCGATGACGTCATATGCCTGCGACGGCCGGAGATCCCGGATGTAGCAGGACGGACGGACGGAGCACCGAGGAGCGGCGCTGATCAGAAGACCGGGATGGTAATATAAGCAGCGGGGGGGCCCTTACAAGGGGGGGCGAGTGCCAGCATTTGGGGGCTATATGCACTGCTTCCCCCTGCCGCTGATTGGCAGGGGGAAGCAGTGCATATTTAATGAGCGGCCCCACGTGACGGGGCCGCTCATACAGCAGCCTCCCCCCGCCGCCTCCAGCCTCCACAGCCCCAGGCCACAGCCCCCACCCGTATTGACTCGTGTATAAGCCGAGGGGGAGACTTTTCAGCCCAAATTTTGGGCTGAAAAACTCGGCTTATACACGAGTATATATGGTATATATTATGTATATGTATACTGTATAATATAATATATAAAAATATATATTATTATATGTAGAAAGGTAGATAGATAGGTTGGTAGATAGAGATATAAAGACGCACAACTGACTCATGATCACAGAGCTACTTGTGAAAGTCAACACTGGAAGGTAAACAAATTAACAAGTCTTCGGAGAACCAATATAACTATATGAATACAGTATAGCTAAACTTTCCATTCCCCACCCTATTTGTCTTATTGTAAACTTACGTATATTGATCGAGAGTTACATATTACTTTAAACAGTGAACAGGAAAAAAGTCTGTTTGCTACTCTAAAACAATTTGCAGTTCCCATGCAGGTCCTTTAAAGTAATTTACTGTAAAACTAAACGCAAAATCTTACCCAGTTAGGGAGAATTATCAAACTTAATATGCACCAGCTGTCTTAATGACTTGCACCATATTTATTATGTGTTTCAGACATGACATTGTTTAATAAAAGGGCTTAACTTAAAGTGCAATGAGTCATTGTGCACCAAAAAAGTGCAAAAATTATGGTGCAAATTTCTGGCACAAAAGAAGCCAGGAGTAAACTACAGCAGACAATACAGCTCATGGCTGCACAGATTTCATTTTCTGGCAAACAGATAGCCCAAAGAAGCCCTACATTTGTCAAGAACGTTTACTCCACTGGAGTTTTGATTCCAGACTAGCAATAATAAATATCACCAAAAATGTCAATTGCTAAAATGATTGAGGCATTGTTCATATTACTTGCCCCGAGGCTGTGGGGTACTTGGAACCGGGCTTGTTCGATCTCTCGGGGTACGCACGGGGACTGAGACCTGACTCCGTGGCCTGCGAGTCACTAAAAATATGGGGAAAATGGTTTAGGGATAATGGATCGTGACGCCACCCGTGGTTTGCGGCTATGAGTTGCCGCCGCTGCTGCAGAACCTTTGTGGACGATGGACAGGCAGCTGGGATGGAATGTCTCCCCAGGGCAGTGGATGTTGAAAGGCTTTGGAATGCAGGATGGAGGACGTGAAGTAACAGACAGACTCACGGTTTGTTGGTTGCTCAGGTCCTTTACTGGTGGTACTGGTGCAATGACAGGTGATGTTACTGTGAGTCTGTGCAACCTGGGAGCAACTCGGGGTTCTCCTCACCTGGCAAGTTCTGAGGCCTCCCTGTTGCGCTCTCTCTACGGGTCCCTGCTGCTGCTTAAGATGAAATGTGGCCCTCTCTCTCTCCTGCGTGGTACCGTATGGCAGGCAGCTCAAGTCCTTCTTGAGCCCCACTTCTCTCTACTCCTGGGCTCTTTACTCTGCTTTGCCTGTGGGCACTTTGTTGTTCCTAGGGAACTTGGAATCCCCCACGAACCGGTATTGGCTGCCGGGACGTTAGGTCCTGCACAGCCTTGGACTCCGGTGTCCGGTTCTTGTCGCTCTCTACACTGGCGTGAGCTCGACACAGCTCCACTCCCCAGGCTCTCCTTGACTTCCTCAGACCCTTGCCTACAGGTCCCTCAAACTAGGCTTTAGCTTTCCTGGGACAAGCTTATCACCACTCCAGTCCACAGGATGTCTTCCTTAAGTCCTCCTATTAATTGAACTCACTAACTCTGCCCCAGACCAGAATTTATAGGGTAGATGCCCTAAACCCGAGTTTTAGAGCTCCCCCTTCAGCCCTGGAGGCAGAAAGGTGTTGTGTGCTTTGGTTGGCCTGGCGTGGATTCCCTCTGTTGCTCTCAGGTATGACACTACCCCTTAAGGGCGGCAATGACATTGTGGCATCCGGACTCTGGGGTGCCACACATACACGGCAGATCAAATATAGAAATTCCATTGTGTATTATAATACTGGCATTGGATTTTACTAAATCTCATTCATGCACTGGGGGAAAAAATTTAATCTTCAGTATATCAATTCTTGTTGCAAATATTTACTGCAGATTTCTTGCATCACATAGGGTTACATTTGGTATGAATCTGTTAAAAACCCCAATAGAATCAGTATATAATTTCTGTACCGTAGATTTTACCATAGATTTAGCCACATGTCTACCGTGAAATGCAGTGTAGATTTTTTCCACCAAATTATAGCCCATGTGGACACATCTTGAAAGTACATTCACGCTTTTCTTTTACCAAAAACTCCTGACATCAGTTATAGGCGGCCGTCACACGGTGAGATATCTTGCCCGATATCGTTTAAGCGATCTCCTTTTTGATCGCTTAAGCGATATCGGGCAAGATATCGTTGCATGTAATCAAGCGATTTACGATGGTAAATCGCTTGATCGTGACATCGCTGATCTGAGGTTCGGTTCTCAGATCTAGCGATGAACGATGCAACGATCTGCATCATCGTGGTGTATGACACCACGATGATCCATCTCCCAGCGACCGCGCCTATGCTGGGAGATGGTAACTATGGTACACGTCGGGTAACTAAGCGACGCGCGGCGCCTAGTTACCCGATGTGTACCATAGTAACGAGCGAGATCGCTGCTCCACATCGCTGGTGAGTCTGTCTGTGTGACATCTCACCAGCGATGTCAGCGATATTGTAAGCGATTGCGCGTGCACGTGATCGCTTACAATATCGCTAAAGATATCTCACCGTGTGACGGCCGCCATAGAGAGACAAGTTTATGCTGGGTGGTAGAGTTTCCAAAGCAACTCTAATTACTCATAAAATATTGTGAATAGGTCCTATAAATTAGGATAGATCGTGTGCATTATACTTGCTGGACATTGAATGGTTGACTTGGAAATTATACTGACGTCAACTGCATGTCAGACACATTTGAAAAGAAAATTCATGCTTGCTTCATAATGAAAGTATCTTGTAGCCACAGCTTTATATCAACTCCAACTTCTCATGGATGCTTCAGAATTTGAGTCTGTTTTACATGAATTTCATATAGGGAACCCATAGAAATATATATTTATCCTGTGTATTGGAGTATCTAGGGGGTGCCAGGACTCCAGATTTTCTGGTGACGTTTTTGTGCATTACCGACCTTTTCCAAGATGGCGCCCTCTGCTTTGTTCTTCTCCATATGTTTTTTGTCTCCCTGCCTTTATAAAACTTTGTTGCATCTCAAGTTTGCTCCTCCTTCTACTGCAAATCCTGTGTGATTTTCCTGGGACTGCTCTTCAGAGGTTCTGCTTCTTACGCCTGCAGCCAGCTTGTCTTCTATTCCTAGCTGCTCATGCTGTTTCCTCCACTTCAGCTTTTGCCAGACTTACTTTTTTGTCATGTAAGCTTGTTGCTTAATAAGCTCTTTGTAGCTTCCTCATGTAATATAGATGCAGTAGCAGTACACGGGACTGTTCAAATTTTTAAGTAACACTGCACTGCATCTGGTTCTGGACTTGTTTTTCAGAGACTTCCATTCTCAAGCCTCTTGGGTGTTAACGACTTTTGGTACAGCATCTCTCAGAGTGAACTTTGCTATCGACTTTTCTTCTACAGCACCTCATAGTGTGTACGAAGCTTAAAGACTTTTCAGCTATCAGCATATTCTTTTGAGGTTATTTCAAGATTCCTTTCCATTAAGGCTTCTCCTAATAATATCACTGTGTGTATATAAACCTTAATTTTTGTTTGCATAATTACCACATGTTACAATACTGACTTTCACACCAATAAAACTTGTTGCAGTTGTATATTACCGAGTCTAAATGTAAGGAAGTCCAAAATGCATTTAAACTAAAGGATAACTCATTAAAAAGGTAAAATTTCATTAGTACATTCTTAAAAAGCCTAAGGCTAAAACACCCTTAGTGTGCCTTACTGTGAATTATATATACAACTAAATACTACCCACCCCAATACATTAATGACAATAACGATCACACACTAGAAATAAGGCTGTTAAGTCCATCAAAACGTGTTGTCAGCAGTCACAGAGTCCCGTCACTGGTCACAGATAAACAACACTTTGATACATTGATCCTGACTTAATCAGATATAAAGCAGTATTTGTTTTTAACAGAGAAAAAATAGACCTTTCTCTCTATGATTTTTGAAACAGACCATCCCTACACGTTTCACTTCCCTTCAATGGAGGATCATCAGGGGCAAAATGCGGGAATATAAAGGTCCATAGAAATAGTCTGCTTAGTGAGCACCACTTTACAAATAAGTGTTCATGTTTTTGTATCATGGACTGCTCACAGGGTTCATATCATGCACGATTTTGTCCACTGAATCCATCCACTTGGATGATTTACCTCTGGTCAATCATAAAGGGTAAAAGTACAAAACAGGTCATCTAAAAATGGAACAATGGTATTACTATTTATTCATACTTTCAAGACAGAACTCAGGAGGAGACTAGGTAAGCAAAAAAAAAGGGGGGCAGTGAAAAACGTTAAGGGGACACAGACAAGTGACCTTAGAAAAAGTTGGTACACATACCCTCACAATTTTTGTCTTATCAATTATGTTTGACATTCATTATCCATGTTGTTCTCAGAAGATTAAAAGGGCTATGGAGAAAAAAATCAGGCTACATTTTTGGGCCATTATTCTGTTAAAGTTCTAAAGACTAACACCCAAACATTTTATGTTACTCCCCCCAGTAAACTCTTACTATCAGTGGCTTAACAATCAGGGTCGCAGGGATCGTGGCTACAACGTTTTCTTTTACCAGCTGGCTCTCCATGTGCATTCCACTGTGGAATACATATATCAGGATGATGCCGCCTCCTCCACAGTTGGAGAAGGCAGCATTTATTGCTTTATGCGTTCCACAGTGGAACACATGCACTCCCTGCCGCCTCCTCCTGAGTCTTCAGTTTTTGCAAGGAGACCAGAGCTGCGGGGAAATGGGGAGAGGTAAGTACAGATTTAATTTTTTTTAATAAGTGAGTGCACGATGGTCAGAGGATTATAGGGGGAGGAGGAGGGGTGCATTCTACTGTATGGAGAGTTATGAGGCTGCACTATATGGAAAGTTATGAGGCTGCACTATATGAAGCTGCACTATATGGTCAGATATGGGGCTGCACTATATAGAGGGTTATGATGATGCATATATAAGGAGAGCTATGAGGCTGTATTATACCATATGGAGGGCTATGAGGCTGCACTATACAATATGGACAGATATGAGGCTGTATTACACTATATGGAGGACTGAGGCTGCATTATATGCATAGTAACATATTAACATAGATTTTAAGGTTGAAGGAAGACTTTAAGTCCATCTAGTTCAACCCATAGCCTAACATGTTGATCCAGAGGAAGGCAAAAAAACTCCATGTGGCAAACACTAAGCTCCACATTGGGCAAACAAAATCATTCCTGACTCCACATATGGCAATCAGACTAGTTCCCTGGATCAACACCCTATCAAAGAATCTAGTATATATAACTGGTAATATTACAGTTTTCAAGAAAGGCATCCAGGCCACTCTTAAATGTTAGTAGTAACTCACTCATTACAACATCATGTGGCAGAGAGTTCCATAGTCTCATTGCTCTTACAGTAAAGAATCCGCATCTGTGATTATGATTAAACCTTCTTTCCTCCAGACGTAGAGGATGTTCGCTTGTCTCCGTCTCAGGCCTAAGAGTAAAAAGATCCATAAAAAGGTTTCTGTACTGCCCCCCATATATTTATACATTATTATAAAATCATCTCTAAGCCTTCATTTTTTCAAACTAAATAACACCAAATTTAATAACCTATCTTGGCATTGCATACCCCTCAGTTCTCTAATAACCTTGGTCGCTCTTCTCTAGAACTGCTCTAGTTCAGCTATGTCTTTCTTATACATCGGAGACCAGAATTGTGCACAGTATTCTAAGTGTGGTCGCACTAGTGACTTGTATAGAGGTAAAATTATGTTCTCCTCATGAGAATCTATGTCTCTTTTAATGCATTCCATTATTTTATTTGCCTTTGCAGCAGCTGCCTGACACTGGTCACTAAATGTGAGTTTGTTGTCTACCCATACACCCAGATCTTTTTCAGTGACAGTTTTGCCCAGTGTTTTACAACTAAGCACATAAATATACATTTTATTTACTCTGCCCAAGTGCATGACCTTACATTTATCCCCATTAAAGCTCATTTGCCATTCATCAGCTCAATTTCTAGCTTACATAAATCCTCTTCTAATATAAAATTGTCCTTCTCTGTATTGATTACCCTGCAGAGTTTAGTGTCATCTGCAAATATTGAGATTCTACTCTGTATGCCCTCTACAAGGTCATTAATAAATATGTTAAAAAGAAGTGGGCCCAATACTGACCCCTGCGGTACCCCACTGTTAACTATGACCCATTCTGAGTGTGTTCCATTAATAACCACCCTTTGTTTCCTATCACTAAGCCAGTTCTTAACCCACTTGCACATATTTTCCGCTACCCCCATTGCTCTAATTTTATGTATCAACCTTTTGTGTGACACCATTTCAAAAGCTTTTGAAAAGTCCATATACACCACGTCCACTGCATTTTTTTGGTCCAGTCCAGAGTTTACCTTTTCATAGAAGCTTATTAGATTAGTTTGACAGGCACGGTCCCTCGTAAACCCATGTTGATACTGGGTCATGAGGTTATTTTTCTTCAGATACTCCAGAATAGCATCTTTTAGAAAACACTCTAGGATTTTACCTACAGTAGAGGTTAAGTTTACTGGCCTATAATTTCCAAGTTCAGTTTTTGTCCCCTTTTTGAATATTGGCACCACATTTGCTATACGCCAGTCCTGTGGTACAGACCCTATTATGATGGAATCTTTAAAGATTACAAATAATTGTCTATCTATGACAGTACTTAATTCCTGCAGCACTCTGGGGTGTATCCCATCCAGGCTCGGGGATTTGTCAACCTTAGTGATTTTTAGACAGTGCCGTACTTCCTGCTGGGTTAATCAGGTGACTTTAATGGAGAATTTTTGTTATCACTGATCATGTTGTCTGTCATTGGATTTTTTTGTATAAATACTATTGAAAATAAGTCATTTAGCATCTTTTTCCTCATCCTCATCCACCATTTCACCTAGACTATTTTTATGTTCAATCTATTTTTTATTGAAACAGGGAAGGGTACAAGGGTATCAAAAAGTGTAAAGAGTACGTATGATACATACATTGGAGACAACATATCTGGGGGGCAAACAATTTTTTAGTTTCTTACTACTTATGTAGTTTAAGAATATTTTGTTTGTTTTTTTAACTTTCTCTGGCAATGAGTCTCTCTGTCTCAATCTTTGCTGCCTTGATTTGCTTTTTACAGATGTCATATCATTTTCTGTATTTATTTAATGCCTCATCGCTACCTACTTGCTTTAATTCGCTAAATGTTTAATTTTTGTCACTTATTGCGACCCTTGCAGTTCTATTTAGCCATAGTGGTTTCCTAGTATTTCTGGCATGTTTATTCCCATAGGGTATATATTGTGCACAAGTCCTATTCAGGATGCTAATAAACGTCTCCCATTTGCTTTATGTACCTTTATTTCTCAGGACATCATCCCTGTTTAATGCACTAAGATCATCTCTCAACCATTGGAAATTTGCCATCCTGACGTTCAGTGTCCTGGTAGCCCCTCGACTCTCTTTACAAGTCAGTGTGGTTGAGTTGGAACTATCTGGGGGTGCTTGCATATAAGTACAATGGTCAAGGATACATGAAAACATATTTTGTGATCACTATTACCCAAGTGACCTCCAACCCGTATATTTGATATGCAGTCCAGCCTGTTGGTTAATATTAGGTCTAACAGTGCCCCCCTTCTTATTGGGTCCTGAACCAGTTGTGAAAGGTAATTGTCTCTCAGTGTTGTTAAAAACCTATTACCTTTGCTGGAACTGCAGGTTTCTGTTCCTCAATGTATTTCAGGGTAGTTGAAGTCACCCATAATAATGACTTCTCCCTGAGTCAATGCTTCTTCTATTTGCTTTATGAGGATATCTTCCTCCACTTCTATTATTGTTGCAGGAGACTTATAACAAACCCCTATCAGTAATTTATTAGTTTTCCCCATCCCCTTATCTCCACCCCCAGGGACTCTACATTTTCATTAGATTCACATATATTATCATGCAGGATGAGTTTTAAAGATGATTTTGCATATAAACACACACCTCCCCTTCGCTTATTTGTACGGGAATTTCTGAACAGACTATAGCCCTGTAAATTAACAGCCCAGTCATGGCTCTAGTCCAGCCATGTCTCCAATATCCCTACCATGTCATAATTATTTTCCAACAAAATTAATTCTAATTCTTCCATTTTGTTGGTGAGGCTTCTTGCATTACTGTACATGCACTTTATGCATCTCTCTTTATAACTACACCTTCTTACTATATTGACTGTTCTATCCCCACCCCCATGCCACCCCCATACCACCCCCAATTTCATTATTTGTGCCAAAGTTACAATTTATACTATCTTCCCCTCCTGTACAATGAATACCCTCCCCCAATTCCTAGTGTAAACACTCCTCCAACCTTCTAGCCATTTTCTCCCCCAGCACAGCTGCACCCTCCCCATTGAGGTGCAGCCCATCCCTATCATAGAACCTGTAGCCAACAGAGAAGTCAGCCCAATTCTCCAGGAACCCAAACCCCTCCTTCCTACACCAATTCCTGAGCCACTTATTTATCTCCATAATCTCCTGTTGCCTCTCTGGTGTGGCACGTGGTACAGGCAGTATTTCAGAGAATACTACCTTGGTGGTCCTTGCCTTAAGCTTGCAGCCCAATTTCCTGAAATTATCTTAAAGGACCTTGCACCTACCTCTAACCTTGTCATTTGTGCCAATGTGCACCATGACTGCTGGGTCCTCACCAGCCCCTCCCAGTAATCTGTCAACTCGATCAGCGATGTGTAAAACTTGAGAGCAGGTAGGCAGCATATTGTTCGAAGATCCCTGTCTTTGTGACAGATTGACCTATCTGTTCCCCTAATAATTGAATCCCCCACTACCAGCACCTGTCTGGCCTGCCCTGCTATTCTATTTTCCACCTTACTGGAGCAGACACTCCTCTGGCTTTCAGAGGTCATGCCTTGCTGTAGCAGTGCTATTCCTGTACTGACACCCCCCTCCTCATCTGCCAATTTAGCAAATTTATTGGGGTGTGCCAGATCAGGACTAGCCTCCCTGGCACTCTTTCCTGTATCCCGCTTTCTGTCACCCAGCTAGCTGCCTCACTGTCATGTAGCTTCATACTACCATCCTCCCCCAAATCTATCACTGTGAGCAAGCTGCTCAGTGAGCAGGAGACTCTTTTCCATATTGTCTATGGATCTCAGTGTTGCCAGTTGTTCATTTATATCCAGTGTCTGGGTTTCCAAATGCACAGTGTACTCGCATTTCACACAACAGTATGCACCCTTGACCAGCTTTTCAAGGATTGCATACATGTGGCAAGATGTACACTGGATGGCATTGTCAATTATGAAGCTCATTTCCTAATGGGGATTGCACCAGACAGAAATGTTAAGTAAAAAAGAAATGTAAAGTATCAATAAAATACACCAGCAATTCAGTAATTCCTCCCTTCCAAACTCCCTGAATCCAAAGTCACTGAATCACAAGTCACACACTTCCGCACTTACGCTCCGTCACACTCAGCTCATCACACTTGCTAAGGAAGAAGATTTAAAGAGTTTTTTTTCCCCCCTTTAACAGAAATGCAACCTACAGCTCAATGCACTTCCAAAGGACGGGAAGCCTCAACCAGCTGCTACTTATAAACCCTTAATTATGAACCCGCACCTTAAATTAACCCCTTATCACTATAGCTACATCACAGGATTTAAGTGCAATGCAGTTAACCATTAAACTTACAGGTAGTAAAATAAGAGACTGTAAACTTGTAGAGAGAAAAAAAAGTTAAGAAAGCCCAATAAAATTAAAAAGGTAGAAAAACACTCAGCAATTCACAATTAATCACTCACAGCAATTCACACAGGTATTTGTTGCAGGATTCCCAAATACCTCCTCACTGAATAACAAGTCACACACTCACTTCCATTTGCACTTACGCTCCAGTCACACTCAGCTCATCACACTCGCTAAGGAAGAAGATTTATAGAGTTTTTTTTCCCCTTTAGCAGAAATCCAACCTGTACGGCAATGCACTTCCAAAGGGTATAGAGTTCTACCAGGCTGCATTATACTATATGGAGGGCTGTGAGGCTGCATTATACTATATAGAGGGCTGTATTATACTATATAGAGGGCAGTGAGGCTGCATTATACTATATGGAGGGTTTGAGACTGCATGGAGGGATATGAGGCTTCAATATACTATGTGGAGGGATGTGAGCCTGCATTATACTATATGGAGGGATAGGATGCGGCATTATACTATATGGAAGATAATGGGGGTGCATTATAATAATTGAATGACCATGGGGGCTATCTTATCAATGACGGTTATGGGATGCATTATAATTCATAGAGGTCTATGGGGGTACATTGTAATATATAAAGGAATATGGGGATTCATTATAAAAATGAGAGGGCTATGGTGGTGGGAGCAGGAAGATCATATTTACCAGGATGGAGGACATATACACCACGATAAGTGCCATAATCCAGGAGGTGGACGATATATTGCAGGATGAGAGACATTAATACATAATGAATGGGAGAGAGGTCAATTTGTAAGTCGTTAAAGGGTTTAGAACGCTTATAACCCAGCTCTTCCATTATAAAAATAAAAAACTTCTGGAACTCTGGAACAAAAGGAATCTTTACCAAAACACATTGATTGTTATTTAACCCTTCTCCTTGACACTTATTTTTAACACCACTATGTTGGGAGGTGCTGCAGAAAACCAGAGAAGATGGGGGTGTATTCCTATACCAATGGTGGTTATGATGATGTATTTCTATCCTGTTGGTAGTTATGGTGGTGCATTTGTGCTTTGTTGGTGTTTCAGGTGCTGTATTCTGTACTGATTGTGATTATAATGACGTATTAATGTACTGTTTGTGGTTCTGGTGATTGATTTCCTTACTGATGATGGTTTTGATACTATATTTCTGTGCTGTTGGTACTGTATTCTTACACCAATGGTTATTGTGATAATGTATTTCTGGTGATGCATTCATGTACTGTTGGTGGTTCTTTTGCTGTACTTTTGGACTGATTGTGGTCCTGGTGCAGTATATCTGTACTGATGATGTTTCTAGCGATTTATTCATGTACTGTTGGTGGTTCTGGTGGGAAATTATTGTTCTTATTATGGTTGTGGTGCTTCTATTAATGTATGTCTGTATTGACTTTGATTCTGTTGATGTTTTCATGTATTGATGATAGTGATAGTGATGTATTATTATACTGATGGTGGTTCTGGTGCTGCACTTCTGTATTGATGATGGTTCTGGTGATATAATGATGTACTGTTGGTGGTTCTGGTTATGTATTTCTGTATTGATGGTGGCTGTGTTGATGTTTTCATGCACTTTTGATTGTTATGGTGCTGAATTCCTTAACTGATGATGCTCCAGTTCATGTACTCCTGTACTGATGTTGATTATGCTGGTGTATTCATGTATTGATGATAGTGCTAGTAATGTATTTCTCCACTGATGATGGTTCTGGTGCTGTGTTTCTATACTGTTGGTGTTCCTGGTGATGTATTCATATACTGATCATTGTTCTAATGATGTCTTCATATTTTCATGGGGTTCTGGTAATTTCTTTATGTACTGTTTTTGGTTCTGGTACTGTATGTCTGTCCTAATGGTGATTATGGTGAAGTAATCAGGTATTGATGATGGTGCTAGTGAAGAATTTTTATTGCTGTTGTCCTGGTGCTGTCTGTATTTGTGCACTCTTAGTGGTTCTGATTATGCATTTCTGTAATATTAGTAGTTCTGGTGATATATTCCTTTACTGATGCTGGTTGTTGTAATGTATTTCTGTACTGTTGATGCCTATGGTGATGTATTCATGTATTGCCGGTGGTTATGGTGATGTATTTATGTACTGTTATTGGTTTTCATCCTGCACATGTGTAGCAAACCATAACTTGTCAGATAACGTGATATATAGCAATGTTAATAAAGTATTGTGTGGTCTTACAAGTTAGGGGTACTACATCTGTATTTTTGTAAAGAGCATTATTTTAAAATTCTGCACTTCAGCTTGCCAAATTTTAACAGCATGTAATATGCTCCCTGTCATAATTAGGGCCTACTTGCTTGTTTCAGTGGTCATCACATAAACTACTCTTATACATTATTCATACTTATGATCCTGTGCCAACTAGTTTCTCTTTCTACTTCACTCAGTACAGCTGGAATCGTGGGTTTTCACTAAATATTGAGTGAATTAAACAAAGCAGCTAATCGGCATGTGACCGTAACTATTCAAATCACATATGAGTGGAAATATGACAACTATTCAACCCACTTAAACTGTGTATAGGATTTGGCGCCAAACTGAATATTTACTCTTACATTCTACCATAATATTACATACAGTGTTGTCCTGTATTTTATACAGTGTCCTTCTTTATAAAATACAGACATTGAATTCTCTTTTTCTTCTCCTCTCTAGAGTGTTCCACATGTCCCTCTCCAAAGTTGCTAAATATAGTCATATTAATAATACTATAATAATTATTATTTATTATAGCTTCATTTATTCCATGGCACTGTACATGTGAAAAGAGGTATACATAATAACAACAAGTACAATAATCATGAAAAATACAAGGCACATACAGGTACAGAAGGAGAGAGGACCCTGCCCGCGAGGGCCAAATCACCATAAAAACATGGCCTTAAAAATTACCTTGTGGCTTAATGTGGATATAAAAGCTATATGGGCAATGTAATATTCAGGTTGCTTGAATCGCTTTTATTTGTATACCTAAACAGACTGTTACATTCCATTGCACATGTCACAAACTAATGGACCTTGCACCCTTCTTTTAAGTTAAATTCCTAGGCCCACCCTTTCTACCGAATACATTTGATGTATCACTGCCATATGAAAGGGTCATTAGAATAAAAAAAATATTTTTTTCTCAAACTATGTCCAAAGAGTAAAAAAATGCCTGGTCTCTATGGAATAACTGACAGGGCAAGTAATAAAGTGCACAAGACTATGGTGATGAAGCATCGATGGTTTATGGTTTCCTGTATCCATGGGCTGGAGGCACTTACTTATGAATTAAAGTCTCTCTATATGATTAAATGCACAATACTGGCTGCATCTTAAGCAGTGATATTCTATTTTCTATTCAGTGAAGATAGTTGCAGTATTTGTCTTTTTAATCTGTAAATGTATGAATTTAGAAAATGTCATCCTGATTTATGCTTGCATCAAAGTTACTCTTGAAAGCGAATGCAGATGGGAGTTCTTTTCATATTAACAGCCAATAATATGGCCTGTGGCTTCATTTTCATTGTTGTGCAAGCACAAACTGTTCCTCTCCCTGTGACAGCATGTGAGATGATAATACTAAAGGTAATCTTTGCTGATTGCAGGTTTATTACATGAGCTGGTGTTTCTCTTGAAATAGTGACCATGGCATAACATTAATGACTATGCATTGGAAAAACTGATATATAATAAGTAAATCTTATATATAAAACCCGAAGGCCACTTCCGGCCAATCCAGCCAACTTCCGTGATGGCCTCCGACCTGTGTAAAAGACCGGAACCGGAAGTACCAGACCCACGAGCGGTGAGCGCGTAGCGCTCACCGCGAGCCGCTGTCAAAACGGCACAGTGGCTCGCGGTGGGCGCTAAAGCGCCACCACTCGCCGCTATCCCGCCACCGGCCCCGCACTGAGCCCCGTGTGCGCCCATCCACATCCGGGAACTGCCCCGGCCCGGCCCACACTCCGGTGTGCGGCCTCCCCCGGCACCGCCCACAGCCCTGCAGCTCACCGCCCACTCTCCTCCATCAGGGACCGCCATCCCGCCACCGGCCCCGCACACTGCCCGGTGTGAGACCACCCACATCCGAGAACCGGCCCGGCCCACACTCCGGTGTGCGGCCTCCGCCGGCACCGCTCCCAGTCCTGCCGCTCACCGCAC
The DNA here is from genome assembly GCA_033576535.1 of Allobates femoralis. Classification (NCBI taxonomy): domain Eukaryota; kingdom Metazoa; phylum Chordata; class Amphibia; order Anura; family Aromobatidae; genus Allobates; species Allobates femoralis. The sequence goes on along the minus strand of JARQOC010000005.1, from coordinate 164,465,131 downwards.
ACACCCGCTGACTCTCCTCCATCAGGAAGCTGGCCCCTCCGGAACCGCCGCCACCACTGCCGCTGACCGCCAACAGCCCAGTGAGTGTTCTGCCCCCCAGCCTCCGCTCTGCTCTGCCCCCCAGCCTCCCCTCTGCTCTGTCCCCCAGCCTCCCCTCTGCTCTGCCCCCCAGCCTCCCCTCTGCTCTGCCCCCCAGCCTCCGCTCTCCTCTGCCCCCCAGCCTCCGCTCTCCTCTGCCCCCCAGCCTCCGCTCTCCTCTGCCCCCCAGCCTCCGCTCTCCTGTGCCCCCCAGCCTCTGCTCTCCTCTGCCCCCCAGCCTCTGCTCTCCTCTGCCCCCCAGCCTCTGCTCTCCTCTGCCCCCCAGCCTCTGCTCTCCAGCCTCCGCCCTCCTCTGCCTCCGCTCTCCTCTGCCTCCGCTCTCCTCTGCCCCCCTGCCTCCGCTCTCCTCTGCCCCCCTGCCTCCGCTCTCCTCTGCCCCCCAGTCTTCGCTCTCCTCTGCCCTCCAGCCTTTGCTCTCCAGCCTCCGCCCTCCTCTGCCTCCGCTCTCCCCTGCCTCCGGTCTCCCCTGCCCCCCAGCCTCCGCTTTCCTCTACCCCCCAGCCTCCACTCTCCTCTGCCCCCCAGCCTCCGCTCTCCTCTGCCCCCCTCTGCCCCCCAGCCTCCGCTCTCCTCTGCCCCCCAGCCTCCGCTCTCCTCTGCTCCCCTGCCTCCCCTCTGCTCTGCTCCCCAGCCTCCCCTCTGCTCTGCCCCCCAGCCTCTGCTCTCCTCTGCCCCCCAGCCTCTGCTCTCCTCTGCCCCCCAGCCTCCCCTCTCCTCTGCCCCCCAGCCTCTGCTCTCCTCTGCCCTCCAGCCTCTGCTCTCCAGCCTCCGCTCTCCTCTACCCCCCAGCCTCCACTCTCCTCTGCCCTCCAGCCTCCGCTCTCCTCTGCCCTCCAGCCTCTGCTCTCCAGCCTCCGCCCTCCTCTGCCTCCGCTCTCCCCTGCCTCCGCTCTCCCCTGCCCCCCTGCCTCCGCTCTCCTCTGCCCCCTGCCTCCGCTCTCCTCTGCCCCCTGCCTCCGCTCTCCTCTGCCCTCGAGCCTCTGCTCTCCAGCCTCCGCCCTCCTCTGCCCCCCAGCCCCTGCTCTCCTCTGCCCCCCAGTCTCCCCTCTGCTCTGCCCCCCAGCCTCCCCTCTCCTCTGCCCCCCAGCCTCCGCTCTCCTCTGCCCCCCAGCCTCCCCTTTGCTCTGCCCCCCAGCCTCCGCACTCCTCTGCCCCCCAGCCTCCGCTCTCCTCTGCCCCCCAGCCTCTGCTCTCCTCTGCCCCCCAGCCTCTGCTCTCCAGCCTCCGCTCTCCTCTGCCCTCCAGCCTCCGCTCTCCTCTGCCCTCCAGCCTCCGCTCTCCTCTGCCCTCCAGCCTCTGCTCTCCAGCCTCCGCCCTCCTCTGCCTCCGCTCTCCCCTGCCTCCGCTCTCCCCTGCCCCCCTGCCTCCGCTCTCCTCTGCCCCCCAGCCTCCGCTCTCCTCTGCCCCCCAGCCTCCGCTCTCCTCTGCCCCCCAGCCTCTGCTCTCCTCTGCCCCCCAGCCTCTGCTCTCCTCTGCCCCCCAGCCTCTTCCCTCCAGCCTCCGCTCTCCTCGGCCCTCCAGCCTCCGCTCTCCTCGGCCCTCCAGCCTCCGCTCTCCTCTGCCCTCCAGCCTCTGCTCTCCAGCCTCCGCCCTCCTCTGCCTCCGCTCTCCCCTGCCCCCTGCCTCCGCTCTCCTCTGCCCCCAGCCTCCGCTCTCCTCTGCCCCCAGCCTCCGCTCTCCTCTGCCCCCAGCCTTCGCTCTCCTCTGCCCTCGAGCCTCTGCTCTCCAGCCTCCACCCTCCTCTGCCTCCGCCCTCCTCTGCCTCCGCCCTCCTCTGCCTCCGCTCTCCTCTGCCTCCGCTCTCCTCTGCCTCCGCTCTTCCCTGCCCCCCTGCCTCCGCTCTCCTCTGTCCCCAGCCTCCGCTCTCCTCTGCCCCCCAGCCTCCGCTCTCCCCTGCCCTCCAGCCTCTGCTCTCCAGCCTCCGCTCTCCTCTGCCTCCGCTCTCCTCTGCCTCCGCTCTCCCCTGCCTCTGCTCTCCCTGCCTCCGCTCTCCCTGCCCTCCAGCCTCCCCTCCGCTCTCCCCTGATCCCCTGAGCCACTGAGCCACCGCGCAGTGCTAGCCACTGAGCCACCGTGCAGTGCTGGCCACTGAGCCACCGCGCAGTGCTGGCCACTGAGCCACCGCGCAGTGCTGGCCACTGAGCCACCGCGCAGTGCTAACCACTGAGCCACCGCGCAGTGCTAACCACTGAGCCACCGCGCAGTGCTAACCACTGAGCCACCGCGCAGTGCTAACCACTGAGCCACCGCGCAGTGCTAACCACTGAGCCACCGCGCAGTGCTAACCACTGAGCCACCGCGCAGTGCTAACCACTGAGCCGCTGTATACTGTGCTACCCACAGAGCCGCTGTTTACTGTGCTATCCACAGAGCCGCTGTATACTGTGCTACCCACAGAGCCGCCTGTATACACACAATTCATTTCACCGCACTCCCGTAACTATTAGTAAATAAACTATATATGGATTCTAGACTACCCGATTCTTTAGAATCGGGCTGCCATCTAGTAAAGGTATAATTAACAATTTAGTCATCATCCATACTAATGGTGACCATAAGGCCCATTTTACATGTGCAGTATTTTGCTCAGTAATTACATCAGTATTTGGCAGGAGTAGGTCTAATACAACAATGAGGTCCAAATCTTTACATTGTACAGATGTAATGTTTTCTAAAATTACACACTAATCAATGAAATGTATTGATGGAGAAAACTATGACTCCACAGTGATAATTTTCTACATGAAGATGCTTTTCCGCTTCATGTATAGTTAAAGGGGTTATCTGGGATTTTTATTAAATATGCGGTAAATTTAAAAAAATATAAATGCCCAAGCACTAACAGGCAGGTAGCTGCAACCTGCCTGTTGTGCTTGGCACCAGTCATCGCCGTTCAACCCCCAGCACAGAGCGGTCACATACCGCTCCTGTCAGCGACAGGATGGCAGAGGCATGGCAGGGTAAACAGAACAGAGATGGCTGTTCCACTCTGGTCTGTGGAAGTGGGCGCATAGCCCATGTCGCGCTGATTGACAGCTGGCTCCTCACTACCTGATTTGGGGAGCCAGCGTGACGTTGGCTCAGACGCCCGTCGACAGAGGGGAGAAGCCGCCTCTCTGTTGATGTGACATCAGCAGAAGTGGAAAAATCACTGACTGAAGCGGTCAAAGAAAACTCAGTGTTGGCGGTGACCAGTGGTGAACGGTGCCAGGCACGACAGGCAGGTAGGTGGCAGCTACCTGCCTGTTGATGCTTAGGCCCAATTCCTTTTGTTCATAAATCCAGGATAACCCTTTTAACACATTGTGTGTTAAAAGAAATCTTGTAGTTTTCCTCTCTGTAGATCCCATCAGAGTCATTACTATAGGGGTTCACAGGTAGCAGTCACTTAAGGCTCTGAAACCAGTATTATATAGGGGTTCTATAGCACATTTTTGCATTGGATCCCAGATAATGCAAATTAAACTTCTGGGTTCCATTCCTGGCTTTAGTTTACAAATGCTGATGAAAACATACTGTTAAAGTATTGGTTTCGCCCATATGGTAAAATGTTCCAAAGGGACTTATATTATAATTTAATTCTAAATTATTTCAGAAATCGGTGATGGCTTTTTAAATATAAAATATGTGAAATTTTGATACTCATTTACAGTATCTACTCTAATATGGTATCACACATCTGATTTTCATGGTACAACTAAGGAGCACAATGTCTGTACTGGTCTCGGTTCTTGTGTCCCAAACTTATATACAGTAATATATGTAAAAATATATAAAATTAAATAAATAATTAAATAATGATCAATTTAAAATTCATTTGGGATCTTATGAATTTTAAATCGTATTAAAAAAAACACTGTATATAATCTAATATATAAAGCTGAATGTGTGTATGTGTGTATGTATGTGTGTATATCCGGGATTGGCATCTACACCGTCGCAACTATAGCCACAAAATTTTGCACAGTCACACGTCTCGACCCCGGGAGCGTCATAGGCTATGTTGTGAGGCGAAATTTTAACCTTGCGCGTTCCAGTTCACCAAACAATTTGGCCCTATCTACATAATGGGGAAAAAGTGAATGGAAAAATATTGGAGGAAAATCGACAGCTGTCAGCTATAGAGACAAAATTTTGCACAGTCACACGTCTGGACCCTGAGAGCGTCATAGGCTATGTTGTGAGGCGAAATTTTAACCCCGCGCGTTCCAGTTCACAAAACATTTTTGGCCCTATCTACATAATGGGGAAAAAGGGAAAGGAAACGTGTGGGAGGAAAATCAACAGATGTCAGCTATAGAGACTAAATTTTGCACAGTCACACGTCTGGACCCCGGGAGCGTCACAGGCTATGTTGTGAGGCGACATTTTAACCCCGCGCATTCCAATTCACCAAACAATTTTGCCCCTATCTACATAATGGGGAAAAAGTGACAGTTACCAGTTGACAGTTGTGAATGAGAGGGGCTTAATGATAGCGCCAAAGACTAACAGCACATACCAGCATATAGTCACTAAGGTGGGGCCCCAACATGAGATATTCACCACGCACGGGACATGTATACAAAACACACGCACACAAAGAGTAACAGCAAGTGTATAGTCACTAAGGTGCAGCCCCAACATTGGATACTCACCACGCACCCGAACAAACACACACACACACACCACAAAGAGAAACACACAACACAGAGACACACACCCCCAAGGGGACACACACACACACACACACTCTATAGCGACACATGCACTCACCCCACAGGGACCCACACACACCACAATGAGACACACACACCACACAGACCCCCCCACAGGGACACACACACACATACACACCCTATAGGGACACATGCACTCACCCCACAGGGACACACACACCACAAAGAGACACACACACACCACACAGACCCCCCACAGGGACACACACACATACAAACCCTATAGAGACACATGCACTCACCCCTCAGGGACACCACACACACCACAAAGAGACACACACAACACAGAGACACACACACCCCACACAGACACCCCCCCCACAGGGACGCACATATACACACCATATAGGGACACATGCACTCACCCCACAGGGACACACACCACAAAGAGACACACACAACACAGATACACACACACACCACACAGACCCCCCCACAGGGACACACACACAAACACACCTTATAGGGACACATGCACTCACCCCACAGGGACACACACACACCACAAAGAGACGCACACAACAGAGACACACACCACACAGACCCCCCCACACGGACACACACATACACACCCCAGGGACACATACACCACACAGACAGACACAGATGTGCACAAATCACCTCACACAACTCGCCTCATACGTGTGCTATCTTTATTTTCCAAACATAAACATCTGATTAAAAACAGCCAATGTGCAACACATGTGCCATATAGGGAATTAAGGCAGATGTCAGTCACATGAGCTGTCTATTATGTGTATGTGTGAGGTAACATATACTGCCCGGCCAGGGGGAGGGTTTACTGTTGGCTGGAGATTTATTAGGCTGCCTATAGCAATCAATCACAGCTCAGCTTCTATTTTGCTACAGGTCATTAATATGACATTTTCAAATTCACACACACCCCACAAAGAGACACACACAACACAGAGACACCCCCCCCCCCAAGGGGACAAACACACACCCTATAGGGTCATTCCATGTCAAGTGAACCAATGATTATTACCTCTATATTTTTAATTCTTTTGAGATTTTGTTATTTGATAATAGCATGTCAGACAATGCAAAATGTGAAGAGAAATTTTTTTTAAAAAAATTATTTTTTTTAAAAATGATTTTCAAAGTTCGGAAAAAGTGTGAATTTTGCTGTTGCCTGCCTTTACGTTTCTCCTCATAACTAAGGCTAGGAATAATATAGAGAGACAAAATAAACACCATTCTACTCAGAACTATACAGGCTTTCACCAGTTATGTCACAAGAGGATCTTTGTTAATATTTTACCCATGTGATCGCAAGCGCAAAACTTTAAAACGCATTTCCGAAAAATCGGCGCGCTTTAAATATTTCAAAAACTGCCCATGTGTCTGCTTTGCTCTTAGCCACATCTTTACCAAATTTCAAGTTGGGATCGCAATGGGATCATATTTTAAAATATTTTACTATTAATAGCGTCAATGGGTCATTCCATATCAAGTGATCTAAATATGAATATTTTTTTTTACCTGACGTCTTTAGATTTTTTTTTTTTTTTTTTTCCTTTATGAAGTACTACTTTAGTTAATTACAAATTAAAAGTTTAGAATTTTTTTCTTCATCAGTTAATTTTTTACAGATTTTTAAAGTTTAAAAAAAGTGTGAATTTTGGCCTGGTATGACTTTACATTTTTTTATCTTGGGCTAGAAATAAGATAGAGAAACAAAATAAACACCATTCTACTCAGAACTGTCCAGGCTTCCACCAGATATGTCACAAGAGTATATTTGTAAATTTTAATTTTTTACCCATGCGAACGCACACTCAACATTTTGAAATCGCATTTCCGAAAAAAACGTTTTAATAAAAATTTTCCAAAACTGCCCATGTGTCTTTTATGCTCTTAGCCACATCTGTACCAAATTTCAAGTTGGGATCGTGATGGGATCATATTTTAAAATATTTAACTATTATAGTGTCAATTAAAAAATCTTGAATTCAGATCTGTTCAACCTGTGGTCTAAAAGCGTGGGGTCTATATTTATCAAATCCATTATTTTTAGACATTACTGTGTTATTTTGATATGTTACAGCTTAGAAGCAGGAGAGGACATATAGGAAAAAGCTTTGTTAGGGCTCGACCTGAGAAAGCACAGGGATAGACAGTGAATGTAGAGCAGATGATAGGCCAGCAGCTCTGTCAATCATGTTAAGTGTCTACCCACTGCATTCAGGAAGTAAGACAGCTCGTTCAGACCTTTCATGTCCTGACATGTCTGGACATCTTCACTCCTGAACAAACAATAGTCTGTACAAAGCCATCAAGGCTGTGTACTAAAATATGGGTGAGTAAATATATTAATAGTTTAATGCTTTTATTATTAAGGGCCAATACACACAGTGCTATTCTTAGGGATCATCATTCAGAAAAACAGCCCCACTGATTTCTATGGGTTCACCACATGCAGTGTTTTTGGAAACACTCAAGAGTGAGTAAATCACTGCTTGAACTACTTTTTAATCACTGCAATAAACGCAACATTTATCATTTATATAAAAAAAGCTGTCATTTTTTTCACTAGCGATTAAAAAAACTAACGCATATGTGGTAAAAACTTGGTAGAAAAACAAGCTGCCAAAACTGCAGTGTGTATCTGCAGACAGAAAAAACTGTGCGCGCTAGCCCTAAAACTCACTTTATAGTAATACAGTTCTATCTCAAGTGTACTGTAAATCTTTATTTTTATTACCTATCTTCCTTACTTAATATTAACTGTATTTTTCCCACACAGCAATGGCTGCTACTTCTCAAGAAACAGCATTTTATCATAGACACTGTTGCAATCCTTTTGAAAAAATATGAATATGATTGGCGCTGGTGGCTGGCTACTGTACTCTCCAAAGATTGTGAAAATGAAGAAGTAGAATTGACTTTATTGCATCCTTCTGGTCCAGCGCCATCCTTTGTGTATCCAAGAAAGCCAGACATTTTAAAAGTGCACAAAAATCAGATATTAACTCAGGCGGAGCCTAACACGTTGACACTCCGGACATACTCTTTGACACACAAGGAAATGGCGATTGCTAGTAAGCGTTTATGGACAAGATTACAATTCACCCACTAGAAGGGACAAATTGATAAAATGCTACTTTAAAAACATACTATTAATTGTTTGATTAGTTCATAATTTATAGAACGATGATTTAACTACTGTACTATTCTAATTAAACACTTCATAAATCACATGTTTAGTGATAGAATAGAAAACAAATTTATATGTATAAATAGGGGTTAACATTTTTGGTTCTTTTAATCTTGTTTAATCAAACTTGAGGATATGATCACCTTTCTTCTTTTGGTTTGTTCAATACATTCAAGTTGAAAATGCTGAGCGTTGTGTTCTGATGATTAAGATGTATTTATCCTGGCACTTATGGGATTTGTTTTTTGTGTTTCTTTTTTGTTGCATATAAATGTTTTATTCAATAAGTTGTGATAACTCATACAACCATAAAATAAAAAAATATATAAATTTGACAGGTCCCAAGTTGAATCTCTGCACAAATATAACCAAGAACACAATCAGTCATTTGTTCACAATTGCCCGTCAATAGTTTGAATTTGATATAAAGAAACATAGTCTTGTAACATATCAAATGAAAGCTGTTACCGTTCTGAGTAAAATGATGCCTCTCCCACTTCATTATCTTATTTCTAGCCTGAGATAAAAAAAATGTAAAGTCATACCAGGCCACAATTCACCCTTTTTTTAAACTTAAAAAATCTGTAAAAAATTAACTGATGAAGAAAAAAATTCTAAACTTTTAATTTGCAATTAACTAAAGTTGTACTTCATAAAGAAAAAGAATTAAAAAAATCTAAAGACGTCAGGTAAAAAAAAATATTCATATTTAGATCACTTGATATAGAATGACCCATTGACGCTATTAATATTAAAATATTTTAAAATATGATCCCATCGCGATCCCAACTTGAAATTTGGTACAGATGTGGCTAAGAGCATAGCAGACACATGGGCAGTTTTTGAAATATTTAAAGCGCGCCAATTTTTTGGAAATGCGTTTTAAAGTTTTGCGCTTGCGATCACATGGGTAAAATATTAACAAAGATCCTCTTGTGACATATCTGGTAAAAGCCTGCAAAGTTCTGAGTAGATTGGTGTTTATTTTGTTTCTCTATCTTATTTCTAGCCCGAGATATGATAGAAAATGTAAAGCCATACCAGGCCAAAATTCGCACTTTTTTAAAACTTTAAAAATCTGTAAAAAATTAACTGATAAAGAAAAAAATTCAAAACTTTTTTTTTGTAATTAACTAAAGTTGTTCTTCATATAGAAAAAAAATTAAAAAAATCTGAGGACGTCAGGGAAAAAAAATATTCATTTTTGGATCACTTGACATGGAATGACCCTATAGTGACACATGCACTCACTCCACAGGGACACACACACCACAAAGAGACACACACAACACAGACACACACACCACACAGACCCCCCCCCCACAGGGACACACACACATAGGCACCCTATAGGTACACATGCACTCACCCCACAGGGACACACACACCACACAGACCCCCCACAGGGACACACACATACACACCCTATAGGAACACATGCACTCACCCCACAGGGACACACACACCACAAAGAGACACACACAACACAGAGAGACACACACCCTTCACAGACCCTCCCCACAGGGACACACACACATACACACCCTATAGGGACACATGCACTCACCCCACAGGGACACACACACACACACCACAAAGAGACACACACAACACAGATACACACACCACACAGACCCCCCCCCCCACATGGACACACACACATACACACCCCACAGGGACACCCCCCCAAGGGGACACACACACACCCTATAGTGACACATGCACTCACCCCACAAGGACACACACACCACAAAGAGACACACACACAACACAGACACACACACCACACAGACCACCCCCCACAGGGACACACACATATAGGCACCCTATAGGTACACATGCACTCACCCCACAGGGACACACACACACCACACAGACCCCCACAGGGACACACACATACACACCCTATAGGGACACGTGCACTCACCCCACAGGGACACACACACCACAAAGAGACACACACAACACAGAGAGACACACACCCCACACAGACCCCCCCCACAGGGACACACACATACACACCCTATAGGGACACATGCACTCACCCCACAGGGACACACACACACCACAAAGAGCCACACACAACACAGATACACACACCACACAGACCCCCCCCCCACATGGACACACACACATACACACCCCACAGGGACACCCCCCCAAGGGGACACACATACACCCTATAGTGACACATGCACTCACCCCACAAGGACACACACACCACAAAGAGACACACACAACACAGACACACACACCACACAGACCACCCCCCACAGGGACACACACATATAGGCACCCTATAGGTACACATGCACTCACCCCACAGGGACGCACACACACCACACAGACCCCCCACAGGGACACAGGGACACACACATACACACCCTATAGGGACACGTGCACTCACCCCACAGGGACACACACACCACAAAGAGACACACACAACACAGAGAGACACACACCCCACACAGACCCCCCCCCACAGGGACACACACATACACACCCTATAGGGACACATGCACTCACCCCACAGGGACACACAACACACCACAAAGAGCCACACACAACACAGATACACACACCACACAGACCCCCCCCACAGGGACACACACACATACACACCCTATAGGGACACATGCACTCACCCCACAGGGACACACACACACCACAAAGAGACAACACACCACACACACACCCCACAGGGACACACACACACATACACACCCTATAGGGACACATGCACTCACCCCACAGGGACACACACACACACACCACAAAGAGACACACACCACACACACACAACACACACACAGGGACACACACACATACACACCCTATAGGGACACATGCACTCACCCCACAGGGACACACAAATACACACACCTCAGGTACACACACACCACACAGACACAGATGTGCACAAATCACCTCACATAACTCGCCTCATACGTGTGCTATCTTTAATTTCCAAACATAACCATCTGATTAAAAATAGCCAATGTGCAACACATGTGCCATATAGGGAATTGAGGCAGATGTCAGTCACATGAGCTGTCTATTATGTGTATGTGTGAGGTAACATATACTGCCTGGCCAGGGGGAGGGTTTACTGTTGGCTGGAGATTTATTAGGCTGCCTATAGCAATCAATCACAGCTCAGCTTCTATTTTCTTACAGGTCATTAATATGACATTCAAATTCTATTTTGTTATAGCTAACATCAGTTATTTATTAACCCGGACGTAGCCGGGTACTACAGCTAGTCTAATATATAAAGCTGAATGTGTGTATGTGTGTATGTGTTGTGTGTATGTGTGTATATCCGGGATTGGCATCTACACCGTCGCAACTATAGCCACAAAATTTTGCACAGTCACACGTCTCAACCCCGGGAGCGTCATAGGCTATGTTGTGAGGCGAAATTTTAACCCTGCACGTTCCAGTTCACCAATCAATTTTGGCCCTATCTACATAATGGGGAAAAAGTGAATGGAAAAATATTGGAGGAAAATCGACAGCTGTCAGCTATAGAGACAAAATTTTGCTCAGTCACACGTCTGGACCCTGAGAGCGTCATAGGCTATGTTGTGACGCGAAATTTTAACCCCTCGCGTTCCAGTTCACCAAACAATTTTGGCCCTATCTACATAATGGGGAAAAAGGGAAAGGAAACGTGTGGGAGGAAAATCGACAGCTGCCAGCTACAGCTACAAAATTTTGCACAGTCGCACGTCTTGACCCCGGGAGCGTCACAGTCTATGTTGTGAGGCGAAATTTTAACCCTGCGCGTTCCAGTTCACCAAAAAATTTTGCCCCTATCTACATAATGGGGAAAAAGTGAATGGAAAAGAGTTGGAGGAAAATCGACAGCTGTCAGCTATAGAGACAAAATTTTGCACAGTCCTACGTCTGGACCCCGGGAGCGTCACAGGCTAGGTTGTGAGGCGACATTTTAACCCTGCGCATTCCAATTCACCAAACAATTTTGCCCCTATCTACATAATGGGGAAAAAGTGACAGTTACCAGTTGACAGTTGTGAATGAGAGGGGCTTAATGATAGCGCCAAAGACTAACAGCACATACCAGCAAATAGTCACTAAGGTGGGGCCCCAACATGAGATATTCACCATGCACGGGGACATGTATACACAACACACGCACACAAAGAGTAACAGCAAGTGTATAGTCGCTAAGGTGCAGCCCCAACATTGGATACTCACCACGCACCCGAACAAACACACACACACCACAAAGAGACACACACAACACAGAGACACCCCCCCCCCCCAAGGGGACACACACACACTCTATAGCGACACATGCACTCACCCCACAGGGACACACACACACACACACCACAATGAGACACACATGACACAGACACACACACCACACAGAGACCCCCACAGGGACACACACACATAGCCACCCTATAGGGACACATGCACTCACCCCACAGGGACACACACACCACAAAGAGACACACACACACACACACACACACACCACACAGACCCCCCACAGGGACACACACACATACACACCCTATAGGGACACATGCACTCACCCTCAGGGACACACACACACACACCACAAAGAGACACACACCACACAGAGACACACACAAAACAGAGACACACACACCCCACACAGACACCCCCCCCACAGGGACACACACACATACACACCCTATAGGGACACATGCACTCACCCCACAGGGACACACACCACAAAGAGACACACACAACACAGATACACACACACACCACACAGACCCCCCACAGGGATGCACACACATACACACCCCATAGGGACACATGCACTCACCCCACAGGGACACACACACACACCACAAAGAGACACACACAACAGAGACACACACCACACATACCCCCCCACAGGGACACACACATACACCCCCCAGGGACACACACACACCACACAGACCCCCCACAGGGACACACACACATACACACCTATAGGGACACATGCACTCACCCCTCAGGGACACACACACCACAAAGAGACACACACAACACAGAGACACACACACCCCACACAAACCCCCCCCCCCCCCACAGGGACACACACACATACACACCCTATAGGGACACAAGCACTCACCCTACAGGGACACACACCACAAAGAGACACACACAACACAGATACACACACCACACAGACCCCCCCACAGGGACACACACACATACACACCCTATAGGGACACATGCACTCACCCCACAGGGACACACACACACCACAAAGAGACACACACAACACAGAGAGACACACACCCTACACAGACCCTCCCCACAGGGACACACACACATACACACCCTATAGGGCCACATGCACTCACCCCACAGGGACACACACACACACCACAAAGAGCCACACACAACACAGATACACACACCACACAGACCACCCCCCACAGGGACACACACACATACACACCCCACAGGGACACCCCCCCAAGGGGACATACACACACCCTATAGTGACACATGCACTCACCCCACAGGGACACACACACCACAAAGAGACACACACAACACAGACACACACACCACACAGACCCCCCACAGGGACACACACACATAGGCACCCTATAGGTACACATGCACTCACCCCACAGGGACACACACACACACCACACAGACCCCCCACAGGGACACACACACATACACACCCTATAGGACACATGCACTCACCCCACAGGGACACACACACCACAAATAGACACACACAACACAGAGAGACACACACCCTACACAGACCCTCCCCACAGGGACACACACACATACACACCCTATAGGGACACATGCACTCACCCACAGGGACACACACACACACCACAAAGAGACACACACCACACCCCCACCCCCACAGGGACACACACACACAATACACACCCTATAGGGACACATGCACTCACCTCACAGGGACACACACACCACAAAGAGACACCACCACACACACACACACCCACAGGGACACACACACATACACACCCTATAGGGACACATGCACTCACCCCACAGGGACACACACACACACACACCCATGAGACACACAACACACACACACACACACAGACCCAAGGGACACACACACATAGCCACCCTATAGGGACACATGCACTCACCCCACAGGGACACACACACCACAAAGAGACACACACACACACACACACACCACACAGACCCCCCACAGGGACACACACACATACACACCCTATAGGGACACATGCACTCACCCCTCAGGGACACACACACACACCACAAAGAGACACACACCACACAGAGACACACACAAAACAGAGACACACACACCCCACACAGACACCCCCCCACAGGGACACACACACATACACACCCTATAGGACACATGCACTCACCCCACAGGGACACACACCACAAAGAGACACACACAACACAGATACACACACACACCACACAGACCCCCCCACAGGGATGCACACACATACACACCCCATAGGGACACATGCACTCACCCCACAGGGACACACACACACACCACAAAGAGACACACACAACAGAGACACACACCACACATACCCCCCACAGGGACACACACATACACCCCCCAGGGACACACACACACCACACAGACCCCCCACAGGGACACACACACATACACACCCTATAGGGACACATGCACTCACCCCTCAGGGACACACACACCACAAAGAGACACACACAACACAGAGACACACACACCCCACACAAACACCCCCCCCCCCCACAGGGACACACACATACACACCCTATAGGGACACAAGCACTCACCCTACAGGACACACACCACAAAGAGACACACACAACACAGATACACACACCACACAGACCCCCCACAGGGACACACACACATACACACCTATAGGGACACATGCACTCACCCACAGGGACACACACACACCACAAAGAGACACACACAACACAGAGAGACACACACCCTACACAGACCCTCCCACAGGGACACACACACATACACACCCTATAGGGCCACATGCACTCACCCCACAGGGACACACACACACACCACAAAGAGCCACACACAACACAGATACACACACCACACAGACCACCCCCCCACAGGGACACACACACATACACACCCCACAGGGACACCCCCCCCAAGGGGACATACACACACCCTATAGTGACACATGCACTCACCCCACAGGGACACACACACCACAAAGAGACACACACAACACAGACACACACACCACACAGACCCCCCACAGGGACACACACACATAGGCACCCTATAGGTACACATGCACTCACCCCACAGGGACACACACACACACCACACAGACCCCCCACAGGGACACACACACATACACACCCTATATGGACACATGCACTCACCCCACAGGGACACACACACCACAAATAGACACACACAACACAGAGAGACACACACCCTACACAGACCCCCCCACAGGGACACACACACATACACACCCTATAGGGACACATGCACTCACCCCACAGGGACACACACACACACACACCACAAAGAGACACACACCACACCCCCACCCCCACAGGGACACACACACACATACACACCCTATAGGGACACATGCACTCACCTCACAGGGACACACACACCACAAAGAGACACACACCACACACACACACACCCACAGGGACACACACACATACACACCCTATAGGGACACATGCACTCACCCCACAGGGACACACATATACACACACCTCAGGTACACACACACCACACAGACACTGATGTGCACAAATCACCTCACATAACTCGCCTCATACGTGTGCTATCTTTAATTTCCAAATATAACCATCTGATTAAAAATAGCCAATGTGCAACACATGTGCCATATAGGGAATTAAGGCAGATGTCAGTCACATGAGCTGTCTATTATGTGTATGTGTGAGGTAACATATACTGCCCGGCCAGGGGGAGGGTTTACTGTTGGCTGGAGATTTATTAGGCTGCCTATAACAATCAATCACAGCTCAGCTTCTATTTTCCTACAGGTCATTAATATGACATATTCAAATTCTATTTTGTTATAGCTAACAGCAGTTATTTATTAACCCGGGCGTAGCCGAGTACTACAGCTAGTATAATATAAATATTGTATGTACTGTATGTCATAAGATCATTGCACTTAATAAATCATCGTGTATATTTAACCTCTTCACTCCCAGCCTATTTTGACCCTGAAGGCCTTGCCATTTTTTGTAATTCTGACCAGTGTCCCTTTATGAGGTTATAATTCTAGAACGCTTCAATATATCCCAGTGATTCTGAGACATTTTTTTGTAACATATTGGACTTCATGATAGTGGTAAAATAAGGTTGATAATTTTTCCATTTCTTTTTGAAAAAAATTGAAAATTTGGAGAAAATGTTGAAAATGTTCCTATTTTCAAACTTTGAATTTTTATACCGTTATAGCAGAGGGTAATGTCACACAAAATAGATCATAAATAACATTTCAACATTTGCCACATGTCTACTTTACATCCGCACAATTTTGGAAACAATTTTTTTTCTTACAAAATTAGAAGGGTTCAAAGTTCATCAGCAATTTCTCATTTTTCCAACAGAATTTACAAAGCCACTTTTTTAGGGACCACATCACATTTCAAGAGACTTTGAAGGGCCTATATGACACAAAATTTCCAAAAGCGACACCATTGTAAAAACTGCACCCCTCAGTCTGCTCAAAACCACATTCTAGAAGTTTATTAACCCTTCAGGTGCTTCACAGGAACTAAAGCAACCTGGAAGGAATAAATTAATATTTTACTTTTTCCAATAAAAATGTTAATTTAGCCTCAAATATTGCATTTTCAAATGGGTAGCAATAAACACTAAAATTTGTTGTGTAATTTCTCCCGAATATGCCGATACACTATATGTGGTCAAAAATCAAAGTTTGGGTGCACCATAGCAGCGTCATTTAAGTTTCTAAATAGAAAATTACACCAGATTATAAAACGCACACCCAAATTTGGTGAAGAAAAAGAGAAAAAAAAATTAATGATCAATGGGGTCAGTCTTATAATGCCAGTGTTTGTCTTACAAGGAGTATATATGTCTTATATCCTGGAGTATCTGTCTTATATCCTGATATATATGTCCCCCATCCTTGTACATGGTCACCCATCCTGAATATGTCCCTCTTATCTTGGATATAGCCCCCTGTGCTGGCACCGATAACCTCACCACCCTGTACTTGCACATATAGCCTCCTGTGTTGGCACACATCCCCCTGCACTGGCAGATATGCCCCCTGCGATTTGCACACTTTTCCCCAGTGCTGGCACACTTGACCCAGTGCTGGCACACTTGCCCCCTGTGAAAGCACACATGCCCCAATGCTGGCACACATGCCCCTGTGCTGGCACACATGCCCCTGTGCTGGCAGACTTGCCCCTGTGCTGGCACACATGTTCCTGTGCTAGCACACATGCCCCCCAGTGATAGCAGACATGCCTCTGTGCTGGCACACATGCCCCTGTGTTGGCACACTTGCCCCCTGTGATAGCACACATGCCCCAATGCTGGCACACATGCCCCTGTGCTGGCAGACTTGCCCCTGTGCTGGCACACATGTTCCTGTGTTCCTGTGCTAGCACACATGCCCCACAGTGATAGCAGACATGCCTCTGTGCTGGCACACATGCCCCTGTGTTGGCACACTTGCCCCCTGTGATAGCACACATGCCCCAATGATTGGACCCGTGGAAGCCTAACCAGGCGAAACGTGCGCCCGTCATCCTCCCTGCACCTCCCTCCCCACCACCTAAATATATGGAATCGTTAGCGGACACCATGTTGTGTTTGGAGAGCTCCTGATATGCTTAAAAAGTGGAGCTCCCCCGCAAGGGACCCCATTTAGGAAACAAGACCTTCACAGAACTTACCTAGATGAATTTTGAGCACTTTGAATCCCCAGGTGCTTCATACATATAGCTGTGTAAATGAAAAAGAACTTTTTTTCACAAAATGTTCTGTTATCCTCAATTTGATCATTTTCACAGGGGCAACTGGTTAAAATGGGTCCCAAGTTTTGTTAGGAAATTTGTTCTGAGTGCACAGATACTTCATATGGGGTGGAAAACCATTGTTTGTGCACACGGCAGGGCTCGAAAAGGAAGGAGCGACATTTTGGAGCACACATTTTGATGGAATGGTCTGAGGGTGTCATGTCACAAATGGTTAGCCCTTGACATACCTAAATAGTAGCATTCCATAATGACCACATTATGGAAAATAGACCCCCCCAAGGAATGTATCTAGATGTGTAGTGAGTTAGTTGAACCCACAGGTGTGTCACAGAATTCTACAATGTACAAACGTGAAAATGATAAAAAAAATTTCCCACAAAAATGTTGTTTTAGTCCCAAATAATTTCAATTTCACAAGGATAGCAAGGAGAAATTGGACAAAATTTGTTGAGTATGAGGATACCCCACATGTTTGGGCACACTGCAGGACTCAGGAGGGAAGGAGTGACATTTAATTTTTTTAACACATTTTCTCTAATAGTTTGTGGGCTCTATATGCAGATCCCCTAAGTACCAGAACAGCAGAACCTTCCTCAAGTGACCACATTTTCGAAATTACACCCTCTGGAGTTCCTCTATGGCTGTAGTGAGGATTTTATCTATGGAAAACACCTATGGAGTCAAGCGCAGCGAATTTTGCATTATTAAATATTGCAACTAAGCTCTTGTTCTGCCAAGTACATTGTAGTGCTCGTACATTTTCCCAGCTCGTACTTCCGGAGAAACACCCCTGTAAATTAAGCGGGCTTCCACACTACAATAGTGCCAAACATGTGGGTGTTAATTGTGGTTTAGACTTTGGAGAGCTCAGAAGGCGAATATTTGGAATTGGGCGCACAGGTTTTGCTGGTTTTCTTTTTGGTGGGCAAGGAGCCATAGCGCTTTTCCAGAGCTTATGTGCTACCAGTAACATGGAAGCCCCCTATATTTCCGTTAACAGATGACAGACCTGAGTGGAGACTTGTGTTTTTGTTGGTTGAGTTGAATGCTATTGGTGGCAATTTGGGCACAGACTATTTTAAATCAGTTCACATTTATCCTGTGCTCTATATTGAGCCCTTACATTCGGGTGTCCAGCTACATTTCTGAAATACGCTATTCATGTGAAACCCCCAATGGATCCATTCACTAATTAGGTTGCAGAGTTACTCTGGACTTAGTTTGGCTTCTGTTCAGCAGTATTCTTCTTTTCAAAGATGCACAAAATTGTGGTGGACCTCCCTTTTATGTGCACCTAAAAAGACGTGCAAAGAGATGGATGTCGCAGGATCACAGGTCAGATTGGAATTTAAAGCGACTCACTCTGCCTCTTTACAGTGAATTATTTGTTGTGAATTTTTTCTGAATCATGTTTTTTAACACATATTGTCATTAGGCTCAGATTGATGATGTCAGGCCTCTATGAGACCCACCCATTACCAATACTGTGAGTAAATAGTTAAAAAAAATACAGACAGGGAAAAATCTTTTATTTGAAATAAATCACACAAACAACCCTCATTTTCCCATTTATTACCCCACACATGCCCCTCTGACGATAATCCACAAGGATGGTCACACAAAGCTCACTCGCCTCTGCTTCATCTAGAGTCTGCTGTGAGGGAACAAAAGCATCCTTCCCCTGCAGACTCTGCAGTCACACTGACTGCTGCGGGGAGTGGTGACATCACTCATTGAGTCACTTGGGGTTCCCCGTGGCAGTGAACTCAGGTGACCCCAGTGTCTGGACAAACCCTTTAATTAAATACATTATATGACCTCTGTAAAAGCTGATCATATGACCACTGTTGTTGTTAGGTGCCGTACACCCCAAAGCCTATCTTGTATACAGGTGATAGCATTTGTGAAATTCAACAGTAGAAAATCCACAACAAAATCCTCAATGTTAAAAAACTGTGGATTTGCTGCATATTTAACCATTAGCAAAGGACATAATCTGCATCATAAACTAAAAAGAAAAGCTAACCTTAGCTTTGAGTATCAACCCTATTCTTTGCCAAGTATTTGTTTTCCTATTTGCTCAGGTTACTAATTTTTTAATTTATAATGTTAATTCACAGTAAAATTAATTCTTAGCAAATTTGATTACTAGATTTTATGCTGCACTCACTGGTCACTTGTTCATTTTCCAATCATAAAAAAAAGTTGTAAGTGGCCATTCAATGAATATATTGTAAAGGATGTAAAGTTTACAATGGTGAAATAGTTATGTTACTATGTGCAGTATATGCTTCTTGTCACGTCACCGTCAGGCTCGGTGACTGTTCTCCCTGCCCCATCCACTAGGCAGCGCCGGATTCCTTCGGCTAGGGGTGCTGTTATTAGGGGGGCCATGTCCTCATCGGGACCTGGTCCTTTGGTTCATGTCTCTGCCACTGGGCATTGACGTGTTCTTCCTGTGGGTGATGCTGGTGACAGGAGAGAGGTCCCTACTGAGGCATCTGGAGGGCGCCGGCTTTATTCTTCTGTCATAAGTGGGGTGGTTGGTATCAGTCATACATCACCATCTGGCCTGGTTGTAGGGGTGGTCCGGATGAGGTCATCAGGTTGTGAGCTCTGGCCTATGAGAGAGAACCGCACCCTTCAAATACCTTGAGGCCTGTCCTGCAAGCCGCCAGATATATTCTTGGTTTCCCAGTGATCTAGTTTGTGTTCTATTATATTGACTGACCTTTGCATGGATTCTGACCCTTCTTCGGCCTGATGTTTTTGTACCTTGCTGCTCTCCTGGTTTTTGATGCTGCCTGCTGACTACGTTTTTGGAGTTTTCTCATCAGACTTCACAGGCTTGCTTGCTTTACTGTAGCAGCGTTGTGGTCTGTAAAAATCTCATTAGGCAATAAGTGCATTACACTGTAAACTAGACTGAATTTATGTCTATTAGACAAACTTCATTTTTTTGTATACTTTTCTGATTAGTCAGTGAGTACGTTTTTGGATCCTGATTTTGTACTGACCTCCTAGTCTTTTCCCTTCCTGGCAACCTCCCAGCCTTGGTCTGCTGTTCACCGTTAGGCGGCTACCCCCCTGAGCTCCGCTGTAATTCCAGATCCCTGTATAGGGATAAAGGGTCTTGGAGTTCTCTGGTGGCGCTGCCTTACCAACTGCTCAGCCTTTACAGTGGACGGTCGTCACACTTCTAGTGTTTAAAGGGAATCAAGCAGCAGGAATTAGGGCTATAAAATGAAGCCAGTGCCTTACAGACACTGGTATGCTGATTGCAATCATACCTTTACTTGAATGATTCCATGTTTGATTGCAGAGTGTCATAAAACTCCTGGAAAACAAGACAACAGATGATTGATGTGTGCAGCACTGCATCACTATTTGGGTTGTTTTTTATTTTATTACTCCCCTGTGGGTATGCCTTTTGGCTGTAAGTCA
Source organism: Allobates femoralis (assembly GCA_033576535.1). NCBI lineage: Eukaryota > Metazoa > Chordata > Amphibia > Anura > Aromobatidae > Allobates > Allobates femoralis. The sequence goes on along the minus strand of JARQOC010000005.1, from coordinate 164,443,660 downwards.
AACCCTTCCCCCCTCCCTCTTATCTGGAAGTACAGATTAAAGGGAGTGGAGAGAGTTTGGCTTACACTCAAAGACATGCCCACAGGGTGAGTAATAAAATTAAAAAAAAGCCAAAATAGTGATGCAGTGCTGCACACATCAATCATCTGCTGCCTTGTTTTCCAGGAGTTTTATAACACTTTTTCTTGAAATCAAACACGGATCATGAAAGTAAAGGCATGATTGCAATAAGTATCCCAGTGCCTGTAAAGAACTAGCTTCACTTTATAACCCTAAATCCTGCTGGTTGGTTCCCTTTAAGCATGGCACAAAAGTGGTATTCTAGGAATTTGGTATCACTTGTACCATTATCATAAAGAAATGTTTATTAGTCATTACCAAGAGCAAAAAAAACAACAACAATCCTCATCTACACTGGCCCACACCGTTGAAGGAATTGTGCAGAGGATGTTTCATATGGTGGATAATGTTCTTGTCTTTATTATGTACTAATTATGTCTGACATTTGGACTAACAAGTGGCTAGAAAATTATAGCCAACCATTTAGATATCTATTATTTTCTATAAGTTTAAAAGCTTGGGTCTGGGAAGCAGTTATTTTAAAGTTGAAGAAATGTAATTGTAAAAGCAAAATCATTAATACAGAGAAGTTACATATACACTCTTCTAAAATGGCTACATATTCTTTGTATAAATATTTTACAAATGTGTTTCATTTATTCATTTATTAATTACTTACACGCATTAAGAAGAAGCCAGTCATATCCTGTCTGTGAGAATGTAAGAACACAGTTTAACATCTTTAAACGGCTGAGTGCAGGGAAAAGAGAATGAATCATTAGTGTTAAGTGCTCGTATAAAGTCCATATACAGCATAGGAATAACATGAAAGAGTTTACCATAATCTTTCAGGATATATTTAGTGGGATACAGAATATCAAACATTTAGGGTCGGGACTATTGGTTGGCAGGATAATAAACTGACTGGGGCTCCAATGAGGGAATTAAAATTTATATATATTTTTTAAAATAATATTCTTGTTGTAACCCACTGACTGAATGCAATGTACACTGGAACTAAGCCGGTTAGTCTCTTCCTTCAGTGTGATATAGGACATAAAATACATGCTTATCTAATGGACAGCTATAAATGTTGAATTTTAGAGATAGGCAAATGCATATGGAAAATTATGCCATAAGCTTAAGGAGATATTATTCTCTCTGTGAACTATATGTGTCATGGCTTGACTCTGTGGTTCAATCCGGTGTCCATTGGTTGTGTAGTTAATTACCCTCTCTGCCGTAAATTTGTTTGTCTCGGTCCAGCTGGTGATAGTTCTCTTTCCTTTCCTCTCCTTTCTTTTGCTTTGCTTTCCTGTCCAGGTGTTTTCACTTCTTTGTTTTATTTTTTTTGTCCTATCACATCTTGGAAGGGGCTATTTAAAAAAAATAAAAACTCACCTAAAACAGCCATAAGTCAAACTAAAGTCAGATAATAAATGCACTAGCAGTATGCAGCTGGCCCCACAAATAAAGGCGGGGGCAGCTCAGGTGCAAAATACCGATGAGACAACCACTCTTAGCCTACAATATCATAGAGTGGGTGATTGCTGGTATTAAACATGCACACAAACAAGGTTTACCTAGGGCTCAGTCACACAGGTATGTGTGCTGCAAAGTGTCTGGCGTACAGCCTATTAGTGACGCCCATATTATTAGATCAGGCGGGCTGCCTAGCACTATATAAATGCACCTTACAGGACAGACACCCCAATGAGCCTGGCTGAATACTGCATAAAAATAAAAAAAATGTGCAAAAAATTAATGATATAAAATGTAAATAATAATAATAATAATAATAATAAGAGGCATTGGTAGATATTTTGGCCCAAAAGCTCGTAACCCAATGTCAAGGGTCATCACACTTACGAGTCCCTACACTATATTCCAAATAATTTAGAGAAAAGAAAATTTAAAAAAAAAAAAAACTCACCGAAAATAACCATAATGGTACCTTTACACGCCGCCACAGAGGGCAGCAACAGGCAGGCATCGCACGTGCACGCGCGCGTTTGCAACGGTGCCTAACGTTCCCTAACGTAAAATAGCAAGCTTTTCCAAGCACTGCTAAAGTTAACAATTTTCTAAAGTGAACAATCACAAGCTGTTTGCAGTTCATTATCTCATCATTAAAGAATGATGTAAGTAGCTCCTCCATATTTTCATTGTATTGTAAATCTTTGCATTGTTTAACATACTGTTTGTTTATGAAAAGATAGCATGTATACTATATATACAGTGAGTTAATTATATTAGTCTGGCCCTTGAAAAGCATCCCAATTTCTCATGCGGCCCCATGGCAAAATGAATTGCCCACCCCGGCTTTAAACCCATGCACTCCAACTAGGATACTTGTTCCACAGGAACATGGATCCTCTAACACTGGACAGGTGATATGAGATAAGTAACCATTTGTTTCTCACTGCATTATTTTATTGCCCTGTTCAGTTTACTCTCAATATAGTTTATCCTTTTCTGTAGCCATTGTAGCTATATCCTGTGAAAGTCTTGAAGGCCACTGTGCAGGTCCTTTTTGAACTTACTACCATCCATACCCTGTAAGACATTTTATAAATATACATTATTTACTAGTACCCAAACTGTAAATTTTGCTTAGATTGCACCTTCTTTTATGCAGATTTAAGAGACGGAGGACAGTGTTTATTCATGTTGGATGTTAAACAGTCACCTGGGGTCCTTTGGTTAAGAAAACCAGTTATAGTCCAGTATAATAAGTCACGATGATTATATCTGTAATCGTTTAGACAATAATGAATCCTTCACAGTACTGCCTCCCTACTATCCCATTGAGGTGAACTCTCCTGAGGCAAAAACTTAATAAATTACCCTGGAGAATTTTTGTGACAGGTATGAATGCATTTGATAGACCTTCTTTTTATCTTTGGAACTAGATGGCGGCCCGATTCTAAAGAATCGGGTAGTCTAGAATCCATATATAGTTTATTTACTAATAGTTAGGGGAGTGCGGTGAAATTAATTGTGTGTATACAGGTGGCTCAGTGGGTAGCAGAGTATACAGTGGCTCAGTGGTTAGCACTGTATATGGTGGCTCAGTGGTTGGCACTGTATATGGTGGCTCAGTGGTTAGCACTGTATGGTGGCTCAGTGGTTAGCACTGTATATGGTGGCTCAGTGGTTAGCACTGTATATGGTGGATCAGTGGTTAGCACTGTATATGGTGGCACAGTGGTTAGCACTGTATATGGTGGCTCAGTGGTTAGCACTGTATATGGTGGCTCAGTGGTTAGCACTGTATAGGGTGGCTCAGTGGTTAGCACTGTATATGGTGGCTCAGTGGTTAGCACTGTATATGGTGGCTCAGTGGTTAGCACTGTATATGGTGGCTCAGTAGTTAATACTGTATACGGTGGCTCAGTGGTTAGCCTTGTATACGGTGGCTCAGTGGTTAGCACTGTATACGGTGGCTCAGTGGTTAGCACTGTATATGGTGGCTCAGTGGTTAGCACTGTATACACTGGCTCAGTGGTTAGCACTGTATACGGTGGCTCAGTGGTTAGCACTGTATATGGTGGCTCAGTGGTTAGCACTGTATACGGTAGCTCAGTGGTTAGCACTGCGCGGTGGCTTAGTGGTTAGCACAGTATGATGGCTGAGTGGTTAGCACAGTATACGCTGGCTCAGTGGTTAGCACAGTATGATGGCTCAGTGGTTATCACAGTATGATGGCTCAGTGGTTTTCAGTGTATTTGGTGGCTCAGTGGTTTTCAGTGTATTTGATGGCTCAGTGGTTTTCACGGTGTGAAGGCTTAGTGGTTTGCACAGTGCGGTGGCTCAGTGGTTTTCACAGTGCGTTGGCTCGGTGGTTAGCACTGCGCACTGGCTCAGTGGTCAGTGCAGCATGGAGGCAGAGTGGTATTCGCAAGATGGAGGCAGAGTGGTCAGCGCAGGATGGGGGCAGAGTGGTCAGCGCAGGATGGGGCAGAGTGGACAGCGCAGGTTGGAGGCTCAGTGGTCAGTGCAGGATGGAGGCTCAGTGGTCAGCACAGGATGGAGTGGTCAGCGCAGGACGGAGGCTCAGTGGTCAGCACAGGATGTAGGCTGAGTGGTCAGCGCAGGATGGAGGCTCAGTGGTCAGCGCAGGATGGAGGCTGAGTGGTCAGTGCAGGATGGAGGCTGAGTGGTCAGGACAGGATGGAGGGGTCAGCGCAGTATGTAGGCTCAGTGGTCAGCACAGGATGGAGACTCAGTGGTGAGCACAGGATGGAGGCTCAGTGGTCAGCACAGGATGGAGTGGTCAGCACAGGAGTGAGTGGTCAGCACAGGATGGAGGCTGAGTGGTCAGCGCAGGATGGAGGCTGAGTGGTCAGCGCAGGATGGAGGCTCAGTGGTCATCGCAGGATGGAGGCTGAGTGGCCATCGCAGGATGGAGGCTGAGTGGTCAGCGCAGGAAGGAGGCTGAGTGGTCATCGCAGGATGGAGGCTGAGTGGTCATCGCAGGATGGAGGCTGAGTGGTCATCGCAGGATGGAGGCTCAGTGGTCAGCGCAGGATGGAGGCTGAGTGGTCATCGCAGAATGGAGGCTGAGTGGTCAGCACAGGATGGAGGCTCAGTGGTCAGCGCAGGATGGAGGCAGAGTGGTCAGCGCAGGAAGGAGGCAGAGTGGTCAGCGCAGGAAGGAGGCAGAGTGGTCAGCACTGGATGGAGGCTGAGTGGTCAGCGCAGGATGGAGGCTGAGTGGTTAGCGCAGGATGGAGGCTGAGTGGTCAGCGCAGGATGGAGGCTGAGTGGTCAGCGCAGGAAGGAGGCAGAGTGGTCAGCGCAGGAAGGGGGCAGAGTGGTCAGCGCAGGAAGGGGGCAGAGTGGTCAGTGCAGGAAGGAGGCAGAGTGGTCAGCACTGGATGGAGGCAGAGTGGTCAGCGCAGGATGGAGGCAGAGTGGTCAGCGCAGGACAGAGGGTGAGTGGTCAGCCCAGGACGGAGGGTCGGTGGTGAGCGCAGGACGGAGGATCGGTGGTGAGACCAGGACGATGGGTTGGTAGTCAGGCCAGGACGGCGGCTCTGTGGTCAGCGCAGGACGGAGGCTCGGTGGTCAGGGCAGTTCGGCAGCACTGTGGTCAGCAGAGGACGGAGTCTCGGTGGTCAGCGCAGGACGGAGGCTTGGTGGTCAGGGCAGGATGGCGGCTCTGTGGTCAGCAGAGGACGGAGGCTCGGTGGTCAGCACAGGACGGAGGTTAGGTGGTCAGGGCAGGACGGCGGCTCTGTGGTCAGCAGAGGACGGCGGCTCTGTGGTCAGCAGAGGACGGAGGCTCGGTGGTCAGCAGACGACGGAGGCTCGGTGGTCAGCACTGGACGGAGGCTCAGTGGTCAGGCCAGGACGGAGGCTCGGTGGTCATCGCAAGACGGCAGCTCTGTGGTCAGCAGAGGACGGAGGCTCGGTGGTCAGCGCAGGACGGAGGCTCGGTGGTCAGCCCAGGATGGAGGCTCAGTGGTCAGGCCAGGATGGAGGCTCGGTGGTCAGCGCAGGCAAGGTGGGCGGAGCCTGGCGGGATCGCCGCGAGGAGGGTGGAGCCTGGCGGGAGCCCCGCGAGGTGGGCGGAGATTGGCAGGAGCCCCGAGAGGTGGGCGGAGCCTGTCGCGAGGAGGGCGGGGCCAAGCAGGAGCGGCGCAGCGGTGGGGTAAGTATACCGGAGACTGGTAGTCTGCATGAGAGTATGAGTGTGTGAGTGTGTGTGGGGGGGAAGGGGTACGATAGTGTTGTGTCAGGGGTGTATGTGTATGTGCATCTTGGGTCACCCTGAGCGGGTGTACCTCTGGGCACAATGACTGGATGCTGGGACAAAGTGACGGATGTGACGTCACAAATCCCTCCGGTATTTATATATAAGATGATAAAATCATAAAATTACATCACAGATTGTTAACTATAGAACCATTCCTATAGGAGTACATAATATCTAGGTGTTTTTCCTGTTTTGGTTCTGTGGAGTTATATTAACTAGTGATGAGCGAGCATGCTTGCTGCTACTTGGTACTCGCACGAGTATCCCGGTACTTGGGATGCTTGGTGAGTACCAAGTACCTCCAAGGTGCTCGGACTCATCACTAATCATTATCGATGTGACACAAGTATACAACCCCCTTCAGTGCACAATGTGAGCTGGCACCTCACAGAGAGCAGATTGATTGTTAGGGTCCCTCTGGGGGGCACAGCAAGGTGTTGTATGCTGCATATACTGTGACAATTTGAAAAAGCCCACCTACCCGCCCTTACCCAGAAACACTCGGTTTATAGCCGGATGTCTGTGGGCGGAGCCTGTCACTCATTGACTTGCATTGGCCTGGGTGCTTGGTCGAGCACCCGAGCATCTTGAAGTGCTCGACCAGAGCATCGATCACCCGAGCATTTTAATGCTCGCTCATCACTAATATTAACCATTTCCTTCCTGATGATCCTTGTTTGTAGGCAAATATGTATGCCATCTCCTTTTTCTTCTGATGAGCCTTGCACATCGGTCAAGGTGAAACGTGTCCTTTCTTCAACCCACATGCCAAACCTGATGAGCCATTTCAAATAGAAGAAAAGCTAGGTTTCCCCTGACGAAATGTTGTAAGTTTAGTAAAACATGCCTGCTTCTATCTAGAAACATTATGTTGTCCATGAAATGTATGTCATATTACAGCTCAGAACCATTCAAGCGAATACACGGGTTGTTTACAGGGTTGAGTCTCAGGTCTTTCCATATCCCTACCTTTGTGTATCATCCCCTTACCCATACTATGATATAATCAGCACCCATTCCCTTGGTACTTGTTTGTAGCATATGGTACTATTCCTGTCCTGAAGACACCTGATCACTGTGAATATTTTTAATCTTTATCTGGTGCAATATATAGCTTGTGGTTTTATCAAGTGCATAAATAAAATTTTCATTAAGCATAAGATTGACCTGGCGTTTTTTGCAATTATTATATGGAAAAAAGCTCTCCACCTCCGAAAACTATGTTAACACTGAAGTAAACAGAAACTTGAAGGGGGCTCAGACTAGGCAGGCCTCTTCCGCTAATAAACGACGCTCCAAGGGTCCGGACCTGGGAGTTGGGGACAAAGTTTGGCTTTCTACGAAAAATATTAAGCTCAAAGTGCCGTCTGCCAAACTAGGTCCCAGGTTTATTGGTCCGTATGAAATCATTGATGTGATTAACCCTGTGGCCTTTCGTCTGAAGCTCCCTCCATCTTTCAAACTGCCCAATGTATTCCATAAGTCCCTTCTCAAATTATACCGATCTCCGATTCGTTCTGTCCGGTCCCCTCCTCCTCCAGTCTTGGTCGGGGGTGCCGTGGAATACGAAGTTCAACAGATTCTTGATTCCCGCTTAGTGAGAGGATCCGTGCAGTATCTGGTACATTGGAAGGGCTATGGTCCGGAGGAGAGGTCCTGGTTGCCTGCCCGTAATATCCATGCCAAGGGTTTGATCCGGAAGTTTCATCTTCTTCATCCCAATAAGCCAGGTTTTGTGGGTTCAGAGGCCCCTCGTAGAGGGGGGGGTACTGTCACATCGCCATTGGACTCGGTGGCTGGTGTTCCTGCCTCAGCCACTGGGAGGAGCCGGTTTCCTTCGGCTGATGGCGCCGGTGATAGGAGGGCCTTGTCCTCATATGGATCTGCTCCTGCGACGTCTGCCTCTGTCGCTGAGCGCCACCATGTTTCTCCTTTGGGTGGTGTTGGTAGCAGAGGAGCAGGCCCTGCAGAGGTGTCTGTTCGGCGCAGCCTTCGTTCTTCTGTCAGAAGTGGGGTGGGCGGAGCCAGTCGTGCATCACCATCTGGCCTGGTTCTAGGGGCAGTCCGGATGAGATCATCAGGCTGTGAGAGCCAGCCTATGGGAGGTAATCGCGCCCTTCAAATACATTGGAGCCTGGCTTGCAGGCCGCCAGATATAGTTTTGGTTCCCTAAGTGATATAGTGTGTGTAGTTTTGTGTTTGACCCTTGCCTGGATTTCTGACTCTGCCTCTGCCTATCGATTTTGTACCTCAGCTGCCCTCTTGGTTTTTGCCCTTGACCCTTGCCTGGAATTTTGACTCTGCTACTGCCTGATGATTTTGTACCTTCGCTGCCCTCTCAGTTTTGACTCGGACTTCTGACTTTGTTTTTCGGGTCTTGATTTTTTCCCTGGCGACCTTCCCTGCTCTGTTGCTATAGGCAGCTACCCCCTGGGCTTCGCTGTAATTCCAGATCCCTGTATAGGGGTTAAGGGTCTTGGGGTTTCTAGGGGTGCTGCCTTACCAGCAGCTCAGCCTCACAGCAGATGGTCGTCACAGGAACCATTTTTTTGTAATGTCATACCACTCCTTTAACATACACATCGATAACATTTTTATGTTGATTTTCATATTTTTCAACCACAAATGAGTTGTATACCATGTGGGAGATTGATCCTAGATGTCAAACTTTATCACTATTAATGTCAGTTTCTACATTCATTTATTCTACCGTCCATTGAAAATAATACAATAGATAAATTGAATATGTAACTTGTAAAACTTGTAGTTTCTTAAGATGATTTATTAAAACTTAAGCCTTTCTCATTCTTTTTATACTAACAAACCTGACGGGTCGCCCAATAAAGTTTCTCAAACAAAACATTTGTTGATTAACTAAGAAATATCATGCAGAATAGTTTTCTGCTAAATCTACATTCATCTTCCTAGTAAAATAGGATTTGAGTTGTCACCGCATTTTTCACTTGTCTTGTTACTTGAAGGAAAATGTATTTTTTTTTCTTCATCTTCACAAGATGGATGCCTGCATTATTCCACAATGTAATCAGAAATAAATATCACAAGGCACATTCCTATGAATTGCTTATATTACATCAATTTAGAATTTTCTGAATTTGATTAAATTAATCATGTTGTACCAAAATTACATGTTTTATTTCTGCTTTACATACATTGTTACATGTTTATTCAATGGGAATGAAAAAATCCAGGTTGGACTGTGTGATGGCTTATTTATTGCGCTCTTGGCTGACATTTATACTTAAAGCTTTTTGCGCTAGATATGGTGCTTTGATTGAGACATATAGCATTTTATTGCAATGTTGTGGCAACCAAAAACAACGCAATTCTGGCATTTTTACTTTTTCTCATTACCCTGTTTACCAATTTCAATAAATTATATTATGTTTTGATAGATTGGATTTTTACAAATAGAGTCATACCAAATATTTACCGTATTATTTCTTTTATTTTTAAATTAACTTTTGTTTTTTTTATTGTTTTTAAAACTTTTCTTTCTCTCTTTTTACTGTATTTATTAGACCCCTTAGGGGACTTGAACCTGTGATCCTCTGATTGGTTTTCCTAAAAATAGCAGTGCTACAGCACAAAGTATAGCTAAGATCATGAGGAAGATCATAATGACAGACACAAAGGTATGTAGCTGGCCCCTAGCTATCTAGACAACCCATCAGCACCCACCCTGCAATCACATCAAGGCAGAATCGATGGGCAGAAACAATAATGTGCTCCCCGCTGGCACATGTTAAATGCTGCAGTCAGATATTGACGGCGACATTTAACAACCACCACACAACCCGTGGCTGTTGAGGCACATGATGGCTGATTAAATTAGCCATCATGTGTGGGAAATGATGTGTGCAAGCCTGCATCACAGGAAGGGATTCAACCTTTGACGTAAATGTATGTCAAAGGTAGTGAAGAGGATAAATGACATACAATGTTAGAATATTGCATAATGTATAAAACACCCCCACAGAATCAGACACACATCCAACCACACGCAGAGACACACACAGACACACTATAGATACATCACATAGGTAACTCACTCCTCTGTGCTGTATACATGTGTAGCTTCTCATGCTCACAGCCCCTCCCTTGCTCTCTCTTTTAATGCCAGGATTGCAGAGCAGGAGATCTGTCACCTTGTGGGCTGGAGCTGCTTCTCCTTGTTCTCTTCAAGTACACATGTAGTTCCTCTGTTCTTATTTGCCGGCTCTCACTTATTACTTTTAGAGACATGCCATGCCAGAGAACAGGATCACTGGTCAATCAGCTCCTCTATCAGTCTCATTTGAAAGTATTCATTGGCCACTGTTCTCCTGTAGGGCATTACCCCTTCCTGAATGCCTGAACCCGGTGGTCAAAAGCTGCCAACCAAACATTATCATTTTTAAAAAAGTACTCCGTTATCCAGTATGAAGTGGCACCGCATGCTGTAGTAGGATGTAAGGGGAGAGAAGAGCAGCCCACTACAGTCATCGGCCCATCTGGCATTTTTCAGAGACACCAGATGGCTAGTACAGCCTTGAAATTGAAAGAAACCCAGTGAGTCAGTCCGCTCTTATCTGAATGAAAATTATTTTTTTGATGCAATTCATGACGTAACACATAGAAAGTTCAAAAATTCCTAGTGTCTATCTGGTGGCCATCTAGGTCAGAAGTCCTCAACCTTTCTGACCTTGAAAGCCACATTAATCTCTGAAAGAGGGTAGCAAGCTACATTCAGCAATAGGAGAGGGTCGTGAGTCACATTCAGCTCCCGTCCCCTCATATTGATGACACCCAGAGCCCTCATTACCAGTATAATAACAGCCAAAGCTTTTCCCCAGAAACCACTGACCTTAACCCTATATACATCTTCTCTACTATAGGGGTCTACCCACAAACATCAACATCTGGAGACCTGTTTTTCAAAGCTGTTTACTAGACTTGATGGTTATCATGCTCATGGGAGCCTGGTAACATGGAAAGAGGGCTGACTAGTCTGGGGAAACTAACACCTCATTGACTAGTCAAAGCCCTAATTAGCAAAGAAACAATGCCCTATATAAATGCTTTTTTTTTTTAATAAACATTGATTATCTTAAATAACATTATACAGGGTTGGTTAGGCAGGGAATTTTGGCATACACATGTAAATAATGCTGGGTTGGATGGCATAGGGGACCAAAGAGGTGGAGCAGAGAGCTGAGGACATGGTGGTACACTGTCTGTGCACAGCAAGGAGCTGAGGACATGGTGATACACTGTGCACAGCACGGAGCTGATGACATGGTGGTACACTGTCTGTGCATAGCACAAAGCTGAGGACATGGTGGAACACTGTCTGTGCACAGCATGGAGCTGAGGACATGATGGTTCACTATCTGTGCACAGCACAGAGCTGAGGATATGGTGTTACACTGTCTGTGCACAGTACGGGGATGAGGACATAGTGGAACATTGTCTGTGCACAGCACGGGTAGCTGAGGACATGGTGGTACACTGTCTGTGCATAGCACAGAGCTGAGGACATGGTGGAACACTCTCTGTGCACAGCACGGAGCTGAGGACATGGTGGTACACTGTCTGCACAGCACGGAGCTGAGGACATGGTGGTACACTGTCTGTGCACAGCATGGAGCTGGAGACATGGTGGTACACTGTCTGTGCACAGCACGGAGCTGGGGACATGGTGGTACACTGTCTGAGCACAGCACAGAGCTGAGGACATGGTGGTACACAGTCTATGCACAGCACAGAGCTGAGGACATCCCAGAAGAGACACAATAATTACAGACAGGCGGCGGGAGAACACTGAGCCCACCAGGGAGAGCTACACTCCCAGCACCCAACACACTGGCCAGAAACCATACAATTACCCCAAAGACAGGCAGGGTAACTACAACTCCCAGCATACCACACCCTGCCAACACAGGAAGGTGGCAGCAGCCGCATGGATGCAGAGACACACGGTACAGCCGCCATTATCCCCACACACAGCCTCAGTCATCCTGCACTCCTGTCCTCCTCTCCTCTGTCCCTCCTGCTGCTCCTCTGTCCTTCGGCACCCCTGTCCTCCTCTTTTCTGTCCCTCCTGCTGCTCCTCTGTCCTCCTGCACCCCTTCCTCCTCTCCTCTGCCCTCCTGCTGCTCCTTTCCTCCTCTCCTCTGTCCCTCCTGCTGCTCCTCTGTCCTCCTGCATCTCCATCCTCCTTCCTCCTTTCCTCTGTCCCTCTTGCTGCTCCTCTGTCCTCCTCTCCTCTGTCCCTCCTGCTGCTCCTCTGTCCTCCTGCACCCCATTCTCCTCTCCTATGTCCCTCCTGCTGCTCCTCTGTTTCCTGCACCCCCGTCCTCCTCTCTCTGTCCTCCTGATGCTACTCTGTCCTCCTGCACCCTGTCCTCCTCTCCTCTGTCCCCTTCCTGCTGCTCCTCTGTCTCCTGCATCCCGTCTTCCTCTACTCTGTCCCTCCTGCTGCTCCTCTGTCCTCCTGCACCCCCATTCTCCTCTGTCCTCCTGCTGCTCCTCTGTCCTCCTGCATCCCCGTTCTCCTCTCCTGTGCCCCTCCTGCAGCTCCTCTGTCCTCCTGCCCCCTGTCCTCTTATTCTCTGTCCCTCCTGCTGCTCCTCTGTCCTCCTGCACCCACTCCTCCTCTCCTCTGTCCCTCCTGCTGCTCCTCTGTCCTCCTGCACCCCGTCTTCCTCTCTCTGTCCCTCCTGCTGCTCCTCTTCCTCCTGCACCCCCCTCCTCTTCCTCTGTCTCTCCTGCTGCTCCTCTGTCCTCCTGCACCCCATCCTCTTTTCCTCTGTCCCTCTGTGCCCTCTGTCCTCCTGCACCCCGTCTCCTCTTCCTCTCCTCTGTCCCTCCTGATGCTCTCTGTCCTCCTGCACCCCGTTTCCTCTCCTCTCCCTCCTGCACCCCTGTCTCCTCTGTCCTTCCTGCCCCCTGTTTCCCGCATCCCCGTTCATTTGCACTGTCTACTCCAGATTGTGTCGGTGCTGAGGATCTGGCAGAACTTCCGGCACACCAGGGTGAGCGGCGGCAGTTCAGTGTTGGGCAGGCAGGAGAAGATCTCCACCAGGATCTTCGGCGACAGCTGCAGCAGAGTGCGGAGTCCCCAGGGCGCCATCTGCACCTCCACCCGCTGCACCTCCGTCGACTCCCCATCCTCCGGATCTGTCTCACCGCCACCACAACCGCAGCAGCAGCACTTGGGAGCCACCGCATGATAGGAAGTAATAGAGCTGTACGGAACCGGAAGTGTGGGTTCCGTACAGCTTCCAGCAGCCCTCCTGTCTGACCTGGTGACAGGAGCGCTCTCAGCATCGAGGCACATGTGGGCGACAATGTAATGCCGGAACCGCGCTCTGCACCGGCGACACCCCCCTCCTCCACAAAGACTCTGGTTTTCATATTGAGTCTGGGGGAGGGAAGTAAAAAAAATAACACTTAAAAAAAAAACTGTCCCCTGGTGCCGCCCCCTGCGATCTGCCACCCTAGGCACCGGGCCATGAGTGCCTAAGTGTAAATACGGCCTTGACAAGAATTGTACTGTTCTCAAGCTGTGCTACATATACTATACTGCCCTCGACCTGTGATATATGTAATGTATTGCTCTGTAGAATCATAGAATGGTAAATTTGGGACCTCCTGGGTTGTCGTGTCAACCCCCTGCTCAAAGCAAGATTTACTAGATTATCCCAGACAGATGTCTGTCAATCATATGTTTGAAGAATTCCATTGAAGGGAAACTCACCACTTCTCATGGTAGCCTGTTCCACACGTTGATCACCCTCACTGTCAAAATGTTTTTCTAATATCTAATCTGTGTCTTCCTCCATTCAGTTTCATCCCATTGCTTCTAGCCTTTCCTTGTGCAAATGAGAATAAAGTTGATCCCTCTAATGTGTGGCAGCCCTTGAGATGTTTGTAGACAGCTATTAAGTCTAGTCTCAGTCTTCTTTTTTGCAAGCTAAACATCCTCAAATCATATAACCGTTCCTCATAGGTTTGCAGGCATGGTTTGCAGACCGGTCACCATTTTGGTTGATCTTCTCTGAACTCGCTACAACTACTATACTGCTGTTTAACTGTTCTACAAGTAATTAGCTGCTCTCTACCTATGATATATGTAATGTTCTGTTCTCTGACTGTGTATACTCCTCTCTATTAATGCTACATATATTATACTGTACCCTCCTTGTACTACATGTATTGTATTGCTCTTTACCTACTCTCCAACTACTGCTGTACTGCTCTCTGCCTTTGTTACATGTACTGTGCTGTTCCATACCTGTGTTAAATATAGTGTCATAGTCTCTACCTGTGATATATGTACTACTATCATGTTCCTGTTTGTGTCAGATGTCCTAAACTGCGCTCTACCTGTACCACATGTACTGTACTGATCTTTACCTTTGTTATATGTACTATACTGCTCTCAATATGTGCTACATATACTTCACAGCTCTTGAACTATGCTACCCATACTACTGTATACTGCTCTTTACTTGTGCTAAATATAATATGATGCTCTCTATCTGCTCTATATTTATGCGCTATACTGGTCACTACTAGTGATGAGCGAGCATGCTCGCCGCTACTTGGTACTCGCACAAGTATCCCGGTACTCAGGATGCTTGGCGAGCACCGAGTACCGCCGAGATGCTCGGACTCAACACTAATCATTATCGATGTGACACAAGTATACAGCTTCCTTCACCTCACAGAGAGCAGATTGATTGTTAGGGTCCCTCTGGGGGTACAGCAAGGTGTTTTATGCTGTGACGATTTGAAAAAGCCCACCCTCCCGCCCTTTCCCAGAAACTCTCAGTTTATAGCCGGATGTTTGTGGGCGGAGCCTATCACTCATTGAGTTGCATTGGGCTTGGTGCTCCATCGAGCACCCAAGCATCTCGTGATGCTCGACCCGATAATCGAGCACCCAAGCATTTTAGTGCTCGCTCATCACTAGTCACTACCTTTTCTATATATAATTTTTGGATAAAAGATTGTGGACAGATAGGAGCGCTAAATTAAGACTATTAATTAAGGTTTACAAACCTGTTTATTAATTATTAATCCACTACACGTTTCAATGGCATCCTGCCGTCTTCCTCAGGTGGGGCTTTTCGTCGTCGAAGCGCATAGTGGATTAATAATTAATAAACAGATTTGTAAACCTAATCAATAGTCTCCCTTGCTCCTTTAGCGCTCCTATCCGACCACAATCTTTTATCCAAAAATTATGTGGCTCCTTTGAGGGAATGTGGCTGGAGCAGCTTGGGTCACTGTGAGACTCCCCAGCCTTCCAGGACCTGGCGTGATGTCAGCGGTGACACGAAGGTCAGGTGACCAGGAAACCAGCATCACATGACTGGAAAAGGAAGCGATGGAGAATACACTCGGCAGATACAGTCCAGGGCTGTCATGCTAAGCTCCGGGGTTATGCAGGGTGCACAACCCTTTCAGGTGAGCGGTTAATTTACCCCATCACAAGTATCCCACTAGACCGCCAGGTTTCTCTCATGGTGCGCCTCTCCACTTTCTTTCTTATCTACATTTAGTGTCCTTCTCTCTTTAATGTGCTACATGCACTGTCTTGCTCTCTAACCCTTCAACTTATGCTGTACTGGTTTGTACCTCTGCTTCATGTACTGGATTGCTCTACTTGTACTAACGATATCTTACTGTCCTCTATCTGTGCTGCATACACTAAACAGCTCGATACCTCTGCTATAAGTACTCTACTAGTCTCTAGCTGTGCTACTTATACTACACTGCTGCCTACCTGTGCTCAATGCTGTTTTCTGCTATCTTTTTGTGATCTCTTCCTGTGCTACTTTATTATTATTATTATTATTATTTATTTATTTATATAGCGCCATTATATTCCATGGCGCTTTACATGCTAAAAGGGCAGACTAGGACAAGTAACATAGTAACAATACAAGTAACAATAAATGTTGACAATTCGGTTGTACAGATACAAGAGGGGAGAAATCCTGTCCGCGAAGGCTCACAGTCTACAAGGGGCGGGTGGGGATACAGTGGAAGGGGGAAATTCCAGTCGTGAGGCGTGTGTGGTGGACCGGGTCATATTTCAGGTGGTAGGCTTGGCGGAAGAGGTGGGTCTTCAGGCTTCTTTTGAAGGTTCCCAGGGTAGGAGAATGTCTGATGTGTTGGGGCAGAGAGTTCCAGAGTATAGGTGAAGCACGGGAGAAATCCTGTATACGGTTGTGCGAAGAGGAGATGAGGGGGGAGTAGAGGAGAAGCTCTTGGGAGGATCGCAGGTTGCGTGAGGGTAGGTATCGGAGACCATGTCAGAGATGTATGGAGGGGACAGGTTGTGAATGGCTTTGTATGTCATGGTTAATGTTTTAAACCGGGATCTCTGGGAAGTAGGGAGCCAGTGAAGGGCTTGGCAGAGGGGGGAAACAGGGGAGTAGCGGGGAGACAGATGGATTAGGCGGGAAGCGGAGTTCAAGATAGATTGGAGAGGTGCAAGGGAGGTATTGGGGAGGCCGGTGAGCAGGAGGTTGCAGTAATCGAGGCGGGAGATGATGAGAGCGTGAATAAGGGTTTTAGCAGTGTCGTGGTCAAGGAAAGTGCGAATCCTATAGATGTTTTTGAGCTGGAGTCGGCAGGAGGTGGCGAGGGCCTGGATGTGGGGCTTGAAGGAGAGGGAAGAGTCAAGGATAACCCCGAGGCACTTGGCATGGGGGACTGGAGAGAGAGAGCAGTCGTTGACGACGATGGATTGGTCAGGTAGTGAGGGGGAGCGTCTTGGGGGGAAGACTATGAACTCGGTTTTGTCCATGTTCAGCTTAAGGAAGCGAGCAGAGAAGAAGGATGAGATGGCGGACAGGCAGTGTGGAATTTTGGATAGAAGGGAGGCGATGTCAGGACCAGACAGATAGATTTGGGTGTCGTCGGCGTACATATACAGTGTTGCGCTCTATCTTTACTACCTGTATGCTACTACTCTCTTCTTGTGCTACTTATACAGTCTTCTACCTTTACCACCTGTATGTTACTACTATCAACCTGTGCTACATATATAGTGTTACTCTTTATCTTTCATACTTTGTATCTTTTCTGTTGACATGTGCTATATATACAGTGTGATGCTCCACCTTCGCTGCCTGTATGTTACTGCTCTTGATGAACCCAGGGCTAGGAGTCCTCGGCCTGGGTTTGATGGATTTAACTGGGGAAATCATGGGTGGTTGGGTTCCCGGATATGTGCCCTGGCTGTCATTTTTTAGGTGGGGGAAATATTTACAGGGATAAAGAGTACGTGATGCCACCTGTGGATCCCGGTAATTTGGATACCGGCGCTGCAGGCCAGCCGCTGAGGTGATGATGGGTGCAGCTCAGTGTGGTCCAGCTCCCCACAGGTGGAGCTTTTACCTCAGGGCAGCGGTGATGGATGATGAGGGGATGAGTGGAGTAGTTGTTCTTGACCCTCTGGTGAGACTATGATGATATGCTGAGGCCCTCCGGGCGTCGGCGGGAAGAAACACAGAGACAGATTCAACTTCTACTCCACTTTACTGGTATCGGCAGATGTTATTGAGAACACGGCATGGGCGTACCCAGGATCAAAATTAGGGGGGGGCAAGCCATGATCGTTCAGGTTGTAAAATTTTAGAACGGTGCATTATAATGTATGGAGGCATATGAGGCTACATTATATTATATAGAGGATAGTGGGGTTGCATTATGAAAATTGGATGGCTATGGGGGTATCTTATGAATGGGGGACTATGGGATGCATTATAATACATAGAGGACTATGGGAATACATTGTAATGTATGGAGGAATGTGGGGATGCATTATAATAATTGGAGGACTATGGTGGCAGAGGAGGAAGACCATATAAACCATGATGGGGGACATACTGTATATACCACAATAAAGGCCATATTCCAGGAGGAGGGCCATATACATCAGGATAAAGGACATTAATACATAATGAAGGGGGAGATGGGTCAATTTGTGAGTCTTTATAGGATTTAGAACGTTACACGGGACCCATACATCTGACCAACGTGCACGCGGAAGGTGGGGGGTCTAAATTGTGCCCGGGGACCCATCAGACTTGTTACGCCAGTGGGGAGCCTTATGGGGAAGTTCCATCTTATATACAGCCCCCCAATGTCCCATAGGGCTCCCATCTCATATACAGTCCCCATAGAGCTCCCATATCATATACAGCCCTCTTATAGGGCTCCCATATCATATATAACCCCGCCATAGGGCACCCAAATCATATTCAGCCCCCCTCATAGGGTTCCTTTATCATATACAGCCCCTCCATAGGGCTCCCATCATGAGAGCCCTATGGGGGGTTGTATATGATACGGGAGCCCTATGGGGTGGGCTGTATATGATATGGGAGCCTTACTGGGGGCTGTATATGATATTTGAGTCCCATCTCATATACAGCCCCCCAATACCCCATACAGTCCTCATATCATATACAACAGCCCCCCATAGGGCTCCTATATCATAGGCAGTATATGATATGGGAGCTCAATGGGGGGCTGTATATGATATGGGAGTCCCCCCTCTCACCTGCTGTGTCCCAGGCCCCCCCTCTCACCTGCTGTGTCCCAGGCCCCCCTCTCACCTGCTGTTTCCCATGCCCCCCTCTTACCTGCTGTGTCCCAGGCCCCCCCTCAACTGCTGTCTCCAGCT
The DNA here is from genome assembly GCA_033576535.1 of Allobates femoralis. NCBI lineage: Eukaryota > Metazoa > Chordata > Amphibia > Anura > Aromobatidae > Allobates > Allobates femoralis. The sequence continues at coordinate 164,425,133 of JARQOC010000005.1, read as the reverse complement.
TTTTCCCATGCCCCCCCTCTCACCTGCTGTGTCCCAGCCACCCCTCTCACCTGCTGCCTCCCAGGCCTCCCTTTCACCTGCTGTCTCACAGGCCCCCCTCTCGCCTGCTGTGTCCCAGACCCCCCCTCTAACCTGCTGTTCCCAGGCCTCCCTTTACCTGCTGTGTCCCAGCCCCCGCTCTCACCTTCACTGTCCCAGCCCCCCCTCTCACCTTCTGTGTCCCAGCCCCCCCCCACCCTCACCTGCTTTCTCCCATGCATATGGTGGAGGAGGTGCCGCCTGCTGTATGCGCTCCACTGGGGAGCCAGGGCAGGAAGCCAGTAGATCAGAGGAGAGGAGGGGTGGCAGCAGCAAGAAGTAGGAGGCTTCCCTCCCTTCCCCTCCTCTCCTCTGACACATGGAGTGTGGGAGCCACGCTGTCACATGGATGTGTGTCCTCTGGGATCATACGTGCGCTCAGTGCCGCTCACCGCTTCCTCTTGGGGGGGCAGCTTTCCCCCCTGCCCCACGCTGGGTATGCCCATGGAACACGGTACAGTCTGGTTTAACGGGTATTAGTTGTCATTCAGGGTACCCCTATGGAGTCTCAAGATGTTCCTTTCTGATTTAACCACCCTTGCAGAGCTCTCCTGCAAGTCCCCTTGTCTCATGCGGTGGAGCATGGATTTTCCTTTACCGGTACGGACGGGAGTAGCAGAAGTGCACTATCTCTCCTGCAACCGGAATCCGGATGAATACTCCTATAATCTTGGACCGATTTTGGGCCTGAGAGGGCGAGGTACCTTCTTGTGGTGCCTACGGCTACCCGGTCACAGAGGGCCCGCGGCTCGTCGGTTTACGGCCAGGGAAGAACGCTGACTGCCTCGGCTTCCATGTTGCCGGTGTTCCCCAGATGTTAACAACCGGCTCTGTTCCTTCTGTCCCGGGACACCCTCCTGAAGATGGGTGATCCCTCCTGTCACAGAGATCTCAGGCGCGTCCCGACTGACTGCCCTCCCAGCACTAACTGAAGTAACTGTCCTCAAGTCTTTCTGCACTAACCTAGGCTCCACCCCCTTTTTGGACCTACTGAATAATCAGTCCCTTACTCTAAGGTGGCATGTTTTGTTTGTTAAACAAACCCACAACTACAGAGATACTACATACATTTGCAAAGCGTAATACCTCCCTGTGGCGCCTAGCCATAGGGGCGCCACACCCCCCTTGGTGAAATACACCCGTCCGTGGGTGTTAAAACCAAACCAAACTGGGTGTGAGTTGATATTTTTATTAACAGGTTAACCGGGTAATTTCTAAACATAAATAAACAATAAAACTTTAAGATTGTTTTAGTAATCTTCCTTTGCAGAAGGCACTGTGCTTTTAACATTGCAATGTAATAAAATGAACATTCTAGTCCACATCGGCCCAACGGGGACTGGGTAATAAGTCTCTGATTAATGTTCATCAGGCTCAATAAAAGAATAAATAACAGCCTACATTTACGTCCATGTACTGCAAGAAAAAGCATGAAAAAGGGCATGTAAAGCAACTATTTACATTTTTGCAATACAGGCTGATGGTCTTTTCATTCCTCGCTTCTATTGACCCGGATTTCGAACCACCCGCGGGGATCTGCGTAGCGCTCACAAGTTATCACATCCTCACTGTACAGGTCCTGGTCCGCGTGGCCCTGGGGAAGGTGTTCTTCGACATGCTGGTGGCCCACAAATACCTCAGAAGAGAGGCTTCCTCGCGGCCAAACCCATAACCGGTGCCCAGGTTGAAGGTTGACACCACTCCTTTCTTTCGTTGGTCTGGGGGCAACGGGGGCTGGTTACAGGCCAGAACTCGGGCCTGGTGAGTCTCTAGTTCATTTGCCCACCAGTCCTCACGCCGCCTGTGTTGCTTGGCCTCATCCTCCGGGTTAGGTTGAATAAACCCATGGGCGGCCCCACTAGTTGCCAGGTGTGCCCATCGTCAGCTGCAGGTAGCATTGCTCTCCTCTCTCCAGCTGCAGCAACCAACGTTGGTACCACAACCCCCATTGCTCGCGGGGCCCGGCCTTCTCCGTACCACCGACGACTCTTTCCTCCTCCAGACTCGCTTCCTCCTCCCCAACAATGACTGGCAGCTCATATTTGCTATCGGCTCCTCCTCTGTCAGCTCGGGCTCCTCCGGGAACTGGATGAGGACCTTTGCCTCAGTTTTATCCTCCTCTCCGAACTCCGCAGATAGTATGGCAACGGTTTCCGGGGACTCAGCAGCGGGCTCGGTGATTACTGGGTCATCTGTCTGTGTTGCCACATTCACCCTGTGCTCCTGGTTTTGTTGATCTGCAGCCCTTTGCCTCCGGTTCAGCAGGAGCACCATTTCAGCTCCCCAGTGCTGGACGGTCCAATCAGTGGCCACCTGGATTTCGGCCCGCAGATCACTAAGGGCCATTTCCAGAAGGCATTGTCCTTGCCTTCCATCTCAAGCGTCAGCACACCTGGGGCAGCACGGTTAGCCAAGATGTCTTTCCTCAACCTACCGGATCAATTGTTTGAAACTGGGACTGCCATTGTTTCACAGCCACACACGGGCGTCTCGTTTTGTGCTCAGGCCACACCCTGTTTAATTTTAATAGTCCCAAACTGGTGTGGGCTGGTGCTTGACCCGCCCCCTTGGTTGTTTGATAGCAAGGGGGGCGGGGAGACACTTTGGTGCATCTTCGATGGCCCATGTATGCTGATTTTGCGCAACCTTGCTTTTTTTTCCTTGCAGATTTGGTTGCAGAAAAAATCTACAGCATGTCGGTTGCTGATGCATTTTTTTTTTCAGAAATTAATTTCTAATCTCCATCTCTCTCCATCCTCTTTTAGCTGGGCTAGCAATTTAAGGAATTCAAAGCAGAAGCGCAAGGCAAAAAAAACACAATATTTACGCATGCAAAAATGCACCATAAATGTAGAAAAACGCATTGCACATTTTGGTGCATTTTTCTACCAGAGGATGCAGATTTGGTGCATAAAATTAGTGGGCGCTTCCTTGCTCAATACAATTGTATGCAGCTGGTGTGTCCGACTAGTGAACGTAGCTGTCTAGTGAGTGTCGCCTGCTCCACTTGTATTACACTTGTATTAAACAAGGCCATGCCCACTATTCAGGTGCTCTGGCAACAGTGGCCGGGAACACACATACCACATAACTGCAGTCGATTCCCAGTTTGGAAACCACTTAGATGGTGCTGACATTGCTGGATGGTGCTGTGTATATTGTTTGTCTTTAAGAGTTGCATAGTTGATAGTTGTGAAGGTTTTTGCCTCCTGTGTTGTGCTCCAGAACTGCATTCACTATTAGGTTCAACTGCTGGTTGAGGGGTTATTGTGTGACTCACCTGAACTCTCCTCCCCTAGCCTTTAAGTAGCGTCTCCGTCAACCAGGTGGTGCTGCTGATAGAGTTTCACTTTATGCCTGGAAGCCGTGCTGTGCAGTCCTGTGTGTTTGTGTGGCTGATTATGCAAATGGGGGCAATGGGCCTAGGAATTCAGTGTGTTGAGCGCTTTAGCCGGCTGCCCACAATGTTTTCTTGAACTGGTCTCCCTGAGATCAGTGATACTTTGTTTTGTGTGGCTGATGTCCTTTCCTTTGGAGTTGCTGTATCCCGGTTCTGTGAAGGGAGGTGAGGGGGGAATAGTGCAGGGCTGGTGGAGGACATTAGGGAAAGGCTGGAGGCCCGAACCTTCTCACCATCAGAGATACCTTCGGGATCAGGGCCATTCAGGGTTCCTAGACTAGGGTCAGACTAGTCTTCCCTGGTCACCCTGCCCATAACTCACATTCCCTCATCAGTATTCTCACACCGTGACAGCAAGTGCCAGGGCCCTGAACAGCTGGGGGGGCTCACTGGCCATCAGGGACAGCAGCCCTTACAGCCAGGGCCCATTAGGAACAAACTGCCCTGTCAATGAGGAGCACATCACGCACACTCAGCAAGCAGCTGAGTGCCATGGCTAATTAATATTTAATGCAAATTAACCATGTGCTGGCTCCCTGGCTGTGGAGCTTTCTCCTTTGCTGACTGCAGCGGCGGGATGAATCATCACCCTGCCACTTCATCACACTGGTCCAGCCATACAGGGAGCAAGTGTAGGGAGCCTGCTGCTATAAGGATCTGTCAGGTCAAAAATCCATATGTAGCTTATATAATTTTCTAATTCATTTTACTAAGTACTCTCTATTCATGTATTTCTACTTTCTATACTTCCCTCCTATCCTCTGTAAACTTCAAAATTAAGATTACTCAATCACAGTGAGCTCTCTGCTGCCCACTCCCCAAGGAATGAATATTCATGCATCATTACACTGCACTGTCCTGCCCCTCCTGTGATCTGTCTGCTATGTGACTCATTGCACTGATTGTAGAAAGAGAATGGAGGACGGAAGAAGTGTGAGAGCTTAGCTCCAGCTCTGAGTGCTTCATGTCATTGTGTGCATGAGACATATGTGTAGTGTGTGCAGTCTGACATATTTCTATGTGATTATAAGAACATTTGATCATTTGCTCAGCAGATACACACATTACATATATGCAGGAAAACGAATGTTCTTATAATAGAAATCTCTTACACAGTGCAGCACAGTGCAGGACAAAACACCTCTACACTTCCTGCCTCCCAACACAGAGCACAAAGGGGAGGGACAGACCACCAGCTTGGGAGGGTGTGGATATTTAAATAATACTTATACAGCAGCTGGACTAATCCTCTGTAAAAGTAATGGACAGGACTAATGCAGCAGCTCCCTGCAGGGCCTGAAAATGCTTACAGCAAGGAAACTACAAATGGTGCAATAATGATTTTACATGTTTTTAAAAGGTCTGCCCTGGCACTATTTAATGGTTGTATAAGTATCATACTGAAATATGACCTGACAGAGTCCCTTAAGAACATTTTGAAATAGATTGTGCTGCTATAACTAACTATATGTGATTTTTTTTAAAATATAAGTTTACTAGTATGATACTTTTATGTTCATAAAAAGGATAACAAATCATCTGAAGTGATTTAGAAAAGATGTAGTAGGAAATTGCTGTGGCTGTTAGCAGGCTCGGAGGTAGAGCTGCACTTTATGTGTTGCCAGTTCATGCACACTGCTGTTTTGCATAATTGAACATACTAATTTAACTTATTCAAATGGAAAAAAGTGACCTTTCAAGAGAAATTCTGTAGTTGTCATTTAAGCCTCGGTCATTTAATTCGTTTGTAGTGAAATCAACGCCAGAAAGTTCTACAGCCCACAATACGGTTATAATAATTTAGAATCATAATAGTTTTACGTATCCATAAATTCCCGGAATAATAACAATAGATAATATATAACAATGCATGACAAAATTATAATAGATCAGATTCTGACAGAACTGAAGTTTGATTGTAAGAAAAGTCTGAAAGTGTGGGAGGTACAAAAGAGACCCAAAGAAAAAATGGAAAGACAATATATTCACAAGGGATTCTAAGATGAATAAATACCATATAATGAAAGTATTACCGGAAGAAAAAAGATCTGATTCTACAGTTCAGTAATAACTGTCTTCTAGTGGACACATGATTGCTTGGTGTCTCAGCTACTAAAGAGACCCTCGAGAGTGGCTGTATTAAAAAGCTCTTACATATTTCATATGTCAATGGAACTCACAAGCACAGTCTGTGACTATCTGTCTCAACAGTTGTGTTATTTCAGGCACAGACTTCTTTAATATTGCTACATACTATTATGTCTTATTAGGAGATCAGTCTGCCTCTGTAATTTTCAAATCAAATATGGAAAAAGTGTATACTTCTGTTTACAGGAAGAATTTACTATTTCCCATTCAGGTAGAGATTCCAACAATAAAGAATAACAGCAGACCTTTAGGGTCTGTACCTGAAATAAGTACCACAGAAGGTCTAGAGCACAAGGCTTGTGACCACTGGGTCCTAAAGGGAATCTGTCAATAAAATCAAACCCCAAATTGTATATATTGGCATAAAGGTCTTTGAAATGTATATCATTAAGTTCTGTGAAATATCAATCCATCCACGCTGTCACGCTTAGAGGGGGAAGGAACAAGAAACCAAATGGTGAACTAGGCAAAGGGATTTAGGGGGAGATAATCTGACCATTATCTTGGGGGTCCCTGGCTTGCCTTGCTCTCGGAGGTACCTCTGAAGTTAAGGAGGTCCGAGTCGCCACCCTTTTTCCTAAGCTCCTGAAAAGCCCTAGGCTGAAAGCCTCTACATCTACCCACGGATCAGGAATCACCGCTACTCCCAAAGAAAGGAAACACCAGGAAAGACTTCAGCACTACAGCACATGCATCTTCACAGCTCAGTGACCAGTAAGAGTCTAACTCTATCAACGGCATCTAGGAAAGGGAAAGCTATTTAGAAGCCAGATAGAGGAAATTCCAGGTGCGTCACACCTAAGCTTCACATCATCCAGCAGCTGAAGTACAATAATTCACAACATTCAATGACAGCAGCGTCCAACATAGACTACAGAGAGTCAGCGCAAATCAACGCGTGACAACACCTTTATATTTCCTATCTGTTGTTTCAAGCCTAAATAAAAGACATTTAAATTTATTTGTAAAAAAATGTTAATTGCCCTGAGCGTGATAGAATACGTAAAGGGAACCTGTCAGCTACTTAATGCCCCCAAACCTATCACTATCTGTCCACGTCATTTCTTGTCCTGCGCATTGTGGCGGGGTATTGGTTTTACTGGCCGTATCTAGAGCATGCGCAGTGCTCATTTTGAAGCACAGGACCAGAAATGATGTGCCGCCGCACATCATACCAGGAAGGAGACCCATGGATTTCAAACGTGGGACCATGCTTCTTAATTAATTATCATGCCCACTGGGGTATGATAACAACAGAGCGAGGGGGAACATGGAGCCTTAGAGAACGCCCAAACATCTTGATGATGGGGGGAACATGTAAGTTATAAAAAACATTTTTTTCAACCATCATACACACATTTCGCTCAGACAGGGTTGATTAGGGATGTACTAGGAAGCTACAAGGACAGATAGTGATAGGTTTGGGGGCATAAATTAGCTGACATGTTCTCTCTAAGGCATCACTACAGCATTTTTTGGTATTGCACCATTGTAGTAATGTAAGTCCCCTGCTCCTAGTTACATATTCACCTTCCGCCTCCTTCATCTGATCGGTTTGTGGCAAAAGTGACCTGCTGGCAGCGCTAGATTTGCATGGAGCGTGCCAGAAGTTCCTTTTCAATACATCTCTATGAGACCCTCGCTGTGGCTCCCATACTGATGCAATGAGAGCTTGTGACATAACGTTTGACTTCAAGTCACAAATTATAGGCACAAGATGGCACCATGCTGACAGAGGATGAAAATGCTGGAGTGTGTGTATAAGACTTGCGACAAGGGACTTAGATTTAAAGCACCACTTCAGCGCTGGAAGAACAAAATGCTACAGTGGTGCGTTAACGATCCTCTGCCTCCAGAGCTTGATTCTCTGTGACAGCCTCTTTAGCTTGAATGATAGTTCACTGTGTGTGATGTCAAGTGCCAGGTAAAGAAATCAGACAGTATGCTACAATCTAAAAAGGCTGGTGTTAGGAGGGGAAACAAGCTCTGGAGGCAGTGGCTCCTTAACTACACAGATACATGCACAGGTGAAATATCTCATTTTTATTTAAAGGGAACCTGACCCCTAAAAATCAGCCCCCAGCCTTTTAAGAGCTGTCCCTGCACCATCATAATCGATTTCTAGCCATCCTTTTGTCTCAAAAATGCGATTTCTAAAGTTTATAAAAGTTTGTTTTGTACCTGCATTGCGCATGCGAGAGGTTGGTTTGCGGCAGCTCATCACAGATTAGCTGCTGCAAACCAACCTCGGGCATTCGCAATGTGCATCGCAAAGTCCGCAATACACCCAAATGGGTGTACTGATGTCAATATAGCCGGATATGACGCGATTAGCGTCATAGCGGCTATACCGCCCAACAACTGTGACGAGGAGGCTCTGCATTGTTCAGCACGCATATTGGGGCGTGAATAATTACATTGCAGGCAGCATTGAGAAGCCACAGGGAATGCCCTGTGTGACTTCTCAAGAACTGAGAAGCCGCAGTTCTGCAGGTACAAAACTAACTTTTATAAACTTTAGAAATCGCCATTTTTAAGACAAAGGGATGGCTAGAAATCGATTATGATGGTGCAGGGACATGTCTTAAAAGGCTGGGGGCTGATTTTTAGGGGTCAGGTTCCCTTTAAATGAAAACATTAATTACTTAGGAATGCAACAACTGATAAAGGATATAAAGGCTATAAAGGTTAAAATTGTCTCTATGAAGAGCACAAAAATGGGCACTTATGATGTAGCCCTATATGATACCAGGAAAGAATAGGCACTAACAATACCCTAAGGATAAAGCCTATGATTGGTACTACCTTACCACAGATATTGGCACCCTATAGGATTAATGAATATGGCGCCCTCACTCACCGTCAGCTTACCCAAGAGCACCTGATAAGTATCTACCATACAGTGTCAAAGAAAGATAGATCAATATCTATAGATATACCTTATGGTGAATATATTCAACATAACACAGGTGGAACACAAAGGAAGTAAGTGTAAGAAGACCACTTCAAAGAAAGCAATTACTCATAATAAGAGTGTGCATTAATAAATGCTTATGTATTCACATCTGATGCCTCCAAGTGATTCTCCTCTAGATATAGTTCATTGAGACGCCAAAAAGATGGAAGAATGAAAGATATTCATCACAGGCTCAGCAGATAAGGTGCCCAGGCAAGCATGTGTAAAATGCAGAATTACATAGCCCAGAGAGATGACATCACTTGCCCTCACAAGACCCCAGTGTTATCAGAGGACAAATTAGATGTGTAAATGTATTCCGCATATTGATAACCACTGTGACAACGTGCTCACATTAAACACTGGGGAACAATCGCTTGGCAGCAGGATTCAGGTACACAGCAACCATTTCTCTTTAAAGGTTCATTAGGGTTTATTCACACCTTCATAAACCTTCATGGGATAATTTAAATATGAGCTTTCCTTCAGCATCAACATAACATAAGTGTCCATATAGCACATAGAAGTGATGGGAGTAATGGTGTGTCACGGTCCGCGCTGCTTCTGGATTAAAAACTCACCAAAGAGCCCAGCAAATTTTTATCCTCTTTATTCCTTAATCCAACGCGTTTCAACGCCACAACCCGGCGTCTTCCTCAGGGATATTACAAGCATACACATAGAGGGGGTTTTTATAGCCCCTAGATCCACAAAAAAGAGGTGTCCTCTATTTACCAATGATGTCATCCTCATCATCACCAGGGGGTGGGTCCACCCATTTTGGCGCAATTTTCATATAAAACACTAAATACATCGCAAAATTGCTGAAAAAATGACCCATGTCTCCATTTTTTCAGCAATTTTGCGATGTATTTAGTGTTTTATATGAAAATTGCGCCAAAATGGGTGGACCCACCCCCTGGTGATGATGAGGATGACATCATTGGTAAATAGAGGACACCTCTTTTTTGTGGATCTAGGGGCTATAAAAAACCCCTCTATGTGTATGCTTGTAATATCCCTGAGGAAGACGCCGGGTTGTGGCGTTGAGACTTGTTGGATTAAGGAATAAAGAGGATAAAAATTTGCTGGGCTCTTTGGTGAGTTTTTAATCCAGAAGCAGCACGGACCGTGACACACCATTACTCCCATCACTTCTCTTGGAACATACCACGATCCAGTGGTAGGTGGAGGTCCTGCAGCAGCTTGGAACATTGATTCCTAAACGCAGTTAAACCAGTTGTGGGGACCACAACTGGATCAGGTGAGCGGCCACACAGCACCACCGTATACATACTAGTGTCACTAGTGATAGGGCACTATTGCGCCTCTTGTCCCCCTCCCTTTATATTTTGCATATAGCACATAGTACATTTATCTCTCAATGGATGTTCACGCACAAGTCTTAATGAAGTATATGCCAGTGCATAAGTGAATGCTCACAGAGTCCATTCACCACCTTCAGTTCAGTGGAAACACGGTTTACAGGCCGTCTCAATCCTCACTGTGACTTGGGCTGCGTTCACACACACTGACCTCTTGTCAGCCGCTGCCAAGTCCACACTCAGAGGTTCCTTCTCCACTCCAGACTCTTGCAGTCCCTCTGTCTTCGGACCTCCACTGCTCTGAACAGCTTAACTCCACTCTTGCAATGTACAGACAGTGTACAAACCGTTGTCTACTCAAAGGTCTGGGTAACGTTCACACTGAGCTCTTCTGCCGCTCCCAGCCGCCTCTCACACTGCCTGCTTTGCAGTGTGTCATCCAGTCTCTCAATCTCTATGTGGGTCCTGCACCTTTGCAGGCTTGTGGCAGACACCTTACCCTGAACTAGTCAGCTCATATTCTACCTGACACGTTCACAGGTGGGAAGCTGTGTTTTAATCAGACACACACAGAGCCTCATGCATTTAACCCTTTGTGTAGTGCTGAAAGGCAAAGTAAAACATTCACACTTATATTGCAACATAACTCTGCCTGTGTGATACATATTTGCCATTTAAAACCCAGCAATTAACTACATCACATATTCCCCCCCTCTGCCTAAAGCCATCAGTCTTGGCCCCATACGTTCCTATAAAATTGGATCATTTGAGTCACCACCAAAGGTCAGACCTTGTCACCCTGTCAGACTCTGTCACCTCATGCATATGAGGCCTATCTCTGCTAGGCCGTCCCCACCCCCAGCAGTCAGTACGATAGTGCGCTTTCCTCGCATCTGTGTCTACTGTCTGGTCTTGGGCTTCTGTCCTTGAGACACTATCCTTCACCATCACTAGACCCTTTTCAGACAACACATCTCTTGGGTACATCTCCTTGTCAGACCTCTTTCTCCATGGCGGCCTCCCACGGTTAGTAACGTAGGGAGGCTTTACTACAGTCGAATCTAATGTGTAGTCAGACTCTGAGCTATCTTGTACCCTACAGGGGTTACTATTTGGAACACTCAGCATCAAGCTATCAGAGGAATCACTTTCCTTAGGATGCATCCAAGCTCAAACCTCCACTGTAGCCACTCCCTTATTGGAAGGGCCCCTTCCTTATTGGTTACCATGATTTACACATGGCTGCCATCTACTGCTTCTCTCAATTCACAGTCTTGTGAGATTCATCTGCTCTAGATCTCGCAGGTAGGTCACACAGTATTTAATCAGCATCCGTATGTAGCTAAGACTTTCTTCCGTTCCTTTAGTGAAGAACGACACCATACTATCTTCCTCAGGTATCCTGTCTTGGTTTACACGTGGTACGCTTACTTTCACCACACCAGATTTCTTTACCATTTCTTGTATGGCTTGGCCATTTTTTTCCCAATGAGCTTTCTCACTTGAGCAGCGGTGTAACTAGATTTTCTGGCACCCGAGGCAAAGATTTATTATGGCGCCCCCCCACTGGAATATGGAAAAAATGTACGAAATAACAGTTCATGTTATTCGTGTCATACCGGGAACAATTCACCAAATGCAAAACATGTTGTCTCCAAACTGATGGCAATAAAAAAAAACAGCAAGAGTGGGCAGAAGAATGGGAAAAGCGCAAGTGTGAACTATGGCTGAGGACAGGTTGAATAGCGCGCACGTCACAGATAGTTTGGGGCTCTCCATACACATGTATGGTGGCCAGGAGACAGCTCTGCCCGCACTGACACCCGTCTGCAGCCCGAGCTCCACATTACATAACAATAATACCAGAGCCTGAACAGATAGACGGACGCCACAGTGCGGCCCAGCCCTCCCCGTCCGCTCGCACCTCTCCCCCTCCCCCAGTAACAGGCTCACCCGCTGCTCGGTCACCACAGTCCGGCGCGCCCCATCTCCCCGCCCCGCAGCGCCGGCTGTGCACAATTTGCAGGGTGGAGCGGAGGCGCCCACTCTGATTTGCGCCCGGGGCAAAGGATCCGGCTGCACCCCCCTAGATACGCCGCTGCACTCGAGCACGAGGCAACCTGGATGACTTCTTGTCGCAGACTTTGAGCTTTCCTCATAAGCTCCAGCTGTCTCGCGGCTTCTTCATTTTTCAGCCGGACCATCCACCTCGTGCGAACACACCATAAATTCATGTCACTTAGGATAGCCACTCACTTTGGTGTGACTTTGGTTGTGGACAAGACAGGCTCCCATGGCCTTCTTAAATTCTTCATGCATAGAGTCTCTGGCACACTCTTCTTGCAAGTCTTCTGGTACATTAACCATGCACTTGAACAGAGAAGTCTCATCCTTCTCTACTGTCAGAAGATTATTGCTTTCTCAGCTTCCCAAGTCAGCTCTCTCCAGACTTCCACCTCTTCAAGGCATTTTACCAGAACGGACACCTGCCGATTCATCTTCTCCAAGGCTGCCTTATTCTTTGTCTGGCTTTCTGCCAGGTGACCTTTTTGGTAAATATATCTTTATTAAACTTTTCATAGAATTTACATTGTGATCAACAGAGTATCAACAAAGAAAGTGACTCTTTACAATGACCAAGAGAAACAATCATAGCCACTGAATGCAATATTACATTTCAAGATATTTTCATATTAAGCGAAAGGCCAAGGCTGCTTCTCCCTGTCTTATCCACCAGCACAATGTGCTGCTTCTCCTCTGGCTCCGGCCAGGGAATATTTTATCTAGCTCCGAGTAACTCGAGTCACCTTGGGTACTCGGTACTCAAGCATCTTTTAACTTTTAACAACTTTTAACTTAGAAGATGATATAATCATTTTCGTCCAGGGATAGGGTAACTTAGGAGAGAAGGATAGTAAGAACGGAGAGGGGAAAGAAAGAAAGGCGAAGTAAGGATAGGTTGTGGATAATAGATAGGAATAGCGAAAGGATAGAGCGCACGAGGTGTAATGGTCTCCCCGGCATGTTCGGGGAAGGAGAAGTATGTGCACCTTATCGTCCTCAAGTAATCAGGTCCCCAAGGCCAGGGGTGTCTTTGAATAGAATCCATTCCATCCAGGTAGACACATAAAGATTTTGGGTCTGAGAAAAGTCAGCCGACAATTCTTCGTATCTGCGGAGCTTCTCCATTTCAGAGTACCACTCTAAAATGGAGGGGGGCTCGTGCTCCTTCCAGTGACGAGGGATCACACTGCGAGCTGCGGCTAAGCAAAATCGAAGGATATCTTTCCTCTGGGTCTTCCAAGAGCCAGGGAGCAGAGAGAGTAGAGCTAGTTCAGGGGTTCTTGCCAGGTCTTTCCCCATGATCAGGTTGTAATTACGAAATACCTTAATCCAGAATTCCTGGATCAGTGGGCAGCTCCACCAAATGTGTAGCATAGTGCCTGTCTCATTGTTACATCTCCAGCACAAAGGCGAAACGTCCGGGGAGAATCTGTGCAGCTTGTCTGGGGTGAGGTACCATCTATAGTGTAATTTTAGGCACTTTTCTAGAGTTTCGCACGATCCGGCAGATTTATGAGTCATAAGGAAACTCCTTTCCCATTCCGATTCAGGAATTGACCTGCCCAATTCCCCTTCCCACGACTTCCTGTATCCCACGTTCCCAGCGTCTACAGACTTGGATAGAATCCTATGGATAGTCGAGATTCCTCTCGAGGGTGCCTCCTCTTCTACAAAGATCTCTTCCAACTTGGAAATTGACAATGTTGGGGCCTTCTGGCCAGGTGACCTTTGAGCTCAGAAACTCCTTCCTCCAGCTCATCTATTTGGCTCTTGGCAGCCTGTCTCAGGAGTTTTTCATGCTTCAGATGGATTTGCACCATCTCCTCGAGCCTCCTCACTTCAACTCCTCCATCCTCTGAATCAGGCGAACGCTCATCACTCACGGAGACATCTGATTCAGACCTCACTTCTTCCGTGGCTTCTTCCACTTCTGCACCCTTGGTCTTCACCTGGGTCTCAGCAGTGGCCCCTTCAGCCCTCTCGTGGGTCTTGGCAGTGTTACCTTCACAGGGATTCTCAACCTCCATCTCTTTATCCATCTCTGTCATGGTGCTGTTTCTACTTCCAGCCACCACAGAGGTGGGTCAATTAGTGGTCTGCTCTCCATGACCCTTGTGGACTTTGGCTCCACTAGCACTTCCCAGACTTCCTGCTCCGACAGCACCACCAACTGACCGACCATCAGCTGTTTGTTCAGATACTGGAGAGGACACCCACACCGCTTTCTTGGCTGGCTCCTTCTCCCCGACTTCATCTCGTGGACCACTGTCATCACAATGTGTCAGTTTCTCTGGCAGCAGATTCATTTCTTCCACTGCATCAGTGGTTGCTACGGGCAATGTCACTTCTTCCTCCCTGAACATCTCAGCCTCTGGAAGAAGATCCACATTTGGAATAGAAGCAGATGACACAACATTCCCTTTATTACAAGTATAAGACGGTGCAGCTTATTGAGCCACTTTGCACCTCTTACATTTCAGGCAACAGGAGGATTTAGCGACCTTGCTTAGCCCTTTGTTACTGTACTCACTATCTATAATCTAAGAGTTACAGTTATCCTTGGAGTCCTGATCAGTCTCCCTGGTATTGTGGGCCAAAACGTCACCTCCCACTTTGATGCGAGCCTCTTCTTCTTGAGCCTCTTTTTCAACAGTCATATTGTAATTTGTCACATTAACCATTATGTCTCTAAAGGGTACTTTCCCACTAGTTTTTTTTTTAAATCGCGGCAGATGCAGTGAAAAAACCGCATCTGCCACGATTACCGCATACCGGCTGCACTTGCTGCACAGTTGCGGCAAGCCCCATACAATGTATATGCGGGCTTGCGGCAGGTGCGGCAAGTGCGGTTTTGGCACTTACGGCAGGTGCGGCCGCGAAAAAAACCGCGGCTGACCGCGTTTTTTTTCGCGTCCGCATCTGCCGCAAGTGCCAAAACCGCACTTGCCGCACCTGCCACAAGCCCGCATATACATTGTATGGGGCTTGCCACAACTGTGCCGCAAGTGCAGCCGGTATGCGGTAATCGCGGCAGATACATTTTTTCACCGCATCTGCCGCGATTTCAAAAAAACGCTAATGTGAAAGTACCCTAAGTACTAAGTAAGTTTCCCTTGGTCACCCCTAATTCTGAAATGTCACACGTAAGCGGTACTAACACGTTATTACACATAAACATATAAGCAGCAACATCTTTTGTTTTGGGACGCTCCCCCAGACCCAGAACTAGTCAGCTCATATCCTACCTGACACATTCACAGGTCGGAAGCTGTGTTTTGATCAGACACACACAGAGCCTCATGCATTTAACCCTTTGTGTAACGCTGAAAGGCAAACTAGAACATTCACACTTATATTGCAACATACTGTGTGATACATACTTGCCATCTAAAATGCAGCCATTAACTACATCACACCACGAATGCACCAATAACAGAATCTCATGAGGGTGCATGCACAATATACTGTGGTCACTAGTATTAGGAAGAAACAATGATATTCCTTGCATGCGAAATGAAAACGAGCGCATTGATGTCATAGTGCCTGTGTGCTTGTCTAATTCATATTGCCACACAACTGACGTAACCGGTGCCAACAAATCAATATGACTACATTCAGCACCACAACACTTATACAATAAAAAAATAAACAAAGCTAAAGCAGTAATGTAGGTGAAAATATTTGTGTAAAACTAATTTGTATACAATAATTTATATATTACCAGGCTTGTATTTATCGCTAGGTACCAGAGGTTGGTGACTGTGGTGGTGAGCTATGGGAGTAGCACGAAAAGAGGGATGGGATTTTGTTTTTACTTATTCTTCTCTCTGTTAGGTAGTTTAAGAAATCCACTGTCTCTTTGGTGGTGGTGGGGGGAACGCGCACAGCCATTCATTTGTATATACATCTTTATGACATGAGTACATATAAACCACAGAGACAGGGAGCTGATTGACTCCAAAAGTGTGAAGCACCAATCAGCACACTGCTCTGACATGCTGTGGTTTCCAACTCTGCTGATGTACCTTCAGCGCAATGAGCTCATTCCACCATGCTATAGACGTCACAGTAGTGCGCCATTGAGGAGGATGGACATGGGAGCCAGGAGTAGACAAAAAGTAGCGCAGTTATGTGCTCAAAATACTGAAAATTCAGAGAGGAGGGGAGGTGGGGGAGGCTACTGCTATAGATTGGGGATTAGGGGAAGGTGATGGAGAAAGCTAATGCTATAGACTGGGGATTAGTGGGTGGGAGGGGGAAGATAATGCTATAAATTGGGTATTAGTTGGGGAGGCTAATGCTACAGACTGGGAATCAGGGAAAGAGGAGAATAATGCTATAGACTGAGCTATGAGGTTTCACCTGTATCTGTGGCGGGAACTGTGGTCAGGTAGGCAATATGCATATTCCCAGCTAGAACCCATCTAAGGGTCGTGGCCTCTCTCAATGCAAATGTATTGAGCGAGGTCTCACCCACTAGATCAGTTCTGATAGGCAGAATATATATTACATACTTGACTGCTGTTCACCCAACAGACACCAGTGAATCCTCACAGCGCACAGTGAATGAGCTGGGAGGATTTACAAGTCTGCAGTTACACAGAGTGACTGCAGACTTGACATTCTAGACTGGACAAATCCTTTACGCAAAACTGTATATGATTTTTGTTGGGTCTACATACCTTATAAAATTATTTATGAAATTTAATTGATATTTGGGTGACAGTCTCCCTTTAGGTAACCTGAAAAATTATTTCACCTGACAAACGAACATTTTGCTTGTGCATTGGGTGATTTGACAACCTGTTTAGTTAGATCAATAATCAGCTTCCAATTATTGACATCCTTGTAAATGTATATATAAAAGAAGGAGAATCCAGTGCCACTATGCGGTTATCTTCTTTATTTCCAAATATGAAACATACAGATGCCCTGGAGGGCCGCTCTATGCGTTTCGGATGTGTAGTCCTTATTCGTTAGCAACTAAGTGCTAACGAATAAGGACTATACATCCGAAACACGTATAGCGGCCCTCCAGGGGCATCTGTATGTTTCATATTTGTAAATAAAGAAGATAATTGCACAGTGGCACTGGATTCTCCTTCTTTTATATATTTTTGCTATTGAATAGAAGCCTGCCATTCAATCGGTGCCTGGGATTCCATGTGATTATAGGGTGGTGGAGCCCTGCATCTACTTCCTGCATCATTGTAAATGCACATTTTAAAAGCACTTCAAAGAACTTAACCTTAACCTAAACTTTTGGGAGATTTTTTATGTTTTAGCCCTACAATTCTCAACAGTTTGGTGGGAAATCTGGTCCTGCGATTCCCAACCCCAGCTAAAAAGTCCCTTTAGGAGAGCGCACACAGTGCAGAGTAGATGCAGCAGAAAGTCATATTCCTGTCTCCTAAGCTGTGGACTTCTAAGAGGTCTTTTGAGCAATCCATGGGGGACTCATGAGCCAGACCCGAACCAATGTATTCAGAATTAATTGACCTTAAACATATATGAGAGGTATTTTTTTAATTTTTAATAGTGCTACTGCCTGCAACTCATCAGTACTGTGGTTGCTTTATAGTCCACAGTTTGATCATAGCTGTTAACAACAACTCCTCGTATCTTCTTATGATTGTTAAAAACATAATTGCAGCTTTAGTTTCATGCAATACAATTGTATGTTTGGCTGACAGTGATTCTTGTGATGTTTTCATGTACTGTTGGTGGTTCTAGTGATACAGTCATGAATTGAGGTTGGTTCATGTGATGTAGTCATTTACCGACAGTGGTTCTGGTGATGTAGTTGTGCACCAAAGATGGCTCTGGTAATGTAGTGGTGTAGCAATGGTAGTTCTGGTGATGTAGTCATGTAAAGATGGTGGTTCTGGTGATGTAGTCATGTAGTTGTAGCAATATTTAATTTATTAGACTTGATAGTAGAGCAAAAGAAAGCAGACAGCCCCAAAAGAAAGATGACACCCCCAAAAGAATTGCACTAACCAGACCCCAAACAATTAGAGTTGTCAAATGAATAGGCTTTCACATATAAATATGCATTGCTGTAAGGTCTGCCTGCATTCCACAATGGTTCGCTTCCTTTGCTGGCCAGAACCAGTATCACTTTTGCAGAGTTACTGAGAGTGGAGCTATAATAGGATATGGTGTGTGTATATGAGAGAGTAGAGTGATACAGTGACTCAATATATGTGTGTGAGTGTGGGATTGGATTGATACTGAGAGCCAATGTGTGTATGTTTGAGAGCAAGTGATAATGTGACCCGATGGGTGTGTATGTGAGAGAGTGATACTGAAAGCAGATGTGTGTGTGTATGTGTGAGAGAGAGTGATATTGAAATCCAATACATGCGTGAGAGCAGAACTTAGAGGGACCTGACAGTGGTGCAGATCTTTGTGCGATAGCCCATCCACTGTTGGTAATTGCTTAGGCAATTGTTTAGAGTCTGGTCAGTGTGATTTATTGGAGGGCTACCTGCTTTCTTTTGGGGTGCCTTCTCTCTTTTGGGGGTCTGCTTTCTTTAATGAAAGATTATGTTGTACTCTTTAACATTTTATTTAACTACCTGTGATGTGGCCAGGGCTGTGAGGGGTACTCGGTCACTGGGTCTGCTGAATAGGGAGTCACAGGTGGACAGTATCCCGGTGCCGTGCCCTGGGGATCATTTGAAGGGGGGGGGGTGAGGGAATTATTTACAGGGGGACGTGACGCCACCTGTAGGGTCCGGTAAAGTGGTACCAGCGCTGCCAGCCGGCCGCTGAGGTGATGGAGAGGGCAGCAAAGTGTGGTACAGCTCCCACAGGTGGAGCTTTACCTCAGGGCAGCAATAAAGGAAGATGGTAAAGGAGAGCAGTGAAGGAGGAAGATGGTGGGTTATAGCCGATGAACAGTCACACATACACACAGGGATAGTTGTTCCGGTACCTTTTACTGGTAGTCACAAAACAGGTACAGTTCTGAGTAATAACTGGGTCCCTGGTGCAATTTAGGATCAACTCCTTAGAAAGATATGAGGTCTCCTTTATCTCTATTCTTTCTCTTGAGGGATGAGTCTTGCCTGAGTTTCAGCTCTCCAATTCTCTGTTGTCTAAAACTAACAATCAGGCCCTTCTGCGGGAACCCGGTTTATCCTGTTGCCCCTGGTCCTCTTTTTGGTTAGTTGTTAATGTCTCTAATCTCTTCCTTCAGGGCTAAACTTCTCCTGAAATTGCTGGGCTTTTACTGTGGCTATACAAGCCCACAGCATCGGACTCCAGTGTCCGTTTGTCCTCAAGGGGGAATATCTTTTAGTCCCCCTTCCCTGGGGTGTGAATAGCTGACAAAATGGTCCCTTCTGGTCCTGGCATCTGTCTTTTCCAGAGACCAGCAGCTCAGCCTCCTCTTTTTTCCTCTCCTCACACGAACTACTCCCTAGCAACTGTCTCCTAGGACCAACTGTCTCCTCCTCTCAGCCTGGATCTCATTAAAGGGGAACTGACTCAATGCAGCCAGTAGAGCTCCCCCTTCAGGTCTGGAGTGGAAGGTGTTGTGTGCTGAACAAACTAAGGTGTCAATCCTTCCTTGCACCAGTGTAACCTGTGGCAATCCCCCGCAGGGGTGCCACATTTGGACATTACCTTATTGAACCACAACTAGGGCTTATTTTTGGAGTAGTTCTTACATTCAAATACGGCTTATGTTCGGGTTTGGTCTTTTTTTCTGGGCAGTACACTGAGCTGTAGGCTGATTTTCTGCTAAGGGGAAAAAAGAAAAAAAAAAAACCTCTTTAAATCTGATTTTCTAGCGAGTGTGACGAGCTACGTGTGACAGAGCGCAAGTGCGACAGAAGTAAGTGTGTGACTTGTGATTCAGTGAGGAGGTGTTTGTTTGGGAATCCTGCAACAAATACCTGTGTGAATTGCTGACAGTGTTTTTTTTTTTTTACCTTTTAATTTTATTGGGCTTTCTTAACTTTCTTTTCTCTCTACAAGTTTATAGTCTCTTATTTTACTACCTGTAAGTTAAAGGGTTAACTACATTGCACTTACAACCTGTGGTGTAGCTATACTTACAAGGGGTTAATTAAGGGTGGGGGTGCATAATTAAGGGTTTATAAGAAGCAGCTGGTTGGGGCTTCCAGTCCTTTGGAAGTACACTGAAAATCAGATTTTCTAGCGAGTGTGACAAGCTACGTGTGACAGAGCGCAAGTGCGACAGAAGTAAGTGTGTGACTTGTGATTCCGTGACTTTGGATTAAGGGAGTTTGGAAGGGAGGACTTACTGAATTGCTGGTTGTATTTTGTTAATACTTTGCATTTCTTTTTACTTATCATTTCTGTCTGGTGCAATCCCCATTAGGAAATGAGCTCCATGATTGGCAATGCCATCCAGTGTACATCTTGCCACATGTATGCATTCCTTGACCAGCCGGTCGAGGGTGCATACTGCTGTGTGAGATGTGAGTACGTTGTGCATTTGGAAGCCCAGATACTGGATCTAAATGAACGACTGACAACGCTGAGATCCATAGACAATATGGAAAGGAGTCTGCTGCTCACTGAACAGCTGCTCAATGGGATAGATGTGGGGGAGGATGGTAGTATGGAGCTGCAGGACCGTGAGGTAGACAGCTGGGTGACAGTTAGAAGGCGGGGTAGAGGGAAGGGTGCCAGGGAGGCTAGCCCTGATCTGGCACACCCCAATAAATTTGCTATGTTGGCAGATGAGGGGGGTGTGAGTTCAGGTACAGCACTGCTGCAGCAGGACATGACCTCTGAAAGCCAGAGGAGTGGCTGCTCCAGTAAGGGGGAAAACAGGAGAGAAGGGCAGGCCAGACAGGTGCTGGTAGTGGGGGACTCAATTATTAGGGGAATAGATAGGGCAATCTGTCACAAAGACAGAGATCGTCGAACAGTGTGCTGCCTACCTGGCGCTCGAGTCCGGCACATCGCTGATCGGGTTGACAGATTACTGGGAGGGGCTGGTGAGGACCCAGCGGTCATGGTGCACATTGGCACAAATGACAAAGTTAGAGGTAGGTGGAAGGTCCTTAAAGATGATTTCAGGGTATTAGGCTGCAAGCTTAAGGCAAGGACCTCCAAGGTAGTATTCTCTGAAATACTGCCTGTACCACGTGCCACACCAGAGAGGCAAAGGGAGATTAGGGAGATAAATAAGTGGCTCAGGAATTGGTGTAGGAAGGAGGGGTTTGGGTTCCTGGAGAACTGGGCCGACTTCTCTGTTGGCTACAGGTTCTATGCTAGGGACGGGCTGCACCTCAATGGGGAGGGTGCAGCTGTGCTGGGGGAGAAAATGGCTAGAAGGTTGGAGGAGTGTTTAAACTAGGGATTGGGGGGAGGGTATTCATTGTATAGGAGGGGAAGATAGTGTAAATAGTAACCTGGGCACAAGTAATAAAATTGGGGGTGGCATGGGGGGTGGGGTTAGAACAGTCAATCTAGTAGGAAGGATAAGAGGTAAAGAGAGATGCATAAAGTGCATGTACACTAATGCCAGAAGTCTCACCAACAAAATGGAGGAATTAGAATTGATTTTGTTGGAAAATAATTATGACATGGTGGGGATTTCGGAGACTTGGCTGGACGAGAGCCATGACTGGGCTGTTAATTTACAGGGCTATTGTCTGTTCAGAAATGACCGCACAAATAGGCGAGGAGGAGGTGTATGTTTATACGTAAAATCATCCTTAAAACCCATCCTGCGTGATAATATAGGTGAATCTAATGGAAATGTAGAGTCCCTGTGGGTGGAGATAAGGGGAGGGGGAAAAAATAATAAATTACTGATAGGGGTTTGTTATAAATCCCCAACAATGATGGAAGTGGAGGAGAATATCCTCATAAAGCAAATAGATGAAGCAGCGACTCAGGGAGAAGTCATTATTGTGGGGGACTTCAACTACCCTGAAATACATTGGGGATCAGAAACCTGCAGTTCCAGCAAAGGTAATAAGTTTTTGAAAACTATGAGAGACAATTACCTTTCACAACTGGTTCAGGACCCAACAAGAAGGGGGGCACTGCTGGACCTAATATTAACTAACAGGCCGGACCGCATATCAAATATACGGGTTGGAGGTCACTTGGGTAATAGTGATCATAACTTAATAAGCTTTCAAGTATCCTTTACTAAGATGTGTAGTAGAGGGGCTACAAGGACACTAAACTTCAGGAAGGCAAATTTCCAACGGTTGAGAGATGATCTTAGTGCAATAAACTGGGACGATGTCCTGAGACATAAAAGTACACAACACAAATGGGAGATGTTTATTAGCATCCTGAATAGGACCTGTGCACAATATATACCCTATGGGAATAAGCATGCTAGAAATAGGAGGAAACCACTATGGCTAAATAAAGCGGTAAGAAGTGCAATATGTGACAAAAAGAAAGCATTTAGGGAATTAAAGCAAGTAGGTAGTGATGAGGCATTAAATAAATACAGAAAATTAAATAACATTTGTAAAAAGCAAATCAAGGCAGCAAAGATTGAGACAGAGAGACTCATTGCCAGAGAAAGTAAAAAGAATCCCAAAATATTTTTTAACTACATAAATAGTAAGAAACTAAAAAATGATGGTGTTGGCCCCTTTAAAAATAGTCTGGGTGAAATGGTGGATGAGGATGAGGAAAAAGCCAATATGCTAAATGACTTTTTTTCAACAGTATTTACACAAGAAAATCCCATGACAGACAATATGATCAGTGATAACAAAAAGTCTCAATTAAATGTCACCTGCTTAACCCAAGAGGAAGTACGGCATCGTCTAAAAATCACTAAAATTGACAAATCCCCGGGCCCGGATGGGATACACCCCAGAGTGCTGCAGGAATTAAGTACTGTCATAGATAGACCGTTATTTTTAATATTTAAAGATTCCATAATAACAGGGTCTGTACCACAGGACTGGCGTATAGCAAATGTGGTGCCAATATTCAAAAAGGGGACAAAAACTGAACTTGGAAATTATAGGCCAGTAAGCTTAACCTCTACTGTGGGTAAAATCCTAGAGGGTTTTCTAAGAGATGCTATACTGGAGTATCTGAAGAAAAATAACCTCATGACCCATTATCAACATGGTTTTACGAGGGACCGTTCCTGTCAAACTAATCTAATAAGCTTCTATGAAGAAGCAAGTTCTGGACTGGACCAAAGAAATGCAGTGGATGTGGTGTATATGGACTTTTCAAAAGCTTTTGATACGGTGCCACACAAAAGGTTGATACATAAAATGAGGGAAATGGGGATAGGGGAAAATATGTGTAAGTGGGTTAAGAACTGGCTTAGTGATAGGAAACAAAGGGTGGTTATTAATGGAACACACTCAGAATGGGTCACAGTTAATCAGTGGGGTACCACAGGGGTCAGTGTTGGGCCCGCTTCTATTTAATATATTTATTAATGACCTTGTAGGGGGCATACAGAGTAGAATCTCAATATTTGCAGATGACACTAAACTCTGCAGGGTAATCAATACAGAGGAGGACAATTTTATATTACAGGAGGATTTATGTAAACTAGAAGCTTGGGCTGATAAATGGCAAATGCGCTTTAATGGGGATAAATGTAAAGTCATGCACTTGGGCAGAGGAAACAAAAGGTATAATTATGTGCTTAATTGTAAAACACTGGGCAAAACTGTCACTGAAAAAGACCTGGGTGTATGGGTAGATGACAAACTCACATTTAGTGGCCAGTGTCAGGCAGCTGCTGCAAAGGCAAATAAAATAATGGGATGCATTAAAAGAGGCATAGATGCTCATGAGGAGAACATAATTTTACCTCTATATAAGTCACTAGTGCGACCACACTTAGAATACTGTGTACAATTCTGGTCTCCGGTGTATAAGAAAGACATAGCTGAACTAGAGCGGGTCCAGAGAAGAGCGACAAAAGTCATTAGAGGACTAAGGGGTCTGCAATACCAAGACAGGTTATTAAACTTGGGGTTATTTAGCTTGGAAAAACGAAGGCTTAGGGGTGATCTTATAATAATGTATAAATATATGAGGGGACAGTACAGAGAACTTTCTAATGATCTCTTTACTCTTAGGCCTGAGACTGGGACAAGGGGGCATCCTCTACGTCTGGAGGAAAGAAGGTTTAATCATAATCACAGACGCGGATTCTTTACTGTAAGAGCAGTGAGACTATGGAACTCTCTGCCACATGATGTTGTAATGAGTGAGTCACTACTAACATTTAAGAGGGGCCTGGATGCCTTTCTTGAAAACTATAATATTACCAGTTATACATACTAGATTCTTTGATAGGGCGTTGATCCAGGGAATTAGTCTGATTGCCGTATGTGGAGTCAGGAAGGAATTTTTTCCCCCAATGTGGAGCTTAGTGTTGCCACATGGGTTTTTTTTTGCCTTCCTCTGGATCAACATGTTAGGCTATGGGTTGAACTAGATGGACTTAAAGTCTTCCTTCAACCTTAAAAACTATGTTACTATGTTACTATGAATAGCAATGCCCGTGAACACCCACTACGCAATGTCTGCCATGCACTTAGGCGCAGCTTCGCCCCGACAAGTCTCATATGACCACATTCCACGCATGCCTCCCTTCCCGGTAGCTTCAACTGATTATTAAGACTCACCCACATATTCCTCTCCCAAATTTTTTAGTGAGGAAAATCTGATCATATACATCTGAAAAAATACTGTAACATCTTACAATTTACTATACTGTGTGCAGAATTATTAGGCAAATGAGTATTTGATCACACTGATACCTTTTATACATGTTCCTACTCAAGCTGTATAGGCTTGAGAGCCAACTACCAATTAAGTAAATCAGTGATGTGCAACTCTGTAATGAGGGGGTGTGGTATATATGACACAACAGCCTCTATAAGGTGTGCATAATATATTAAGCAAATCCTTTCCTTAGGCAAAATGGGTCAGAAGGTGAGATTTTGACGGCTCTGAAAAGTCCAAAATTGTTTGAGATGTCTTAAGGGGAGGGGGAAAAAATAATAAATTACTGATAGGGGTTTGTTATAAATCCCCAACAATGATGGAAGTGGAGGAGAATATCCTCATAAAGCAAATAGATGAAGCAGCGACTCAGGGAGAAGTCATTATTGTGGGGGATTTCAACTACCCTGAAATACATTGGGGATCAGAAACCTGCAGTTCCAGCAAAGGTAATAAGTTTTTGAAAACTATGAGAGACAATTACCTTTCACAACTGGTTCAGGACCCAACAAGAAGGGGGGCACTGCTGGACCTAATATTAACTAACAGGCCGGACCGCATATCAAATATACGGGTTGGAGGTCACTTGGGTAATAGTGATCATAACTTAATAAGCTTTCAAGTATCCTTTACTAAGATGTGTAGTAGAGGGGCTACAAGGACACTAAACTTCAGGAAGGCAAATTTCCAACGGTTGAGAGATGATCTTAGTGCAATAAACTGGGACGATGTCCTGAGACATAAAAGTACACAACACAAATGGGAGATGTTTATTAGCATCCTGAATAGGACCTGTGCACAATATATACCCTATGGGAATAAGCATGCTAGAAATAGGAGGAAACCACTATGGCTAAATAAAGCGGTAAGAAGTGCAATATGTGACAAAAAGAAAGCATTTAGGGAATTAAAGCAAGTAGGTAGTGATGAGGCATTAAATAAATACAGAAAATTAAATAACATTTGTAAAAAGCAAATCAAGGCAGCAAAGATTGAGACAGAGAGACTCATTGCCAGAGAAAGTAAAAAGAATCCCAAAATATTTTTTAACTACATAAATAGTAAGAAACTAAAAAATGATGGTGTTGGCCCCTTTAAAAATAGTCTGGGTGAAATGGTGGATGAGGATGAGGAAAAAGCCAATATGCTAAATGACTTTTTTTCAACAGTATTTACACAAGAAAATCCCATGACAGACAATATGATCAGTGATAACAAAAAGTCTCAATTAAATGTCACCTGCTTAACCCAAGAGGAAGTACGGCATCGTCTAAAAATCACTAAAATTGACAAATCCCCGGGCCCGGATGGGATACACCCCAGAGTGCTGCAGGAATTAAGTACTGTCATAGATAGACCGTTATTTTAAATATTTAAAGATTCCATAATAACAGGGTCTGTACCACAGGACTGGCGTATAGCAAATGTGGTGCCAATATTCAAAAAGGGGACAAAAACTGAACTTGGAAATTATAGGCCAGTAAGCTTAACCTCTACTGTGGGTAAAATCCTAGAGGGTTTTCTAAGAGATGCTATACTGGAGTATCTGAAGAAAAATAACCTCATGACCCATTATCAACATGGTTTTACGAGGGACCGTTCCTGTCAAACTAATCTAATAAGCTTCTATGAAGAAGCAAGTTCTGGACTGGACCAAAGAAATGCAGTGGATGTGGTGTATATGGACTTTTCAAAAGCTTTTGATACGGTGCCACACAAAAGGTTGATACATAAAATGAGGGAAATGGGGATAGGGGAAAATATGTGTAAGTGGGTTAAGAACTGGCTTAGTGATAGGAAACAAAGGGTGGTTATTAATGGAACACACTCAGAATGGGTCACAGTTATCAGTGGGGTACCACAGGGGTCAGTGTTGGGCCCGCTTCTATTTAATATATTTATTAATGACCTTGTAGGGGGCATACAGAGTAGAATCTCAATATTTGCAGATGACACTAAACTCTGCAGGGTAATCAATACAGAGGAGGACAATTTTATATTACAGGAGGATTTATGTAAACTAGAAGCTTGGGCTGATAAATGGCAAATGCGCTTTAATGGGGATAAATGTAAAGTCATGCACTTGGGCAGAGGAAACAAAAGGTATAATTATGTGCTTAATTGTAAAACACTGGGCAAAACTGTCACTGAAAAAGACCTGGGTGTATGGGTAGATGACAAACTCACATTTAGTGGCCAGTGTCAGGCAGCTGCTGCAAAGGCAAATAAAATAATGGGATGCATTAAAAGAGGCATAGATGCTCATGAGGAGAACATAATTTTACCTCTATATAAGTCACTAGTGCGACCACACTTAGAATACTGTGTACAATTCTGGTCTCCGGTGTATAAGAAAGACATAGCTGAACTAGAGCGGGTCCAGAGAAGAGCGACAAAAGTCATTAGAGGACTAAGGGGTCTGCAATACCAAGACAGGTTATTAAACTTGGGGTTATTTAGCTTGGAAAAACGAAGGCTTAGGGGTGATCTTATAATAATGTATAAATATATGAGGGGACAGTACAGAGAACTTTCTAATGATCTCTTTACTCTTAGGCCTGAGACTGGGACAAGGGGGCATCCTCTACGTCTGGAGGAAAGAAGGTTTAATCATAATCACAGACGTGGATTCTTTACTGTAAGAGCAGTGAGACTATGGAACTCTCTGCCACATGATGTTGTAATGAGTGACTCACTACTAACATTTAAGAGGGGCCTGGATGCCTTTCTTGTAAACTATAATATTACCAGTTATACATACTAGATTCTTTGATAGGGCGTTGATCCAGGGAATTAGTCTGATTGCCGTATGTGGAGTCAGGAAGGAATTTTTTTCCCCCAATGTGGAGCTTAGTGTTGCCACATGGGTTTTTTTTTGCCTTCCTCTGGATCAACATGTTAGGCTATGGGTTGAACTAGATGGACTTAAAGTCTTCCTTCAACCTTAAAAACTATGTTACTATGTTACTATGTAATACCATAGGTGTAGCTGCGTCCCACTGATTGCTGCCAATTCTGAACTGATGGCACTGTTGGACAACTTTCTATTTCAAAAGGAAGTAAGGATGATATGTCTTGTGTTTCATCTAGTGCACTACAATTTAGCTTTTATTCATTCACATGCAATTTATTAATTGCTAAAAATAAGCTATTTTTTTTAAAAGGATTTGTACTTCATAGCATATTTTTCAACACCTTCCTAAAACTTTTGCACAGTATTTTATATATATATATATGGCATATAGTGTTGTCAGGTAACAAATGTGTTACCAGCAAATAGGAATGCAAATTTGGTGACATAATAATATAGCAAAATCAGACAATAAGCAGTTGGGTGTTGATATGTTATTTTCTCCAAGCCCCAGAATTGCCTGAGCAGCAGTCAGATATGCAATAGCAGAATGACAATGTGACCTCAAGACACAACATGATCGCATCATATATAACGTATTTTTCGCTTTATAAAATGCATCGGATTATAAGATGCACCCCAAATTTAGAAAATAGCAATAATAATTTTTATTATTATAAAAATTAAAATATATATATAATATATTGTATATAGTTTACTGGGCAGGGAAGGCAGCAGTGGTGGAGAAGGATCACAGGAGGCATTGTAATGGGTGATGACGTGGATGGTGCTGCAGGTGTCACTGGCGGTGCTGCGGTGGGTGCCATCTGCTGGCACCATTTTCTGGAATCCCGCACCCCCGACATGTACTATAACTCAACCGTTGTGACAGGCTCCTGCCTCTCACCATCCACTGCATCGCAAGGACATCCGCCACAACATCGCCTGTGACACCTGTAGCATTGCTCTCTCACCCGCCACAGCAATGCCCGTGACACCCACTGCACTGTCTCCAGCACTTGGCGCAGCTTCGCCCCGACAAAGTCTCATATGACCACATTCCACTGCATGCCTCCCCTGCCCGGTAAGCTACAACTGGATAATAAGACGCACCCACTATTTTCCTCCCAAATTTTTAGGAGGAAATCTGGATCTTATAATCTGAAAAATACGGTAACATCTTTACAATTTACTATACTGTGTGCAGAATTATTAGGCAAATGAGTATTTTGATCACATGATACCTTTTATACATGTTGTCCTACTCCAAGCTGTATAGGCTTGAGAGCCAACTACCAATTAAGTAAATCAGGTGATGTGCAACTCTGTAATGAGGGGGGGTGTGGTATAATGACATCAACAGCCTATATAAGGTGTGCTTAATTATTAAGCAAATGCCTTTCCTTAGGCAAAATGGGTCAGAAGAGAGATTTGACGGGCTCTGAAAAGTCCAAAATTGTGAGATGTCTTGCAGAGGAATGCAGCAGTCTTGAAATTGCCAAACTTTTGAAGCGTGATCACCGAACAATCAAGCGTTTCATGGCAAATAGCCAACAAGGTTGCAAGAAGCGTGTTGGGCAAAAAAGGTGCAAAATAACTGCCCATGGATTGAGGAAAATCAAGCGTTAAGCTGCCAAGATGCCATTTGCCACCAGTTTTGCCATATTTCAGAGCTGCAACATTACTCAGGGACATGGCCAAGGTAAGAAAGGCTGAAAAACGACCACCTTTGAACAAGAAACATAAGATAAAACATCAAGACTGGGCCAAGAAATATCTTAAGACTGATTTTTCAAAAGTTTTATGGACCTATGAAATGCGAATGATTCTTGATGGGCCAGATGGTTGGACCAGAGGCTGGATCAGTAAAGGGCAGAGAGCTTCACTCTGACTCAGACGCCAGCAAGGTGGAGGTGAGGTACTGGTATTGGCTGGTATCATCAAAGATGAACTGTGGGACCTTTTCAGATTGAAGATGGAGTGAAGCTCAACTCCCGGACCTACTGCCAGTTTATGGAAGACAACTTCTTCAAGCAGTGGTACAGGAAGAAGTCGGTATCGTTCAAGAAAAACATGATTTTCATGCAGGACAATGCTCCATCACATGCATCCAGCTACTCCACAGCATGGCTGGCCAGTAAAGGTCTAAAAGAAGAAAAAAGAATGACA
The DNA here is from genome assembly GCA_033576535.1 of Allobates femoralis. NCBI lineage: Eukaryota > Metazoa > Chordata > Amphibia > Anura > Aromobatidae > Allobates > Allobates femoralis. Next base: position 164,395,422 of record JARQOC010000005.1, on the reverse strand, counting down.
TGGCCCCCTTGTTCACCTGATCTGAACCCCATAGAGAACCTGTGATCCCTCCTAAAATGTGAGCTCTACAGGGAGGGAAAACAGTACACCTCTCGGAACAGTGTGTGGGAGGCTGTGGTGGCTGCTGCACACAATGTTGATCGTAAACAGATCAAGCAACTGATAGAATCTATCGATGGAAGGCTGTTGAGTGTCATCATAAAGAAAGGTGGCTATATTGGTCACTAATTTTTTTTGTGTTTTGTTTTTGCATGTCAGAAATGTTTATTTCTAAATTTTGTGCAGTTATATTAGTTTACCTGGTGAAAATAAACAAGTGAGATGGGAATATATTTGGTTTTTATTAAGTTGCCTAATAATTCTGCACAGTAATAGTTACCTGCACAAACAGATAGCCTCCTAAGATAGCCAAATCTAGAAACAAAAACACTCCAACTTCCAAACATATTAAGCTTTGATATTTATGAGTCTTTTGGGTTGATTGAGAACATAGTTGTTGATCAATAATAAAAATAATCCTCTAAAATACAACTTGCCTAATAATTCTGCACACAGTGTAGTAAAAGATTTACCCACTGATTCCCTTTATTTGATGTCCCACTCAATGTTAATAGCTATAGATGTTGATTTCTGCCTTACTTAACGCTGGGTTTAAGCAATCACAATTTAGTCGTTGATTAATATTTTTCACTTTTTTTAGGCTAAGTCTAGTAAACACAACACATAGAAGATATAAAATATTTACAGTCCTCTTCTTTGTAATTCACTCCTGATTATAACTTGGAAAAACAGCTGAAAAATATTGAAGTGTGAATGAGTCCCATTTCTCATACAGGCATTTATTAAGAGACTCACGGGAAAGATTATCATGAGTGTGGCTGGCTGATATTATTCACGAACATATGATATTTCTTTTTTATCTAGGTAGGGGAGATGTATGCGAGCGCCTTCTCTGTATGCATGAGATGGGATTTATATCTCAGTTGGCTTCTAAATGGATAACCAACCTATTTAAAAAAAAATAAATATTTTAAAAGACCTTTTAAAAGCAAAATGAGAATCATTAGGTGGATGATTCCACAGGGGTGCTAACATTTACACATATTTCAAAGTGGGATTTAAATCAGATTCCAACTTGATCCAAGGGTCACGCAATAGAAAAGAATAATGTGCATTTTCTGTTCATCTTAAAAACCTCCTCCACTGTCCGAGGTGATTGATGTCAGCAAGCATGATAGTGTTAACTTATACCTTCCTGTCTTGTTAATTCAATGTGTCAATTCATTTTGAGAGGAGATTTCACTTGCTTTGATCATAAACACTCATATTCTTTTTCAGCATCAAAAGCAGTTTATTTTCTTTCATGTGAGCACAAAAGGTACAGACCTCGGTAAAAGGGAAGGATTTGCACCTGGATCCTGAAGTTCAACAATTAAAAGAAAGTTATGCTCTGAATTTTACATTGTCACTTATAGAATATTTTAAATACATACTGTATGAATATATCATTTTTCTATTTATTCACATTGTATATATTAGAGATGATGATGTATAGTGGGTGGTCCTCATGGCGGAATACATGTAACAATAGCGCTTAATTTGCCATGTTTTTGCACCAGGGTGCAGAAGTATGGAGATATCTCAAAAGTGCTCTAGGATGTCACTGTACATGCAACCACCAAATGTATGTTCACATTCTCTGTGTAGTTACTTAAGTTAAAGGTAAACTAGCACCTGATTCATGATGCCAAAACTGCCGGTAGCATGAACCAAGGTTGTGGAGTTGCAGTCGTGGATTCGGAATCGGTGTCTACTTTGGTGGAGTCGGAGTTGATATAAAATGAATTGACTCCGTCTCTAAACATATATAATAAATTGGGTACAGTAGTTCAATGCAATACGTGCTGAATATTATTATGAATTATTATGTTCTATCTAAATAGCTTGGCTATTGTATCATAATAATGATTAAAGCCTGATATTCACATGTACTCCAATAAATTTATCACTTTAGCATGAGCCATGTATGAGGGAGTCGGAGTCGCAGAATCAGAGTCAGAGTCAGATTCAGGGAAATTGAGGAGTCGGAGTCAAAGGTTTGGCTTAGGCTAGGGTCAAACTTGCATTGTGACCCTAGCATGACGGAACCGTTAAAAACTTAGAAATTTCCGCCGCTGCGGAGCCCCATAGCAACCTGCTGTTTAGCTTAGCAGCCAGCCACACACAAAACCCCAGGATGTGCACTTTAGGCTGGGTTCACATTTGCGGACCCCTCCGCAGCGGATGCCTGCGCACAAATCACACAGTCTCGTCCGCACCAGGAATGCAACATGTCGCGTCCCTGGTGCGGATGAGACTGTGTGATTTGTGCACAGGCATCCGCCTGCGCACAGATCACATCTGGGAGTGAAAGGGTGCGCACGGTCATACGCAATCAAGCGCAGCACCGTGCGCTCCCATTATAAAGATAGGAACTTGCGGCCGGCTGCGGACACATTGCGGATCCCCTCCGCAGAACGCTGCGGAGGGGTCCACAAATGTGAACGCAGCCTTACACAGCACACAGGAAACATGTCATGAAGCTTATCAGGTTATCAGGCCCCTGGGCCCCTTCATCAGGTTATCAGCCTGATGAAGGGGCCATAGTGTCCCAAAAGCTTGCTTTGCTTACCATCATTTCAGTTAGCCATTAAAAGGTATCAACCACTGAGGACTCTCAGATTCTAAAAGCTCTCATCTCTGGCATTTAGTCTCCGGGTGGAGCAGTATAAATATCAATATTCAGCCCTGGAGACATTGTAATAGCTCAGGGCCAATTTTCATTGAGACAGCTTTTACTTAATACAAAGTTGCCATCCAGCAAGGTGCCAATTGCCTAACGATATTGTTTAGCCACTGGACTGTTGCAAGTGAACTGAGTGTTGTCTCTGTGGCAACAACATTGCTTGTTCTGCACGTTTCTATGTATTTCATTATTGAATTGTGGGTTATTACTGAATGTGTTAAGATTTTCAAGCATTTACTAGAGCCATCCTTAAAGGGAATCTGTCAGGTCAAAAATACATATGTAAATGATAGAATTTTCTAGTTCTTCAAGTGAAGCCTTTTCTATTCATGCATTTCTTTTATTTATACTCACCCCCTATCCTCTTTAACCCCTTCATGACCTTGGAATTTTTCATTTTTCATTTTTGTTTTTTTCTCCCCTGCTTCCAAGAGCCATAACTTTTTTATTTTTCCGTCAATACAGATATATGACGGCTTGTTTTTTGCGTTACGAGTTGTACTTTCATATGCAATAATTTATTTTACCATATAGTGTACAGGGAAATTGCAAAAAAATTCTAAATGCAGTGAAGATGAAAAAAAAAGTGCAATAACACGTTTGTTTTTGGGGAATGTTAGTCGTCATGTTCACTATATGGTAAAACCAACATGACAGGGTGATGCCTCGGGTCGGTACGAGTTTGTAGACACCCAACATGTATACCTTTATTGGTATCTAGGTGGTAAAAAAAAATGTAGAAGTTTGAAAATATAAAACTGACTTTTTGCACCATGTTCTGAGACCCATAGCATCCTCATTTTTCTGGATCTGGGACTGTGTGATGGCTTATTTTTTGCGTCTTGAGCTAACGTTTCTAATGATACCATTTTTGGGGGATCCACAGTTTGCCTGTTATTGCATTTTAAAAAACCAATGCAAAAACTGTATAAGAATCACACAAAAGGCGCTCTGCTGTAAAAATAAATAGCAAGTGCCGTTTTTGCAAAAACGTATAAACCAAAAGGCCCTGTTTTTGTCACGGCACTTGCTATTTATTTTTACAGCAGAGCGCCTTTTGTGTGATTCTTATACAGTTTTTGCATTGGTTTTTCATGTTTTTGGTGGGGATTGGTAGCAGTTCACACTGCTGCTTCCAATGTGTGCAGACTCATATTTTTTGCCTTCATGTTCACCCCTGCTGGTAACAGCAGATATTGGAGGCACCTGCCCCTCCCCTATGAAGTCTGCACACAGAGCTGCCATCCACACAGCCTTACAAGGTGAGATTGTCCTGTGTTCTCCCGCACCCTGTCCAGAGGTATGTACACACTGGCAGGTTTTTAATGTAGCATCTAGGGACAGAGTTAGGACTGTCTCTACCAGGGCCTACCGTGAAGTGGGTGAGACAGCTCATTGTACGTTTTTTTGCAAAAACGTATAAACCAAAAGGCCCTGTTTTTGTCACGGCACTTGCTATTTATTTTTACAGCAGAGCGCCTTTTGTGTGATTCTTATACAGATTTTGCATTGGTTTTTCATGTTTTTGGTGGGGATTGGTAGCAGTTCACACTGCTGCTTCCAATGTGTGCAGACTCATATTTTTTGCCTTCATGTTCACCCCTGCTGGTAACAGCAGATATTGGAGGCACCTGCCCCTCCCCTATGAAGTCTGCACACAGAGCTGCCATCCACACAGCCTTACAAGGTGAGATTGTCCTGTGCTCTCCCGCACCCTGTCCAGAGGTATGTACACACTGGCAGGTTTTTAATGTAGCATCTAGGGACAGAGTTAGAACTGTCTCTACCAGGGCCTACCGTGAAGTGGGTGAGACAGCTCATTGTACGTTTTTTTGCAAAAACGTATAAACCAAAAGGCCCTGTTTTTGTCACGGCACTTCCTATTTATTTTTACAGCAGAGCGCCTTTTGTGTGATTCTTATACAGATTTTGCATTGGTTTTTCATGTTTTTGGTGGGGATTGGTAGCAGTTCACACTGCTGCTTCCAATGTGTGCAGACTCATATTTTTTGCCTTCATGTTATTGCATTTTATAGCAATGTTGTGGCAACCAAAAAAACTGAATTTTGGCGTTTGGACCATTTTTTCAGTAACGGAGTTTACCACTCTCATTAACGGATTTAATGCAATGATAGATCGGGTGATTCTGAATGCGGTGATACCAAACGTGTATTTTTTTTCTTTAATACTTTTATTGTGATTGCGGGAAAAGGGGGGGTGATTTGAACTTTTATATATATATATTTTTTTAAAAGGTTTATAAAAACTTTATTTTTTTATTCATTCTTATCTTTACACTGCCTCTTTAAGAGGCACCTTGCTGCACAGTCCAATCGTTTCTGGGAGATACAGATGAGCTTCAGCTCAGAATCGCGGTCCTATTGTGGTTGGCAGCGCCTGCCAACCACAACCCGGAACTGCTCAGTGACAGCATCCGAGGTCTAGCCAGGACCCCGGGCTGTCATGTGAGCGCTGGAGATCCCGCAATACTATCGCGGGATCTCCGGAGCAGGCGGAGAACAACGCGATCCCCGCAGCAGCCGCCTTGGATCCCGCTGTCATTGATTGACAGCGGGATCCAAGGGGTTGACAGCGCTGATCGGATCCCGGATCCGATCGATCGGTGCTGTTACCCTGACATGAGATCAGCTGAGATGTCGGGGCTTTGATGTGAGCTCCGCGCTAGAGCTCACATCAAACACCCATTCCCGGCCCATGACGTTGTATAACGTCATAGGTCGGGAAATGGTTAAAATAAAAAAAAATAAAAAAAGAGATTCATTCCATCTGTCAATCATAGTGAGTGATCATTTACTTCTCTGCTGCCCACTCCCCAGGTAATGAATATTTCTGTAGTGTTATCACTGCACTGTACTGTCCTTCTCTGCAAGCACAAAAGGAAAGTTCAGTGGAAATCACCCACATGGGGGGTCTGTATCCTCCTGTCTGTTCTGCTCTCCACAGCAGCAGGCCCTCACTGCAAATAAGAGAGGAGGGAAAAGATGTGTGCTCTTAGCAGGCCGAGCAGCAGCTCTGACATCTTCATTTCCCTTCAGCATAAAGCATTGTCATTGTGGGTATCTGAGGTATATGTGTAGTGTGTGCTATCTGAGATGTTTCTATATGTTAATATGAACATTTTTTTTCATTTGCTCAGCTGATACACACATTACAGGTATGCAGGAAAACCATTGTTCATATAAACAGATAGAAATCTCTCACACACAGCAGACTGTAGTGATCTTGCAGCAAGAGTTGCAGCACAAACTCCTCCATCTTCTCCTATCTCTCGCCCAGGAGAAGCTTTCACAAGCCAAGTTTTTTAGTGACAAACTTCAGCACAGGGGGAGGGAGGGAATACCAGCTTTGAAAGGGGTGGATATTTAAATAATATTTACATACGTTGACTATTTGGTAGTGAAAGTAATAGACACACTAGTACAGCCAGCTGCCTGCAGGGTGTGAAGAAGCATATAGCAAGAAAACTACAGAGGGTACTGTAATGATTTTTACATATTTTAAAAGGGCTGCTTGAGCACTATTCAAGGGTACTATTAGTATCATACCGGAAAAGTGTCCCGACCAAGTCCCTTTAAGAGTTATTTATGTATAGCAGGATTGGGATTATACCATTATCGGGTAATAAAGAGACTATGGAAATCTGGCACCTAATAAGGAACTATAACTGTCATTGACCCCATCTTTAGTGTTTTTGGAGTTTGGTGCTTGGATGATTGATAGCACTTCTTTAGTTTAGTGATCAGTTTCGGTCTCCGCTATTTAAACGTCTGACATGTTTCTACGAGATGTCAAAAGTCTTTGGAAATAACAGTTACACTTTAAGTAAAGACAAGTTGCTCTCATTATAAAAATAAGTATCAAATTGCAGTCCTACTAATTTTTGCATGCTTGCTCATCCCATCTGTGAATCTGGTTCTTTACTCAAATTTATATGATTCTGGGTAATCAACGGTGACAATGACTCCAGGAGGTGCCATAGCAGAGCCAGCTGTAATGCAAATGATATGCCTGGCAACTTGCTTCATTTGGCTTCAGCTATCCAAAACTTGAAATAGTTCCAATGTTAACATACTAAAAGGAGTATGATGCCATAGCATTTGTAGCATCAGTGCAAATGGAGATCTGCTCATTAGTGTGCTGCTCTCCTCCATGCATTTTTATGTCATACTTTACCTAAATATAAATCTTCATATTTCCTTCGCTGTTTCCTTGAATGCGATATGTGATTTTGTTCTGAAAAAGATAAAATGCGGTGAATTTTCTCATTATAAAATGCTTTATAGTTCTTGAGTCACATGCTATGTAGGTCTGAATTTTACAAAAAACTTATAGAATTGTAAAGAAAGATTCCATTTTTAGACAAATTGAAATGTGCAGACTTGAAATAAACTATGTGTAGATAGAAAATGAAATAGAAGGGAATAAAAGAATTATTATCTGTTAATACAAATAAATGCCTCGGAGTGCATTCACATATATTGGTTTTGTCCGGCCAGTTCTCTTTTATCTAAGCAGGGAACAACAGATGACAAATTCAACATATATAAACCTAGCTCAGGAAGAAGTCCAGTGTCACAACTGATGCCATGAACTATAAAACTGACTATAAGGTCACAAAACTCTGGTGGGGAAAAATGACTGACGGGCTAGATGTAAGGGCGAAACTGAACAAAGGAACCTGAGGAAGGAGTTGGGATATAATTCCGAAACACATCGGAAGGATTAGAATAAAAGCCATCATTGCACGATAACCATGGTCTTAACCTTTTTTATTGTGTGAGCAGCGCGGATCCAGGTAACATTATCCAGTTCCTTTGTTCGTTGTGGCCACCACTATTGCAAGTGGAGTATGGATTCTGCGGCAACCATTACATACCTTCATATAGGATGTGGGTGACACAACCGTCCCAGGTGAGCAGTGGCAATTGCTCACGCAACATAAAACCCTATTGCACTTTCTCTCCTCTTTTTACAGTTCATTAGATGTAAGACATATCATTGGGGCAGCCTGTGCAGCCGCACAGACGTTCAAAAGCGAAGGGGGCCCATATCTTCCTAGAAAGCAAGTGGAGTTGTGCATTTTGATGAGTTACCGTATTATACTGCAAAGGGCCCATGAATTGTTTTTATACAGGGGTCCCTTTTTGTCTGTTTCTGCCAGATGTATGTCAATAGGTCCATGAAGGAGTTTCTAGGATTAACAAATCATCTTTTAGTACAAATAAATCAGCTAGATTTATTTTTTTTATAATTCAGCTTGTGAGGTAGCGACCCGGGGATACTCGCTTGCAGCATAATGAAATGACATTAGTGACATTTTTTAACGGATAACATAACACAGTAGTTTATTCAACGCCATAAACAACTGGTATACCCTTTAAATTTTCACATATAATATGCATATCATTACATTGCAATATATGACATTCACATATGAATCAACGGGACCATATCTTGACCTATTGTCGGTCCCAATGGCGGTTACCTCCGCCTAACACCCTGACAGGGATCTTTCCCCATCCTGCTGTAGAGATCATCAACCTACCCTAGGGAGTCTCAACCCACACTGCATCATACACATCATACATAGTCAACGGGACCATATCACGACTAGCACAGTCAGTCCCAAAGTCGGCTATACCTATGACTGCCTGGCCCTTGAGCCATCCTCGGTCTCTCTCGCCGTCCATATGACCGCCTGGCCCTTGAGCCGTCTTTGGTCCTCATATCACACATATGACCGCCTGGCCCTTGAGCCGTCTTTGGTACTCATCACTGGCTGGCATGCACACATGAGGTGCACCGGCATGGAGCTGGCAGGCTCCCTTCACTTCCCCACCGGGGACGGATCACTTCCAGCACATCCTCACATGGCAGTGGTCTGGACTGCTCTGATTCCCATCGTCCTCTCTCTTATTCAGACACCTGACAGGTTCTTATCCAGGCTGCCTCACCCACAGCTGCAACCCAGTGAGTCAATCAGCACATCTCACTCACCCACAGACCTGAGATGTGATTAACCCCCTGAGCACCATTTAGGTTTAGCCCAGCAAAGCACTCACGCACAGTTTCAGCCGCTCATTAGGCACATGAATCTCTCAGATCTTCAGCACTCACACTCAGCTGTTTTACTCAGCTCAAGAAAACCCTTCAGCTATTAACCCACTGTACACCGGACAGGTTTCACACAGCACACACACAGGAAAACCGGCCCATGTGAACAAGACCTGCACTGATAACCCGGGTGATGCACCCAGCCAGGGGCCATATTACCACAAGCTGACTTTATTTTCTACGAGTTCCTATGTGTTTGTTTCTTCAGATTTCATATGTAGATTTATAACTATAAGTACATTGTAAACTCTTGTATTTATTGAGGGCCAGATCTATTACAATGAGCAGACCTTAACCCTCTTGTTCTGAAATGAAAAATGAAATAAAAAACTTCAAATTCGGTCATTTTTGACCGAATAGAACAGCAGGATTAATGAGGAGACATAACCATTGTGCTCTATGTTATGTATGAACAAAACATATGAAGTCCAGCAGTGTTAAAATCTTTTTATTCCATGAACACCGTTAAAACTTCATTCTATAACTGGACCAGCTACATACAAGAGCAGTGGGCAATTTACAGCAATACAGAGCACAGCTGTCTGGTCACAGACAACACGTTTTGACCTTTAAGGTCTTCGTCTAGGTCTAGATGATGTTCATGGAATAAAAGGATTTTAACACCGCACAGAAGGATTCCTCCGCCTGACCTCATATGTTTTGTTTCTAAGTGACTGCAGGAGGGTGTGCCTCCCTCTCACCGAGCGGATCTTTGACGGACGACTGGACCAAGGAAAAATTACTACCTGTGTGTGCTGGCTATTACAAACTGTTTCTTATCTATGTTGGTATGGCTGCACGACAACTATGTATTCTCCATTTACCTGCAGCAATAACCAACAAAGGGGATACTCCTAGAGGATAAACAGACTCAAAGATTCAATTCAAATATTTCTAGGGATACATAAGTCCCATGACATGAAAATTGTTGGATCACATTGTGGCATCACATACCATTATCGTGTAATAAAGAGACTGTGGAAATCTGGCACCTAATAAGTGATCCCCAATGGACAGTTTTTGCACTAGTTGCAACATTTAACAGGTTCAAAGAATGCCCCAGGTTTTCAATCTTTAAACCCTATAAAGTAAGATGGTCTTTATTGTGAAGGCCACCAGGTTGTGTCTATGGATTAGTAGTTGGGTGGTGCAATGAGTTGGTAGAGGGCTGGGCTTTAAACCAGGTCAAAGTCAGAGGGGAGAAACCAGGGACAAAATCAGAAAGCAAGAACATAGTCAGGAATATAGGTGAAGTCAGATCAGTAGGACAGGATAAGAGACATAATCAACAGGCACAAAAGGGTTAAACAGTCCTGGGTCACATACAAATGCAATGGTTGGGAAAGGCAGAGATAAAGATGATAACATGCTGGGTCTGGTAACTGGGTAAGCAAAAAGCAGTAACTAGAGAAAAGCTCCAGGATCAGTTTTTTAACCATTAACTGGCCCTAAGGCTGGTTTCACATTTGCGTTTGGAACGCAGCGTAACAGAACACAGCCAAACGCATGCGCACTGCGTTCCTATGTTTAACATAGTAGCTGCGTTTGGCTGCATTCTGTTGCGGTTGCATTTGGATGCGCATAATTTGTACACTCTCCTCCCCCCTCCGAATGCAACATGTTTCATTTTTTGTGCGTTCACGGGCGCTTGTTTTATCAGCAAGTGCACAAACAATAAATGGATCTCAGTGTCCTCCGCATGACAGTGCAGGAGAACGCTGCAGATCACATTGAAATCACTCCCGGTGGCCAATCAGCGAACTTGGCAGCGGCCAGGAGAAGATCTCTGCCTCCTTGCCGCCACCAAGACAGCTGATTGGCTGGCCGGGCATCATACTGATGTGAACGCATACGGAGAATCTTCGCTGCGTTCACATAAGTATGTCAGCGTTTGCCCTGCATTTGTGTCTGCATGCCCTCCGCATGCAGACAAAAACGCAAATGTGAAGGCAGCCTAAGTCAGTGTCAGGCAAGAGGGCATCATATATGAAGATTTGTCAACTGAGTAGCCAGGCCTTGGCTGGTCAGCAATACCTAAAATACATACTTAAAAGACACCAGCTGTGCAGCATTACACACTGGTTAGCCAGAGGTGTAAAGTGAACTACTGCTTTCTTGCAGTGTAGACTATGTGCTGCATAACAGCAAAAGAGTATGCATCTAGCTGTGTTTGACAGGCTGAGCAACAAACACACCATTCAGCAAAGACATTATCAAGAGCCTTTCCATTTTCAGAATGAGAAGGCATTAACATCTGACATTTGAGGCAGATGACACAGGAAAGTGGATGGGTAAGTATGTGATAGATTATAGATTGCCACACACAACATACCATGACCATGATGCGGCTGGCATTAAAGATCTAATACTATTGAATTTTTGGTTTAGGTTGTAAATTGCACATACCACATGCTTTAATGTGTGACTCTACACTTGCATATTACCTATCTGTGATTTATTTTCTTTTTACAGCTAAACTGTAGCTCTGAAATACAATGTAGTTGTACAAGAACAAATGACACATAAATATTTTTTATTGCCCTACTCATTTGAGAATTGCTTTTGTTTGACAGTCACCATGTAGATCTAACCTTAATTAGAAAATTGATTTAATTGTAGTTACAATGACACTTGCGGCACTTACCACAAGGCTTATAACATGTTAATCTGAACAACCCCTTTAATTGTTAATGTGATGAACGTTAAGAATAAATTATTCCAAATCATGCCAATGCTTAAAAATCCATTAATCTGAACAACCCTTTTTAATTGTTAATGTGATGTAAATTTTGTACAGATTAACACTGTTATGTAAAATCTATATGGCAGTTCTCAACACGAAGCAATTACCTGAGCTTAGCAGGAAAGACCAATAGCTGGGTAGTAGAGCAGACAGGTACTAAAGATTCCATTCTCCTATCCCATGTTCTACTGATATGTATATTTTTACTATTTGGATATTTACTTACCGTATTTTATTATCCAAGGAGAAAAAATCCAGGTGGCACTCGCCAATTTTCTATGATCCTTTTATTAGTCTAGTAACATACAAGACTTATTCTAGCGGGGAGAGGGAGTGGGGAGCACAGACGACGGCTGCCGTTTCGCGGGACAAAGCCGCTTCCACTGGTCCAGTTACTTATTTTATTATTAGCTTGTTTTATTTTATTTAAAAAAAAAAAAGACTTTTAGGTCAATGTTACAGCTTTAGACTCTATTAATTAAGGTCTGATATTTGTCTAGTTCTTGCCATAAATGCATTTGATTTGCTATTATTATTATTATTATCGCGTAAAACTCCACTCCAAATGGGAGTACAGGAATGCAGATGCCCTATCGCAGGAGCCCTTGGGCTTGCCAAATGAGAGTGAAGATGATGAGCTCAAGGACACTGAATCCCCAGACCTCTTCAAGCTACCTGTCTTCCTGAGTATGGTATAGCCAAGTGGTGTGGCATCGGGGATGAGTGGTGTGCTTGGTAGAGCTGATTGGAAGGGGGTCCAAAATGCATGTCAAGACCTGAGATTGGTAAAAAACTAGGTTCAACATGGGATCTGCCCTCAGCCAGAGGATCTGGCAAACTTTCAGGGGAAGGTGAGAAACTGTTGCTGCAGGTGGACAAGCTGTGCGTAGAAGACAGCCTATTGTGGTGCAAAGTGCATTTAGTGGCCGAGCCACAGCATCGTTACCAGCTTGTAGGTCCTTTGGCCCTATAGTTGCCCTCAAAAAGCTCATGAAAAGAGAGCTCACTTTGCGAGTGAGAATACACTCCATTCTTCATTGCCCTGATCTGGGAAAGATGGTGAATGAGGGGTGTCAGCAGTACCAGGTGTGTGGGTTGAGTAAGAGCCCTGAGCAATGGTCCCTAACACAGATCTTTAGGACCTCAGCTCTGTTGGAATTGCTTGTGTTGGATTATGTGCACATATAGTAGTCTGCATCTGGTTGCTCATACTGCCTGGTGATGATGGATCAATTTAACAAGTATGCAGTGGCGGTACCAACCAGGGATCAGACGGCTGAATCCTCTGCGGAAGCCATGTGGTGACGCTTTATTCAGATGTTTGGGTGTCTGCAGAAGATACACTCCGATCAGGGGGCATGCTTTCAGGGTGTCTTAATGAAAGAGCTTTATCGTCTATAAGGCATTAAACAGTCGAGCACGACATCCTACCATCTGCAGGGTAATGGGACCTGCAAATGGCTTAATTGGACGCTGTTGGAAATACTGAGGACATTAGAGGACAGCTTGTTGGCACGAGTATCTCCCTGAGTTAATGTTAGCGTACAACAACCGTGTATCACAATACCACTTGGTACTCTCAACACATGCTGATGATCAGGCAGTGATATTGAGGACCTGAACGTACCCAATTCATCTGTCAATACTTCTAAGAATGTGTCTGATTGGATGTGGGAACACAAACGCCAGTTGAGCGAGGTGGGTTATCGACCTCACAAGGTAAATCACCGGGATCCATGACTGGTGCAAATGGAACCCTTCTCTCTGGGAGATAGAGTACTGGTGAAGGTGAAGCCGCAGTCTGGCAAATTGAATGACCTGTAGGAAGCAACATCATATGTGGTAAAATGGCAGGTGGGTCCTAACGTCTCTGCATATAAAGTAGAGCCAGTGGGGAAGGTGGGACCAACCCATAACCTCCATCATCATATGTTGCAGCATTGCAGATTCAAAGACGCAGTACCAACCCGTGAGGTATCTGAGCCCACAGCTTGCACAGCAAACCAATCCATCAAAGTTGAGTGGTGGATGGTGCCAACTCCTGTACCCATGTGCACTACCCATTGCCACTGATGGAAAATGTAGTGCAGCCTGTGATTCTTCCTACAGAAGGTAAGCAGGAGCAGGTGACCAATACACATGTTGTGGAGCCAAGTGTTGATCTGCAAGAAGAAGTATCCTCACTGGCACTTACCGATGAAATTGCTGGTAATAACTTAAATTCTCAGAAAGAGCCTGTAGTGGGTCCCACGAGTAATGCTAGAACCACTGCAGGTGTGCCCCTTATCACTATACACAAGATCACTATGTGTGTGGAGGTATGTCGAGGATGCAAAACTCTAGTGAAATGGCATGTAAGAGTGAGCTGAGGATACAGCCTGCAGAGACAGCCCTGAGTTAACAGGGGCACCCCAGTGTGGATACTATAATAGGTTTTGCCTGTGCACAGGAAAGAGAGGCCTGACATGCACATGTAATTTGTGGAGTTGTAGGGGTTTGCTGTCATTCCACTGATCAGCTATGGTTCAGCTTACAGACTGTGTGCTGATCCCATAAAAAGAGAAGAGGAGTCACCCCCCGGAAAAAAGAAGCAGAGATTGATTTGTGCCGATGGGACCATTCTGGATATTGTGGGCGAGGTCTGGTGGATCCATCCTGCGTGTGAGAAGGTTGTTCACTGAAGAAGACAATGATTGTCTGGACATTTGACCAAGAATTCTGTTGGACCTGTTTCCCGTGCAGATTTATCAAGTAACCATGAGTCAGGCACTCGGGTCCTGTCTGAGCAGAATTTTTGTCGGAAAGATGCTAACTCTGTTTTAACATCAAAGGACTATCTGTGGCTGCAGCTGATCTCAAGGGCCTGAGTTAGTAAAAAGGAATTAGATACCATAGTGTTAACATTCATTTAGATATTTGTATAATTTGATAAAATTGTGAATCATCCCACTATTACAGGGGCTCACGCTGTTGTCAGTCACAAAATTGATATGGACTGTGTAGCACTGTGAAGACCCTATAGGGAAGTCCATCAGTTAGGTAAGTTGTCCTCTAGCACTGTGATCCTGGCTCCCAGAACAGGGTGATTGTGCATAATACTCTGGTTGGAGTTGGGTGGTTACTTTCCATTTCAAAATGTTATCTTATTAACCTATTTCCCCATCCCCTGAGTAAATCACTCCTTTGGTTTAATCAACTTCAGCTCTGTTACTGTATGTGTCACCACTGAATCACAATGAACTACTCAAGTTCTCACAGAATCACTACTCCAGCTGTAATATAAAGAAAAATGCTGGAGTGGTGCTTTAAAGTTGAACTACAAATGCACTTCTGCTCGATTTCTATGTTTGGCATTTACATATATTTGAATTTAACCCCCCAAAAAACTAAATTAAAATAGGTCCTAATTTAATAAATTAAGCAGAAATATTAATCGGATATTTGCATGAGGAAAAGTTGCTTTAATGGAGAAAAAGATATACTTTCACTTGTTTCCCTTTGCTACAGTAGTTTATACACTAAATTAATTTCTTTGATAAAAACCCACCTTTGGAGTGAAGCAGATAAGTGAGATGCTTCTGTGCTTACTTATTGGATTAATAAATATGCTGATCCTAATCTCTTCACATTGATATGTAATGCACTGAAGAACATTACAATGCATCGGGTGCCCTGTCTTGATGTATCACAGATCACTCAACAAGGACATACAGGAAGGTGCGTGCATGCAAACAGGATAGGCCAGACACAAACACATCAAAGTCACTTACCCAGTGTTCTTAACTAATATCACATCTACACATGGATACTTTTAATAGATGTCTCTTTGCTTTTAAGAAAATAGCAAAGTATCAATTTACAAATTTAATCACATAGAAAGTTTATGAATTTAAAATTGTTAGGACACAGAAGAGGACATTCATAATAGTGATTTGCTAAGTGATTAACTCCTTTCCTTCCATGTAACATGACATTCTTCCATTGTTATTCATTGGAAGGAAGTTAAACATAAAGTAATATTAGTTGGAAAATAAGTTCACCCTTCTCACTTTATGTTACAGCAGCTCAGGAAAGACTTTGACACTAATTTTACTGTGTTACTAAGAAGAATGTCAAATAAAATGAAGTATTCCAATGGCAAGGTTGTACTATTTAAATTGTAGAATTACAGTTATACTGGAGAACAACATGAAGTTAAAGGTGTTATCTAGGATGTTAAAAAGAAATTGTGCCTAAGCTGACACCTACCTGCTGTCACGCTTGGGAGGTGAGGAAAGCAGGTAACTTGATGATGTGATGGGCAAATGGGGTCAGGAGAGCCTAATCTGACTCTGATGCTGAGGTCCCTGGTTTTCCCTGATCTCGGAGGTACCTCTGATGGTGAGGAGGTCCGAGCCGCCACCCTGTACCCTAAACTCCTGATTAGCCCTAGGCTGAGGGCCCCTACCTCCACCCACGGGTCAGGGATCACAGCTTCTCCACAGCTTCTCCCATGGCAATAGAAATCCAGGAGAGGCTTCAGCACAGTAGCAAGACTTCTTCTCAGCTTAATGACCAAGAGCCAACGGCACCTGACAGAGGAGAGGGAAAGCTATTTAAAGCCAGGGGGAGGGGATTCCAGGTGAGTCACACTTTAACCACTCAACCAGAAGCTGAACATAATAGTGAATGCAGCTCTGCAGCACAACACATGAGTCAGGACCTTCACACAAATCCCTCATGCAGCCCTTAAAGGAAAACAACACATACAGCAGCATCCAGCGATGTCAGCGCAAACTAAGAGCGTGACACCTTCCTGTTGTGCCTGGTGCCGTTCAACCCCAGCACAGAGCAGTCACAGACTGCTCCTGCTAGGGATAATATGGTGGAATAAACAAAGAGCAGAGCGGAAGTGGGCGCATGAATGACATCATGCTAATTGACTGTGGGCTCCCTGCTGCCTGATTAGGGGAGCTGGCTGTCAATCAGTGTGACATCAGCAATCAGTGTGACATCGGGGAAGCCTCTCCTCTGTAGTCGTGAAGTCATTGGAAGCTGCAAAATCGCCGACCAGAGCTGTCTATGATGGCTCCGGTCGGTGGTGAATGGCGCAAGGCACAACAGGCAGGTAGGTGTCAGCTACCTACCTGTTAGTGCTTAGGTGCATTTTTTTAAACTTACCGGATAACCCCTTTAATGAACGAGGTGAGTGTATGACCCTTTTAGCGTCTGTTCGCGCAATTTGTATTTTGCCGTGTATTTGGTGCGTATTTGATGCAGATCCGCACTAAATATGCAGCATCATGATTTCCTAGCTATGGCTAGGGTCACACTTGCATGCATTTTTTAAGGTTGCTTTTTCCAGCCTGCGTTTTTGGGCTGCGTTTTTGCACTTAGGTGTGGAGCAGCCTTAAAAAACGCATGCAAAAACGCATGTGAAAAAGCATGGTACCATTTAGTGCCATGCGTTTTTACATGCGTTTCCCATAGGGCCCCATGTTAACAAAAATGCATGCGTTTTTGAAAAAGCACCAAAAAATGCATCATGCTGCATTTTTTGGTGCTGAGCCAAAAACGCATCCCAAAAACGCATGGCACTTTAGGCATGCGTTTTTGGCATTGGGGCATGCGTTTTTTGTATGGGGGTCTATGGATGCGGTTTTCCATGTGTTTTTCACAAAAGACATGTGAAAACTGCATGGAAAAACTGCAAGTGTGACCCTAGCCTAAGTCTATGGAATTTGTGAAGTGCTGTCTCCATGGTGTTTTTTTCTGCAGCAGATCTGCTGCGTATTTTTTGTGGAGAAATCTACAGCATGTCAATTCTTGCTGCGGATTTTACTGTGTTTTTCACCCATAGACACTCATGTTAACTCAAAATAGGAAACAGATACGTAGCAGAGTTCGCACTATGCGTGTGTTGCTTATTTTGTGCCAAATTTGCATTAAGATCCGCAAAAAGTGATAGTGTTGATGGGGGGAGCAGGATTTGATATGTTTTTTCTTTTTCTTGGCAAAGTATCAAAGCTTTATTGAAACAGTCACAAAGTACCATCAAATATGCATTAAATCCAGTAGGTGCAGATTGTGGAAGTCCAAAATCTGCACCACAAACTCAGCATGTGAACACAGCCTGATATGGGCTGTTGCTGTCATTACTATCTATAATCTGGCAGTAACTTTCACTAGGAACCTGTGGTCTTCACCCTTATGAATGTATATGGATGTTATTTTTTATTTTGAGTGGTGGCTGTGACATTTTATAGAAAAAAGGGGTTGGGAACATTTTTGAAACCTCGCCGTTGTGCCATGAATGCTCTTAGCTTCTCACCACTACTGTTGTCCTCTGGCTCATGTATAGTTACCATCTCTGATTAGTTCTGTCTGCCAACCATTGGTGAAGTACTCAATGTTAACTTGTCTGTTGAAATAAAATGGGGATTCCTATGATATTCATTTGCTTTTTTTAGTTAGATAACATGAAAATAGACTATATTGCAATTGACTTACTTATTGCTGTCTTTCTCCTGGTTTAAGAGCTTTAATCTTTAATAATGTACAGCTTGTTGTGAAGGAAATCAAGGGAATCTAATAGTGTGTTCAGTTAATTCCTGTCTGTGTTAACTCCTGAGCTACCAGTCAACTATATTTAGCCCAATGATTTCTATGCAACTGTTAGCTGATCACCTCCCTCCCCCTTACTGTCAGTTCCTGATCTATTACACTGTTCTACATAATTTTAAAAGTTGTCAATGAGTTGTTAAATGAGCCATCTATTAATGATTTTGACCTCTCTTGGACCTCCTGAAATTTGTCAATTTAAATTTTTGGTTGTCTTTTTTCTATGATATCAACGAGTTTTCCCTTTATTGTTACATATACCGTATATACTCGTGTATAAGCCGAGTTTTTCAGCCCAAAAATTGGGCTGAAAAGTCCCCCCTCGACTTATACACCAGTCACTCGGTATACTGTGGGGGGGAGGGCTGTGACCGGTGGCTGGAGGAGGCAGGAGGGGGCCGCAGTGACCACAGGCGGTCACGTGGGGCCGCCTCATTAGTGCAATAAATATGCACGGCATCCCCCCGTCCATCAGCGGTGGGGGGATGCCGTGCATATTGCACTACACAGGCCCCCACCAGTAACACACAGCCCCCCCTCCTTAGTATGTACCCCTCCTTAGTATGTCCCCCCCAGGCTGCGGCACCTGTTAAAATAACAAACATTAATACATCACCTTCCGGCGCAGCTCCTCCGCTCCTCCGCTCGCCGGCTTCTTCTTCTTGCTTCCGGTGTCATGTGACCGGGCGCAGGAGATGACATCATTTCCTGCGCGCGGTCACAGAAGCCGACACAAGAAGGAAGAAGAATCCGGGAGCGGAGGAGCGGAGGAGCTGCGCCGGAAGGTGATGTATTAAAGTTTGTTATTTTAACAGGTGCCGCAGCCTGGGGGGGACATACTAAGGAGGGGGGGGGGCTGTGTGTTACTGGTGGGGGTCAGTATACCACCACTGGGGGGCCTGTATACTACCACTGGGGCTGTATATACCTCTGGGGGGCCTGTATACTACCACTGGGGCTGTATATACCTCTGGGGCTACTGTATACTACCACTAGGGCTGTATATACCTCTAGGGCTACTGTATACTACCACTGGGGCTGTATATACCACTGGGGCTACTGTATACTACCACTGGGGCTGCTGTATATACCACTGGGGCTACTGTATACTACCACTGGGGCTGTATATACCTCTGGGGCTGCAGGATACTACCACTGGGGCTGTATACTACCTCTGGGGCTGCTGTATACTACCTCTGGGGCTGCTGTATACTACCTCTGGGGCTGCTGTATACTACCTCTGGGGCTGCTGTATACTACCTCTGGGGCTGCTGTATACTACCACTGGGGCTGCTGTGTATACCTTTGGGGCTGCTGTATACTACTTCTGGGGCTGCTGTATACTACCTCTGGGGATGCTGTATACTACCACTGGGGCTGCTGTATATATCTCTGGGGCTGCTGTATACTAACTACTGGAGCTGCTGCTGTATATACCACTGGGACTGCTGCTGTATTCTACCACTGGGGCTGCTGTATATACCTCTGGGGCTGCTGTATACCACACTGCTGGGGGCTGTATACCTGTGCTGGGGTCCACCCTCGGCTTATACACGAGTCAAAAGGTTTTCCCAGGTTTTGGGGGCAAAAGTAGGGGGGTCGGCTTTACACTGGTCGGCTTATACACGAGTATATATGGTAATTAATTCATACAAATTTCAGCACTTTGAAACAGTATTAATTTTGTAAATTTAAAGATGCAGAATATTTTGTTATGCCAATTTTTCAATATTTATTAAGATGAAACTTGGCAACAATTCAAATAACTAAACATGTCTCGACACTATTCCGAATTATAAACAGTTACAAAAATTTTACTGCAAAATCGATCCTCATTTAGTGACAACTCTTGTTTGCTTGTCTCTTGTACTCCTGCATTGGATCATCTCTTTGCATTGTCCAACAGTAATTTGCAAAAATGTATATCTTTTCTCATAGCTGCAATACCTTGAGGAATCTCTCATCGTGCTTGTCGCTCACTGATCTGTAGTTTGGTGGAAAAAGTAATATATGTGAATATAATAAATTAATCTTTAAGGACATATTACAACCAAAATCCTTATATGTTTTAAGGAGGTTTTCCACCCATTCTTCATAGTTATCTGCTCTTGCGTTTCCCCACAAATTAGTTACCACTAGTGCAAATGCTGCCCATGCATTCTTTTCCTTGTGTTGCAGCGAATGGAGAAACTCTTCCTCTTGAAGAAGCTTACTAATCTAAGGTCCAATAAAGGCTCCTTTCTTTACTTTTGCTTCACTCAACCTTGGAAATTTATTTATGGGATACTTGAATGTTTTTTGAATTTTGTTGTGGTAACAAAATCTTGTATGGGTCAACAAGTGCTGAATGCAGTACAGTTTTACTCCCTGGTTGAGGTGAATATCGGAGAGGCCAGTTTTTTTTATTGTAGTGATATTATTTTCCATTAGAAAAATCCATTTTTCCTTCAACCTCCACTGGAGTCATAGGAAGAGTAGGCATTCCGACTGGTGAGACATATTTTTTCAGCAAAGTTCTGAGGAACACGTCATGGATCCTAAAAGATATAGGCAATTTAAGATGGAAGGAAAACAAATTGATAATGTCATGAATCTCATATGGACCAATGAATCAAGTTGCTAACTTCCCTGAAGGCACCTTCAAACAAATATTCTTAGAAAAAAACACACTGTGTCCCAACCCTAAGTTCAGGACCCACAGATATCTTAATGTTACCTGATCTCATTCAGGCGGCCGTCACACGCACAGATATCTTGCCCGATATCGTTTAAGCGATCTCCTTTTTGATCGCTTAAGCGATATCGGGCAAGAAATCGTTGCATGTAATCAAGCGATTTACGATGTTAAATCGCTTGATCGTGACATCGCTGATCTGAGCTCCGGTTCTCAGATCTAGCGATGAGCGATTTGACGATCTGTGTCATCGTGGTGTATAACACCACGATGAACGATCTCCCAGCAGCAGAGCCTATGCTGGGAGATGGTAACTATGGTACACGTCGGGTTACTAAGCGATGCGCGGCGCCTAGTTACCCGATGTGTACCATAGTTACCAGCGAGATCGCGGCTCCACATCGCTGGTGAGTCTGTCTGTGTGACATCTCACCAGCGATGTGAGCGATATTGTAAGCGATTGCGCGTGCACGTGATCGCTTACAATATCGCTATAGATATCTCAGCGTGTGACGGCCGCCTTAGACCTCCTGGGATACTCTTGGGATACCTTCGTGCTCTTTTGAACCTAGGTCCAGATTGTGCACAGCCTCTGACAAAAGTCATCCAGCCAGGGATTATCAGACAAAGATAGAGGACTAGAAGAAAAATGCGGAAGGAAGCCAAAATTACAGAAAAACAGCAAAGTACCAGTGGAACTTTTGACCTGATTATTCAAAGCGAACTCCGCAACCCAATCCACCTGATTATCTTCCAGCGGCAGCAAAAAAAAACCGCGGCTGCCGCACCTGCCGCAAGTGCAAAACCGCACTTGCCGCATCTGCCGCAAGTCCCCCTATACTTTGTATGGGAAAAACCGCAACCGCGCCGCAAGTGGAACGGTTATGCGGCAAACGCGGCAGATGCGGTTTTTTCACCGCATCTGCCGCGAATTACGAAAAACGCTGATGTGAAAGGGCCCTAAAATGGGTCATCTTACTGAATCTTTTCACCACAATTAAAACCATAGTTTTACCTTGAGAAACCAGAAAGTAGGAGACTAATTCAAAAGATAAATGCGATTATGGACTGGCTGGGATTGGCAGAGGAGATAACAAATTGGCTAAGGGCCCTGTCACACTGAGTGACGCTCCAGCGATCCTGACAGCGATAACAATTTGGCTGGGATCGCTGGAGCGTCGCTACCTGGTCGCTGGGGAGCTGTCAAACAGGTAGATCTCCTTAGCGACCAGGGACCAGGGAGCCACCTCCACATCGCTGGAAGCGGGAGGACACTGGTAACTATGATAAACAGTGGGTATCTAGGCAGGCGCTGCCTAGATACCCAGTGTATATCATAGATACCAACGTCCTCCCTGCTTACAGGCTGCGCTATGCAGGGAGGATGCTGATAACTATGATAAACAGCGGGTATCTAGGCAGCGCACACTGCCTAGATACCCGCTGTTTATTATAGTTACCAGAGTCCTCCCTGCTTAGCGCTGGTAACCATGATAAACACCGGGTATCTAAGCAGCGCAAACTGCCTAGATAGCCGGTGTTTACCATGGTTGACAGCCTGTGAGGTCGCTGATCGTTGATCTCTTGCTGTCACACGCAGTGATGCGTGCTGACCAATGGGAGCGCAACGACCAAAAAATGACCCAGAGCACTTTGTAACGATCAGTGACCTCACAGCAGGGGCCCGAATCGCTGCTAAGTGTCACACGTAGCAAGATCGTTAGTGAGATCGCTGTTACGTCACAAAACCTGTGATCTCGCTAACGATCTCATTATGTTTGAAGATTTCTGGTAGAAATAGGCCTAGCACATATCTCACAAGCAAACACATATTCCTTAATGACACGGACCATCAACAGACACCAATGATATCATATATCCAGATACAAAACTTCCTGAGTGTCCAGTCAAAACTGAATCATGCAATTCATTCAGGAGACAGAGCCTAAATTGACCAGGAACAAATGCCCGGTTCAACAGACAGAAAGTTGGAGCCAATCTCTGGTCATCTTAAAACCTATATGGGAGATCAGGTAAAATAGCTGCACCACAATTTTAGAGGGAAGAATAGGTCTATACATGAAAACAAAATCAAACCTAGTAAACAACAAAGCCCACTGAGCCTGCCTGGAGTTCACCTTTTAGCTGACCCTAAGTACGACAAATTCTGATGAACAGCCATTACCACAATCCGCTGTTGGACTCCATCCAAAAAATGACATAATTCTTCAAATGCCTATTTAATAGCCAAAAGATCCCTGTTCCCAATATCATAATTCCTCTCTTCTCTATGAAGGAGAGAACTTGAAATAGAAGAATGCAGTGTTTAAGATGAGTAAGGGAAGCAGACCATTGTGCAAGGAGGCCCATACCCCAGCTTCAGAGGCATCTACCTCCACCACATATTATTCATTCAAACCAGGTTGGATGAGAACAGGGGAAGACATAAAATGTCCCTTCAGGTTCTAACAGGTCTTAATTACCTTTGGACTCCAATTACTTAAATCCGCCCTCTTCCTGGTTAAATCTATCAATGGTTTGGCGATAACCAATTTTTAAAATAAACTTTCTGTAACAAATGGAAAATCCCAGAACGCATTGCAAGGCCTTTAAAGAAATGGGTTAAACTCAGTCCTGAAGGACCTGAACCTTCCTGGGATCCATGCGAAAGTTGTCTGCTGAACGGATATGTCCAAGAAACAGTACCTCCTTAATCCTAAACTGACACTTCTCCAATTTAGCAAATAAATGGTTCTTCCGAAGAACCTGGAGAACTGACCTGACACGAGTCACATGCATACTCCAGTGTGGGAAGTACACCAGGATGTCATTTAAGTTCACAATCACAAATTTCCCAACATATTTACTAAAAATGTAATTTATAAAACTTTGGAAAACCGCTGGAGCATTACACAAATCGAAAGGCATACCAGCTATTCAAACTGCCCTTGGGGAGTATTAAATACAGTTTTTCACTCATCCCATTTGCTGATACGTACTAGGTTGTAAGCTTCCCTGAGATCAAGTTTAACAAACCATCTTGTGCCTAAAATCTCTATTAAATGGTCAGGTATATGAGACAACTGATTTAGAGTTTAGAGTAATCTTGTTTAATTCTCTATAATCAATACAGGGTCTAAGCCCCCATCATGTTTAGAGACAAAGAAAAAAACCAATTGGTGAAACTGGAAGTCTGATGTGCCCTTTCTCCAGAATCTCCTTGATGTCCCGGAATAGAAAGGTTGTAGATCTACCCTTTCTGATTTCTGGTGTCAGCGATCAATTCAATTGCTCAATCGTAGGACTTATGAGGAGGAAGAATTTTGTAAGCACATTTAGAAAAGACGTAAATATGGAACAAAGACAGGGAGGAATAATTATTTTAAGCTGAGATCAACACAAAATGTAGAACAACATTCAAAACATCTTTTACCCCACTTCTATAACTCCCCAGTTTCCCAACTGATACTGGGGTTGTGAGTTCAGAGCCAGTACTAGAGAGGGTAATTTATCCAGGACAAGGCACATGCAATGTTCAACATGGACAACCCCCAACTATAACATTAGTTCAGGTGTAACATACTGTATAAAGTTCGTCTTTAGGGGGTAGCATTGACAGCCTTTACAGGAACATCTTTTGCCAGACAAGATAAGGGGACATTTAAGGCAAATAGCAAATAGTCTATGAGTTTAACTGCTGTCACAGAAGCTATCTATCTGAAATCCAATTTAAAGTGAACCCCATATTCAACAAGTATAGGCAGAGCCGTATTTGGAGTTTCTGCCGCCCTAGGCACTTTCAGCCGTTGCGACCCCCCAGATCAGTCAGACTAAGCGTATGTGCACACATCATTTATTTTTCAGGCAGATCTGCACAGTATTGCGCCTGAAAAAGCAACAAATAACTGCTAAAAGGAATGAACTCATGCATGTCAAATCAAAAATGGATTGCTGTTCATATGTTCAGTCTTTTGAGGTTTTCCAATTTAACTGTGTGTCCTATCTTTTATCTGAATTCCAGCACTCAGGGGGCTCACAGAAGTCAGTGCCAGTTGCCTTCAGATAGTAGTTAGACCTCCATACACATTAGACTAAAGTTGGCTAAACCTGCGAGGACAGTCTAATTTGCATGGTGCTCTAACTGATGATTGGTCAAGGGAAATAAGAATCCAGCATGTCCGATTACAGGCTGTAGATGCTTTCGTCCTCTAAGTGATAAGCTGCAGTCAGAGACGTCTAAGGCCCCTTTCACATCAGTGGTTCTGTCCAGATCTGGCAGATTTACCACATCTGCCGGCTAACGGCTGACTTGTGGTGCACTTGCGGTGTACATTCATTCTCTATGGGGCTTGCAGCAATTGCAGTTTTGCCGCAATCCGGCAAATCCGGCAGTTGCGGCCTTAAAAGAAAAATTATGGTTAGCAGCTGGTGTTTTTTGCTGTAGCAAGTGCCGCATCTGCCGGATCCAGCAGAACCACACATCCCGCACCCGACTGCAAGCCCCATAGACAAGGCATTGGGCTTGCCAGATCGGTGCTGCAAGTCGGCCGTTAGGCGGCAGATCGGGCGCCATCTGCTGGTTCGACTGGAAACATCAGCAAATCGCTGATGTGAAAGGGGCCTAACAGCAGCTTCCATACAATATACAGGAACACTTGAAAGAATGAGTGCTCCAACTTCTACTGCCCACTTTCGCACATTATGACAATATTGAAGTTTAATCTTCTTTACTTTCTTTCAAACCACCATTAAAATTGTGTGAAGTGTGTTACATGGTGCTTGCATGGATGTCTGTGATCTTAAGGTACCGTCACACGCCGCAATCTTGGCTGGCAACGTGTGGCGATCTAACGTGTGCGCTCACGTTCTTCGTGGTCGCCTCAGATCGCCGATGGCGGCATCACAACTTTGCTCTGAACCTAAGGCGATGTGTCGCTCCGGAAATCGCCTCACCTACAGCGGAACCAATCTTGCCTAATTCCATCGCCGCTACACATGCCGCAATCTCAAAGGCAATATGGGCGTACATGTTCAGCGCGGCGAGGAGATAGGCGTGCCTCAGTGGTTTACACCGTGTCCCATACACCCTCATTGGACAACGCAACAGCGTTACGATTGGTCAGCCTGCTCTGGAAGGCTGGCTAATACATGACCCATTGTCTATCAGAGTTTGTCACAAATACACGCTCGTGTCGTCAATTGTGGCTCCTACAACACACTTTCGAGGCGCACAGGAGCGGTCTTGTGCAGTACAGTGGATTACACTAAGAATGGCTAGGTGTGCGTTTGTAGGTGATGGTGGTAAGATACAAATAACACTATGGACATATCTGCCTGCATTGGTCCATGCCATGCCAGAGCTGCCATGGCTGAACTATGTGTGTGCACACATGTTTGCGTGTGTGTAGTGAAGTGTACCTACATCCCCCACAAACAACATTGCATTCTCCATGTGTGTGGCCACGTTCCCATGTGGCCAAACACATCATAATGGACATGTACACACAGTCACGGCATACAGTGTTGGCCAAAGGGCTGGACCTTTGTACTGGACATTAGCAGATAATGCTGCACGGACCCATTTTATACCATTTAATGGATCACATACCTCTGTGCACAGCATAAATCTATGTGCAACTGCCCTGTATTCAAAAGTAACCACAGACACAGGTAGGCCTTGTTCACCCATAACAATGCTTTTTTTTAGCCCTTAGAAAAACTGATCAGTTTTTCTAAGGGTGCCAAATAGTGGCTATGTTCACACACAATTTGCGTTTTTTTTTAGCACTCTTAAAAGCACTTGCGTTTTTTTAAGAGTGCTAAAAAATGTCCCTTGTGTGTCTGAAAGGATTTGCCACGTTTTTGGACTTAGTAATTTTTTCACCAAAAACGCAGGCAAAAACGCAAGCGTTAACGCAGGGTGCATAAATGTGCCTTTTAAAAACGCATGTGTTTCCCATAGGACCCCCATGTTAAAAAAACGCATGTGCGTTTTTTCAAAAACGCATGCGTTTTTTTTAACATGGGCCCCTATGGGAAACGCATGCGTTTTTGAATGGCACTAAAAGGTACTAATGTACCATGCGTTTTTGCATGCGTTTCCCATAGGGCCCCATGTTAAAAAAACGCATGCGTTTTTGGAAAAACGCACATGCGTTTTTTTACAGCACCCAAAAACGCTGCATGCAGCGTTTTTTGGACTAGGGGTAAAAAACGCAAATGGAGCTGAAAAACGCAGCTACACTCAAATGTACCCTGCGTTAACGCACCTGCGTTTTTTTTAACAGCCCAAAAACGCAGAGATGGTCAAAAAAACGCATGTGTGTGAACATGGCCAGTGTCCCCTGTGGTTCTGAACATTTTTGAGAAGTCTTTGGACTTAGTCATTTTTTCATTAAAAACGCATATGCGTTAACGCAGGTGCCTATATGTGCCATGCGGTAACGCATGCGTTATCCCATAGGGCCCCATGTTAAAAAAACGCATACGTTTTTTAAACAACCTATGCGTTTTTTACAGCACTTAAAAAACGCTGCATGCTAAAAAATGCAGAGAATGCCAAAAAAGCTGGTATGTGTGAACAAGGCCATAGTTTTGTTTGTTTGTTTTTTAATTCGACTTTTTGTGCACAAAAAATAGAAATCTAACAACACACACAAAACATTTAATACAGAAGTGTCAACATCACACAAATAAATACAAAATGATGAAAAATAATGGCCATACCCAAACATTTCAGAGTACAGAACAAAAAACCCCCAAACTAACTAATGTTTAAGCACCCAAAATAAACAAAACATAACCATAATCGTCCTGGTGCAGCCACCCTGGTGACTCAACCCTCCTCCTCATGTTGCTGCCTCACAACACCAGCCACCCTACACCTGCTGGTGCTGCCAGGCCACTTCCCCAGATCCATTAAAGTAGGAGCAGTATGCGTCTCTACTGCTCCTGGCATCCTGCTGACTCAGACCCTGGCTCAGCAGCTGGAGTGGCGCTACACTATGGTCAGCAGCATGTCAATCCCTGGGTCGGAGCTCCCCTGTTGTGGGGTCCACAGAATCCACATAACTTGCCAGCGTGTATGATGAGCAATCCCTACGATGCAGGAAGTTATGCAGCACACAGCAGGCCAGCACTACCATATCGATAGATTCCAGTTTCATATGCAAAGGTGTAAGAAACACGCAGGATCTATTGGCCATAATCCCAAACGCATTTTCAACCACACGGTGAGCCTGGGATAGCCGGTAATTGAAAATGCACTGCTCAGAAGTAACCGTCCTCTGGGGATATGGCCGTAGTAGGTGAGCCTGAAGTGGGAAGGCTTCATCCCCCACAAAAGCAAAGTTGAGATGACCGGTTATATCTTCATTTGAGGGCAAGTTCAGAGCACCTCTCCTTAGGTCTTGGGCCACCCCCCCATCTGAGACACGGCCGTTCATGCCAACATCCTCATAGAGGAACTTATAGTGAGCATCCACCAGGGCCATGAGGACTACGCTAAAATATCCTTTGTAATTAAAATACAAGGACCCTGTGTTGGGGGGTTGCGTGATCCTCACGTGCTTACCATCCAATGCACCGCCGCAGTTTGGAAATTGCCATCGATCGACAAAACCTCTGGCAACATCAATCCAGCGGGGGTTGTTGGTAACTGCATGTAGGATGGCAGCAGACAACTCACGATGGCCTCACACGTCTCGGGTATCAGGCGGCTCAGCAGTGGCCATGAGACTGCTGCAGAGTATTGCAGGTCTGTCCTTGAACGACCTGTTGCCAGGAACCTCAAAGTTACGATCCTCAAACCAAATACCAGATACTAAACGGTCCTCAGGTGGACACAGCTTGACGCATCAAAGTGTTCAATAGCTTGATGCGTTCAAAGAGGAATGCGAAAGAGTCCTCGGACATATGGAGATAGTTCCTGAAATCATGCGGACTACTATCCTCCAGCTGATGCAGCAGGCGCATGTGACTCAGGTTGTCCCATTGCTGAAGCCAATCCCGAACCCACACTCGCCGTGGTCTGCGAGCCCGCAACCTCTCAGCTCTCTCTTCCAGCCACAAGTCCTCTTCCACCAAGGCAAGAGCCACGATAACATCTCCATCAGGGTCCATGATGATCTCACCTACCAACCCCTGCAAAAGGAACAAAAAAAGACTATCATCAAAAGAACATGTTATCAGGCATCAAAAGTAACCACTACCTCCTTCCCTACACATCTCCTAGCCAGTTACCCACATCCTAGTAGACTCTGCTCATATGGCCACCCACATAGATATTTTGCAACATTGAATGGTTACAAACAACATTACACTGCCTCACCATAACACCTGTCATCACTACTCCCATGAGCATTCTCCACAAGTATATCTCCATCGTCCAATTTGAGACATCATTAACATACCCCCATGTAGCTGCCCATAAAAAGGTCAACCACATGGACAGATGCTTGTTAACAATAATGCTTGCTAAATGTACCAGAGCCTTGTGCCACTGACAAATCACATCCCACGCAGCTGACAATCGCATATTCATCATGTCCAACAGACATCCCTGTGGTGTTGATAAGGCCGGATCTTCACAGGCAGACATTCCCAAGCCACATGGGCCACTCCACATCTCAGTATCACTAGAATACTTCCATTCTGTGTGGTAAAGGCCAGTACTATGTGCCCATATTTCATATGTTCCACTAAACTAACCACAGAGGTCTCCTTGGTACATGATCCTGTATGGCGAAGGCAAAATGGATTGTCAATGAGGAGGGTGTTCTGTGGCAAGGAAAGCCATCCATCCATTTTGCGCCACACAAGAGATCAATCAAACACATCATCATTCCAAACTACATACACCAGGACTTGGGCGTCTGCTACAGTACACAAGAACGATCCGTAATGCAAAGATGTATCAAACGGTATCAGTGGCGCACCCAGAAATTTCCCAAGGTAGGGGTCCAAGAAACACACACCGGCCCTGAAAGGGGGGTGTCACCCCCCAGCGGGGTTCTGAGGGGCAAAGCCCCCAGTGGGGGGGTTTGGAGAAGTGAAGCCCCCCTAAAAGCAGCCTCTTTTGTGGGCCCTTGGGTGCTGTGTAATTGTTCCTGTCTCCTGACATAGGGGCCCAGCTCCTTGTGTACTGCACCACTTCTCAGGGCCGTCCAAAGGGGGGGTCCAGACACGTAGGTCCCCCCCCTTGGGTGCGCCTATGAACGGTATACACAGCCATATCACAAATCATGTGTGAATATCAGTACTTACTTAATGACTCTGGGCAGCAAGCGTGCCATAGCTCGGTCGTTAGCGGTTTTTATGTGGTAAGCATCCAATCACAGAGTATCTGCGTCATCTAATTCACGTAGGCGCCTAGGTGTTGCCACGTGCGACTACTGATTAGGTGCCTGTGCTGCTTTGTGATTGGTCATGTTGTGTTTAAAATGTGGCCAGCTGGTCCGCCACCCATACTCCTACTTCAATATGCATTGTACTAATAGTGTCTCATCACCAGAGCTCTGTTGGACAGACAGTAAGTCGGTGCATATGCTATTTTGCTTCTCATGTATGGTATGTTATTTTTGGCTTCCGAGCCATATTTTGCGAGATGTATGGGTGGGTTATGTACAGCTTCATGTAGCATCATGCAGATGTATGGTTTGCGACGCCTGCGCATCGTTAACCTCTTCCATGTCCTGTTGCACACATAATGATACTTGCCTCCAATGACATGACAATGTGTCATACAGCACTACATCATTCCCTAGATATGTGCTGAGGTCATTCCTGTGTCAAAATTTTGTTTGGTACGCCCTGTGTGCCCTTTCAACATGATACAGCTTTGTAACTTTGGCTGCCCAGGCCCAAGCCACATATGCCCCGTGTCATGTGCAGCATGTCATATCTGTGCACACATATAAAGGTCATTAATGCTAACTACCAGACCACCTGTCATTGCTAGTGCTGGACATGGATTGGCCACACAGAGTAGGGTATGACCTGATATGTACATGTATGTGTTTTGGTAACACACTGTTTTTTTTGGCAGATGGCTGAGAGTCCTGATTTTGTGCGTGACCTCCTAGCCATGCCTGTGGCGAGCAAACTGGCTCGCCGAAAGTAAGACCTGGACGGTGCCGATGGTTGTGGAAAAAATCAAGCAGCTGTGCACCGTGTTCAACAAAGAATACAAAAAATGTTGGAGGCTCGGTCCGGGGCTGGAGCTGAGTAGGTCCATAAGCCATGTCTGTGGTATTATGACCTCCTCACCTTCACCCTGGGTCAGGAGGCTCATCGGCCAACACGGTGCAGCAGCCACCTTGCCCAACCATCTTCGGCCACAAGCCAAGAGCCTGCCCCGTCACAGGAGGTGCATAATTGTTGTTTTGCTACCTATGTCCATACCTTGTTGGTTGCACTGATGTGGTGGGTTTTGGCTGTGGGTTATTGTTTATTGACCCAGAATGCGTCGCAGCGGGTGATGGATCTGCAGTTGCAGGTTGTGAAGCAGCTGCAAATTGTTGACCTGCTGGTTTCTACCCACACCCGGAACCAGCCTGAACCCAAGAGAGCCCTCCCAGACAGGTTTTCTGGGGGGAGAGATAAATTTGTAGTTTTTCTTGAAGCTTGTAAATTGTATTTTAAGCTTCGCTCTAGTTCTTCTGGGATTGAGGAACAGCGAGTGGGGATTGTAGTTTCCCTTTTACAGGGAGATGGTAGAACCCCAGTCCTGGGCCTTATCACTTCTGACCGATTCTCCATCTTTGCAGTTGGTGGGAGAGTTCTCTTTGGCTTTGGCCCTGGTGTATGATGACCCCGGCTCCACAAGCTCTGAGGTTTTCTGCTTGTAGTTCTGGAGATGGGCCACTGACACCCAGTGAAATGACCTTGCCCTTAGGAGTAAATTGTGTTGTGGCCTGTCAGCTAGGCTTCGAGACGCTCTGGTCCAATATGCTACCCTGCAGTCATTGGAGGCCACTCTGGCCTTTGTTATTATGGTGGATAGACGCTTCAGGGAGAGATCTATACTGCCCCTGCCCCCTGTTGTTGTCCTAAAGAGGAGGTTCCAGAGGTGCAGTTTGATGAACCTATACAGTTGGGGGTTTTCTCCCCTCATACTAGGTCACCTAGAGTTCACCAAGGGACGAGGGCATGTTTCTACTGTGGCCTTAAGTATCATTATGTTGAGGTCTGTAATAAGAAAAAAAGAGAAGGTTGCGCCACACTGTGTGATATGATGAGAGAGGATGGATGAAAAATTCCCCTGCTCACCTGGTTCTGTTGTGCCGACCGCACAACAGGTTGATGAGTTGTGGTTATTATGCTGGTCTCCACGCTGACTCAGGCCCGGTATGCTCCACGTGAACCGCCGGTGTCCGGTGCACGTGACCAGTAAGGGGAGTGTTGGTGTTACGTCTGTGAGGTCCTGGGTGCCGAGCTGCAGCTTATCACGCTTTCCACAGGGGAAGAAGCAATTGACCGAAAAAAGAAGTGATATTGATTCAGCGCTTGAGCGCTGAATCAATATCACTTCTTTTTTCGGTCATTATGTTGAGGTCTGTCCATATATCCCTAACAAGTAACATCATGTAGAAAGCCGTGTAGAGGGAGGCGATCATGTTGTGAAACATTTCCTTCATTTACACGTCTCAGTTAATCATTTCTGAGGAGGTGGTGGGTGATGATAAAATTGTGTAATTAAGGTAAAAATGCATGGCATAATACTTTAAAACTTAATAATTTATGTTTTGCCATATGCAGCTCTATTCATGCACGGGCAGCATTTGTGATATGTATACGTTCATTTTTGTACTTCTTTTTCATTCCTTAATTTATCTGATCAATTTGATCCCCAACCTGTATATTTAATATATTGTCTAAAACCTATTCCCTTTGCTGGGCCTGTGGGTTTTTGCTCTCTAATTTATGTCAGGGTAGTTGAAGTCTCCCATCATAATGACTTCTCCCTGATTCGCTGCCTCGTCTATTTTCTTAATGAGGATATTTTCTGCCGCTTCCATTTTATTTGAAGGCAAAAAAACTCCTAACAGTCCCTCCCTCTTATCTTCACCCATAGGGACTCTACATTTTCATTGATCTAACATATATTATCATGTAGGATGGGTTTTTGGGATGATTTACATATACTTCTTGTGTGGAGCACTTGTTTAAGGTTGGTTGATGGTGAAATAACACTTCTTCTGGATTATGGCCTCCATCAGTACTCGCTTAAACCTTCAGTAGTTCAGACGTTCTACTGTAACCAATGCCATAAGTATGTTTTGCAACAATAAGGTTGTGAAGATCTTGAGGCAGCTTCCTAGTTTTGCCCATCCTGAGATGTTTCTTGTGTGGCATCTTGGTAATGAGACACATTTTTAAAGGTCAACAAACTGTTGACAGCTGATATCATTTTTCACTAAGTGGCAGAATTGCTTTCTAATTACTGGTAGATTTCAACTGATGTCTTGACTTTCCATGATATTTTGCACCTGTCTCCATTTGTTTAATACTTTTTCCCTGTGTCATTTCTCATTTCTCATATTAATTTAAGTGGAAGGATATTAGTACAGGTGCCAAAACTGCGCTGTTGGAAAAATAGTCATAATTCCAGGATATGTGATGGTGATTTTTTTATTTACGCTCCTTCTTCTGAATAAAATCACATAAAGTAACAGAACAAAACGTCGGTCTGTTTGTCTACCTGCCATTACTGTGCATGTATGTGCTCTTACTCTATGCTCCTTCCCCCTAACCAGCTGGGATACTGTTGTCTGTTACCTAGATGGATGCTGTTCGGTTTCCTGCTTTGTTGCTTACCCGTATATGTGTTGTAAAGTCTTTGCTGAGCTGAATGATCGCGTGTGTGGTCCCTGGCTGCCATGTGGAAGCTATTCGAGGTCCTCTGCTGCTGGTACATGACTTTCAACATGTGTCCAGGCTTGCAGCCACTGCCAGGTGCCCTAAGTCTCTAATCCATAGCAACAGAACTTGGTCGTTCCAAGTCTGTAATTTCTAGAATGTTGCATCTTTACAATATCACAAACTCTTTCAAGTCTCCCAAAAAGGCTGGTCGCCCTCAAAAGACCAATATAAGGGAGGACAGGATAATGCTGAAAATATCCATAGGTAATCATTTTAACACTGCTGCTGGAATAGCTCGCCAGTTCAGCACTGAACAGGGTAAGGGCCACTTTACACACACCAACTTATCTGTCCAACTTCTGACCAACTTGCTGGTTGCAGTGAAATCATGGACACATTGCTCCATTTGTACACAGCCACAAAATGGAACAATGTGTCCATGATTTCACTGCACCCAGTAAGTTGGTCAGAAGTTGGACAGATAAGTTGGTGTGTGTAAAGTGGCCCTAAGGATTTGTCTCATTAAACAGTGTCAAGAAGTTTAAGAGCATTTGAACTGAAAGCCCACTCTGCAGTGACTAAACCTCTCATTAGTAGAAAGAATCAATAGGCTACACTAAACGTTAGTGAGAACCATTTTGTGTGGACAAAGTAGAAGTGGTCCACAGTTCATTTTAGTGATGAAAGCAAGTTATTTGGGTCTGATAGGAATCGTTATGTTCATTGACACACTAAGGAAAGCTGAACCCAAAATGTGTAAAGAAGTCAGTGAAAGGTGGTGGAGGAAGTGTCATGGTTTGGGGAATGTTTGCTGCTGCAGGTGTTGGACCTCTCATGCAGCGACATCGCAGACTGAATGTAAGTGTGTATCAGAACCTTCTTCAACAACAGATGGTTCCTTACTTACATTCTGCACTCAATCAGCCAGCAATTTTCATGCAGGACAATGCTCCCCATCGCACAGAAAAACGGGGTAAAGCAGTTCCTTGAAACAGAAAACATTAATACAGTGAAATGACCAGCCCACAGTCCTGATCTAAACCCAATAGAAAACCTCAGGAAAAACCTTGTTGGCAAAGATATGGCCAAGAAACCCACAACAGTCACAGAACTGTGAAAGAGACTGGAAGAAGAGTGGACCAAAATCATGTGAGAGACTGGTGATGTCCTGTGGCTACTGATTTGCTGAAGTCATTCAAAGTAAAGGCCTGTACAAAGCAAAGGCCTGTACAAATCAAAGGCCTGTACACTTCCTACTGATTGGTGACTTGTAACCTCCACAAAATTTTGCCTTAATCTTTCTCTTTGCAACAGTCATTGCTGTTCTGTAATTTAGACCATCACGTTTTGTGGAAAATAAAGGTTTTAAGTTGATAAACTTTGGTTATTTTGGAAAACACTGTTCTACTGTCATGATGTACTTCTAAAGTTACCGTCACATGCAGCAATATTCCTAGGCAATTTCACTGGCAATTTGCTGGTTGGAGTGAAATCATGGATACATCGTTCCATTTGTACACGGCAACAAAATAGAACAATGTGTCCATGATTTCATTGTAAAATTGCCAGTTAATATTGCCAGTGTGACGGTACCTTTATACAGAAACCTTCAAATGTTGATCAATGTAAAAAAATCAAAAACCTGTGGTGGGATGTGGGAATCCAAACTTTGGGAGAGATGGAAAGAAATATGGGGCTCCTCCCATTAGACCAACTATCCAATAAATATACTGAGATACGTAGACACTTCTACCAATACCTACAAATTAGACACCTATTTGATAATATTTCATCTCTAGGACGTACTGACTCTGGGGAGGGGAGAATAAACAAATGCTTTCTGGCCTCGGATTTAAATACAAGGGGAATTTCTGCGTTTTATAAGTCTTTAATAGTCCCAGTTGAAAGAATCAAAGCCCCTTACATTGAGAAATGGGAACAGGAGCTGGGAGAATCAATAGATTTAGAACCCTGGGGGAATAGTATAAAGGAGATCAAAAGAGTGTCTTCATGTATAAATCACATGGAACAATTGAATGAAACGCAACTGAGATGGTATTGTGCCCAAATAGAATTGCTAAGTTCAGCCCGCACCTCTCATGCTTATGCTGGCGAGGTTGCGGACAGGTAGGCTCTCAGAAACATGTTTGGTTTGCATGTCCGCTCTTGCCTCTCTTTGGGCAGTAATAGCGCAGGTGATCTTGGAAATTACGGGAGTTCGGTACTAATTAATCCTTGCATGGCGATTCTTCATATTGGCTTGGAAAATATTCCAAGTCAAATAAGAGGGTTAGTTTCGCACATATTGATAGCAACCCGTATATTGTTGGCAATGAAATGGAAAGAAGTTCCTCCTCCAAATATAAAAGAGATAATAGAAAGAGTAAATTCACACTGTAAATATGAATTAATGTTGGTTCAATCTAACTCAAGGAAAAGAAAGGTAACAATGATGTGGCAGCCCTGGGTAGTTAGTAAATATTATATAGCCTAGAAAAAGGGTATGGATACTATGATGTCGTTATGATTTGATTACGATGCAAATAAGCTAGTTTTGATTTATTGTATCATAATACTAATTTATTTATAACAATTTGCACTTTACCCGGAAGTGTTTGGTGCAACTTCGATTGTATGATCCTCTTTTCTCTTCCCCCTTTTGTGTTTTTTTTTTTTTTTTCTCTCCTCCTTTACTGTTATTATTGTTACATGTGATTTGGCTTCTATTGTTTGTTGTCATGTTGTTAAATTATGTGTAAAAAAATTGAAAATAAAATTTTAAAAAAAAATGTAAAAAAATCAAGTGATTATACATTGTTCTGTAATTTAGAATTTTGATTGCCAGTGAGTGTTGTGTGTGTATATAATAAATATATAACTATATATATATATATATTATATATATTATATATATATATAGAGAGAGAGTTTGTAAAAGTTTTATACATGCTATGCGCATTTTTTTTTAAATCGGATTCAGCAGAGCAAGAAGTCAAAGGAGACAGAAATTGAAGTTAGTCAAGCAAACTTCAAGCCTTTGGGATTCAAAAAAAGACCATCCATTTTGGCAGTCACAGCCTATGACAAAGTGAAATTGCCTCCTATGGGAGTTAATTAATGGGCTCAACAGACAGTGACCACGTCTTGCTTTTGGATGCCAGCAAATTGTATCATCTAATATCAACTATGAAGGCAAGATACAGGTGTGTCCAGGCTTATAATTGAGCACTTCTAGATAAGATTTTATGCTTGGAACATGTGTTTTCGTTTTACATTTGGTTTGGTTCAAATATAATTTCAACCATTAGGTCTGGAATATTGACTTCCACAATTAAAATTAATAGAAATACAGATGTAAGAGTAACTTACAAATTCATACTTAAACTGACAGGGAGCATCCCCTGACAATTTACTATTAGTGATGAGCGAACATGCTTGCCATGGCTCGATATTCGTTCTATGATTGGGGTGCTTGGAACTCTCGATACTTGATCAAGTATTGTGGATGCTCAAGTGACATGCTTGAGTCATTGCCCCTCATGTTTTATGGCTGTTTTTCAGCCAATAAACATATGGGGATTGGCTGCTAATCACAGTAATGCTGAAGCCATGTTGGCTCTTGTCTTTACTGTGATTGGCCTCCATCACATCATCAGGTGTTATATGAGACCCAGGGTTGCAATGCTTGACACACTGCAGTTCAGGGAGAGTTGATGTAGGAGGGAGAGCTTATATTAGAGCAGGCATGCAGTTAGCATTGTATGCTTTCACCCTTAGTGCTGTTTATATGACAGCAAAGGAAGTTTTTAGCTTGGTGTATTGTAATAAAATAAATTATCCCTAATTTTGATGCACCAATTCTGGGGTAGCTGCGGACATGCTATTTCAGGCTGGGAAGGACCAAATAACCATGGGCCTTCCCAGACTGGTAATACCAGCCTGCAAGTGTCTGCTTTACCTGAGGTTACAATAGAGGGGACCCTTTTTTTTAATTATTTAAAATAAATAAATTTAAATAAATATTTAAAAGAAAAAAAAAACACGTGTGAACACCTTTATTTTTGATAATTAACCAAGGTAAAATAGACCACTGAAGGCTGGTATTACTAGGCTGGGAAGGCTCATGGTCATTTGGTCTTTCCCAGCTTAAAATGTTAACAGCTACCCCAGAATTAGTGCATCAAAATTAGGGGTATAATTTATTTATTACCTTAAACCAGGCTGACAACATCCTTTAGTGTTAGATGAAAGGCATTAAAGGGTGAAAGAAGGCAATGCTAAATATATACCTGCTCTATTCAAAAAATAGCAGGCTGCAGCGCCCAAGAATTTGCACATCCATTAATTGCGCCAATTCTGATGTTTCGCCCTAGGCTTTTCCCGGCTGCCCTGATGGCAATCGGAGTAATATTTTATGGGGTTAATGTCAGCCGTGAATTGTTAGGAGGCATCAAGCCCAGTGGTTAGTATTGGAGAGGAGTCTATTAGATGAGACACCCCTATTACCAATCCAGTAAGTGTAAAGTTAAAAAACACACAGACACACACACAGGAGAAAATAGTTAATTTGAATAAAGACTTCCTCACACTATCCATTATTCACCAATTTGTTTTTAAAAAGAGCCATGAAGATCCGATGTAATTTGTGAATGAGATTCCATAGGTCACTGCCAGTCAGCACCAGTCCTGGAATTTCTTCCAACTGGTGATGATAGTATCACCACAAGTGAGAAATTCCAGGTCTGGCGCTGTACCGGGAGTGACCTTGGAGTCACTCCTGGTCAGCACTAGATCCAGAGTTTCTCACATGTGGTGATGTCAGTAACTCAGTGATGTCGTCACGCAGGAGAAATTCTTGGGTTTGGTGCTGTAGTGGGACCACTACACCATGGATTATGTCAGATTTTTATGGCTTTTTGTTTTATAACTTGGTAAATGTGGGCTTGTGTCGTGGTATATTTATTCAACTAAACTATGTTTTTCATGTGTGTATTTTTTTAACATTACACTATTGGGTTAGTAATGGGAGTCTCTGATAGATGCTTCTCCATTATTAACCCCTGGGCTTGACGCCAGCTGACACTACATAGCTGACATCAGCCTAAAAAGATATTTCCACCATTGCCAATGCACTAGGGCAATCAGAAAAAAGCGGGGCAAAGCGCATGAATAAACGCATCTCATGGATACTCATATTCTTTATATACTTTATATACTTTACCTTGGCTGGTGATCAAAAATATTGGGGACCTCTCATAGTTTTATTTATTTGTTAGGTTAAACCAAACTAAACACTTTATGCCTTGTTTAACCTCTTACTAAATAATAAGAAAATGTATTTGGGCCCCTTATACTTTTGGTCACTAAGGTAAAACCAACATCACGTTAGATGCTCCAATCTGGCGCTTTGCCTAGCTCTCCATAATTGCCCTGATGCTTTGGCAATATGAGTAATAGGTTAATGGGGTTGATGTCAGTTGTGAATGTAGCTGGCATTAGGCCCAGGGGTTAGTAATGGATAGTCATCTATCAGACACCTCAATTACATAGTAAGTATAATGTTAAAAAACACACAGGAAAAATGACTTGTTTGAATAAAGACTCTCCACACTTTCCCACGTTCATCAATTTATTATCAAAAATGTGCCTATGAAGCCCTGACAGAAATCACAATCAATGACTGCAACTCCGGCAACTGAGAATAACAGTAAAGTACAGGTCTTAATAGTTTCCAGGAGCTGACTACAACTCTGTACATAGCCACCGGCTCGGGAAATGGTGTGGGACAAGTTTTGTTGTGAACTGCAAATGGAATCTCACAATGTTCAAATTTGCATGAACCCTCAAATTACATGAAATTCGATTTGTACTGGATCCTCCACAGATAAATCGAACAAATTATCTCTACTCCTGGTTCTTCAATTAACAGATTATGTTGAGGGACAGAAGGATCCAGCATGTCTGATTTTGGACAACCAAAACTTTTGTTCTTGACAGGGTAAGAACACAGAATGAGCTCAGCAGAGTTAGCAATCATGTGCATACCGATGTTGGGAGAGATAGCCATTTATTGGATATGGTCTTTTGGTCTAATGGTTTTGCATCATTATTACTGGAGGAAAAGTGGCTGGAAAGACCTCACATTGAGCTATGCTCTGGCACATATAGAGGTAATCTAGAATGCAAATGGAACTGTATTGCTGCAACCAAAATAAATGACCTTCTTGGTAATAGGAAACAAAATCACTGATGGACAATTAGTGGCCATTTAGAGCTGGTTGAGGAATGTTGTTGACTCCCCCTAAACGGCATAATATTATGTAGTAACACTTCAAAATAGCATGCAGAATATTTTTCTGTTTCACCAATAAACACCTAAAGGATTATTGGTGAACAAAAGGAAGCAGTTTAGTGAATACAGAGCCTTTCTTCCCTAATCATGAAGAGGTGCTGATACTGTCACCCAGTACATTTTAAATATACCACTGACAATTAGAGGGGTGGTCCGAAGGGTAAAGTAATTGTCATATAAATCCCTATTTATTTAGTATTGTAATCTCATTTCTAATATACTCTCATATAAATTCACCATCCTTCCCTATCTACACTACATAATGCTATTGTATTTTTCTCCCTATTTCCTTTTTGATGATGCTTCATTTCAGAATCTCAGCTGATACTAGAATACTCAAATAAAGTGCCGTCAGAGGAGTGAGGCTGCGGTTCACTCCCACAGCCTCTGACCCCTCCCAGGAATGTTCATTTCAGGGACTGCGTGCTGTGTACTGTGTGATGTGTACAATGACAGTGTGCTCTCTGTTACCAGCTCATATCATAAGTAACTAGCCGAAAAAAGAGCAAAGTGCACTGTCAGTGTGCATTGTCATCATCTCCACCAGTGCAGTTGCCACACCTGTTGCCACTTCATCTGCATCTATCCTGTTGACACACCTACTAACCCTATCCAGAGTTGAACCTAGCTAAGTAATGCCATCCTGGTTGCATTTACATCTGAACCTGTGCCTGTCCATAGGAACTTGACCCCTGGAGTCAGCTGTCATAGTATCGAGACCCCTTAGAGTTGCATCTAGCGGCTATCTACAAGCATAAACCTAACATCTCTAACTGAGGATCTAAAAAAGACTCAGTAGCCACTCAGGTTTGCTCCTTGAGGTGGCAATCAGTGATTTGGCCCAGTGGGTCCATTCGTCCCTGCCAGCATTACAGAAATAAAACTGAGCTTGCACAGGGATTCCCAAATGAAACATCATCAAAGAAGAAGTAGTGAAAAAAAATCAATAACAGTTAGATA
This sequence comes from Allobates femoralis, assembly GCA_033576535.1. NCBI lineage: Eukaryota > Metazoa > Chordata > Amphibia > Anura > Aromobatidae > Allobates > Allobates femoralis. The sequence goes on along the minus strand of JARQOC010000005.1, from coordinate 164,354,312 downwards.
GTGTAGTGAGGGAAGGATAGGAAAATTTTAATGTGAACATATTAGAAATTAGTTTAGATTACGGCACTAAATAGGCATTTAGATGAATATACTTAGCAAAAAACAAATCTGTTTTAGCATTACTGTATATTATACAATTGTTTATTAAATGATACACAACCTGAATACTTTGACAACAGCATCTCACAATAGTTTCTTAAAGGGGTTGGTTTAGGGGCTGATTACTTAATTGTTTAATCTGTACTCTTGAGAGGCTTTTCATTGGTGTATCAGCTGCCTTTGTTATTATTGAGAATAGGCACTATACTATGCAAGGAGCTAAGATGTGACAGCTCCATACATCTGTTTTCCACTGGACATGGTAACAGCTGAATTTAGGGAGTTTAACCATTACTAATCAATATCACAATCCTTCATGACATCCTCAACTGCTTGATCATTCAGGTGATGGCATAAGTGACTGCCATTAGCCTAGGGTATGGGGACTCAGGTGTCTGTGCCTATGCTGCTGTTGGGTTGTCACTGGTGGCCTGCCCATACCCGTAGCCCTGGTGGTCTGCTTTTGAAAAGGGGTAGTTGAAATGGGAATAAATGTTTATGAGTTTATCATGACGCCATCCGCAGCTTCTGGTGATTGAGCACCAGCGCAGCTTCAGAGCTCCTGAGGGCGGTGGTATAGCAGCCAAGATGGTACAGCTCCCTGCAGGTGGAGCTGGCCCTCTGGGGCAGGGATGCACTGGTGGCAATGGAGGTGCCGATGTTGAATGGAGCAGGGAGTTGGTTGGGGTGCTGGAAGACAGGTCAGTCTCTGGGGTGACAGTGACGTGGATGAGGAACTGACACACACACAGCTGGTTGTTCTTTTACCTTTTACTGGTGTACTTGTAGGTAGATATCCAGAGCACTGCTGGGTGTTCGGGATGCACTTCTGGGTCTCCAAAGCGACGGGGTATAAGTCCTCCTTGTTGCTTTCCCCGTGTGTGTGAAGCCCCCGCCTATGTAGAACTTGGCTGGCCTCCTCTGCTCTCTCTGTTCACCTGTGCTGTCGTCTGTATACTCTTGCTCGACTACCGTAGCTTCTCTTTCTGCTGTGCATGGCTCCCTGGTATGTGACTGCGCAGATGCCCGGGAGACAAGAGTCTCCACGGTGTACCAGTATTTTCCACTGGGCCTGGTGCTCTCCAGTAGACGCGGACTCCAGTGTCCGGTGTGTTGCTCGGGGGTGAACCTAATGATGGCTCCTTGGTCCCCACTGTCCTTTCTCTTCTCCTTGCCTTTCGTCCCCACTCTTGGGCCTTGGAGAGGCTGCTCAGAGTAACTGGCTCAGGCCTAACGCAGCTCTGACCATCAGTACGTCTTTACAGCTTTTGTAGCGTCTGCAGACTCTAACTAACTCTGCCGCCTGTCTGTCTTTACCTTTCCCTGTGTTTTATTATCGCTGGCCAGTGCACTATCCAGGGTTGCCTTAGGTAAAAAACAGGGACTAGGCACGTGACGGCGGCAGGGGGGAGGACCTGCTCCGGGTGTTAGGGCAGTAAGGGACAGACACAGGCCTGTGTCAGGAGGTGTCCCTATCCCCCTGACCCTATTGTTAAGACATGCTTTCCACTGTTACCATCACACTGTCCTTTTGTGTCATGCCATGCGACGGACATTTTATCTGTCTGTTCATAACATTTTTGATGGTTGTGACAACTGCTATTGTTTAGTCATATTTTATTCTCAACAGTGGGTGGGTCAGGATTAATGGTGAAGGACATTTGACCCCTTAATAAAAGATATGTCATGCATCATGGGTATATAATTTAGTCCTACAATACTACTTTTACAATACTAAATGCAAACCATGTTTCTGTTATCAAGTAGACATTGAAATGAACTTGGATGCATCTATATTTTTAGTTGTTGATGGTGTCAACCTCTGACATTACTCACCGCTCGGGAAGCAATCTAATGAAAGAGAGGTGTCTCTGTTCATATGATTGATATAAAGGAGATGACAAGGAATTGTAGACCGTTAAAGAAATATAGTAGCAGTTCTTTGTTGTCTCCGCATGAGATTAGACATCTTTTAATCTCATAAATCAGCTTGTTCAACAATCTATCCGGGAAGGAAGGACAAGAGATTTTGTTGCATGTTTCCTGAGTTCCATTTGCAAAATCTCAATACTCTTGTGACAGTTTCATCTAAAATGCCTGTGCTATAGAAAACATCTTTATCCCAGAGGATATTTGAAGGTGGACATCTTTTTTAGTCACTAGCTGAAAAAAAATGCATCACTTGTAAAACCCTAGCATACATTTCATCTATTAACCAGTCATATCACATTCTTTTTACAGAGAGTCTGCAATTTACAATCTATTACTTCTCATTTATGGAAATCACATTTAATTGCCTTGATTGATTTTTACATAAAATTGCTCTACTGAGATTTACTGATATGTAAACAATTAAAAACTAGATCTGGAGGCTGCAAATATTTAACAATTCAAATGGAAACACCTGGAATGAAACAGCTAAAAACCGATAGGATTATTATTTAGAGGCGCCTACATCACAGTTGTATCCCATATTAAATTAACAAAAGAGAAGCTTTGGAAAATATGCATTACTTTGCAAAAAGATGATAATCTTACAACAAAAGTGTTTTCCAGTAGTGAATTTAACATACAGGATACCGTTGCATAACAGATATAAAAAACTAGAATTATTACAAAACTATACATTGAAATGGCAAATTTAGGGCTCGTTATTCTTGTGAGGCTGCATAATGGAATTCTTTTATTTAAGTTTTCATTCTATTAGAATTAGCAATAACTAGATAAGATGGAACAATTCATAATTTCAATTCTCCTGTTTTACTAATTTGCCATAAGTTGCAGCCATTCCAATTGCTTTGGAAAGAAACTGCATAACAATATTGGTACCATCACATGGGGAGACTTCACCGGTGATGGTACGGGCGATCTCATGAATGCGCAGATCGCTGCGGCATCGCTGGTGAGATGTCACACGTAGCAATCTCGCCGGCAACTATGGGCGATCCGGCGATTCCGGAATCGCCTGAACCCTACCTGAAGCGATGTCTGTTTTTCAGATCGCCATGTCACACAGCATAACCTCACCGGCAATGTGGGTGTTCTTTTTCACGGCGCATAGGAGGAAGGCGTGCCACACTGTGTTTGTCTGCGCCCCATGACTCGGATTGGTCTTCCCAAGTGCGTTCCCATTGGTCAGCCTGTCCTTGTCTGATGTCATCTTAAGTTATGCCTTGGACTTGCCTTTCCACACACAATGCAGCATCGACAAACTCTGCCACAGTTCTAATTGTGTCTGGCACTAGTTATGATTATATGTGGGACTATGGGGAAATGTTGTGGTTTCTGTTGTCCATATGTGTATGTCGACTATGGTGCCGGTTGCATATGTGTCTGAAGACATGTATGTGTTTTGCAGACTAGCAATGTTGTTACCCTGAAGGCAAGAAAGTGTCCGTGTCTGAACACAGCAGCATATCCAAATACCGTATATACTCGTGTATAAGCCGACCCGTGTATAAGCCGACCCCCCTACTTTTGCCCCCAAAACCTGGGAAAACCTATTGACTCGTGTATAAGCTGAGGGTGGACCTCAGCACAGGTATACAGCCCCCAGCAGTGGGGTATACAGGCCCCCCCAGTGGTATATACAGGCCCCAGCAGTGTTACAGCAGCAGCCCCAGTGGTATATACAGCAGCAGCCCCAGGGGTATACACAGCAGCAGCCCCAGGGGTATACACAGCAGCAGCCCCAGGGGTATACACAGCAGCAGCCCCAGGAGTATACATAGCAGCAGCCCCAGGGGTATACATAGCAGCAGCCCCAGGAGTATACATAGCAGCAGCCCCAGGGGTATACATGGCAGCAGCCCCAGGGGTATACATGGCAGCTGCCCCAGGGGTATACATGGCAGCAGCCCCAGGGGTATACATGGCAGCAGCCCCAGGGGTATACATGGCAGCAGCCCCAGGGGTATACATGGCAGCAGCCCCAGGGGTATACATGGCAGCAGCCCCAGGGGTATACATGGCAGCAGCCCCAGGGGTATACATGGCAGCAGCCCCAGGGGTATACTGGCCGCCCGCCTGCCCGCCACCATCAGTATACATGCGCCCCCCCCTATCAGTATCCAGGGCCCCCCTTGCAGCCCAAACCTGTAAAGGAAGATCATTATACTTACACCTGCGCCCGCCGCCGTCCCCGCTCTGCACCGCGCTCCTCCATCTTCTTCCGTCTTCCTCCTCGGTCGCACAGGCAATGACGTCATTGCCTGTGCGAGTCATTGCCTGTGCGACCGAGGAGGAAGACGGAAGAAGATGGAGGAGCGCGGTGCAGAGCGGGGACGGCGGCGGGCGCAGGTGTAAGTATAATGATCTTCCTTTACAGGTTTGGGCTGCAAGGGGGGGCCCTGGATACTGATGGGGGTGGGCGCATGTATACTGATGGTGGCGGGCGGGCGGCAGGTGTACTCGCGTATAAGCCGAGGGGGTACTTTTCAGCCCAATTTTTGGGCTGAAAAACAACTCGGCTTATACGCGAGTATATACGGTACATTCTACTGACCAGGGATTCACATTCAGTATAGAGTGGTGCCCAAATGCTGGCTCCAGTCTCCAGCACATTTGCTGTCACTGCTACATCTTCGATGCTATGTCCTTTGGGTCTATGATACCTCTGTGGCTGCAGTCATGTTCTTTGCTATGTATCGCCTTGCTAATACAATGATTCACACCATTTTTTGTCGGGATATTTATTTAATGTCACAATATTCATATTTTTCAAACAATGTACAGTACAGACCAAAAGTTTGTACACACCTTCTCATTCAAATATTTTTCTGTATTTTCATGACTATGAAAAGTGTAGATTCACACTGAGGGCATCAAAACTATGAATTGACACATGTGGAATGATATACTTAACAAAAAGTGAGAAACAACTGAAAATATGTCTTATATTCTAGGTTCTTCAAAGTAGCCACCTTTTGCTTTGATTAATGCTTTGCACACTCTTGGCATTCTCTTGATGAGCTTGAAAGCAGCAAAGCACCCCCACATCATCACACCTCCTCCTCCATGCTTCACGACACATAAACACATGGTGGTTGGAAGCAAAGATCTCAAATTTGGACTCATCAGACCAAAGCACAGATTTCAAAGCAAAAGGTGGCTACTTTGAAGAACCTAGAAAAAAAGACATATTTTCACACTTTTTTGTTAAGCAAATAATTCCACATGTGTTAATTCATAGTTTTGATACCTTCAGTGTGAATGTACAATTTTCATAGTCATGAAAATACAGACAAATCTTTAAAAGAGAAGGTGTGTCCAAACTTTTGGAACCAAGGAAAACTACAGTTAAAGCTCATTTATTAAAGACTCACGGCCAACACTTGAAAAACATAACCAAGTAGGGTAGTGATGCAGACACGGATAATAAAATATGGTGCCGGGACGATGACCAGCCAATGGTAACGCACTTGGACCAACCAATCGACGAGGACGGGACGCGGAAAACCAGATGCCTTGTCACGCCTACGGAATTGCTTCCCAGGACACACACATCGCATGCTTCAGTGAAATAGCTGTCTCACACGGCAGTAGCAATGCTGTTTGCTCATGCAACATCGCCTGATTTCACGTCACTGTTGGGAAATCTCTGAATTCAGAACAAGTGAAAAATTGCTGTTCAATTGCCCTGTTACACACGGCAACGCACAGGCAAAGTCGCCGACATCGCCTGAACTGAGAGATCGCGGTGACGTCGCCGACGAAATCTCCGCGTGTGACGGTACCATATGATTTTTCCTAGGACTGTATGCAACCGATTTTAATCTCTTTAGCAATAATCCTAAGGAGAAGACTGTATCATGGCAAAAATATACAAAATGCAAATTGATGATATTCTTCAAAAAAATGGATAAGAAAACATATTAACCCCTTCACAACTTGACTCTTCCCTTTCTGGCGCTTCTGTTTTTCCTCCCTTGTTTCCAAGAGCAATAACGTTTTAATTTTTCTGACAATATAGACATATGAGGCTTGTTTTTTTGCAGGACAAGATGTTTGTTTGAATGTTATCATTAATTTTAACATAGAGTGTACTGAAAAATGGAAAAAAAATCCAAGTGCAGTGAAATTGCCAAAAAAAAAAAAAGGAAATTCTACAATGGTTTTTGGAGTTTTTTATACACCCTGTTCACCATATAGTAAAACTGATGTATCAGTATGATACCTCAGGCCGGTACGAGTTCGTAGATACCAAATATGTATACTGTTACTGTTATCTAAGTGGTGAACAAAAATTCTGTAGTGATGGCTTAGTTTATTTTTTGCGTCATGAGCTGACATTTCTAATGATACCATTTTAGTGTGGATATGTTGTTTTGATCGTGCGTTATTGCGTTTTATTGCAATGTTACGGCGACCAAAAGAATGTAATTTTGGTGTTTGGACTGTTTACCATATAGTAAAAGTGATGTGTCAGTATGATGCCTCAGGTTGGTACGAGTTCGTAGATTCCAAACATGTATATTTTTAACAAGGAATAGGGAGGACAGGGGGCACTCATATGGCTAAACCTGGTGGTCTAGTAGTGTGTAAGGCTGGTTTCACACTGCAGTTTTTCCCCTGATCAGGTTCGATCAGGTTTGTGTGCCAAAACCAGGAGAGGAACCAGGAGAGGAACTTGCAGAGAAAAAACTATAATTGAAAGATTGACAATGTTCTGAGTTTTGGAGACAATTAAACTAATAAAATTATTAATAATTATTATAACAATTATTAATAATGGAAATTATTATTAAAAGTACAGATCTTTATTTTAATCGGTGCTTCACAACGCGTTTCGGCGGCCAGATGCCGCTTTCATCAGGTAATATGGTGGAATTACAAGTCCAGAGTCTTATATAGCAAAAGTAAGTCAAGGGCGGAAGCAAACATAATTAAAGCCAATTAACCCCTAAACTGCCTAACAAAGAAAATCAATCATTGTAAAAGGAATAACAGTAGACTTATACTAAAAATAAAGTGCAATATCATAAACATTGTTAAAAACATTTCTAAAAAACTATGAGAGAGTGATATTACCTGATGAAAGCGGCATCTGGCCACCGAAACGCGTTGTGAAGCACCAATTGAAATAAAGGTCTGTACTTTTAATAATAATTTCCATTATTAATAATAATAATGGAAATTATCACCTAGAGCGAGAAGAGGGTGTCCCATATCACCCAACAGGCCTGGTTCACAAGTGGGATTCGTGCAGGGCAGTGCGAGGTAGGAGGAGTGCGCAGAGGTAGGACAGTGGAAGAGAATGGAAGGAACATAGCTGGAGCTTCGGATAGACATTGCCTACTGCCAGGACCACCCGGTCTACTACCCTGGCTGTAACAACCGTATACCCTGTAAACTGCAGATTACCATGAGTAAAGACCCGTGCAGAGCAAGCAAGTGTCTGTGTTTCCTTCCTGGTGAACTGTGACATTCCAGTACTCACAGCAGAGACTGCGCTGCCCTATTCCTATCATCAAGCTACACTGCCCAGAGAACCCTGCTCTACCTGTACGGAGCTACAACACCTTGCTGTTATCCATCCCCCCGGAGGTCTGCAGCAGTGCTGGTGTCCATCACTAGATCTACAGGTGGCATCATGACTTCTATGAACTTTTATCCCTGTAAATACCCTTTTTATTGTCACCCCAAGGGCATGGACTCGGGCACCGACCACCCATGACACCTTTGCACCCAACCGCCCAAGATCTGAGTACCCGACCCTTGTGGGCCCGACAACTTGGTGTCACGAACAGGATGAACCAACCCGTGAACGGGTTTTGTGCGCCTTACAGAACTTTATTGGCCATTTTAAAAAGGACTTCAACTGTCTATGCACCTCATCCAAGAACCCTTCCCACCATTTTCTGCTGGGCCCAAAATGGTGGAACCAAAAATGTAAAGAACTATGTGCTGGCCCAGGGGCGTGCCTCGGCCCCTCATCGTGGGAGGGCCATGGCAGAGGCGTCAAACTACTTGCCCGCCCCGATTGCTGAAGGAAAACCAAAGGGTTGGGCCAGAGGCTTTAACCCGCCCATGGACTTTAAAAGGAAAAGAACTGGGCATGGCAGAACCCCAGCAGACTTACTCGGGTACGGGTCTTGTAAACATGGCGGCAACCCAACTGGGAGACCTTATGTGGGAGGTATAGGAAGAGGTCCGTGCCGCAGTTGGAGACCCAGAGGTGGTCTCCCTCTGCACTAACGAGGGGGATCCAGCCTTTTGGGGGACCGCTCTCCAGGACTTAAGAGTGCAGCTCTATGAGTCGATGGAGTGGACAATCCGGCGCTGGAGTGCCAGCGTGGCCCGCCAGCTACACATGAGGCCACGCTGAGGCAGACCGGCCATCCAGAACTGGAACCGGGAGTGAGAAACCAGCTACCAGATGCTCACCCGGTTACCGGAGAGGACCCGGTGCCACCAGCCATCAATACAGAAGAAGCGGGCAGCCTGAAGCCCCACTGGAGAATAATGGTGATACTGCAGCTGAACCAGATGACCCTACTGACCTAGACGTGCAGGATGAGGCCACCAAAGAACCGGAGGATGTACAGCTACTTGCTGAGTAGCCTGACTTGGTAGGAGAGGCAGTCAAGGAGGAGGATCCTGACAAGCTTCGCGATGAGAAAGAGGAACCAGACCAACTTAGCTCCGAGGAGGAGGATGATCCAGAGGAGAACCGCGAGGGAGCTACGTTACCTGAGTCCCATAGAATCTGGTGGGGCACTACCCAATTCGTCACTGCAGTGGCGGAGGAGCTACCGTTGCCGTGGAGAGCAGCAGGCAAAAAACAGTCCCTGTATCAGATCAGCCGGATTATGCCCGCGCCATGTATTTGTCTGACCAAGCAGTGTGGCAGCACCGCTGTGAGGAGTGGTGTGCCAGAAAAATGGAAAATTTACAGATTCGAGCATAGGCCTGTCGCCAACCACCAATACCACCTGAGCACCGTAAACAAAGTAAAGTCAACACCTTTAACTTGGAGAACGGGTATGGTTTTAGCCGCGAAAAGGGACTTTATGAGGAAGTCTTTGTTGCCTGGAGAGACGTTGAATCTCGTTTGCCTAAAGGTCACCGTGATCGAGATTTATACCGACTTGACTCAGTAAGCTATGAGAGACAGGCAGGACCCGTGGTTGTTACGCATTACGCGTGGACAAGTGTGAGGATCAAAAGTAAAATTAGCATGTAATTTCCTTTAATGTAAATAGTGTACCTTGCCATTAACCTCTCATAGACTATCATGAGGACTCCTTATTTTTCCTTTCCTTATTTGTGTGCTGCGTGATATTGTGTGTGCAGCGGCCCAGTGGTAACAAGGACATTGGTAAAGACAGTGATAGTGACCACTGAGACCGCAAGAGTTAACCCAGTTCCGTTGAACTGGTAAAAGTTTCCGCAACAATTAAGAGACGGTGCCTCCCGGACGGGAAGAACTAGAATACATGTTAATAAAAAAAGGGTTTTATTGTTTGCATGCATGCATATAAAAACCGCTCTGTACCGTGTAGGGTAGTGATACTTGGGGACAAGTGTAATTCACCAAGGGGGAGTGTAGCACCCCGATGGTCAACGCGCTACAAGAGGGTACTGCACCCCAAACATAAGGTGCAGTATTCTTGTCCTGGTAGGGGGTAATGGAAGTCTGAAACTCACCACCACATACATACACCTAGAGACAGGGGGCCAAATGGACAGCCCGTTACCAGGGTAACCGGCCCCGGTGGGAGGAGAGCTAGGGTATATAGTGAGTGGGAAAAGAGTGGGAAGCAGAAGAGTGGGAGAACGCAAAAGAGTAGGAGAATGCAGGAGAGTGAGAGAGAAGAAGAAGTAGTAACGGGGAGGGCATCTCAACCTAGTAGCCCAGACAGAGTGGGGCAGACAGAGGGTGACTGAACGACCCTGGCCCAGTCCAAAGCAGGTTACTGGCTCCAAAGCAGTGCAGAGGTCCATCCCTGAGCCGCAGATACCGGTATGATCGACAGCTTCTTAGGAGCACGATCCGCCCGACATACGTACGGTCCCCACCAGAAGCACCACTGGGTTGGGCCCCTAGAGCGAGGAGAGGGTGTCCCATATCACCCAACAGGCCTGGTTCACAAGCAGAATTTGTGCATGGCAGCGCGAGGAAGAAGGAGTGAGCAGAGGTAGAACATTAGAAGAGAAAGGAAGGAACATAGCTGGAGCTTCGGATAGATATTGCCTACTGCCAGGACCAACCGGTCTACTACCCTGGCTGTAACAACCATATACCCTGTAAACTGCAGATTACTGGAGTAAAGACCCGTGCAGAGAAAGCAAGTGTCTGTGTTTCCTTCCTGGTGAACTGGGACATTCCAGTCTCACAGCAGAGACTGCGCTGCCCTATTCCTATCATCACACTACACTGCCCCGGGGACCCTGCTCCACCTGTAGGGAGCCACAACACCTTGCTGTCATCCATCCCGCTGGAGGTCTGCAGCAGCGCTGGTGCCATCACCGGATCTACAGGTGGCGTCACGACTTCTATGAACTTTTATCTCTGTAAATACCCCTTTTTATTGTCACCCCAAGGACACGGACTAAGGCACCAACCACCCGTGACATCCTTGCACCCAACCGCGGCGAGATCTGAGTACCTCGACCCTTGTGGGCACGACAAACACAAGGTAACATTACAGTAACAGTAAGTAAACAAAAGATTAGAAAAGGTGGGGACATCTGGTAAAAAATATGTAAAAAGAAATAAATAAAAATCAATATTGATAGCTAGAATAATTAATAAATAAATATGGCCTGGGTATATAACTTAGTAAAAGACTATAATAATACATAAATAATATGTTAAAAATTGATTTCTAAACCGAAAATATAGCAAGAGTCATAAAAACCTACTCGAAGTAAGCCATCTGAAAGAATTTACATATATACTAAATCTAAACAGAAGAGAATGTTTAATATCTGGCTTGTAAGTCAAAATCAGTGAAAGATAAATCAGCCAGGAGCCCACCACACCTGACCCACATTTCACATAAAAATGCTTTGTCATAGAGTGGTGGTATACTGGTTTATAATCATTAAAGGGTAAAGGATCCCATCAAAATGTATAGAAAATGTGAGTAACTAACCAGCACCTGAGTGAGAGGGAAGTCATCACTGAGAAGAGAGGCAATCGGCAAACATGTGACTTGAGGCAGGACATGCAATAGCAGCGCGGTCAACAATGAAATCATATGAAACACTGATCATGTGATTTATGAGAGAACGCATTGCTCTAGCAGCACTGTCCGGAACGTCAAGAGAAGAAAATCTAATAAAATCATGAGATAAGCTCATTACATGATGAAAGGACATTTGTGTTCACAGGTAGATATAAAGAAATGGGACAAGTCGTAGCAACACAGTCCACGTCATCAGGAGGAGAAGAAACTATAAAACCACATACTACAGTAATTACAAGATAGTAAAAGCTTATATGTTCATGTGAATCACAGCGAGTAGAGAAAAGAAAGACGGCACTCACCAAATGGTTGAAACTCCGTTTATTTGATCTGTCTTGTAAACAACATTGCAAGATGATCAGTGCGGGGAGAGGAGTGACAAGTTGGCGGACTCCTCATTCCCTCAATTGATCATCCCGTAATGTCACCTACAAGACAGACCGAATAAACGGAGTTTCAACCATTGTGTGAGTGCCGTCTTTCTTTTCTCTACTCGCTGAGTAACTCGGTATGCCTTCATACTGGCTTGCAACACCATTTCCAGGTTAGGGCCCTTTCACATCAGCGTTTTTCATAATTCGCGGCAGATGCGGTGAAAAAACCGCATCTGCCGCGTTTGCCGCATAACGGTTCCACTTGCGGCACGGTTGCGGTTTTTTCCATAGGAAGTATAGGGGGACTTGCGGCAGATGCGGCAAGTGCGGTATTGCACTTGCGGCAGGTGCGGCAGAGAAAAAAACCGCAGTAAGCCGCGGTTTTTTTCTCTGCCGCACCTGCCGCAAGTGCAATACCGCACTTGCCGCATCTGCCGCAAGTCCCCCTATACTTCCTATGGAAAAAACCGCAACCGTGCCGCAAGTGGAACCGTTATGCGGCAAACGCGGCAGATGCGGTTTTTTCACCGCATCTGCCGCGAATTACGAAAAACGCTGATGTGAAAGGGCCCTTACCTAGGTTTGCTCAGGCAAAACCAAATTGGTTACAGATGTGCCGTTAATGTCTCCTGGTGCCTGGGTTTTGTCTTTATAAGCATCGGAATATTCATGTGTATGCTAATGAATCCAGAGTAGCACCGTAAATATTGGATTCCTTATACTAATACAATAGTAAATAATATAAACAGTCATATAAAAATAAGTAATACCATATAATCAAGGAGGTATAATATGTGACATAGTCATTAAATACCACTAAAAATATATATAATAATGTGAAGGAAAATATATTTTTTGTATAGTCATAAAAAAATGTAATTATAATATATGTATAAATTGAATTATTTAACAATATATAATAATAATTCTTTTTTTGTTTATAAGTTTTATTTATTTCTCAGAGAACCCCATTAACTGGACAAATCATATTATCGAGAACACAGTGCTTCACTCCTCCACGAGGCATCTGTAATTCTGAGACCGGCTACAATGGCCTCGGCTGGCTATGCATGGTGTGCTGTCTTTTTAGATGGTGCCTCTCATATCTTCCATGTCATATCATGCAGGCTGCAGTTTTCGGAGTGGTTCTAAGCCCCGCAATGCGGTAACTGCATTGCTCAGGATGTGTAATCCTGAGCAATGCGGTAACCGTATATACTTTGCCTATCCCGGCTGCCGCTGGGATAAGCAAAGTTCTTAACTGTAAAATAAAGTTTAATTAATGATACTAATTATGCCCTTCATGTCTCTAGGGGGTGCCCACCCCCCCAAGAGACATGCTACCTACTTAGGTTGGCATGTAATAGGTTAATAACTTATGTACATTAAAGCCTGTGGGCTCTGTACATTTTTATGAATGAAGCCGCTGGCTCCCCTGTGAGCAGCGCGCATACTATACCTAATATATGTATAGTATGTGCGCTGTCCGAGGTCCTGCAGGCATTTACAGTAGATCTATGGCTGTGCGCTGCCCATAGATCTACTGTATAAGACTTCAGGACCCAGGACAGCGCACATTTTATACGTACATTAGGTATAGTATATGCGCTGCTCTCAGGGGAGCCGGCGGCTTCTTTCATAAAAATGTACAGAGCCCACAGGAGTCGGCTTACTGTACATCTGCAATTAAAACATTATATGCCCACCTGAGTGGGTGGTATGTCTCTAGGGGGGGTGGGCACCCCCTAGAGACATTATGGCCACAATTATTAATAATCTTGATTCTTTTTAAACAGTGAGAACAGTTTGCCCATCCCTACGGCAGCAGGGATGAGCAAACTGTACGGTTACCGGATTGCTCAGGATTACACATCCGGAGCAATCCGGTTACCGCATTGCGGTTCCCTCCACACATTTTTAATAAAAAAATATGTGGGAACGCAATTGCGTTCACCGCATACGGATCTGGATGCGGTGAACGCAATTCAAGTTTAAAGTGTGACCCTAGCCTAACAACAGCAAAGTAAAAATAAATATTTTTTACACATAATAAAATAAAATACAATAAAAATGTGAAAAGAGAAAAATATTCAACACACAAGTCATGTGATAATTTTGTCACATGACCAATGGTAGATATCTACAGCTGTTTTTCAAACATATATATTCAAAGATCTGGCCGACACAGATATACAGTCCAAAAGCATGTAAATTACACACATATAATAACACCCATAAAGCCTAGGGTCACACATGAGCCCTGGATCTGCTAAAAGCATCCATTTTTCAACTTAGAAATTTGTGAAAAACGGATCCGTTAATGGATCCATAGGCTCCAATACAAAAAACGCATTGTCAAAAGTGCACTAAAAACCCTCAACGATGCAAGCATAGAGTTTTTTTTAACATGGGGCCCTATGGGAAATGCATCAATTAACGCAAGGTACATGCAGGTACCATGCGTTAAGCATAGCGTTTTTTTAGTAGCAAACATGGCAATTTCCAAAAACGGCATCAGGTTTTCAAAACCCAGAAAAACTGATTGCTATGTGTGACCCTAGCCAAATACACAGAATATATGCAAAGCTGCAGACCATAAATACACATAAATATACAAATATAGTAGACAAATATACTAGCTACATGTATGGATTGAAATACATTGTGAACCTGGGAAAGAGAAGACATATGTCTTTATACAGTTGTGGCCAAAAGTATTGACACCCCTGCAATTCTGTCAGATAATACTCAGTTTCTTCCTGAAAATGATTGCAATCACAAATTCTTTGGTATTATGATCTTCATTTAATTTGTCTGCAATGAAAAAACACAAAAAGAATTGTCCTAAAGCCAAATTGGATCTAATTCCACACCAAACATAAAGTCCATCTACCCGAACGTTCCTGTGTCTACCGTGCGCAGAGTCATCAAGATGTTTAAAGCCCATGGCACTGTGGCTAACCTCCCTAGATGTGGACGGAAAAGAAAAATTGACGAGAGATTTCAACGCAAGATTGTGCGGATGGTGGATAAAGAACCTCGACTAAATTCAAACAAATTCAAGCTGCCCTGCAGTCCGAGGGTGCAACAGTGTCAACCCGTATTATCCGTCGGCGTCTGACTGAAAAGGGACTGTATGGTAGATACCAAGGAAGACCCCACTTCTTACCCGAACATAAAAAAGCCAGGCTGGAGTTTGCCAAAACTTACCTGAGAAAGCCTAAAACGTTTTGGAAGAATGTTCTCTGGTCAGATTATTATTATTATTATTAATTTATATAGCGCCATTATATTCCATGGCGCTTTACATGTTAAAAAGGGCAGACTAGGACAAGTAAACATAGTAGCAATACAAGTAACAATAAATGTTGACAATTCAGTTGTACAGAAACAAGAGGGGAGAAATCCTGTCCACAAAGGCTCACAGTCTACGAGGGGCGGGTGGGGATACAGTAGGAGGGGGAAATTCCAGTCATGAGGCGGTGTGGTGGACCGGGTCTTATTGCAGGTAACAAAGTAACATAGTAACATAGTTTTTAAGGTTGAAGGAAGACTTTAAGTCCATCTAGGTGGTAGGCTTGGCGGAACAGGTGGGTCTTCAGGCTTCTTTTGAAGGTTCCCAGGGTAGGAGAATGTCTGATGTGTTGGGGCAGTGAGTTCCAGAGTCTGGGTGAAGCCCGGGAGAAATCCTGTATGCGGTTGTGCAAAGAGGAGATGAGGGGGGAGTAGAGGAGAAGCTCTTGGGAGGATCGCAGGTTGCGTGAGGGTAGGTAACGGGAGACCATGTCAGAGATGTATGGAGGGGACAGGTTGTGAATGGCTTTGTATGTCATGGTTAATATTTTAAACCGGGATCTCTGGGAAGCAGGGAGCCAATGAAGGGCTTGGCAGAGGAGGAAGACAGGGGAGTAGCGGGGAGACAGATGGATTAGGCGGGCAGCAGAGTTCAAGATAGATTGGAGAGGTGCAAGGGAAGTATTAGGGAGGCCGGTGAGCAGGAGGTTGCAGTAATCGAGGCGGGAGATGATGAGAGCGTGAATAAGGGTTTTAGCAGTGTCGTGGTCAAGGAAAGTGCAAATCTTATAGATGTTTTTGAGCTGGAGTCGGCAGGAGGTGGCGAGGGCCTGGATGTGGGGCTTGAAGGAGAGGGAAGAGTCAAGGATAACCCCGAGGCACTTGGCATGGGGGACTGGAGAGAGAGAGCAGTCGTTGATGACGATGGATAGGTCAGGTAGTGAGGGGGAGCGTATTGGGGGGAAGACTATGAACTCGGTTTTATCCATGTTCAGCTTAAGGAAGCGAGCAGAGAAGAAGGATGAGATGGCGAACAGGCAGTGTGGAATTTTGGATAGAAGGGAGGCGATGTCAGGACCAGACAGGTAGATTTGGGTGTCGTCGGCGTAGAGGTGATATTGGAGGCCATGGGACTCAATGACTCAGATGAGAAAAAGTAGAGCTTTTTGGGCAAAGGCATCAACATAGAGTTTACAGGAGAAAAAAAGAGGCATTTATAGAAAAGAACACGGTCCCTACAGTCAAACATGGCGGAGGTTCCCTGATGTTTTGGGGTTGCTTTGCTGCCTCTGGCACTGGACTGCTTGACCGTGTGCATGGCATTATGAAGTCTGAAGACTACCAACAAATTTTGCAACATAATGTAGGGCCCAGTGTGAGAAAGCTGGGTCTCCCTCAGAGGTCATGGGTCTTCCAGCAGGACAATGACCCAAAACACACTTCAAAAAGCGCTAGAAAATGGTTTGAGAGAAAGCACTGGAGACTTCTAAGGTGGCCAGCAATGAGTCCAGACCTGAATCCCATAGAACACCTGTGGAGAGATCTAAAAATGGCAGTTTGGAGAATTCACTCTTCAAATATCAGGGACCTGGAGCAGTTTTCCAAAGAAGAATGGTCTAAAATTCCAGCAGAGCATTGTAAGAAACTCATTGATGGTTACCGGAAGCGGTTGATCGCAGTTATTTTGGCTAAAGGTTGTACAACAAGTTTAGGCTGAGGGTGCCAATACTTTTGTCTGGTCCATATTTGGAGTTTTGTGTGAAACGATCAATGTTTTGCTTTTTGCTTCATTCTCTTTTGTGTTTTTTCATTGAAGACAAATTAAATGAAGATAATAATACCAAAGAATTTGTGATTGCAATCATTTTCAGGAAGAAACTGAGTATTATCTGACAGAATTGCAGGGGTGTCAATACTTTTGGCCACAACTGTAGGATCTACAAAGGCTGATACATCTGACCAACAAGCTTGTGGTGACCCAGGTCTAAATTTTGCAATGGGGTGAATAAGATTCTGTTACACCTCTATTCACAAATGAACTCCGCATTCAGTTGCAAGGTTTTATAGATTTCTATTAGTCTCACTGTAATTAAATACATTTAACATATTCAGCAAGTTAATCAGATTTTATTATATTAAAGTAGGAAACTTGCAAGGCTTCTATTTATAGCTGTTTTAGTAAAATAGATGTGCCATTTTATGAGTCAGTGTTCCCCTTCAGCAGAACGCCATAAACAAGGCACAAGGGAAGCAAAGTGGCAAAAATGCAACAAAGCCAGATGTTTAACATAAATGCTTGGCCATGAAAGCTGTTTGCCTTGGCTCTCTGACTGTCTAACGGCTCCCGCTGTAAAATAATTTAAGATATTTTTGTGTTTCTATTTCCTTAAAACTTCTCCTTTGTAAAGAAGTTCTGACTGTGTTCTTCAGTTCATTATACATTTGGCCATGAATATTGAAATAAATGCAGGCATCCTTTTAAACTGAGAGAAGCAAATAAATATAAAACATGATAATTATGTATCACTATAAATAACACCACATAAATCAATCTACACTAATTTACAGTAACTTCATCTAATGTTGTTTTATAAAAGTTTACAGTCACTTGTAGCTACTAATCAACATTTGCTTTGGAGTAACCCTAGCAAATAAATGCTTTAAAAGAGTTTTCTGACCATTATAAGTAATGGTATATTACTGTATATGCCACTCATGTCTATTTATGACAATGTTGAATTATAACATGGAAGATTTGAATGCCCCATCTAAAAAGACAGCACACCATGCATTGCCAGCCGTGGCCATTGTAGCCGGTCTTACAATTGCAGATTCCTAGGGAAGGGTTGAAGCGTGTGTTCTCAATAATATGAGTTGTCCAGTTAATGGGGTTCTCTGAGAAATAAATAAAACTTACAAATGAAAAAATAATTATTATAAATAAATCTAATATATAAAGCTGAATGTGTGTGTGTATGTATGTGTGTATGTATGTCTGGGATTGGCATCTACACCGTCGCAACTACAGCCACAAAATTTTGCACAGTCACACGTCTGGACCCCGAGAGCGTCATAGGCTATGTTGTGAGGCGAAATTTTAACCCTGCACGTTCCAGTTCACCAAACAATTTTGCCCCTATCTACATAATGGGGAAAAAGTGAATGGAAAATCGACAGCTGTCAGCTATAGCCACAAAATTTTGCACAATCACACGTCTGGACCTCGGGAGCGTCATAGGCTATGTTGTGAGGTGAAATTTTAACCCCGCGCTTCCATTCACCAAACAATTTTGCCCCTATCTACATAATGGGGAAAAAATGTGACAGTTACCAGTTGACAGTTGTTGAATGAGAGGTGGCTTATGATAGCGCAAAGGCTAACAGCACATACCACATATAGTCACTAAGGTGGGGCCCCAACATGAGATATTCACCACGCTTGGGGACATGTATACACACACCACACGCACACAAAGAGTAACAGCAAGTGTATAGTCGCTAAGGTGCAGCCCCAATATTGGATACTCACCACGCACCCGAACAAACACACACACCAAAAAGTGACACGCACAACACAGAGACACAGCCCCACGGGGACACACAACCTATAGCGACACATGCACTCACCCCACAGGGACACACACACACACAACACAGACACACACACCACACAGACCCCCCCCACTGGGACACACACACATACACACCCTATAGGGACACATGCACTCACCCCACAGGGACACACACACACGCACTAAGGACACCACACACATAAGATCCCCCCTAAGGGACACACACACATACACACCCTATAGGACACATGCAGTCACCCCACAGGGACACACACAACAAACACACACCCAAAGAGAGACACACAACACAGAGACACCCACCACCCCACACAGACAGCCCCACCAGTACACACACACACGTACATACCCTATAGGGACACATGCACTCACCCCACAGGGACACACACCACAAAGAGACACACACAACACAGATACACACACACACCACACAGACCCCCCCCACAGGGACACACAAACATACACACCTTATAGGGACACATCATCACCACAGGGACACCACACACCACAAGGACACACACAACAGAAACACACACCACACAGACCCCCTCCCCCCAGGGACATACACACCCTATATGGACACATGCATCACCCCACAGGGACACACACACCACACGGACAGACACAGATGTGCACAAATCACCTCACACAACTCGCCTCATACGTGTGCTATCTTTAATTTCCAAATATAAACATCTGATTAAAAACAGCCAATGTTCAACTCGTGCCATATAGGGAATTAAGGCAGATGTCAGTCACATGAGCTGTCTATTATGTGTATGTGTGAGGTAACATATACTGCCCGGCCGGGGGGAGGGTTTACTGTTGGCTGGAGATTTATTAGGCTGCCTATAGCAACCAATCACAGCTCAGCTTCTATTTTCTTACAGGTCATTAATATGACATATTCAAATTCTATTTTGTTATAGCTAACATCAGTTATT
Source organism: Allobates femoralis (assembly GCA_033576535.1). Taxonomy (NCBI): domain Eukaryota; kingdom Metazoa; phylum Chordata; class Amphibia; order Anura; family Aromobatidae; genus Allobates; species Allobates femoralis. The sequence continues at coordinate 164,334,819 of JARQOC010000005.1, read as the reverse complement.
CATTAACCCGGGCGTAGCCGGGTACTACAGCTAGTTGTTAAATAAAATTAATTTATTATTTACAATCATCCTGTCTAGAGTGCAATTATAGTGGCTATCATATTACTGAACACAAAACCAGTCCCAAACGCACAGCAGGATGGGTTGAATGAATAGAGAGAGCTTACTGCCTTTGTAAATTATTATTATTTTTATTTATTTATAGAGCACCATTCATTCCATGGTGCTGTACATGAGAAAGGGTTACATACAGACAAGTTAAAAATACAATGAACAAAGTGACAGACTGATACAGAGGGGAGAGAGTACCCTGCCCTTGCGGGCTTACATTCTACAGGGCAATGGGGAGGGAGACAGTAGGTTGGGTCTGCACAGGTGGTGCGGGTATGCCGGGTCCGATGGTGGTGGAGCGCCGGGTCCAGTGATGTTGAGGCGCACTGTGGTCATTGCAGGTTGTAGGCTGTTCTGAAGAGATGGGTATTCAGGTTCCCTTGAAGGTTCTGAGTGTAGGGGACAGTCGGACATGATGGGGTGCAGAGTTCCAGAGGATGGGGGCTGCTCGGGCAAAGTCTTGAAGGTGGTTAGATGAGGAACGTACAAGTGTGGATGAAAGAAGAAGGTCTTGGAGGATAGGAGATTATGAGTTGGATGATATCGGGAGATTAGTTCAGAGATATAGGGGGGACAGATTGTTGATGGCTTTGTAAGTCAATGTTAGTAGTTTGAATTGGATACGCTGGTGAATTGGGAGCCAGTGGAGGGATTTGCAGAGGGGAAGAAGTGGAGGAATAGTGAGGACAGAGGTGGATTAGTCAGGCAGCAGAGTTAAGGACAGATTGAATTTGTGCAAGAGTATTAGCAGGAAGGCCACAGAGTAGGAGGTTGCAGTAGTTCGAGGCAGGAGATGATGAGGGCATGCATTAGTAGTTTAGCAGATTGGGGGTTGAGGAGGGGACAGATTCTGAAAAATGTTTGAGTTGGAGGCGGCAGGAAGCTGCAAGGGCTTGGATGTGCGGTTTGAAGGACAAGGCAGAGAGAAGTGTTACTCGAGGCAGTCGGACTTCAGGTACAGGGCAAAGTGTGATGTCATTTATTGTGATAGATAAGTTTGGAACGAAGGTCTGTGAGATGGAGGAAAGATGATGAGTTCGGTTTTGTCTATATTGAGTTTTAGGAAGCGAGAGGAAAAGAAGGAGGATATGGCTGATAGACACTCGGTTTCTGGACAGCAGAGAGGTGACATCTGGGCCAGAGAGGTAGATCTGGGTGTCATAAGCGTACAGGGGATATGGAAGCCATGGGACTTTAGGAGTTGTCCCAGACCAAGAGATAGATTGGAAAAGGAGGGGCCCGAGGACAGAGCCTTGAGGGACCCCAACAGAGAGGGGATGGGGCGAGGAGGTTGTGTGGGAGTGAGTGCAAAAGTTCTCACACTGCCCATTAAAAATCTTGTGATTATAGATTATGCATTGCTATGGTTAAAATGTTATTTTATCTATTTTGTGCCCACAACAGTGAGTTAGCAGCAGATTTTATCTTCACCTGCCCCTGCCCTCTATATAAATTTAATAGCTCAACTCTCAACCCATTTGATCCGCCACCTACTTACATTTTTATCCCTGTTTTCTTTCATTTGCCTCTTAAGTGCAGCAATTAACATGTCGCATCCTGCAGAAACATCTTACACCCTAAACATTCACACACTCCATGACTCCACTACCATTCCTATTATCATCTCACTCAATTACACACAGCCACCATTTTGTACAACACCACAATCTCTTCTTTTAACTGAGTCCCCCCTCTTGTGTTTAGCAGAATGTATTAAATAAATAACAACCCTGGCACATCAACCTTACAAAAAAGTTGTGGCAAGTGTCCAGGGTTGCAGACAGGCACTGGAAGAAAACACATTCAAAAGAAAACTTTATAATATTTAAGAAGCAGTTTTCCAATTTATGTCAGCCATCAACACTTGTAAGCAGTAGGCTTCTTTACAACTCTCATTTCTTCTATCTATCACAACCCCAAGCAGTTATGTAACGTCTTCATGATCAAGGATATACCTAAACGTCTTGGGAAGAAAGGGGTACAGCCAAGGACATAAAGGTACATCATGGCGTTTTTGCGGGCACAACAGATGTGCCCCAAAATTGCCACTGGGTCTCCTGCTGATGTCACAGCTGAGATCTGGTTCACACTGCTAAGATCGGTGCTGCACCACTCTAGGACCATTTATCAATTTCTATGATCATTGAGGGGCTGCACAAAAATATCACCTTGAAAATAACCCTACTATATTTAGTCAAACAATTAATTACCTCACCCTTAATGTGGTGGCTGCAGGCTGTGATGTTAGGAGATATTGGTTTTGTTGCTTGCTCACAACTGCTTTTACAGATTTGTGTTAACCAGGAGCGCAGTCAACTCATTGTGATAATTTTATAAATCGTATAAATCCCATAGGTGACATGGGTGCTACAGCATGTACATCATATAGGAGATATGAGGTCAACAGCATATACATCACATAGGAGACATGGGTGCTATAGCAAATACATCACAGTCAGAGGCACATACAGCACTGGGGGATAAACATCATTGGCGGGGCACATACAGCACTGGGGGAATATACATTACGGGGGTGACTTACAGCACTTGCCAATATATACATCATTGTGGGGTATATACAGCACTGTGGGAGAATATATAGCATTGAGGTAGTATATACAGCACTGAGGGAGAAATAAATCACTAGGGGGTATATACAACCTGGGGAAGTAAATAGAGCACTGGGGTATACAGAGAACTGGGGGTATACAGAGCACTGGGGTTGTCCAGAGCATTGGGGGTTATATACAGCACTGGGGGGCTATATACAGCGCATTGGGGGGATATATACAGAGCACTGTGGGTACATATAGAGCACTGAGGGGTAAATACAGTGCCCTGGGGGTATACAGATCACTGGGGTGTATATGGAGCAGTGGGGTATATAGAGCACTGGAAGGTATATAGAGCACTGGGGGTATATATAGAGCACGAGGTATACAGAGCACTGGGGTGTATATAGAGCACTGGGGGTATATAAGGTACTGGGGGTATACATAGAGCACTAGGGAGGGCAAAAAGCAGATGTATCAAAAACACATCCAGAGTTTTTCTCCCTCTCTTGAATGTGTTGCTGGATGCATTGTTACCTTTTTGCTTATCTCCTTGCTGCCGACACATTCCTCATCCCTGCATTATGGGAACTTTGTAATTGAAAGCTGATAAAATAAAAAAAATTTTTCCCCCAAATTGTACTGACTTGGGAGGTAGAAGGAATCAGACCACAGACAACTGATGCCTGCAAGAGATGATTTATAATTCAAGGGAGCTGGAGAGCACATCGCAGCCCCTCTTCTCACATAGAATTCTTATTCCCTGCCACTGCGGCACTTCGGACATCAATATCCCATGCACCTTGGAAGAATTAAAGGGCTCGCAATAAAAAATAGGCAGAGTGATGCGGGTCACACAAAATGACTTGGTGGGCGCGGTTCCAGCCCGGAGGCCGGACGTTCCCCATCCCTGCTCTAAATGCTACGATCAAAAGTGATGATAGCATTTAGGTGGCTCGAAAAGGCGCGTGGGTAACGCAGCTATGTTAGGTAAGCCTTGCACACCATGCCAGATACTGGTGCATTGCAAGGATCTGTATGAGTAATAAGATGAATAATAGGTTATGTCCTATAGGGAGTAAGTAAAAAATAAGTAAAAATATAACAAAAGACAAAAACAAAGAGCATAAACATATATGATATCAATAAATACATGTATTTATGTAAAAAAAACAAAAACATAAGTTTGGTATCGCTACATCCGGAATGATCCACTATAAAACTGTAACACTAGTTAACCCCTTCAGTGAACAAAAAATGTAAAAAAAAAAAAAAGAGGCAAAATCATTATGTTTTTTCCTCACACCGGCAAAAACAGAGGAATACAATGCAAAAAAAGTTGCATGTAAATAAAAATGGTATAGTTGAAAACGTCTTTTCCCTCAAAAACAAAGCTGCAACACAGCTTTGTCAGTGGAGAAAAAAAAAATCTACAGCTATTAGTGTAAAAGCAGCAAAACATAAAAAAAATATAAATGGGGTATCGCTGTAATCGTACTAACCTGAAGAATAAAGCTGTTTTAGCACTTTAAGAATGCAGTGAATGCGTAAATAAACAACTAAGAAAAAAAACTATTCCTGTATTTCAGTTACTTCTTGATTTTGCCTCCCAAAAAGTGGAATAGAGTAAGATAAAAAAAAAAAGGTTGCCCAAAATGATACAATAAAAACTCCAACTCATCCTGCAAAAAACAAGCGCTCATATGGCTCTGTAAGCAGAAAAATAAAAAAATATAGCCTTCAGAATTTGGTGATGCAAAAAAAACTTTATTTTGCAAAAAAGCGTTTTTAGTGTGATAGTAGCCAAACCTAAAAAAAGTTATATAAATTTGGTATCGTTGTGATCCCACTGACCTGACAAATAAAGTCACCTAACCACCTATACCATGAGATGAACAGGGTAAAAATAGTAAAATAGCCAATTCTTTAAGAGCTTCTAAATGGTTCATTCTGCCTTCCAAAGATCACAGTAAGGTTAGCATCACACTTGCGTCAGCCCTTAGAAATTTTCCCTGCAGCTCATAGTGTTAACGTTATGCGCTGCCAGAGAATGCTGCCCCATAAAAACCCTCTGTTTACCTTAGCAGCGGCAACACAGGACGTGCGCTTTAGCTGAGCGCACAGGAAAACGCTGCAGACAGCGTTTCCTCTGCGCTGTGATAAAGTGCACATCCTGTGTGACCGCTGCAGAGGGTTTTTATGGGGTAGCGTTCTCTGACAGTGCATAGCATTAACGATATGTGCTGCAGCAAAAATTTCTACGTTTTAGTGCTTACGTCAGCCGCAAAGGGCTGATGCAAGTGTGACCCTAGCCTAAGGCTTGGCTCACATTTATCCTGCACTCTACACTGAGTGCTTACATTGGGTTTATGTGTAAAACTCAGATAAACAGGATTCAGACATAAGTCCCAATGGAAAATTCAATGTAATGAGGCCGAGGGAGTCACCTGAACTCCCATCCTGCCCTGTGAATCAGTGGTGTGCATCTTTTAAGGCGTTTTTTAAGACATCCACAAAAGTGCGATTAACTTCAGTTTTGTGCAGCTTTGAAAACAGAATACAAGCAGAGTCTGGATTAACTCTGCTGCTTCAAAAATGAATGGATCTGGCACGTGAGACTGATAACTGCGTCAAGGTACATCTCTTTACCGGAACCCTAACTAAAATGCCTCTATCTGGATTAAAGATGGATGAAACAGAAATGACTGAGCACTCCATCCTATAGCCAGGGCGTTGCCATATCTCTTTTAGCTGGATCATAGCTGCCCAAATTTATAGATTTTTTAATTCAGATAGAGACATTTTAGTTTTGGTCACAGTAAAGAGATGCACCTTGTTGTCGTTGTCAGGATCGCATGTATTAGCTGATATATAAGTTCTAATTTTTTTCAACTATTCCTATAGCAGTAATGCAATACCTGAATTCCCTCATTCAATGCTATCATATTTTAGCTTTTTAGAGTGCTGCTGTACTTATTATTTGTAATTATACCATATTTTCAGCTTGTACCTTGTTCACACTTAGTGGAGGTGCTGGTCAGTCTTTTTCTGTGTTCCTAACAGTTCACCCCTGTTTAGTAGAGATCTGTAGACTCTCACCACACACCCTGTATGGATATCCTGACCCATGACCTCTCCTCTGGACTGTATCTCTTCCTGTAGCTTAAATATTGGAGTTTTGAATCCTCCAAGAGCTCTCAATAATTTCTACCTCACACTCTTTGATGTTCTCCACTACAATAAGAGCAGGAGGGTCCTTGATCACCAACAGAAATGCCAACTTCTTCAGCAACCCATTATGAAACATTTTGAATACGGGCAGGAAGATTGAGCCTAAATGTTCCAGCTTGGGGGTAGGCACCTTAATCCTAAGGTTCTTAGTTGACACCCGGACCCTATCATTAACCCTGCGCTAGAACCCCTGCTGTCAATATTTATTGACCTGCCTTTTCATATTCTCCCCCTGCTTTCCTCAGATGATGCCACGTCTTCCCCCAGATTTTCTTGGATGAAGGAACAGTGGTAATACCCTTGGACTTAGGGAGATCACTTATGCAATCCATAGATGTGTGAGACCATGAGCGTACAGGGATAGGCAAAAGTAAGAGCTACCCAGCTAGAGCGGTGTGAGGGACTTTGTTTCTGGTGAAAATTTCAGCTGCCTTAAGATTAGCATCTACGTCCTTAGGGATGGCCACCAATACCCTGAAAAAGGAGACATGTGCCCTTGGTGACTCGCAGTGAAAGAGCCATGGTACTCCAGGAGCAACCCCAATCTTACATAAGCAGGAACAAATAGCTTATCATGAGGCGTACTAAACTGAGCCATTCCCTGCAAGTTTAGAACAACCCCAGGCCACATTGACAGATGACATCACAATCTGCTTGGGAAGGATGGAAGCTAAATGAAATCAGCCTGGATGGAACAAATATTCCAAGAGAAATAGCATCCTCCCATACATTCTTGGTCCCAGGGAACTAAGAAATAGGCTAGGGTCACACATGCCAATCAGTTTTTTCCACTGGTTTCAATAACAAATCCGTTTTTTCATGCTGTTTTATGAGCCTCCTGTGCAGCTATGCATTTTTTAGACTTTGCCATTTTTTGCCAAAAAATGCTAGCAAAAACAGAACTGTTTTTTTTACTGCACCAAAAAAACTGATTCGTTTTCCCATAAGGCCCCATGTTAAAAAAACTGATCCGTTTTTTTTTTATTGCACCAACAACGTTGCTTGCAGGGTTTTTTGGGTCCAGTAAAAAAAACAAATAGCTTTTGTTAACAATGCAGTCACACTTGATCCCAGGATCCGTTTTTAGCATCAGTTTTTGGACTTAGAAAAATAAAGTTAAAAAACTGATGCCAATAACGGATCCAGGACTTATGTGTGACCCTAGCCATAGAAAAATTAAATCTGGTAAAGAATAAGGCCCCTAATGACTGCCGAGAATTTAATCTTTTTGTGTGTTCTAAATAAATCAGACTCTTATGGCACGGTAATACAGTAAACAAATGTTTACCTCTCTCAAGGTGATGCCTACAGTCCTCCAGAGCTAATTTTACTTGGAGAAATTTTTACTTGCAGATGTCAAGGTTCAGCTCTAGAGAAGAACATGTACGAAATAAAAAGGCACATGGTCACAGATTTGTTAGGGTAGGGGATCCCACGGAGAGCACTTCCCTCATTCCAACTCTGAGTTATCCACATCAAAAAGCCTTTTAACTTCTCCCTGGGCTACAACGGGAGTGGAGGAAAATGCCTTCTTGAGGGTGCAATATGCCTTGATCGCAGTACGATCTGTTACAGACACCTGTCTCCTTATAAATAACATCATTGAGAGAACCCCTTGATAAACCTCCTGCACTAGTTAGAAAAACCCAGGAAATGATGTAAAGCTTTGAGACTACAATGAACAGACCACTCAAGCACCATGTTTACATTTGCGGGGTCCATCCAAAACTCTCTTTGGAAGAGCATAACTTCCAGGATCTGCAACTCTTGCACTTCCAATCCACATTTTGTCATGAGTCTGTGACAGTTTTTGAGTTGTGTTTACATTGGGTGTTAAGTTCTTCAGTACCAGCGAAGGTTATTGTTCCTTTGCTGGTAGTGCTAGGAAGGCATGCTGCAATGTGTGTCCACTTGTATCGCGCCTAGGGCCGGATACTCAGGCTTCAGGCGTGAGGTTCGGGGGATCACTTGTGGCATATTTAGTTTTTCTTCCTGCTACCAGGAGGCACATTACATTTAAACGTTATTAACATACAGCAGTTATTATGCTAGAACCCACGGCCCTCGGGTCACCCATTGGTCAAGATCTTACTCTCCGGTTAACGTTCTGCTTATATTCAACTTTAGAGTCCACATCGGCCCAATGGGGACCGGTACCAACTGTGCGGGTCCGGTGGTAACATACTGTCCAGCACAGTCCAGTGTGAGTTATCACCGCTATGCATTATTGTAACGACACAAAAGAGTCTATGGTTACTCGTTCAAAACAAAAAGGGGCAATGTTCATCTTGCTGCAATAAAAGGAGCTTTGTACATATTGAGTCTTTATACAAAAGTCTAGTCAAAATGGGACACACAAATGGCAAACCAGCCCATTGGTCCTGCATGCCTTGCAAATGTAACTTGCTCAACTCACTAGAGATCATGGTCTGGGTGACCGCGCCGCAGATAGGTCTCTACATCTGTCCTGGTGAAAAAGACATCTTCTTTTGATACAGGCTCTCGGATAAATCCCCATCCTTTGTCCTGGTACGATATTACGACTCTTCCTTGTCTGCGTAACTCCAAAGGAAACGGGGGCTGTGCGCGTGCTTCATAGCGGAGCCGCCAGGTAGCTTGTTCTCTTTGCCACCATTCTTCCCTTTGTCGTTGCCGTGCCTGTTGGTCACGCTGGTTCAGGGGGGACTGGTACTCAGGTGGGGGCGAGTTGCCGGTTGGGACTCGTGGCGTTGCTTTGGTTTCTGCCATGCCCACAGAGATGGAGACACTTCACCGGTGTTGCTGCCACACAGTCCAACATGCGGCCTCCGGGGTGCTCCCTCTCTCGCCGTCCTCTGGGTCCTCAAAGTCAGTCTCGTCTCCCTCTTCCTCAGCTTTTACCACAACGTCAGGCTCTGCTGGGGACGGCTGCGCTGGCTCTATCTAGGCACAGTTGCAGGATTGGGACGGTGATTCAGCAGGTGCTTCAGTTTGGGTCCCTGCATTCCGGATTAGGACAGGTGACGGTATAAGTGGTAAGGAGGCACGATATTCCACAATCGCTTGCGCTGTGACAGCTGCCTCTCTTGCTTCTCGGTTTTCCCGCATGCTCATCAGCTTGCAGGCCCGTTCGGCGCTCCACTGTCGGCACACCCACTCCAAAGCTTCCTCCATGTCTTGGCGGAGCCGGCCAAAATTGACTCTACAAAAGTCGGCACCTACCTCCAGTGTCAAGAGGGAGGCTGCTGCCGGGTCCCCACATGTGATTCTGGTATGCTCCTCGACCTTGCGCACTATTCCATGCCAACGGGGCGCCGCCATGCTGCCGGGTACAAAGGTTCCTTCTCCACTCCGTCTGGTTTGTCTTCTTATCAGCAGCGACCACGAGACCACTTCCGTTGGGCCGCCCCCCTGATTGATTGATGGCAATCGGGGCCGCCCAACATTTTCGCGCCTCCATCCTGGCACTCCTTTTTCTAGGGGCTGAGGCCCACCACTGGGCCTGCACGTGGTCAGCCTCACATAGCTACAGCGCCATCTTGGGTCTCCTGGCTGGAATGACGGGAACCCATTTTTGGTGCCAAGCAATGGCGAGAAAAATTATTTTGCACACAGTTCAAAGTTCCAAGGTGCACAGTACCGGTAATACCGGGCACGGGATCCTATTCGTGAGCGCCAGAAAGGGGACATTGCGCCCAGGGTCAGGTACTCGGGATTCAGGTGCGAAGTCTAGGTGATCACTGGTGGCGATGCCTGAGTCCGTGACCCTGGGGGGACAACTAATGGGGGGGGGAGGTAAATTGAAGGTGATGAGGTAAAAGTTATTTCGTGACGCCACCTGTATTACCTGGTGAGGGGTCACCAGCGCCGCCATAGTCCTCTGGAGGGCATTGGTATTGAGGCTAGGTGATATAGCTTTCTATAGGTAAAGCTGGACCTCCGGGGCAGCGTTGAGTAGAAGTAGAGAGACAATGTCGGTAGCACAGAGACACAGAGACAAGTTCACTCTCTCCCTGGTACTTTTCTGGAAACAAGCATCTACTGATACAGCGTTCACTGTTCAGTACAGATGTATAACAGGTAACCTTCCGGGTGGCTGTAAGTGGATGCAAAGTGGTATGGAGGTACCCGTGGTATACCTTAGTTGACGAACCCGTGTCCTGTGTTTCCTGCCTGGGATAACTCCTTTCCCTGCTCCCTCGAGGTAATCCTGGGGCTCCTCTCCTTCCCTTCTGCCTCTTTAACTTCAACTCCGACCTCTATGGAATCACGGGTGTACCGCTCTGTAATGGCAGGGTGCTGTGGCCGGTAAACAAATCGCAGCCGCCGGTTGACAACTTCAGAGCTGGACTCTTGCCGCTTTCTCGGATCCGGCTTTCTATGGTGAACTGGGGAAGCTCCCCGGAGTTGGTCGCTGCGCACTGGGGTTCCCCTTTCTCTCTCAGGCCAAGACTCACGCGTCAGACACACTCTCTCAATGTCCCCTCAGGACCCCCTTTCATCTTCCCTCAGGTGCAGTCTGCAACTTTTCTAGGATTGGGTCCCTCCCACCTGCCTCTGCATCCACCTACAGTTGGGGAAAATTACACTGCTTTTATGTGTGACAGCTGACCATCTGGGGCGCCACACTTGCACCTTTCCTTAAGTAGCCACGTGATCCTTCAGCTGTTATCACTGATAAGTACTTACCCAAAGCAGCCTGGAGATTGGAGGTTTTGAGCCACTGCTGTGTGAAGATCACCGGACCTGGTGCCGTTCCCCTGCTGCTGTCAGGAGCAAAGCAGCAGGTTCTAAGTAGCTGTACTTTTGTGTTTTTTTCTGTTCCTTTGGGTGATGAGAGGGGGTTTTATTCCAGGGTCTTCTCAGGAGATAGGGTTACTCTGGCAGCTCAGACCTCACTACCTTTAGGCGTACCTTTGGAATAAGGGATAGCGCAGGGTCCCAGTAGTTAAGGGACAGATCAGGCATCCATTCCCCTGGAGAATTGCCTGAATCATTAAGAGGATCACATTTCTTAATAAATCAGGTGCCTCAGGTTCCACCATGCACTCTTATGAAGACTTGCATGAACAATTTTGGTTTTGGTAACACGGAAAGTGTGCTCTATAGGAAATCCTGGGTTTAAGCTGTATTTTATAGGACTTTTAAGCTGTATTTTATAGGTATTTTTGGCTATAAGCTCCGCAGTATTTTGCAGAAATAGTACCATTACTTTTTTTGCAAAAATAGATATTTTTGTTCTCACAAGACATGAACACTACACTTGTACCCGATAGGAAATAATAATAGCCTGGGTTTATAGAATTGTATCCACACTGACTTATTGGCGCATAAAGGGAAGCGAAATAGAGGTAATATGTAGGTTTAGATTTAATTTAATTTGAGAAAAAATACTACAGGTCTAGGCTGCAGTTTTTTCAAAGAAACATGTAGAAAAACATATCATGTTCTAAATTTGCAGGTTGTGAAACAGTGTGACCCTTTTAATTTTGGCTTGTTGTATACTGTATATGGTTCTTTATTATACAGTGGTCTTGTATTAGATCATAGTAATGTAGAATTCATATTAATAGCATCTCAAGTTTGAAAACAATATCTAAAGAATGGAATGTATACGGGTGTATGAAATTATCGAAAGATAAGTGTTTGCTTGATCACAACAACCACCTTCCAAATGTTCCTTGTTTCATCTGTAGTTTGTCATAGTATAAGAGAGCTTTTTAAGTGTAGCTGGTGTTAAGAGTAACCTTTCAAATGGCAGGACCTAGACATTTTCCCAGCTATTTAAAAGGTTACACGTTGATTTGTTTGCAAATCATCATCCCCATGATCACCTCTTGTCTCTGGGGGTCCAGAGCCTTCAATAAACACTTCAAAATGAAAGGTTTATTTCTGGTGGAATACATACCGTATATACTCGTGTATAAGCCGACCCGTGTATAAGCCGACCCCCTACTTTTGCCCCCAAAACCTGGGAAAATCTATTGACTCGCGTATAAGCCGAGGGTGGACTCCAGCACAGGTATACAACCCCCAGCAGTGAGGTATACAGCAGCCTCCCCAGTGGTAGTATACAGCAGCCTCCCCAGTGGTAGTATACAGCAGCAGCCCCAGTGGTAGTATACAGCAGCCCCAGAGGTATATGCAGCCCCAGAGGTATATGCAGCCCCAGAGGTGTATACAGCAGCCCCAATATACAGCAGCCCCAGTGGTATTGCAGCCCCAGTGGTATTGCAGCCCCTATATACAGCAGCCCCAGTGGTATTGCAGCCCCTATATACAGCAGCCCCAGTGGAATTGCAGCCCCAGTGGTGTATACAGCAGCCCCTATATACAGCAGCCCCAGTGGTATTGCAGCCCCAGTGGTATTGCAGCCCCTATATACAGCAGCCCCAGTGGTATTGCAGCCCCAGTGGTATTGCAGCCCCTATATACAGCAGCCCCAGTGGTATTGCAGCCCCAGTAATGCAGGGCCCCTATATACAGCAACCCCAGTGGTATTGCAGCCCCAGTGGTATTGCAGCCCCTATATACAGCAGCCCCAGTGGTATTGCAGCCCCAGTGGTATTGCAGCCCCTATATACAGCAGCCCCAGTGGTATTGCAGCCCCAGTGGTGTATACAGCAGCCCCTATATACAGCAGCCCCAGTGGTATTGCAGCCCCAGTGGTACTGCAGCCCCTATATACAGCAGCCCCAGTGGTATTGCAGCCCCAGTGGTATTGCAGCCCCCATATACAGCAGCCCCAGTGGTATTGCAGCCCCAGTGGTATTGCAGCCCCTATATACAGCAGCCCCAGTGGTATTGCAGCCCCAGTAATGCAGGGCCCCTATATACAGCAGCCCCAGTGGTATTGCAGCCCCAGTAATGCAGGGCCCCTATATACAGCAGCCCCAGTGGTAGTATACAGGCAGCCCCAGTAATGCAGGGCCCCCCCTCATGCTCCGGTCTCCTGTAAAGCAAATTATACTTATCAGTGCCCGCTGCCGTCCGCGCCCGCATCTGCCGACATCCCGATCCTCCGTCTTCATGCATCTTCTTCCTGTTTCCTGTGCGCGTCGCCGGTAATGACGTCATTGCCTGCGACGCGCACAGAAGCAGGAAGAAGATGAATGAAGATGGAGGATCGCATGTCGGCAGCGGCGGGCGCGGACGGCAGCGGGCACTGATAAGTATAACTTGCTTTACAGGTGACCGGAACATGAGGGGGGGGGCCCTGCATTACTGGGGATGCGGGGGCTGCTGTATACCGCTGTATACAGCAGCCCCCGCACTGACTCGCGTATAAGCCGAGGGGGGTACTTTTCAGCCCAATTTTTGGGCTGAAAAACTCGGCTTATACGCGAGTATATACGGTAACTATTATCTTTTTATCTCAACAAAATTACTATTAAGTTACATTTATATTACCGTATATACTCGTGTATAAGCCGACCCGTGTATAAGCCGACCCCCCTACTTTTGCCCCCAAAACCTGGGAAAATCTATTGACTCGTGTATAAGCCGAGGGTGGACCCTAGCACAAGTATACAGCCCCCAGCAGTGTGGTATACACCAGTCCCAGAGGTAGATACAGCAGCCCCAGTGGTAGTATACACGCAGCCCCAGTAGTATATACAGCCCCAGTGGTATATACAGCCCCAGTGGTAGTATAGACGCAGCCCTAGTAGTATATACAGCCCCAGTGGTAGTATATACAGCCCCAGTGGTAGTATACAGGGCCCCAGCAGTATATACAGCCCCAGTGGTTTATACAGCCCCAGTGGTAGTATATACAGCCCCAGTGGTAGTATACAGGGCCCCAGAGGTATATAGCAGCCCCAGCGGTAGTATACAGGCAGCCCCAGTAGTATATACAGCCCGAGTGGTATATACAGCCCCAGTGGTAGTATATACAGCCCCAGTGGTAGTATACAGGGCCCCAGCAGTATATACAGCCCCAGTGGTTTATACAGCCCCAGTGGTAGTATATACAGCCCCAGTGGTAGTATACAGGGCCCCAGAGGTATATAGCAGCCCCAGCGGTAGTATACAGGCAGCCCCAGTAGTATATACAGCCCCAGTGGTATATACAGCCCCAGTGGTAGTATATACAGCCCCAGTGGTAGTATACAGGACCCCAGCAGTATATACAGCCCCAGTGGTTTATACAGCCCCAGTGGTAGTATACAGGGCCCCAGAGGTATATACAGCCCCAGTGGTAGTATATACAGCCCCAGTGGTAGTATATACAGCCCCAGTGGTAGTATACAGGGCCCCAGCAGTATATACAGCCCCAGTGGTTTATACAGCCCCAGTGGTAGTATACAGGGCCCCAGAGGTATATACAGCCCCAGTGGTAGTATATACAGCCCCAGTGGTAGTATACAGGGCCCCAGCAGTATATACAGCCCCAGTGGTTTATACAGCCCCAGTGGTAGTATATACAGCCCCAGTGGTAGTATACAGGGCCCCAGAGGTATATAGCAGCCCCAGCGGTAGTATACAGGCAGCTCCAGTAATGCAGGGCCCCCCCAGCGTCTCTCCGGTCACCTTTAAAGGAAACTATACTTATCACAGTGCTCTGTCCGCGCCCGCTCGCACCCGCTCTCAGCTGCCGACCGCGATCCTCCATCTTGCGTCTTCTTTCTTCCTGTTTCCTGTGCTCGTCGCAGGGAATGACGTCATTGCCCGCGACGAGCACAGAAACAGGAAGAAGACGCAAGATGGAGGATCGCGGTCGGCAGCTGCGAGCGGGCGCAGACAGAGCACTGTGATAAGTATAGTTTCCTTTACAGGTGACCGGAGAGACGCTGGGGGGGCCCTGCATTACTGGGGATGCGGGGGCTGCTGTATACCGATGTATACATCGGTATACAGCACTGACTCGCGTATAACCCGAGGGGGGTACTTTTCAGCCCAATTTTTGGGCTGAAAAACTCGGCTTATACGCGAGTATATACGGTAACTATGTTTCATGATCGAAACATCTATCCTCCAATCTTTTTAAATGAGTTGTCACTAAGAATGGCTATCATTGTGTATAGTATGTTTCAAAATGGTGAAAATGCTTAAAAATTGCTTTGTCAACTGTTCTATTGTCGTGAGAGCGGAGAATCTAGATTTAGATAACTGTTCTCTCCTGGTAAGGCCCAATAGCTACAGGAAAGTGATCAAGACATCAGCAGTAAATGAATTCCAGTGATATGTCTGCACTGCTGTGGTGCCCGGTGTAGCACAAGCCCTTTAGATTAGCTTCTTTTAACACTAACATATATATAATCTTGTTTAGATGTACTAACCATACGAGTACCCCTATTGTGCACTCCTTTATACTTTCTAATTGAGCTTCAAAATAAACTTTCTAGACAAAGCCCTGTAAGGCCCCTTTCACACTGGCGTTTTTACACATCTGACGCATTTTCCGCCTAACGGCCGCACTTGCAGCACTCTTGCCGCAAGCCCCATGCATTGTGTATGGGGCTTTCAGTAAGGTGTGGCAAGTGCGGTTCCGGCAGTGTCTGAACAGAAGCATAGCTATAAAGAGATTGGCTGCTAAATATATACTGAGGCCCATTAGGCTAGGGTCAGATTGGCGCCATGCATCCACTAAAAGAATGCTTTTTTTTTCATGTTCACATGTGTAAAAACGCATGCGTTAATGCACCCATAGACTCCAATGCAAAAAACACTGCTAAACTGCAATGCATTTGACGCAATGCGTTTTCTGTAGCGTACAAAAAAAGTGGGCTGCTGCGTTTTTGGCTCTGTTATGGAAAACACTTGCTTTTTTGAACATGGGAGTCTGTGGGAAACGCATGCGTTAACACATGGTACATACATTATATGTACCATGCATTAATGCATGCATTAAAAATGAACACACATGTCATGGGAATGGCAAGGACAAAAAAAGCATCCTTTAATGCATCCCTCAAACGGATGCAACATCCCAAATGTGACCCTAGCCAAAGTAACCATCATAGAATTGTGATCCTCTATACCTCCTCAGGTGCCACAGTTCAAAATGAACATAAAAACATGTGCATCAGAAGTGTGATTGGCATTTACAGGAATATTATTGTAGATACCTATAGGGGTAGTAAAGCATGTTGTTTAATAGGGCTCTATAGTTTTCACTTATCGTATATGAGTGTCAATGTAAATGGCTTTTATGGGTTCAAAGTAGTTGGCATTTTTAGGATGACGTGACTTATTTTTATAGGAAATATTGACTGACATTTATAGGGGTGTCACTATCTTATAAAATTTAGAGGACTATGTGACCATCAGTGCTGGCATATCATTTTCAGTATGTGGTAGTGTTGGAAAGTATTTAATGCTGCAGTATAGTATTGTTACAGTTGGGAGATATTTTACATTGCATTATTGCATTTGGTGGTGTTTTGAAGGTGTTTTGTGCTATACTGTGGTATTTGGCACTTCCGATAAGATACTTTGTCTTGGGCTGAAGTCACATGAGTGTATGAAAAATCTGACTGATTTTTATACAGTAGAGTAGGACGAATGAAATCCGTTTGGTATTCTGCATGTCTTGAGAGAGCTATGCAAGTGTGTGAATTCTTACTTGCCTAGAATTCATATGCAATGTGTTTTTCACTCACCAGCCATTATTGTACAATCATTTATAGGAACATTTACAGTGTTCTATTGTTGGCAGCAGATCATTCAGGACACTTTCAAGTGTGTTGACAACAGAACAGAGCTTAAATTAGCAATAAACAGGTACAGGTATGATAGGCTTTGCGGAATCAGGAATATACATGTCTTGAGTGTCTCTGTGCAGAATCAGCAGGCTGCTTCTCTCTCATGAACAGATACAGGAAACTGGGTACAGTCACATGGTCTTTCCTGTGTGTGAGCCTCTGGGAGTGTTTTTTTAATCTTAACTTTATAGACAATACACAAACCCAGCAATAGAACACTTACATATACAGGAATGGAGTTGTTGCGCTATTCCAACACCCCCATCAACAACTACTTATCCTGTTAGTCCCATTGTTCTGAAGCCCTCAAACTTGGCTCTTGGCAATGGTTTTGTCATACCATCAGCTAACATCTTGTCAGACTCGCAGTATACAAATTCTAGTACACCAAATTCCACTATGAAAGTAAGTGGTGATGTTGAAGTCAATGTGTTTAGCCCTTGTGAGCTAAGCAATGTGTTAGTCCTTCCTTGGAACCTGTGGCAATCCCCCGCAGGGGTGCCACACTTGCACTAACATCTCACGCTTGCAAGTTTAATACATCCTTGGTTGCCTTCATATACGGAAGTGCTCCCACTGCTTGTCTGTAATTCTCATTGCTGATGTTTTGACGAACCTTAGGCTTCTGAGAGCTCTTTTTCCTTATGGTAGCTCCATAAACTCCCATGTCTGGAGTTGGTGAAGGGACTCCATGTCTTCATTAGCAGCATTTATCCACTTCTGCTTCTCGTGGACAGGCAGTTTTTGAATCTCTTTCCATGACTGTGGCTCTGGTTCAGGAAGTGTTCTGACCATATTAGAAAGGCGTCTAGCTGGGATACCTTTCTTTGGCCTTTCTGATCTCCTGACTGGAGGTTGACTTGGTTCTTCTGCTTCTTCTTTGCTGGCTTCAGAGCTTATCCAGACTTCAGTGTTTTCTTTTTCAGTGTCTGGGTTTGGTGATTGAAATTCTTGTTCTTGTTTCTTGGCTTGAATAACTGGTGTAACTTCATAGAATTTGAGTGAAAAAAGTTCTCATCTATCACTAAGTCTCTGCTGATTGTTACTGTGTTAGTCTCTGGGTACAGGATTCTGTATCCCTTTTGAGTTTCGATATAGCCCACCAGGACTCCTTGCTTTGCATGTGATTTACACTTGGAACGTTTTTCTTTGGGAACATACATAAATGTTTTGCTTCCAAATATCCTGAGGTGCTTTAGGTTAGGCTTCTCGCAGTTACATAGCTCATATAGAGTTGCATTTGTGGCTTTACCTGACAGTCTGTTTTGAAGATAGCAAGCTGTCAGGATGGCTTCTTCCCAATACGTTGTAGGCAGATTCGCATCAAACAACATGCTTCTTCCACTTTCACAGAGAGTGGGGTTCTTTCTCTCTGCAATGCCATTCTGTTCTGGGTTGTATGGAATGGTAGTCTGGAACACAATTCAATTTTTTTTCAAAATTGTTTGCATCTTATCACTTGTATATTCAGTTCCATTATCTGCACGCAGGGCTTTTGGCATTCTTCCAAATTTGTTAAACATTACGGCAAGATATTCTTCAAGTTTCTGTGGAACTTCAACCTTACTGTGAAGCAGGTAGGCGACTGTATATCTGGAATAGTCATCAATAAATGTGAGGAAATATCTCTTCTTGCTTGGAGTTTGAACACTCATTGGACCGCAAACATCTGTGTGTATCAAATCCAGTGGCTTTACAGATCTAGTGGTGCTTACTAGTGATGAGTGAGCATGCTTGCCACTACTCGGTACTCACATGAGTATCACGATACTCAGGATGCTTGGCGAGCACCGAGTAATGGCGCGATACTCGTTCTTATGCTCGGGTCCACCTCCCTGCATGTTGGCGCTCTTTACAGAGCTAGCCCACATGCAGGGATTGGCTACCAGACACTGTAATGCCACAGCCATGTCTTTATAAGACCTGCACCGCACTGTGCTCTGTCACTCTACGCCATAGACAGTCAGTGTAGGGGAGATGCCTCTGATTCAGGGACAGATTTCATGCCTTTCAGCTGGTGTAGGTGCAGGGCTGCTAATCTAAGACAAACAACAGTCATTCTGAGGACTAATTAGCTGTATTATTTAGTTGAAGCTACCAACTTGTTAAATAAAAATTGAAATCTTTATTAAACTTTTTTAAAATGATTGAGAGCCAAATACAAGCAAAAACAAACACATTCAAGTGATATATACAATCACAAGGATTTGCAAAATATATCAAGGACCAGAAATGTTCGTAAAGAATCACTTATTGTTCCAGGAAGACCATGTCCCTATCTACTGTCTCTGCCTGTCAGTGGAGATAGTATCACCCTAAGGGGTAGTGGTGTCCCCACTCAACGACGGCTGTCCTTATTTCTGACCCTAAGGGTGGTAATAAGCAGCAGTATTCGTATTTTACAGCAAATAGTATGGGATAAAGATATCTGGTAAACAAGGCTTAACTTAATTCAGTCGAAGAAGAACAGCAGCCAAGTGATGTCCTTGTATCTTTTTGCAAATCCAAGGTGAAATTTAAAGATAGGCTTTTGCTCCGAACTTGCTTAACGCATTTTGCCTCGACCAGTTAGCGAGGCTCATCAGAAGGAGGTGGAGTTGGCATGAGCAATTTGCAAGTCACAGAATTCTCTAGGGCATATCATATAATCCAAGCCTCAGGAGAATTTTCTCAATGGCAATACAAGGTGCAGATACAGCCAATTATTAACCCAGGGTGACCAGTGACAACCGACAGGATCAGTAACATTGATAAAAGATCATCTTATGGTTTTGATGAACCAATTCCTAAGGATGGTTTTTAATAATAATCATCTTCAGGGCGAAAGACTGGCTATTATTGCCATGGTATCAGATGTCTGGTTCCTATCAATGTTCTGATTGGTTGTGGCATTACAGTGATTGGCTGGCCGCACAGCGTCATCAGGTCTTTATAAGACCTGACCGCGCTGTGCTCGTCACTCTGCGCCATAGACTGTCAGTGTAGGGAGAGCTGCTGCTAATTCAGGGACAGATTTTGTGCCTTTCAGCTAGTATAGGTGCAGGGCTGCTAATCTAAGACAAACAACAGTCCTTCTGAGTAATAATTAGCTGTATACAAGCAGGCAGGCAGGGTGTATAGGAAAGTTAGGTGTGCCAGTATACCAGCCAGCATCACATCTGTCGCTGGTGTGCTGGCTTTAAATCTCCCTATCCATCCCAAAACAGTCCTTGTAAGCATTAATTTAAATCTCTATAGGCAAGAGGGGTATATAGGTCCATTTTCTAGACCTCACAAGACACTGTCTACCTGTACGCAGCATTTGTAGCAGGTGTGTAGCCTGTAATATCTAAGTTTTCATCTATCCATCTCAAAACAGTCCTATTAAGGATTAATTTAAATCTGTATAGTCAGGAGGGGTAATATAGGCCAATTGTCTATACCTCACATGATGCTGTCTACCTGTACGCAGCATTTGTAGCAGGTGTCTAGCCTGTAATATCTAATTTCATCAATCCATCTAAAAAACATTCATTGGAATCCTTCAGTTAGTTGTATACAGGAAGTATATATAGCACACCATTCAAAATGCGAAAGGCCAGTGGCAAGAGACCAGGAAGTGGACGTGATGGTGGTGCGTGCAGATGCTGAGGCCGTGGGCAAGCCCGAATTGGGCCACGAGAAACACCAACATCATCTCGCTCAACCTTCCTGTCCCAATTTTTAGGGTACCGCAGGAATAGACCACTTTTAAATCAAGAGCAGTGTCAATAGGTTGTTAGTTGGATAGCAGATAATGTTTCCAGTCAGTTAGGCAACACCACAAACACCCTGTCTTCCACACGGTCAAGTGTCAGTAGCCATGAGACTGGACCGCATGTTCGTCACCCTGATCCTCCTTACTCCTACACATGCCGAGTGTGATCCCACACTTGGACACACTGAAGAGCTGTTCAGTATGCCCTTCATGGATTCAGGCTTGGATTCCACTTGAACTGGGGCCTGAGGAGATCGTATGTAGCGATGTCCAAATAGTTGAGCAGCCACTGTCACACGAAGGTGACGGTCGGAATGTGTCACAACAAGAGGTGGACGATGATGTGACACAATTGCCAGACAGTCAGCAGGAGGACCAGGGTGCGGAAGTGGAAGACAACGTGGTGGATGATCCAGTAACTGACCCAACCTGGCAGGAGGACATGCAGAGCGAGAACAGCTGCAAACAGGAGGAGGGAGGCGTAGCATCACAACAGGCCTGAAGAAGCAGAGTGGTGGCCGCAGACAGTAGGCGGGCAACCGTCCTCTTAACAGCAACACGACGCAAGTTGCCAATACAATAGTTAGGTCTTCCCGAGTCTGGCAGTTTTTAGCGAGTCTGCAGAGAATTCAAAAAAGGCCATTTGCAACACCTGTCATGCCAGCATCAGCTGGGGTAGCAAAAGTAGCAGCCTGACCACCACCAGCATGATCAGGCACATGGCAGCAAAGCACCTGACTTTGTGGGATGTACCACAGGGTCCAGGAGCAGTGTCTGTGGGTGACACTGCTGCTTGTTCAACTGTTGTGCGTGCAAGCCAATCCCTGTCCATAGTGCATGTGAAGATGCCTCCTGTCCTGCACCTGTCGTTACACAATCACAAATGCCACCATCATCAATCACGTCCTTGTCACAGCGCAGCGTTCAGATATCAATACCCCAGTCATTGAAACACAAGCGCAAATTTGCTGCCAACGCCCCAGACGCCACACTCCTAAATGCACACATTTTGCGACTGCCTGCGATGGAAATGTTGCCTTTTAGGCTAGTGGAGACGGAAGCATTCCACAACCTGATGGCTGCAGCCGTCCATCGTCACTAGGTCCCCAGCCGCCACTATTTCTCCTGGTGTGCCATCCCCACATTACACGAGCATGTGTCCCAAAACATTAGCCGTGCCCTTAACAACGTTGATTCAGGCAAAGTCCACTAAGCACGGACAAATGGACAAGTGCTTGTGGGCAGAGATGCTACATCTCGCTGACGGCACACTGGGTTAATATAGTGGAAGCCGGGACCCAGTCGGACCTTGGGACAGAACACGTCCTCCCGACGCCAAGGATTGCGGGCCCTAACTCAGTCAGGGTTGCCCCCACAGTCTACAGCTCCGGAACGTCATCCTCCTCAGCCTCTTCCTCTTCTTCAGCCTCCACAACAGTCCCAAGCTGGAAGGTCTGCAGCACTGCCTCGGCCAAGCGGCAACAGGCTATGCTGAAGCTAATATGCGTAGGTGACAAACTCCACAATGCTGATGAGTTGTGGACAGCTCTGAAAGAGCAGGCAGATCATTGTCTCACACCGCTGAACCTCGAGCCAGGCATGGTTGTGTATGACAATGGCCAGAACTTGGTGGCAGCTCTGAGGCGGCTCTGAGGTTCTGCTTGGCCCATGTGCTCAACCTTGTAGTTCAGCGGTTTCTTAAATCCTACCCGGAGCTGCCAAATCTGCTCGTCAAAGTACCGCGCTGTGTTCCCATTTTAGAAAGTCACCTACTGATTCGGCCGCCCTTGCAGGTTTTCAGCAGCGTTTTCAGCTTCCGGACTGAAGTGTGATGTCCCAACGTGTTGGAATTCCACCCTCAAGATGTTGGTCAGCATTTGTGAGCAGAAGAGGGCAGTTGTTGACTAGCAGCATCAACTAGGCCATCGGTATTCGGTTCAAACTCCACACGTAAGACCTCTGGAGTGGACATGGATGTCTGACATATGTACAGTCCTCCAAAACTTGAGGACTCCACCAGGATGGTGAGCGGCGACGACGCCTTCATTAGTGTCACCATCCTGCTTTTCTGTATTCTAAAATTCTCTCTGCTCAAAGTCAAAGACGATGCATTGCAGGCGGAGCACGATGAGATGGAGCAAGGAACCATAGTGGCCAGCCTCATCTCATCCCAACGTGCATTGGGGAACAATGATGAGGAGGAGGATAGGAAGAGGAGTTAGAAGACCAGAGCTAGTTTCATGTGGAATTGATGGTACTACCTGCACAACCGTCATACCGTTGGTCCAGCGTGGATGGCCAGAGGACAGGGATGAGGAGGGGGAGGAGGATGGATGAGGCTAGCATGGTCAGTCATCCTGTTGTTCATGACCCTGAAGTCTTGCCTGTTACCACTCTGGAGAGGTAACCTCTCTTTCCCCTGAGGAAGTCCTTAGCGGACGACACGCGTTGGGTCGGGTCCTTGGAAAGCTGGTGGCTGGTATGTGATTATAGTGATTAAATTGTATATACCTGAGGTTTTGAGTTGGCTGGCAGATCACTCTGTATCCTTGGCCCTTATGCAGGACATTTTAGAGGGTGCACAAGACCTTTCTGGTCTTCTTATATGGTGAAGCTTGGAGGGTTTGGCCTGACCATAGCTGCAAGGGTGCAGTGTAATTACGGTTAATAGGGCACAATTTGCCATACTGAAATGTAATTTGATTGCAAATTGACTGTATTTGAGACATTGTTTTAGATCTGCCAGCAAATTACATTGTTACTATGCTCTGACTGGGTAATTATTGCCTATTGCTCAGTAACCTGTACATACCTTTGTACACCAGCTTTGTAACACTTTTTTGGTTTTTAATTGTTTTTAAATTTAAGAGGTGTCAGTGGTGTTTTGTGTGTTTTTCTATTGAGTTTTTTTATATTAATAAAGATTGATTATAGTGATCATCCCTGCTGCTATGTTCTTTTTCTTCAATTGCTACATGTTTTTGAATAGTGGGATAGATCCTACCTATATGTGATAGTGGTACCCCAGACCCTAACTTTGACATTGGTGCTGATTCAAAAACGCATGGAAAAACGCAGGGTGTCAAAAAACACCTTAAAAAAACGCATGAAGAAATGTAAAAAAGCATGGAAAAATGTATGCGTTTTTTAAGGCACCAAAAAAAAGGCATGGCATGTGTGACCCTAGCCTTAGACTGGTACAGCTTTCTCATGAGATAAAGCTTATTGCTGAGATTTGATCTTTCATGCTCTTTCTGTAATCCATCTCACATCTCTTTTGCAGTTGCACACTTGCATATATGGACAATCTGATCATTATCTTCACTGAGGGAGATAGTGCTTTGTACTTTCTGATCCTTCTCTAGCAAATCATCTGGTAATGGATGAGGCACTTTTCCTGCTTATATTTCCATGTGCCTTCTCTTTTGAGCAGCATCTTCACCTTAAATTTCCAGGTTTGATAATTCTGATTGGTGAGACTTTGCATTGAGAACTTGCAGTGATCCCTGCTTGTGGACATCTTCTCTGTTGCTCTGTGCTGCTTTTGCTTTGGGCTTCTGTTGCTGTATTACTCTTCTGTGTCACTCTGTTCTCTGTGTCATTCCTGGGATTCTGTGTCACGTTGGGGTTTGGTGTCATGCTGTCATGCTCATAACTTGTTGGTAGCGGATCATTCAGGATACTCTCAAGCGTGTTGACAACAGATCTATTTGGAAATTGAGATAGGCTCAGCGCAAAATCTTAATAGGCATTAAAGGGAACCAACCACCCCAAATGACCCCCCCGGACTGTTAATATGTGTCTCTGCACCTAAGAGCCTAGTCATGAAGGGGGCGGGGCTAAATCGCGTGATGAAAGGGGGCGGGGCTCCTGCATGACCGCGATTTAGCCCCGCCCCTTTCTTGACGCGGCCAGGCTCTAGGTGCAGAGATGGGCGTGCATAATTTATCAGGCAGCAGCAGACAGGCGGGGCATTTTCGGCTTGCACAGAACGGCTTCACTGAAGGAGGAGGGGAGAGGACGCTGACAGGCACGGAGGACAAGCTAGGTAACACCCATTCGGCTGAAGTTATTAAACTTTATAAACATATATTTTAGCTTCTACTAAACAGTTTTTCTTAGCAAAAACGATTGCCCCAAATGTGTGTGCTGGGTGTAGGGACACATGTTAACAGTCCGGGGGGCTCATTTGGGGTGGTTGGTTCCCTTTAATAAGGGACATAACACATTGTATATGTTTAACCCTTTGGCGGGATGTTTATTTATAAGATATATAAAACTTGATTGAAAACATATATATTCCAAAATGGAGTTGGAAAAATTGTGGCACAATATGGGGTTGATGCTGAGTCTTCCTGATTTAGTTAGTTCCTTGCACAAAAGATCTGTATGGGTTGGTGTGGTCCTTCTTGGTTAAAGCCTACAAATATGCTGAAAATGAGATTTGGACATATATCTGACAAAGTACTAGTGTGGGGTTTATGTAGCTTCTTGTTTCTTACCTACCATAGGGCTGTATTAGTTTCAGCATTAGTCCTGTAGTGTGGCCGGGGGTGTGGCTTCTCTGGTCATTGTGTGGCGTCCCACTAAGAGTGCGTCACAAAAGGGTACTGCACCCCTGAATGAAGGTGCCATATCCTTTGTTCTGGTAATGAGTACAAGAATCCTGAATGTCCAACACTACACACACACACACACCTAGTGATAGGGGACCAATCAGACACCCGTTCCTAGGGCAACAGGTCCCGGTGGGAGGAGAGCTAGGTTATATAGTGAGTGGGAGAGCAGCAAGGAGAACCACAGAATCCAGAGTGGTCGCAGGCTTTACAGGAGCATGGCCCACCAAATAGCAACTACCGCAGCTTATACCAGGAGCACCCACCATTGAGGGCCAGGGACCGTAGGTCCGGAAGCAGAATCCCAACCGAGGGTCTTCAGTGCTCTTATGCGGGTATAGCAGAGCAGCGAAGTGAAGGGACTGACAGTGATAGAGAAGGAATACAAGAGGAGCTTCAGAGGGATGCTGCTCATTGCCAGAAGCACCCGGCCCACTGCCTTAGCCGACACCATCGCATACCTTGTAAAATTGCCGTTTACCGGAGTAAAGAACCCGTGCAGAGTGAGCAACGTGTCCGAGCCTTATTCCATGAACTGTGCTTTACCTGCATTGCTTAACAGGAATGACTGCGTTACCCTATTCCACCGTTACAACCTACACCCCCGCGGACCCTGCTTGTCCTGTAGGGAGTGATTCCATCTTGCTGCCGCCCATCACCCCGGAGGTCCAAGCAGCGCCGGTGCCATCACCGGAACCTACAGGTGGCGTCACGAACAAAGACTTTATTTTATTTCTTTTTATTATTACATTTTTCCCTTTTTATTGACCACTGGGCCCACAGCCTCAGGCTTCGAAACTGTGACCTACAGACTGCGCCTGAGAACTGAGTCCCCTGGCCCACGGTGAGTCAACTTGGCGACTCGAACCGACCCGTACCTAACGGGTACTGTGCGCCCTACAGAACTTTATCGGCCATACTAAAGAACTTTTCCCGCCATTTCTCCCGCACCAAGATGGCGGGTCCCGTCATGTAAGAGACAACGTGCTGGCCCAGGGGAATGCCTCGGCCCCTTACCATGGGAGGGCCATGCCAGAGGCGCGAAACTGTTTGCCCGCCCCGATTGCCAACAAACAACCAAGGTGGCAGGCCAAAGACTAAACTACCCTTTCCGGAAACTAAAAATGGCGGCAGGGACGGAGCAACTCAACGGAGGTCCGGCAACCAGGAGCTGAAACCAGGAGCAAGAGACCGATCCACGGTTGAGCACCCGGCAACCAGTGAGAACCGGCAGCCGAGATGCAGCCCATCGTCACTAGTGCAGAAGTAGGGGCAGAGCAAGATGACCCTGAGGCCCTACTTGATGACAGCGGCAGCCAGACCAGAGCGGAGTCTAAGGAAGCTGAGGAGCTGTCCAGCCAGCCAAGCTCCAAGGAGGATGATAACCGGAAAGGCGACGTCCGCATGGTGCAGAAGGAGCTCCAGGCGCACGGACCAGCTAGACGGGTCGGTGTAGCCGCAGTCACAGGTGAGCGGATCTGTGCATCAGCTCCGGAGCACCCAGACCGGGACTTGTATCATAATGACTGTATGAGCTGTGAGAGACATGCGGGGCCCCCTGGATGGTGTGCCCTACGTGTATGCAAATGTGATAAGTAAATTACAACACCCTGGTCCTGTATATAGTTGTAAAATGTGAAGTGCTTTTTCCTTTTGCAAAACCCATAGACTTTCATGAGTACTTTTTGCTAAGAACTCTTGTGCAATGTTTAAAGTCATAGAGCCTCCCGGACGGGAAGAATACAAGAATACTGTCGTTATTAAAAGTGTTTATTGTTTATGTTTGCATATATAAAAATATCACTATGTACTGGGTAGGGTAGACTGGACACTTGGGGACAAGTGTAATTTCCCAAGGGGGAGTGTGGCGCCCCGCTAAGAGTACGTCACAAAAGGGTACTGCACCCCTGAATGAAGGCGCCATATCCTTTGTTCTGGTAATGAGTAGAAGAATCCTGAAGCTCCAACACTACACACACACGCACACCTAGTGATAGGGGAACAATCAGACACCCATTCCTAGGGTAACAGGTCCCGGTGGGAGGAGAGCTAGGTTATATAGTGAGTGGGAGAGCAGCAAGGAGTTAGACCAGGAAGTGAGAACAGAACAGTGCAGAAGTCAAGTCGTGACATGAGAGAAGCCAGAAGGAAGCTGCACAGGGCCGTGCAGGACACAGACAGCAAAGTGAAAGCAACAGTTGTAGCAGAGTTGGAGAAGCTACAGAGAAGCACTGAGAAAGCTATCAGGGAGGGCACCTCAACCTGGTGACCCAGAAGAGACAGAGAGGGGCAAAGTGTAGAGTGGGTGATCCAAGACTCGAGCCCAGTTCACAGAACCCGGAGTACCGGCTCCGAGGTGGTCCAGCAGGCTACATCCCTGAACCACAGAACCTGGAGTGGTCGCAGGCTTTACAGGAGCACGACCCATCAAATAACAACTACCGCAGCTTATACCAGGAGCACCCACCATTGAGGGCCAGGGACCGTGAGTCCGGAAGTGGAATCCCAACCGAGGGTCTTCAGTGCTCTTATGCGGGTATAGCAGAGCAGCGAAGTGAATGGACAGACAGTGATAGAGAAGGAACACAAGAGGAGCTTCAGAGGGACGCTGCTCATTGCCAGCACCATCCGGTCCACTGCCTTAGCCGACACCATCGCATACCTTGTAAAGTTGCCATTTACCGGAGTAAAGAACCCGTGCAGAGTGAGCAACATGTCCGAACCTTATTCCATGAACTGTGCTTTACCTGCATTGCTTAACAGGAACGACTGCGTTGTTACCCTATTCCATCGTTACAACCTACAGCCCCGGGGACCCCGCTCGTCCTGTAGGGAGCGATTCCATCTTGCTGCCGCCCATCACACCGGAGGTCCAAGCAGCGCCGGTGCCATCACCGGAACCTACAGGTGGCGTCACGAACAAAGACAAAGGGTTGTGACTGTTGAACTTGTACCTTATTTCTGCTCCTATTGTGTTTCTCTCCTCTCCTCCTATCTCCCACTGCTTAGTCCGCTTTAGGTTATGGCATCGTGGCTTCTCCTGACAGGTAGGAAGCTTAGATCTGCACACGGTACTGTAGCCGTTGATCGCGCAGTAGCTCGTTAGCGGTCAGCTGAGTGTGACGTCATTGTTACGTAGAGGTCAAGTGATAGGGGTACGCAGAGTTTATGTCAGTGCGAAACGGAGCCTCAGGATCTCTCAGTCGTTGTGTGTGTGGCGATTAGCGGTTTACCAACATGTTTCAAAGGCTGCGGCCTTCTTCATCAGGGTGCCCACTATTCATCGTGTCCTCCCTTTTATCGAGCATACTTACTCCAAATTGGTTAACTGAAGTAGTAGGGGCGTTTCTCTGTATCAGTTTGTTTACATGTCTTGTACAATAAAGCTGCCTATAGCTGCATCATTAATTGAGCTTGATGTTTCTTTGGTGTCTAAAAAGTGCAACTGGTGTTCAACTATAGGGTACACAATTTGTACAGTTTCTATGGGAGATTTCTTTACATAAAGGACTCCTTCTTACAGATGCTAAGTAGGGATGAGCGAGTCCTAAATTACTCGGAATCGCTAGACCCGCACGAGTCCGAGCCCAGGACTCGCTACTCGTTGCGAGTCTAGCGAGTCTAATGTTAATGAATAGGGAACCGAGTAATAACGAATAATGCTATTTCCAAATCGCTGATGTGTCTCTGAAAGTGTGCGAGTCCAAACTCGCAGGTTTTTCTCTTATTTGGAGCCGAGCTGCAGGCAGGACACCGTACAGCAACGCACTGGCACAGGAAAAAATTGTTTAGTACGCAGAACCAGGCACTGTTAGGCTGCGGTGCTGGCTGCGTGCAAGTTTACAAGTACCGTGCGAGCTGCAGGCAGGACACCGTACAGCAACGCACTGGCACAGGAAATGTTTTGTGAAAAAATGGCACCAAAATTATTTGGTAGACTAGTGCCAAAAATAAGAAAAAGCTTAGGATTACAGCTCTGCGGAAAGCTGGGTGAACTAAGCTCTGAGGATGGTGCTGGATTCACTGTAAGGCTGCTCCTATCTCCCCTTCCTTACAGTCCTGTACAGCAATCCTCCGTCCTGGTAGTTCTGAAAAGAACTTTTGGGTTATGTGTGAGGAATCTTGACTCCTACACTCCGTCCTGTTAGTTCTGAAAAGAACTTTTGGGTTATATGTGACTCCTACACTACCTAACTGTCCCTAGATCTGCTCCAAGTCTCCCTGCACTAGGTCAGCTCTTCTCAGGAATGTGCCCAAAATGGCGGGGGCAAGCCTTATATACTGCCTTGCCTGTCATAGATGACATAGGCATCACGATGGACAGCAGCCAATCATAGTCCTGACACAACCAAAGCTGCTATGGCATTACTGACTATGATTGGCTAAGATGCTTGTCCTTCTTCACAAGTTTTCTGACCTAACACGCAATGCTGACTAGTAACATAAAAGATTCTGGATTCGCGAGTCCCGAATAGAGAATACAGGACTCGGAATCGCAGACTCGCTAGGATTCGGACTCGTAGACTCGCTCAGACTCGCTGCTGTTTGGGGAGATTCAAGCTATATAGCGATGTGATAGAGCGAGTCTAGCGAGTCTAGCGAGTGAGATAAAGTAAACTCTGACAAAACTAAGATTGCCATTGACTTGCATTGGACTCGTTACTGAGCGAGTATTCGCTAAAAGACTCGCCGATTACCGAGTCCAGCGAGTCCCTTAAGAATCGTCGCGTAACGAGTCCTAGCGAGTAGACTCGCTCATCCCTAATGCTAAGCTTACGGTAGTGATGGTTGAGCTTATGAATATTAGCTTGGTGTTGTTGAATTATTTGCCTTATTCATGTCCTTCAAGGTCCTTTGCCCTATTAAAATTTTTTTTATTATGATGGTGTTCCCCATCTGTTTGCATGAATTATGTTTCTTGCATTTTTAGGGTTATTATAATCCCCTATGGAAGTATCAGGGTAACCTTGTTTATCTGTGTCATCCTTCCTTCCTTATACTGTCAGGCACTTATCAAAATTTTATTATGAAAAATAAAAAGTAATATGAACTAAAAAATAGAAAGTCACAATAAAAATAACAGAAATAATAGAAATGTAAAAATATTAAAAGTATAAAGATATATAAAAAATATGTATAAAAATAAAAAATAAATAAAAATATAAAATAATAAAGAATCAAAGAATATACACCATAGTGAGTTAGATAAAAATGTATGAAAAATAAATATACATATAATTGTATAAAAAGAGATAAACACATTTAATCATACATATACAGTATATACTTTAGATAATGATATAAAGTAGTAAAGTCGTCAAAATGAAATACATAAAGATAATAACAAATAGAAGTTAAGACATTTCTAATAGTAATAATGAAATATCTGAAAAATATAAAAATACTAAAACCTGAAAATAAAAATAGAAATAAAAAATAAAAATGTTCACTTAGGGAGGTTACTCCAATTTACTTGGCGATACAGTACTAGCATTAAAAAGTTGATAAAATCAGACAACTAACTTTTCTGCATATTGCTATATAGTGTATGTTATTCGGTGGAGGCTTCTTTATCTCCTTTTACACAATTATATGTATATTTATTTTTCATACATTTTTATCTAACTCTCTATATTGTATATTCTTTGGTTCATTATTATTTTAAATTTTTATTTATTTTTTACTACCTTACAGAAGGAGTCCTTTATGTAAAGAACTCTCCCATTGAAACTGTACAAATTGTGTACCCTATAGCTGAACAAAAGTTCCCCTTTTTAGACACCAAAGAAAGATCAAATACAATTAATGATGCATATATAGGCAGCTTTATTGTACAAGACATATAAACAAACTAAAATGCACAGTGACTGAGAGACCTGGAGGCTGCGTTTCGCCCTGACATAAACTCCGCCCACCCCTATCACATGACCGCTACGTAACAACGATGTCACAGTGAGCTGTCCGTCAACAAGCTACTGCGCGACCGCCGGCCACGGCACGCAGATCTAAGCTTCCTCCCTGTCAGGAGACGCCACAACGCCATAACCTAAAGCGTACTGAGCAGTGGGACTGAAGGAGAGGAGAGAACACTAGAGGAGCAGAAATAAGGTACAAGTACAACAGTCACAACCCTTGTATCTACCACGCACTTTACTAATGCAATAGTCCCCGCCGTCTCCATCCTGCCCCCCCCACCGGCTCCATCCTGCCCTCTGGCTGGCGCCATCCTGCTCACCCACCGGCTCCATCTTGCCCCCCGCCGGCTCCATCCTGCCCCCCCTCCGGCTCCATCCTCCCCCGCCGGCTCCATTCTTCCCCCCCGCCGGCTCCATTCTGCCCCCCCGGCTCCATCCTGCCCTGATTGCTCCATCCTGCCCCCCCCCCCGGCTCCATGATGCCCCCCTGCCGGCTCCATCCTGCCCCACTCACTCCATCCTGCCCCGCTCGCTCCATGCTGCCCGGCTCGCTCCATGCTGCTCGGCTCCCTCCATCCTGCCCCCCCACCACCATCCTGCCCCCCCTTGTCACCATCCTTCCCCCCCCTTGTCACCATCCTGCCCCTGCTCCATCCTGCTGCCCCCGGCAGTTAGCGGTCATGTGACCAATCAGCTGATTGGTTTCCCAGGCAACGACAGGTCCTAAAGGACTGTAGGACCTAGAAGACAGAGGTGAAGCGAGGCAACGGACAGGTGAGTATCCTCACTGAGGATTTTTTTATTTTTACTTTTACTGTCGAGGAGCCAGGAGGAGCAGGGGGGCCGCGGAGAGCGGAGTATCGCCATATACCATAGTGCTGCTATACATGTACTGTAATGTACCGCCATATACCATAGCGCTGCTATACATGTGCTGTAATGTACCGCCATATACTATAGTGCTGCTATACATGTACTGAAATGTACCACCATATACCATAGCGCTGCTATACATGTGCTGTAATGTACTGCCATATACTATAATGCTGCTATACATGTACTATAATGTACCGCCATATACTATAGTGCTGCTATACGTGTACTGTAATGTACCGCCATATACTATAGTGCTGCTATACATGTACTATAATGTACCGCCATATACTATAGTGCTGCTATACATGTACAATAATGTACCGCCATATACTATAGTGCTGCTATAGATCTACTGTAATGTATCGCCATACACTATAGTGCTGCTATACATGTGCTGTAATGTACCGCCATATACTATATTGCTGCTATACATGTACTGTAATGTACCGCCAAATACTATAGTGCTGCTATACATGTGCTGTAAAGTACCACCATATACGATTATACCATAGTGCTGCTATATATGTATATATATATATATATATATATATATATATATATGTAGTTCACTCACGTTAACTGAACAAGTTCTGTCAGTCACAGTATGTCAACTACATACATATTCTAGAATACCCGATGCATTAGAATCGGGCCCCCATCTAGTTAACAAATAAACAGGTAATTAGAAGACCCTAACAGGAGAAGACCTGCATGATAAAACAATAAGGACACTAATGGTTATTTTGATAATTTACAGACATCAATGCAGGATATAAGGACCTGTTGACAGACAACATATTCAAGCAATAAAATTGTATGGACAATACCACAGGTAATTAGAAACAGTATAACATCAACAGGCTGGAAAGAAATAAAGGGTATAGCAGACATTATAAAAGAAAACCTTTTAATCTATACAGGTGCAACCACCAAAGAAGCCACACCCCAGGCCACACCAGAGGATTAATACTGAAACTAATACAGCCCTATGGTAGGTAAGACATAAGAAGCTACATAAACCCCATACTAGTACTTTGTCAGAGATATGTCCAAATCTAATTTTCAGTGAATTTGCAAGCTTTAACCACGAAGGACCACACCAACCCGTACAGATCTTTTGTGAAAGGAACCAACTAAATCAGGAAGA
This sequence comes from Allobates femoralis, assembly GCA_033576535.1. Classification (NCBI taxonomy): domain Eukaryota; kingdom Metazoa; phylum Chordata; class Amphibia; order Anura; family Aromobatidae; genus Allobates; species Allobates femoralis. Next base: position 164,301,950 of record JARQOC010000005.1, on the reverse strand, counting down.
CTCGGCATCAACCCCATATTGCGGCACAATTTTTCCAACTCCATTTTGGAGTATATATGTTTTCAACCAATTTTTATATAACTTATAAATAAAGATCCCGCCAAACGGTTAAACATATACAAAGTGTTATGTCCCTTAATAATGTCTATTAAGATTTTGCGCTGAACCTATCTCAATTTCCAAATAAATTCACTAATATAACCAGGTGTTATTTACCATGGAAACACCTAAGGTTTCCAAGCAGCATATCAGAGAAATAAACAGTATTACTGATTCATGTAAACGTTCGCTCCTGTGTCCTAAATCCTATATAGTGTTGACAACATAACAGAGCTTTAATTAGCAATAAACAGGTACAGATGTGATAGGCTTTGTGGAATCAGGAATATACATATCTTAAGTGTCTCTCTGCAGCATCAGCAGGCTGCTTCTCCTCTCATGCACAGACACAGGAAACTGGGTACAGTCACATGGTCTTTCCTGTATGTGAGCCACTGGGAGTGTTTCTTTTTTATCTAACTTTTTAAACAATACACAAGCCTAGCAATAGAACACTTACATTTCCAGGAATGGAGTTGTTACAGTAAACATATTATAACATCTATGCTACAGAATGATAATGTACCCATAAAAAATAGATGCCACTAAGATGGTCCATGTGCTGTCCTTGTGCAGTCAGTTTTTTTCTCACACCCATTGACTTGTATTGGTGAGTTAGATTAACGTTAAGGTTAACATAGCCACTTGCAGCATGCTGCAACTTTTTTCTCAATCAGGATGTAAATGAGAAATAAATCTCTCATTAGGTCTGACTCATTAAAAGGACTTTTCAGTATGATACTAATGGTACCCTGGAATAGTGCCTGGACAACCCCTTCAAAATATGTAAAAATCATTACTGTACCATCTGTAGCTTTCTTTCTATAAGCATTTTTACACCCTGTAGGCAGCTGCTTTACTAGTCTGGGTCATTGCTTTTGTGGCGCCCCAACAGGTAAGCCACCATCAGAGGTAATGCACTTCTGCAATTAGGGAGTGTTGTGCCTCTGCTCTCCAGGTGCTGGGAAGGTGCAGTTGAGCCATACACACACTCACAAACACACACACAAACTGTAGGCCCTGGGACGGTGGGTGGACCCAGAAGGAGGACCCAGGTTCCAAAAGGGGGAGAGGGAAGTCTAGTCAGTTGTCACAAAGGAGAGGAGAGACCATCTAGACAGGAGTGGAGTGGAAGTCGGGAGTGTAGAGGCAGTGTGGTGCTGACTCCCGCAGGCTGGAGCACGACTACACTCTCCCCGGGAGGGAAAGACCGAGAGGTGTCGAGGAATAAGGGAGCCCTTGGGGTATGGAACGAGACATAGATCCCCGTATGCCCATATCTGGCGAGACAGAAGGGTTGGTGGATGACACAGGGACCTGGACCTGAACATGGCGCAGATGCTTCATGCCTGAATCGTGGAACCAGAGGCCCCATTCATTCTAATGGGAGCTGTGTCTGAACACCCGACACAACTTGGGGAAGGTGGCCGAACTACGGAGCAGTGTCCCGGAAGGTTGTTCAAATAAGCACTTGTGGCTGTCGGTATTTGAGCTCTGTGTGCGTAGGCACTGAGAGCTGGGGGAAGCAGAGCGGTGTCACACTGTTATGCTTAGGAGGCCAGGGTAGCAAGGAGCTGGACATAGGGGACCAGGAGAGCCTACTTTAGCCCTGATACTGGGGTCCCTGGCTCACCCTGATCTCAGAGGTACCTCTAAAGGTGAGGAGGTCCGAGCCACCAGCCTAAGTCCCTAAAGCGCCTGAGAAGCCCTAGGCATAAGCACCTACCTCCACCCATGTACCATGGAACCCAGCAACTTCCAATGGAGAGAAAAACAGCAGCATCGGATCAGCGTCTGCAATCCACAGGTCACAGAGTAGAAGTGAACTGAATCAGCGACATCAGGTGACTGTAAACTGACTCATTTATGGCCGAGGGGTGGGGAGTAACCAGCCTGGACATGCCCCTCAGCTCATCTGAGCATGAATCATATCCACACACAAACATGCAGCAACCTCGCCTGCAAAGCCTCACACTGAATAAGGAAAAGAAGGCTCAGATCACCTGCAGATCCACACACTGAATAGGGAAAAAAGGCTTAAGTTAACCACAACAGCAGCACCCATGAGCATAAGGCAGCCCATACGTTTTAACCAATAAGTGTTTATTAGGTTTTTCAGATAAATACAGAGACAATCAAAATAGTCAATAAAGGGAAGTCACAACAATAAGGCCTATAGCAGTGAAAGGCCAACAGTTAGCAATAAATGGAAGGGGAGAGGGGGGTAAGGGGAGGGGGAGGAGAGGGAGGGAGAGGAAAGGAAGGGGAAAGACAAGGGAGGTTGCCAAAGGAAACAATTATACATGAACAGTGTTATGCACAGAGGACACCCAGGGGTCCCACCAACCAAGAACTCTGATCCTTTTAGATAGTGAATGAGAGAGGGTCAGTTCATATTGGAAATGAGTGTTGAGTTTAACAATCAGGTCTATAGAGGTAGGAGGGACGGAGGACCTCCACCTCGCCGCAAGACATTGTCTAGCTGCAATAATAACATTAATATAGATAGGGCGTATTGGGGTAGGAATGTTTTCAAGGCCATTGCCCAGTATTGCCAATTGTGGGGGAAAGGGGGTGGGAAACCCAAGCAGTTCCAATAACAAAGATTCCACCTCCCTCCAGAAGTGCTGGGTCATAGGGCAACACCACCACATATGCAGAGTGTCACCGAGAACCTGACAACCCCTCCAACAGTAGGGAGTGGTCCGAGGGGAAGCAAATCGAGCTAAACGCTCAGGGGTGTGATACCACTGCATCTGAGTCTTTTTAGACTGTTCCAGATGTGTCACACAAGAAGAATAATGAGAAGCGTGTGTCGCAGCCGTTCGCCAATCCTCAGGTGAGGCAGAGAAGGACAGGACAGCCTCCCATTTTAGCATATAAGGAAGTTTAAGGTCCCCCTCAGAACACTGTAAAGCCTTATATATGATAGATACTCCATGTCGGGCAGAGCTCCCAGCTTTCATGAAAACCTGCAGTCCTGAATCTATGGAAGTCAGATCCGGAACAGGCCACGCTAAGGTGGCCAGAAAGTGCCGGAGTTGTAAATACCGATAAAAAGTGGTTTTTGGTAAGGCAAAGGTCAAGGCTAGGGTGGAGAATTGTTGAAGGCGACCAGATAGATCCATCAATTCTGACAGATACTGAACCCCCCCCTTTCCTCCAATCCAGGAGAGACAGGTCAGGCACCAAGTGTTCGGCAGCAGCTAGAGAAACGTAACGGTAAAGGAAGGGAAAGTGGGATCTACCAACCTTCGCCCAGACCCCCAGCAAGGCGGACATTACCCTAAGGCATGTGGGCGGAGGCTGATACTTAAGTAGGTTCATCTCCAAGAGTAGTCGGGTAGAGCCCCCCGGAGAAAAGGAGGACTCCATCTGCATCCACCTGGAAGAGGGAGCGTCAGACCACCAATCTCCAGCTGCCTGTAGAACAGCAGCTCTCGCATAGGCTGAAATACTAGTAAGTCCCATTCCTCCCCTATTATAAGGAAGGAAGAGAACCCGTCTAGCAATTCGGGGGGGTCTACCATCCCACACAAAACGACCTAGTTTGGCCTGAAGGGCGTTTAAAAGACTGCTAGGGAAATTCAGGGGGAGACACCGCAGCAAGTAGAGAATCTTCGGGAGGATGGACATCTTAATAGTTTGAATCCTAGCAATCCAAGATAACTGCAACCCCGAAAGTCTATCAAACTCTTTCCTGATAGCAGCATGCAAAGTCTCCCAATTACGCTTGATAATCGTTGAAATTTTTGTGATGTAGATCCCCAGATATTGGAATCCCTCCCTGGCCCAGCTAAAAGGAAACAGATGCTGGAGGAAGACTTGATCAGCAGGAGGTAGATGCAAAGGGAGAAGAGTAGACTTAGAGAAATTTAGTTTATAGTATGAAGCAAGAGAGAAATCCCCTAAAACTGAAAGAATGGCTGGCAAAGAGGTGCGTAGGTCAGTGCAAAAGAAAACCACATCGTCCGCGTATAGCCCTATCTTGTGTTCAAAGGATCCAACTTCAACCCCTCGTATGCCCGGGTGATTACGGACAATGGAGGCAAGTGGTTCCATTATGAGGGCAAACACTAAAGGAGAAAGAGGGCAGCCCTGACGGGTGCCATTAGTGATTTTGAAGCGCGGAGAGTGAAAGCCCGAGACACTGACTGCAGTATAGGGGTTAGAATACAAGGCGCTAATTGCATCTCGAATTGGCCCCCGGAGTCCAAACTTCAAGAGGACCTCGTCCAGATATCCCCGGTGCACTCTGTCAAAGGCCTTCTCAGCGTCCAGAGACAAGAGCGCACTGGGGAGTTTCCGATGCTCAAGCAGATCCAGAATATTCAGGAGTCTGCGTGTACCGTCAGAGGTCTGACGCTCAGGGACGAAACCGACCTGGTCCAGTTGAATTAAGGAGGGGAGAACAGCCGAGAGACGCGCGGCAAGCAATTTTGCATAAATCTTGAGGTCACAATTGAGTAGCGATATGGGCCTAAAATCTCCAGGGGAAGTGAGAGGTTTCCCTGCTTTAGGGATAGTAGAGATAAGAGTCTCCAGTCCCTCCGCACGTATCGAGCCCTGTTGTTGCCAGAAAGTAAAAAGCTTAAGAGTTAGAAGAGGAGAGAAGGAGGAGTAATAAGCGTAAGAGAAGCCATCCGGGCCAGGGGAGGTACGTTTATTAATCGACCGTATGGTTGCCACTATTTCCCCTTCAATGATCGGGGCACTCAGGAACTCCAATTGTTCATGAGAAAGGCAGGGGAGGGATGCTTTGGAGAGAAAGGCCTGTATAGACTCACTGGAGAGTTGAGGAACATCTTTCGAGTCCCTTAAATTGTATAAGGAGTGGTAATATTTTCCGAATTTTTCCGCGATCTTAATTGGATTGCGTACAGTATCCCCCGAGGGGGTTAGCAGGGTAGAGATTCTCGACTGCGTTTCTTTCTTTTTAATCCTCCTAGCGAGGAGGGCGCCCGCCCTGTCTCCCATAGCGTAAAACCTGGATTTGGTTTTCCTCAAATGCTTTTCAGCAGTTTCAAGTAGACATGCCCTCAGATCCCGTCTCGCTTCCGTTAGTTCCCGTAGAGCGGGGCCCATAGGGGAGGTCCTATGTTCCGCCTCCAAGAGTTTAATCTTAGAGAGCAGAGAGGCAATTGTGGACTCACGTTCCCTTTTAGCTCTGGTCGCAATTTGAAGGAGAACACCCCGAAGCACAGCCTTATGGGCATACCAAAGTGTTTTCGGGTCAGTCCCAGTTACATCATTAGAAGCAAAATACTGTTCCAAATGTTTGTTAATCTGACGTACATGAGGTGGAAAGGATAAAAGGTACTCATTCAGCCTCCAGCGAGCCGGCGGTCTGAGCGAGGTAGGGTCGGCCACTTCCAGAGAAATCTGCGCATGATCCGACCAGGTTATGGAGGCAATGCTGGCAGCAACACAGTGTGAAAGAATGGAGTCATCAACCAGGAAGTAGTCGAGTTTACTCAAGGTACCATGCCGGGGAGACATAAACGTATAATCTCGCTCCGAAGGGTGAAGGTAGCGCCAAATATCATGCAAGTGAGACTGACCAAAAAGAGGACCCAGGTCACCCCGATACGTCGAGGGATTCGAGCAATCAAGACGCCGCTCCATGGGTGCGTTAAAGTCTCCAACAACTATTCTGCAGCCTCTAGTATGTGAGGCCAGAGTTTTAAGAAATCCCTTCAGAAAAGAGCGTTGTCCTGCATTTGGGCCATAGACCGAAGCCAGGGTATACAGGACTCTGCCCAGTCGTGCCACAACTATAACATAGCGTCCCTGTGGGTCCGCAATCACTTCAACAGGGGAAAAAATCAACATTTTTATGAATAAAAATCGCCACCCCTGCCCATTTGGAATCAGCTGAAGCAAAGAATTGAGAGAGATAGGCCTGAGAAGCCATTCTATGACAGTCTCCGCTCAAGAGTGTGTTTCCTGGAGGAACAGGATATCACTACCAGCCTTCTTGAGTTGGCGCCAAACCACACTCCTTTTGCCAGCAGAATTCAAACCATTGACATTAATAGAAGCTAGTGACAGGGTCATGGCGAGGCAGAGCAAACAAGAGCAATTAAATGCAAAAAATCTGAGAGATGTTTAGAGTCGTCCTCTACAACCTTATGCAACCAAATCAGGGATAAGTGAGGGGGGGGAAGAGGGAAGGAGACAACAACAACAAATCAAGTCCAGTAGTAAGTAATAGCAAGCTGCAATGCAACTAGGGCTATCCCAAGAACATCGGGGATGCCCAATAACGGAGTGCAAGGAGAGTCAAGCACCCAACAGGGGAGGCTGAGACCCCATTAATCCAGAAGGAGAAGAGGTCGAAGCCAAAGAGAAGAGCGAGAGAAGAGGGGAATAGGAGAAGGAGAGAAATCAGAAAGGTGATCCGATAAGGACAGGGAGATTAGAAGAGACCAGGAAGAAATAGTTGCTCAGCCAGAGCAAGATGAAATAAAGCTCAGGAACAGTAAGAAATAAAGTCAGAGGATCAGAGGGGAGGGAGGGGGCAGAAGGAGGGAGAGAGGAAGGAAGAGGGGGGCAAGGAGGGAAAGGTAAAAGTACGAGAAAAGGAGGAAGGGAAAATAGTTAGGGAATGAGATTCAAAGATACAAGTGGGGATAGAGAGAAAGTAGAGAAGAAGGTGAAGAACCGCAACAATAGAAGGAAAGGGAGTAAGAGCAAGAAGAAGGAACAGAGAAGATCAGCCATCAGCACAGATATGCAGTGGACAAGAGGAACCTGCGAGTCCAGCCAATACATCAGTCTTTGGACCACTCTGAATTGATGCGGCTGTGGAGAAGCAGCAGGGGAATGAGTCTCTGACGAGGGATCCGGTGGCCAAAGCCCCTATCGAGCAAGATGTTTCTCAGCTTGTGGTGGGATAAAGCAGGCAGTCACTTTACCATCCCGACGGATCAGCAGCTTAGTGGGGAATCCCCAGCGATACGGGATAGCATTGTCCCTCAAAACTGTAGTGTAGGGCCTGAATGCCCTTCTCAGGGACAACGTCCCCGGGGAGAGATCCGGAAAGACCTCCAGGGCTGCGAAGGAGTCCAGCAGCTGTGGGTTCTGGCGCAGGGCCCGCAGAAAATCCTCCTTGACTTCATAATAGTGTAACCGGGCCAGCACATCCCTAGGGCGATCCTTCGGAACCGAGGAGGGCTTCAGGACTCTGTGTATACGGTCAACAGTGAGGAGTATTTTAGGGGTGTCAGGGAGGACTTGGAGGATAAAGTCCTGTAAAAAGGATCTCAGGTCTGAAGGGGCAATCTGCTCCGGTATGCCGCGGATCCTCACGTTGTTACGGCGTGAGCGATCCTCTAAATCAAGGGTTTTAGCTGAGATCCTGTCCGTCCTGGCTAGGTGTCGTTCCTGAGTGTCCAACAGCTCGTTTTGCGACCCCACTAATTCAGCCATCTTTTGCCCTAATTTGTCCACCCTAGAGCCAAGCTGTGTGACCTCCCCTCTCACCTCCGTAATCATGGCGCGCATATCTTGTTGCAGGGTGGTTCTGAATCCTGCAAGGAGGTCCTCCATTGCGCCCCTAGTGAGGGGGGCATCCATCGGGTCAGGGCTCGCAATCCCCGGGTCCACTGACTGTGCAGTACCGCGCCGTGCTGCGCGCTGTGCCCGGAGCGATGAGGGAGGTGCCATCTTGGGAGAGGGGTTTCCCGCCGGGAAGAAAGAAGTCGGAAACCCGCCTCGGTGAGTGCTTTGCGGGAGGCTTCTGTTTGCCCATGAGTTTCCCCACTGCACCAGGGATGAAAGTGCAGATTTGGGGCTGCACAGGTTCCTTCGGACGCAAGATATGGCTGCTTTAGTGCTGAGGCTGATCAGGGCTCACTCGTTATGCGACCGGCGCCATCGCTGCCAGGACACGACCCCTCAAGGCAGCCCATACGTGACACACGCTCGCCCCATAAGAGAACTACCCCTTATAGAGCTGAGAGAAAGAGACCACCAAAGACAGAAACACCTAGTGAGAAAGAAAGGGGCACCAACTGAGGCTCTACTGCACTAATCCGGTCCTGGAGACAACACTGAACTGGAGGTTGGCAAGGGACGTACCCTTGCCATGCTGAAACCACCAAGTAAAAGTAACTGAACTGCAGCTGTGGTGTGTGAGACTTTCTTTAACGGTGAACACCGGCCGCAGAGGCCACATGAGACATCAGGGTATTGATGACCCAGTAAACATCTGCCAAGGTACAAACTGACTCCTCTATCCTACTGCCCTTTAGACCGCGGTCCTGTGGGGAGCAGAACTATCCAAGCTGCCAGTCACCGTCCCCAGAGGTTCTGAAGTAATGGTGGCCGCCCTGGCCACATACCACAGGTGACGTCACGAATACCCCTTTTCCCTAATCATCCCCAGTCATCTACCCCTGTTTATTAAAATGACACCTCCAGGGACATGGGACCGGGTCTCGGCCCCCGTCTGTCCCTGTGATAAGAACTGAGAAGTGGAGAAGAACAACTGCCCGGTTCCCGAGTCTTCCCTGGCCCAGGAGTGGGCGTGTCACTTTCACTCCAGAGTAGTGCACAGTATGTAAATGTTATTTAAATAACCACGCCGATCCAGGCTAATATTTTGTCCCTCCCCTCTCTGCTTGAAGTCACACTGAAAATCTTGTACAGCCTGCTGGGGAGGAGGATGAAGAGCGAGGGGAGGAGGAGCTGTTTTCTGCTACACTGCATAGTGTCTATAAGAGATTTCTATCTGTTCTTATAATATGTGTATCTGCTGAGCAAATGAACAAATGTTGATATAATCACATAGAAATATCTCAGACGGCACACACTACACATGCCTCAGATACACACAGACACTGGTAAGAGCACACACGTCCCCTTTCTTTCTCTCGCCTGGAGAACCACACACACACAGAAGGATGCATAGGCCTCATGCCAGTGATTTCCACTGCTATGGTTGTATGCTTACAGATCAGGGCAGTCAGGGAAGTGATGTCACTACATTAATAGTTATTCCTTGGGGAGTGTGCAGCAGAGAACTAAATGATCACTCACTGTGATTGACAAATTGAATGAATCACTTTATTTGCAGTTTACAGAGGATGGGGGAGTAGGAATTAAAGAAATGCCTGAATAGAAAGAGCTTCACCAGAGGAATTAGAAAATGATATTACCGTGTTTCCCCGAATATAAGACCCCCCCGAAAGTAAGGCAGGGTAGGGGGTGCCCAGGATTCTCCAATGTAAGGCACCCCCCGATTGTAAGGCCGCTTTCGGGGGGGGTCTGTGGGGAATGTAAGGCCGCCTATGGTGGGGGGTAGCTGGGGAATGTAAGGCCGCATTACCGGTTTGTTCAGGCCCCTCAGCTGTCACCCGCATTCTCGGCTGCGGGCTTCTTGTGGCCGGCTCCGCCATTCTATCCTGCCCGGGTCACGGCCCTGCAGGCTCGCAGCTGATTGGCCATCAGCTCGAGCTCTGATTGGCCGATCAGCCGCGACGTCACGGCCCGCAGGCTCGCAGCTGATTGGCCATCAGCTCGAGCTCTGATTGGCCGATCAGCCGCGACGTCACGGCCCGCAGGCTCGCAGCTGATTGGCCCAGCGTCCCCTGCAGCAGAAGGCTCCCACCGGCACCGCAGAGGAAAACGAAAGCAACGGAACGGTAAGTATACCGAAACCGGGTGTGTGTATGGGGCTGCGTGCGGGTGGTGGCAGCACATGGGCAGAGTTGGGATGGGGGAGCTGCAGGGGATCATGCACACAGGGCTGGGGGAGCTGCAGGGGATCATGCACACAGGGCTGGGGGAGCTGCAGGGGATCATGCACACAGGGCTGGGGGAGCTGCAGGGGATCCTGTACACAGGGCTGGGGGAGCTGCAGTGGGATCATGCACACAGGGATGGGGGAGCTGCAGGGGATCATGCACACAGGGATGGGGGAGTCATTTTTTTGTCTAATGTAAGGCCTCCCCCGAAAGTAAGGCAGGGTGGGACTTTTGGGGGTAATTTTAATGTAAGACAGGGCCTTACTTTCGGGGAAACACGGTAGTTACATATGGATGTTTGACCTGACAAATTCCCTTTAACTAACATTGGTCCAAGTACAATGAGATAGTTTCACTCCTTGCACTCCTACGATATGTCAGGCCTTGCACTGTGTTCTTTGTTTAGAATTGTTTTAGAAGTGAAATGTGATAGAAGTATTACAATGTGTAGTGAGTATGTACAGTACAGACCAAAAGTTTGGACACACCTCATTCAAAGAGTTTTCTGTATTATCATGACTATGAAAATTGTAGATTCACACTGAAGACATCAAAACTATGAATTAACACATGTGGAATTATATACTTAACAAAAAAGTGTGAAACAACTGAAAATATGTCTTATTTTCTAGGTTCTTCAAAGTAGCCACCTTTTGCTTTGATTACTGCTTTGTACACTCTTGGCATTCTCTTGATGAGCTTCATTTTAACAAACTGAAACAATATAAAAATTTCAAGGTATGTAGTCTACTAAGAAGCCAGAAACTCGCAACACAGCACTTTATTGATGCAACACATATGTAATAAAATTTGACCATTAAAACAGATGTGCAAAAAAAAAACTGTGAAAAGCGCACTTTATGAGGTATTTGTTTTTGTATTAGAAAACAAAACATATTCTCCCTCCTCACAAAATCATTTGTGGAAGAAATGCAATAACTGTTGCTTTTGACAAGCAAGCACATTGACTGACACTAATGTCAGATATTTTTTTCTTCTTTAAAAAATATTGTGAAACTGACTCACCCAAGGCTTTGGATACTCGGATCCCGGGTGTTGGATACTGGGATGTCACAGCGGTCGTTGCCTGACACCGTGCCCTGGGGGTCGCTTTAAAAAGGAATTTGATTGTAGATGGCGTGACGCCACCTACAGAGTCTGGTCATGACACCAGCGCTGCAGCAGACCTCCGGGGATGTTGGATGAGCAGCCTGATGGTAAAGCTCCCGGTAGGCGGAGCAGTGATGTGGAGATAGCAGTTGGCACAGGGATGAGGCTCTGCAGGCGGGAGGTAATTACAGTCTCTGTGCTGAACAGGACCAAGGCTGTAAGAACTGACACACACACTGGGAGCAGTAGTTTTCCGTACCTTTACTGATGACAAACTGGAACTGTCCAGGGTCAAGTCCAGGTGGTAGGGATGCACTTCAGGATTTCCACAATGAGTGATTTGTAAGGCCTTCTTGTCCCTTCTCTCACTTGTGGTGAAGCCCTGACCTGTCTAGAACCTGGCCTGGCCTCCTGCGCTTTTCTCTTCCTCTGTAACTCTAAACTTATGTAAGAACCTTCTACAGATTGCCGCTACCTCTGGGGATTTTCTGCAGGTCCTGGCTCTTTGTTTGGTTTTCTTGGTTTTGAGGTGACCGGGAAAGCTGAAGTCTCCTTGGTCATACCGCTGTTCTTCTGCTGGGCTAAATGCTCCTTAGCAGACTCGAACTCCTGTGTCCGTGTTGCTTCCTTGGTGTGAGCCGGTATGGCTCCTCTGCCCCCAATTCTACTTCTTTCTCTCTAGCCTTGCTTCCGAACCTCACTCTCAGGTACCTCACTCTGGCTAGACTGTCTTCTGGTTCGGGCCTAGCGTTGCTCCAGCACTAGTTTGTGTTCACAGTCCTCCCTGGAACGTCACTCTGCCTAACTCCGCCCCCAGCACTGGTATTTATAGGGGATCTTGCTTAAGGGCAGCAAGTGGAGCTCCCCCTACAGGCCTGGGGTGGAAGGTGGTGGGTATGTAGGTTACCTGTTGTGGAAATCCCTCCATGCACTAGGTTGTCCTGTGGCTACCTGTTAGGGCAGGGTGCCACACTACCCTGCTGCTTCAATTTGGTGCATTAAGAATGAAAATAAAATGTGTATTTGTAACTCAAATGCAGTAGGACAGATGCCACTTGTCACACTGAGTGTGTCACTGCTGCTGGTATCCCTCTTATCCCTCTCTTTCCCTATTAATTGAATCTCTGTAATATTCCCAGACTAGAACGTTTATCTTCTTTGAAGCGTAACTGGCATTTACATTTTTATATAATAATGTAGAGCAAGTGATTTTAATAAATGTTCAATTATACTGCATAAAAAATTCTGGTTGAAAACCATTCATAAACCTTCCACAATGTGTCTCCACTGCACTGTATGTGAAGCAGACACATATTTATTATGACTCAGATCCGTCTTTAGTGAATATGGGGCATGTATCCATATAAGGTAAAGAGGGCCTACACTGTTGTCTGCAGCTCATTAGGTATCAATGTATCAGATTATCTCGCCTAATAGCACATTTGCTAAGGGATGTAAGGATCAGCGCAAACCCCTCAGTTTGGGTCAAGGAAAGATCTGTCATCTGGCTCCACACAGTGCAGTCATAATCTCGGTTAACCCCTTGTCCGCTGGTTCCCCACACAACTCACTATCAGCTTGCTCTCAGTAGCTGTGGAAATACACTCACAGTGCTGGCAGATGCTGGCCATATCCACACAAATATAAAATGCAGCTTTTAAAAGAGCACAAATGGGAGAAAACAAGTCATATGGCACAAAAAAAGAATTATCTTAGCTGCTCTGTGACCCATCATTAACAACCAGTGCAGTATTGTTTTGTTTTTTCAATGAAATGACATTTACACTTTAATGTTTTAGTTATTACTGCCTGGTGTATTTTTTCAAAGTTTTAGGGCATTAATTTACCTATAACTGGCTGCTACATTCTATGCCTAAGCATATACAAACTATGATAGTCCCTCCTTATTGACTGTGCTATACCATGTGATGTGCTAATGGCACGGTGAAGTCCACGAATTTGCACTTGAGCTCAGGTAAGCATTTTGTTACTGATGCAATCTTCTGTAATGGGTAAACTAAATTGAAATGATTTCTTTGTTATTCTCATCTTCGGTTGGTTAATGACGGTTGTTATTGTTATCATTCTCAGGATTCTGGTTCTGTCCACGACACAGTATTCTAATTTAGTTGTAACTTTAAGTATTATTGCTATGTGAAGTGCTTTCATGTTGTGTGTTTCCTTCCCTGCTCCTCTCATGTATGTTCCCAATTATGTAGTTAAAACTCCCAAATAAAGATATTTTGGATTCTGAAATGTGTAAAAACTTTGTGAACATGTTTTTGAAGGGCACAAATGAATTGGACTGCAAACCTCATAAAATTCAACTCAATGCAATTGGATAATTACAGCTAATTACCCTACTTGTTTTAAATTTTATTTATTTACTTTTTTAAATCGTCACCTCTGATAGAAAGAGGTTTTTCCATTCAGATTAATGTTTTTCTTATGTCTTTTATTTTGTAGTTGTTTTTCAGAAGATAGTGAAGTTCCACTGCTCGACGTAAAAACAGTAAATACTTTAACATCTAACACAGCCGGTAGACTTACTGGTTTCACCCATGATAAAGGTCCTAAGTGTAAATACGTTATTCCGTAATAATGTCCTTGAGCGAAGGAAATATATGTATCTGGTTTATACATTCATTCAAAAGGTCGGTGTCTGCGGGAACATCTTTGTGTAGCAAAAGGATATTCAAAATAGAGATTTTGCCCACAGACAATACTGGTGCATGTGAATAGTCTGGAAAGGACAATTTACATTGCTAGGAGCTTTAAAAGTTCTCTATCAAGAACTGAAGAGACAGTGATTCCATAAAATATCAACAAATTCTGTTCATATTCTTTCAAAACATCTTCATTGTAGTATATTTCCCAAATATCTATCTAATAAAAGGAAATGTTGCTATTTGTGCGATGTATATATCTTATAAACAGTATTTTTAACATGTAATAATAAAATACTACTTTCAAATAATCACTTTAAGGCTGGAAACACACTGTCCAAGCAGGGGCGGACTGGCCCACGTGGCAGGGAGGCATTTGCCCCCCAGGCCGGTGGTTTAGTCCCAGTTTAGGGCCGCCAACACAGTGAGAGCGGCCGCGCACTCACTTGATTTCATAGCGGGACCCGGGGCCCAGCAGACGGGAGCAGGTTAGCGAAGCAGCACCAGCACAAAATCCCCCTCCCCTCCCGTCCTCACTTGGCCGCCAGCACCCCCCTGGTCCTCACTTGGCTGCTGGCTGGGATAACTGGACTGCCCCTGCCCCTGTGTCCAAGTGACATGTGATTTACTTGCATGGGTCTTGGATCATTAGCCGCCACAACCTCTTAGGTGGTATGTTTTTCTATGTAGGTCCACTGCTCCCGTCCAGAGAGGGGGAGGCCATCCCGGGTGAATGATCCGAGACTCATGCGAGTAACTGGCATGTCACTCGGACACTGTGTTTCCAGCCTAAGGAAAAGTACTTTAATACCGTTGGAATAACTTTGTAGTATAACTTTCTAAAGATTAAATCCTTGCTGTTTCCTTATGCTATGTTGGCATGATAATCATACAGTCTATTGTGGGAATGTGAGACACAAATCTCTAGTTCTCTAGCTTTGTATTCTTTCTATATAAGAATTTAAAAGAACAAATTGATACAGCCTGTCTCCACCTCTAAAATCAGTGTTAATACTGGCTCTTAATAATGCAGTATTTGCATTGTTTGACAGGTTGTCTGCTTTGTTCAATCAATTTTATAAGAGTCCCCCAAGGACAAGTTGATCACATGATGTCTCAGTGCTGGAGCTCCAAGATTCAGCTGAAATCTGCACTGGAACCTGGCAGCAAATGCTCAAATTAATGGCAGCACCACCACAGGGGGCATGAAGTATAGCACATTGTCAATTTAATCAATTAAATTATCCATTTACGGTTAACTCCTTCACCTCAGGCCAATTTTCCATTTTCCGTTTTAATTTTTACTTCCATTCTTCTAAGAGATATTTTTTAAAATTTTTCCATCAATATAGACAGATGACGGCTTGTTTTTGCAAGACGAGTTGTACTTTCAGATGAAATCATTTATTTTACCATATAATGTACAGGAAAATAGAAAATTTTTTTAGTAGATATTAAACATGTATACTTTTACTGTTATCTAAGTCAGTGTTTCCCAACTCCAGTCCTCAAGGCACACCAACAGGTCATGTTTTCAGGATTTCCTTATCATTAGACAGATGATGGAATTATCCCCTGTGCAAGTGATTAAATTATCACCTATGCAATCCTAAGGAAATCCTGAATACATGACCTGTAGGTGTGCCTTGAGGACTGGAGTTGGGAAACACTGATCTAAGTGGAGAAAAAAAATTCAGAAGTTTTTAAAGGAAAAGAATTGCGCTTTTGGTTCCATTTTCTGTGACCAGTTTCGTTCTCATCTTTCCTGATCTGGGGCTGTGTTATGGATTATTTTTTGCATCTTAAGTGGACGTCTCTAATGAGACCATTTTTGGGTAGATACGTTGTTTTGATCACCCGTTATTGCATTTTATTGAAATGTCACAATGACCAAAAAAACTTAATTTTGGCATTTCGACTTTTTTTTTCCCGTTACACAATTTACATATCTGATTAATTGATTTTACATTTTGATAGATCAGGCATTTCTGAAGGTGTTTATACCAAATATGTGTATTTTTAAAGTTTTTTAATAGTTTTATTTTTCATGGCACAAAAGGGGGGTGATTTGAACTTTTAGGTTTTGTTTTCATACTTTAAAATGTTTATTATTATTTTTTTAATACTTCACTTTAACCACTAGAGGGCCTCAGCACTCCATAGTCTAATCGCTGGTCCTATGTTTGGATGTGTTACAGCCCATCCAAACATAGGGGAAATGATCACACACTGTTTGTGATGTCACTGGGACATCAGAGCCAGGAAGTGAATCAGGACAGCTTCCGGGGTCATTACAAAACCTCGGCTGTCCAGGTAGCGGGATGCATGTTCCTTGATTGCTTCACAGAACCTGAGATCCTGGCGGAGAGCGGATCGCGCTGTCAGCGAATGACAGCGTGATTTAAAGGGTTAACAGCACTGATCAGATCACGGATCCTATTGGCGCTGTTAGATGCACATCTCAGTTGATGAGATCAGTTGTGATGTGGCGGGGAGGATGCGAGCACACAGCTCGCATCAAAGGGTGGGTGGTGACCAATGATGTACATGTGCGTCATAGGTCGTGAAGGGGTTAATACATGGACATATCAAGTCTTTCAGACAGATGTTTTTCACACAATAATATGTGGTTGATAAATATAGGTGATCATCATTTTCCTAGCTGATACTAATTTAGATAAACAGGTAACAACTTTGGCTAAGACCAACAGGATACCGCAGTCATATTATATTTTAGATTTTGCGTTAGGTGTTCACAATCCCATTAAACAATTGTTTTTTAAATATTTTTTCTGTTTTCAACATTTAATACTCCAATCGCATAACCCATTGAAAAAAATACAATAACATTACTACTTACCTCCTGTAACTCCTTCAGTGCCTCTCCAATACATACAGCTGGTATTTATGATATAACTGCATTGGTGATTTTACAACCAGAGCACATGACCACTACAGCTAGGTGCAGCAAAGAAGTGCAATGCAGTGACGTCAATAAGGATGTCATAGATTCTCTAGAAACTGCTCAATATGAGACTGTTTTAAGAGGACATTTGAGAAAATAAACTGTTTCAGATTCCTGCCACTGTACAGGATCCCACTGACAGGATCAGTCTGCCAAAAAAATGTTTTATTTTGCAGGGGGTTGAAGATTTTTTGCTTCAAATCTCCATTTACAGAACCATAAATTTAAATGATGCATTTCTGGTTATTGTCAGCCTGCATAAATAAAGATTTCATAGTACCTGAAATATGAATGAGATTCCCAATGTCGAGTGCTCATGCACGTCTTATGGTCAGGAACACTGAGGAGCAGTGGCGTAACTTCAGGCCCAGGGGCCCCGATGCGAAAGCTTCAACAGGGCCCCCAATTTTTGCAAATCTTTAATAATATTAGTCTTTTTCTAAAGGCCAATGGGACTTTTGGGGCCGCCTAGGCTGCAGGGCCCGGGTGCGATCGCAACCCCTGCACCTATTGTAGTTACGCCCCTGCTGAGGAGATAGCCTGAGGGAAAGAGGAGTTCTGGGTAAATGGCATGAGGACAGAGATGAGTGCTGAGGAAATGGACTGAGGGCAGAGAGGAGCCCTGAGGAGATGGACTGAGGGCAGAACGGGACCCTGAGGAGATGGACTGAGGGCTGAGCGGGACCCTGAGGAGATGGACTGGGGGCAGAGCAGGGCCTTGAGGAGATGGATTGAGGGCAGAGAGGAGCCCTGAGGAGATCGCCTGAGGGAAGAGAGGAGCACTGAGGAGATGAACCCATGACAGAGAGGGAACCTGAGGAGATGACCTGATGACAGAGAGAAGTGCTGAGGAGATGGGCTGAAGGCACAGAGTGGTCCTGAGGAGATGACCTGAAGGCAAATAGGATCCTTGAGGACATGGACTGAAGGCAGAGAGAAGCACTGAGAAGACGAACTAAGGCCAGAGAGGGACCCTGAGGAGATCGCCTGAGGGCAGAGAGGAGCCCTGAGGAGATCACCTGAGGGCAGAGAGGAGCACTGAGGAGATGAACCTATGACAGAGAAGAAACCTGAGGAGATGACCTGAGGACAGAGAGAAGTACTGAGGAGATGGGCTGAAGGCACAGAGTGGTCCTGAGGAGATGACCTGAATGCAAATAGAATCCTTGAGGAGATGGACTGAAGGCAGACTCACATTTAGTGGCCAATGTCAGGCAGCTGCTGCAAAGGCAAATAAAATATTGGGATGCATTAAAAGAGGCATAGATGCTCATGAGGAGAACATAATTTTACCTTTATACAAGTCACTAATGCGAACACACTTAGAATACGGTGTACAATTCTGGTCTCCGGTGTATAAGAAAGACATAGCTGAACTAGAGAGAGAGAGAAGAGCGATCAAAGTCATTAGAGGACTGAGGGGTCTGCAATACCAAGACAGGTTATTAAACTTGGGGTGATTTAGCTTGGAAAAACGAAGGCTTAGGGGTGATCTTATAATAATGTATAAATATATGAGGGGACAGTACAGAGACCTTTTTAATGATCTCTTTACTCTTAGGCCTGAGACTGGGACAAGGGGGCATCCTCTACGTCTGGAGGAAAGAAGGTTTAATCATAATCACAGACGTGGATTCCTTACTGTAAGAGCAGTGAGACTATGGAACTCTCTGCCACATGATGTTGTAATGAGTGACTCACTACTAACATTTAAGAAGGGCCTGGATGCCTTTCTTGAAAACTATAATATTACCGGTTATATATACTAGATCCTTTGATAGGGCGTTGATCCAGGGAATTAGTCTAATTGCCGTATCTGGAGTCAGGAAGGAATTTTTTTCCCCAACGTGGAGCTTATTGTTGCCACATGGTTTTTTTTTTCCCTTCCTCTGGATCAACATGTTAGGCTATGGGTTGAACTAGATGGACTTAAAGTCTTCCTTCAACCTTAAAAACTATGTTACTATGTTACTATGTTACAGAGAGGAGCACTGAGAAGACATACTAAAGCCAGAGAGGGACCCTGAGGAGATCACCTGAGGGCAGAGAGGAGCCCTGAGGAGATGAACCTATGACAGAGAGGGAACCTGAGGAGATGACCTGAGAAAAGAGAGAAGTGCTGAGGAGATGGGCTAAAGGCACAAAGTGGTCCTGAGGAGATGACTTGAAGGCAAATAGGATCCTTGAGGAGATGGACTGAAGGCAGAGAGAAGCACTGAGAAGACGAACTAAGGTCAGAGAGGGACCCTGAGGAGATCGCCTGAGAGCAGAGAGGAGCGCTGGTTAGACAGCCTGAAGGCAGAGAGGAGCCATGCTAAGGTGGCCTGTAGGCAGATAAGAACCCTGAGGAAAAGGCCTGAAGGCAGGTAAGAACCTGGAGAAAATATCTCAAGGGCAGAAAGGAATGCTGAGAAGAAGTCTAAGAGCCTTAGTGTGGACTAATAGGAACAAAAATTAAATCATAAATTTGATGGATAACTGCATAGAAAGTTTACAGAGCTCAAGATAGTAAATGGAGACAGTTGGGTTTTGCTGTGCGTTTGATGACATATTCATCCACAGTTGATTTCCATTGTTTTGCTTCTGTAATGGACAAGACAACAAATATGTTTAAAAGCAATGAAAAGAAAGTGGCTTGTCACCATAATTAAAAATGGGAAGAGATTCAATTTTGCTTCTAACACAGCTAAAGACAAACTATATAGTATTCTCTACTTAAAGTCCAACAAGTGGAAAACATAAACTGTATATAAGTTTATGAAAATGTAAGCTGCACTCACAGTATGATCAAAAGTATTTAGACACATTGTTCCCTGCTGCTTTTTCTTATGACGGCTTACCAGGTCTCGAGGAATGAGAAAAATGTAACAGACATAGTGGTGAAGTTGACTTACCCTTGTCCCCACGATGTACTTTCCAGGTCATCCCTCCAGCCCCATCACTCTCATTCCCCTCTTTTGAGGTCCACACAATAAGGCTCTTCGTCCCCTAACCCCTCAGATTAGCAGTGGTATACTGCTCCCCAGGGTCACCGACCCAGTACCTCGACCATTTCTCCGCGTGGCTGCCGCATTTCATGTCCTCAGAATTATCAACCCTTATTCTGGGAGACTTCAACATCCCCATAAACAGCCCCATCTCCCCATCTGCATCCCAGCTCCTATCTCTAACCACATCTCTTGGCCTCTCACAGCTCCTTACCTCAGAGACACACAAGGATGGTAACACCCTTGACCTGATCTCTGTCCATCTCTGCTCAAGCTCCTCCTTAGGTAATTCACCTCTTCCCCTCTCTGACCACAACATTCTCTCCTTCACTCTCACAAACCCTCGCGCACCCCAGCGCAGTCCGACCTATCACACATTCAGAAATCTACAGGCCATTAACCCTCATACATTCACAGACTCTCTACACTCATCACTGTCCCCAATCTCCTTATTCTCCTGTCCCGATCTGGCAGTCAATCACTTAAATTACTCTTTCAGAAGCTCCCTGCACGAAGTAGCGCCCCTCACCCTCAGAACCTCCAAACACAGAGTGAAACAGCCCTGGCTCACATCACAAACTCGATTCCTTCAGCGATGCTCTAGGAGTGCTGAACGTCTATGGAGGAAAACCCACACACCAGAAAACCAGAAAACTTCATTCAATATAAATTTATGCTGAGAACCTATAAATCTGCCCTTCACCTTGCCAAAAAACCTACTTCACCACACTGATCTCCTTACTATCCAACAACCCAAAAATCTCATTGACACCTTTCACATTCTCCTCATCCTAAAGTGCAGGTGACTTGCCCAGGGTATGGGGACTCGGGTGTCTGGGCCCTCTTCTGCTGTGGGGTTGTCAACAGTGGCCTGCCCAGACCCATGGCCCTGGTGTCTACTTTTAAAAAGGGGATTTGGGAATGGGAATAAAGTTTATATTGTAGTTCTCGTGACGCCACCGCAGGTCCTGGTGATTGAGCACCAGCAACGCTTCAGTTCTCCGGAGGGTGGTGGTATAGTGGCCTTGATGGTACAGCTTCCTGCAGGTGGAGCTAACCCCCCGGGGCAGAGATGCACCGGTGATGGTCGGGGTGCTGGTGATGGATGGATGGATGAGCAGGGTGCAGCATAGAAACAAGCACACGAAGACTTGAGCACTATTCCCGGTACTTTACTGGAACGGTGCAGATGGTAAAACAGTTCACAGCAGGTAACAGTCTCTTGACGAAATAGCTGGCTGGGTAGTCACAACGGGCTGCAAAGTCTCTGGGAGTCTCCCGTGGAATGCCTGCTTGGATCTGCCTTGTGTCCTGCTCTCTATACCTGTCTTGAGGTGCCCACTTGGTAAAAAGTGTGACAATTCCTCTGGACAGGGTGTCGGGGCCGTTAAACGGTCTGTAACCTCCGGTGTTCTCGGTAAGGGGATGAACTCCCTTGCCGTTTTTGGAACCGGTGCTCCTGTAAAACAGACCAGGGTTCCCTCCTGAGTATGGGCGCACAAGAGTTTCCCTCCTTCCATCTGGGCTGCCTGTTTGCTCTCTTCAGGCCCCCTCCTTGGGATTCCTCCATCATTCCCTTGGAGGATCCCCGTTCTTCCTCAGTCCTGTCTACAACTCGACTGTGTGTCCTCCCTCCTCCCCTAACTCCCCCCTAGGGTATGGGACCTCTGACATCTGCCTAAGTGGGTGTGTGTGGGAGTGCTAGGCTGGGAGCCTCCTATAGAACATTTACATTCCATTGTGACAGGGGTAACCGCACACTCATCTATTGGTGCAGTACCCCATCTTTGACGCCTGACCAGTGGGGCGACACATTCCATCTTGGTGGAATACACTCGTCCGCGAGTGTCGGGTAAAACAGGGAACAGGTAGAGTGAAAATTTACTTTTTCAATAAAAGATAACAATTAACGGGTAACATATTTACAAATTTACGCAGCATTTTTCATCCCTTTAAGGGAGGCCCCAAATTAAAAGTTGCAATATAAAATAAAACATTATTAACTTCCATCAGCCTCACGGGGACTGATAACTGCACAGGCCCAGTGGTAATTATTGTCCAGCACAGTCTAGTGTATTTTATCACCGCTGGGCCCCTTTGAATTAACATTATTTGTAACGGGGCAGAGTTCTCATTATGTCCATGAGGCTCTAGCAGGGGTAAAGTGTTTGTCCATGAAAGCAGGGAATAGCAAGAAAGGCACAATTAAATATTTACAGTTATGTCACAGATTGCATCGTCATTTAGAAGCGGGCTACTCTGATTGCGAACCACCCCATAGGTCCCGCGTGCCGCTCGTATGTGACCTGGTCCCCTCTGTATAAGTCTTGATCCGGATGACTGTGGCGTAAATGTGGCTCTACATCCATTCTTGCAACAAAAATATCGTCCAATAGTTCAGTTTCTCTGATAAACCCCCACTCATCCCCATAACAGAACGCTACCATAGTACCTCCCCTCCGTAGTTCCGCGGGTAACGGGGGCCGTTTGCGAGTTTCCTCCATGACTTGGCAACACTCCATCTCCATTCGCCACCAGTCCTGTCAACGGCGCCGCCTAGCCGCCTCATCCTCCTCACTTAGTTGGGGAGCATTAGGTTCGGAGTAGTATGCCGGAGGTAATGGGCCGGTTGCCGGGTAATCCGGCGCAGCCAGGATGTTAGCACGGAGTGCTGGTGGGGTCCCGCATCGATACTCCCGGGCACCCCACCATACTGCCTCCAGTGTGTCAGCTCCGGTGGTGTCCGAGCTCTCATACAAGTTTTCTGTGTCGAGGCCCTCCTCCTTGGAACGGGTTGAGTCGTCGTCTCCCTCTATGGTCTCGACGATCACATCCGGCCCCTTGTCGTGTTCCACCGCATCCTAGACTGGCGGGGTGCTTGTCTGACCTGCTGGCGGGTCTACAGGGTCGTCTGTCTGGACCCCAACCTCCCGGGTCTGCACAAGTGGTCTCGTCTCCAGGGTCTCCGCCACTGCTCGTGCGACCGCTGCTGCTTCCCTCGCCTCCTGGTCCATGCACAAGTCATGAGCTTCCCACAGCCCGGTTGACGCTCCAGGTGCGGACTACCCACTCCAGCATGTTAGCCAGCTTGTCCCGCAGCTCTTGGAAGGCTTTGCCAATAGTCTGCGCATCCCTCATTGGTAAGGAGGGAGACTGAGTCCAGGTCCCCTCAGGCAATGCGGGCCTGCTGCTCCACTTTCACCATTGTACAGGGTAACATACGTTGTTCTTTGTGTCCTTTTCGGTTGGGCTGTTATCGACCTTAGGTGGTTCCCCCTGGCTCATTTCCTGTGCCCGCCCCCTTAGTTGATTGGCGGCCATCGGCGCGGGCAAACAGTTTCGCGTCTCTGAGTAGGCCCTCCCATTGCAAAAGGCTGAGGCACACCCCTGGGCCTGCGCACTGTCTTTCACATGGCTGGACCGCCATCTTGGCTCCCAGGTAGAATTGGCGGGAACCCATTTTCGACGCCATTTAATGGCAGGAAAAGTTCTTTTTCAAGGACAATGTTCAAAGTCTGTAGGCACACAGTACCAGGTAGCACCGGGCACGAGATCCTGTTCGTGAACGCCAGAAAAAGTATCTGACTCGCCCCGGGTATGGGGACTCGGGGTCTGGGCCCTCTTCTGCTGTGGGGTTGTCAACGGTGGCCTACCCAGACCCGTGGCTCTGGTGTCTACTTTTAAAAAGGGAAGTTGGGAATGGGAATAAAGTTTATATTGTAGTTCTCGTGACGCCACCCCGCAGCTCCCTGGTACAACTACCTGCAGATGGAGCTAACCCCCCGAGGCAGAGATGCACCAGTGATGGTCGGGGTGCTGGTGATGGATGGATGAGCAGGGTGCAGCGTAGAAACAAACACCCGGAGACTTGAGCACACTTCTGAACTCCCTTGCCATCTTTGGAACCGGTGCAGATGGTAAAACAGACCAGGGTTCCCTCCTGAATATGGGCGCTCAGGGGGTTTCCTCCTTCCATCTGGGGTGCCTGTTTGCTCTCTTCAGGCCCCCTTCCCTTTGGGATTCCTCCATCATTCACTTGGAGGATCCCCGTTCTCAGTCTTTCCTCAGTCCTGTCTGCAACTCGACTGTGTGTCTTCCCTCCTCCCCTAACTCCCCCCTAGGGTTGGGACCTCTGCCATCTGCCTAAGTGGGTGTGTGTGGGAGGGCTAGGATGTGACGCCTGACCAAGTGGTTTTCATGCAAAAAATAGTAATGGCGGTCTGATTAGGAGCGCTCTAAGGAACAAGCAGACATGTAAGATGTTTTCATAATTGGCAAACCTTTTATTAACTTCTTAGCTCCCCTCACAGCTCCACTACGCGTTTCAACTGCATACAAACAGTCTTCATCTTACATGTCTGCTTGTTCCTTAGAGCGCTCCTATTCAGACCGCCATTACTATTTTTTGCATGAAAACTACTCCCTTTTTGAGGGACTGGCGGCTGCAGCAGCTCAGGAACAGCACAAACGATCTGCCTTGAACAGGAGAGAGGAGTGGGGAGAGGCAGTGCACATACCGCCGGCGGCAGAGGCTGATAAACCGGGTTGTCCAGGACTTGCAAAACCCGATAAGGTGAGCGGCCACCTACCCTTGCCACTTAGACGTTTTTAATAAGGGGATCCTACAGCATTTTGGCGCCCCTTTTCACTGACCTCTGTGCTGATGATCTGGCTTCTTACTTTATAGAGAAAATAGAAAACATTCGTCAGGAAATCAACTCCCAACCTCAAATCGCTGTTACCCTACCTCTCCCCACATTTCCTCTGGCTCACTCTCCACTTTTGATCCAGTCACAGAAGAAAAGTCTCCAGGCTCATCTCTTCCTCTCATTCTACCACATGTACTGCTGACCCCATCTCTCACACCTACTCCAGTCTCTCACACCTACTCCGGTGGTCACCACTCACCTAACCAAAATCTTCAATCTCTCCCTCTCTTCTGGCATCTTCCCCTCCTCCTTCAAACACTCTATCAATACTCTCACTATTGGGGTCCCTCAGGGCTCAGTCCTTGGACCTCTTCTCTTCTGTCTCTACACAGCCCCGATTGGACAGACCATCAGCAGATTTGGCTTTCAGTACCATCTTTATGCTATGACACACAACTATACACTTCTTCCCTTGACCTTACTCCCACTCTAATAAAGAACACGAAAGACTGTCTAACCACAGTTTCCAATATCATGTCCGCTCTCTACCTGAAACTCAACCTTTCCAAAACTGAACTTCTGCTGCTCCTGCCCTCCACTAACCTCCCTAAATATGACATCTCTCTTATTGTGCGGCACCACGATAACGCCTAGTCAGCAGGCTCACTGTGTGGGTGTTATGTTTGACTCTGGTGTTTCCTTCACCCCATACATACAATCTTTCACCCACTCTTTCCGCTTGCAACTGAATAACATCTCTAGAATTCGTCCCTTTCTAATCTCTATCAATACTCCATTACTAAAGAAACGTTCTTTCAACCCATACTGCTCAAACAACTACAGACCAGTCTCCAATCTCCCCTTCATCTGTATACTCCTGGCGTGCCTAGTCTACTCCCACCTCACTTATTACCTCTCCACCCACTCTCTTCTAGACCCATTACAGTCTGGTTTCCTGCCCCTACATTCTACAGAAACTACTCTCATCAGTGACCAATGACCTTCTGACAGCAAAACATAATGGTGACCACTCTCTGCTTATTCTTCTTGATCTCTCTGCAGCCATCGGCATCAAGGACACGGCTCTCTCCTGGTTCTCTTCCTATCTTTCTGACCTCTCAGTGTATCATTTGCTGGCTCCACTTCCTCCCCTCTTCCTCTCACTATTGGGGCCCTCAGGGCTCAGTCCTTGGACCTCTTCTCTTCTGTCTCTACACGGCCCCGATTGGACAGACCATCAGCAGATTTGGCTTTCAGTACCATCTTTATGCTATGACACACAACTATACACTTCTTCCCTTGACCTTACTCCCACTCTAATAAAGAACACGAAAGACTGTCTAACCACAGTTTCCAATATCATGTCCGCTCTCTACCTGAAACTCAACCTTTCCAAAACTGAACTTCTGCTGCTCCTGCCCTCCACTAACCTCCCTAAATATGACATCTCTCTTATTGTGCGGCACCACGATAACGCCTAGTCAGCAGGCTCACTGTGTGGGTGTTATGTTTGACTCTGGTGTTTCCTTCACCCCATATATACAATCTTTCACCCACTCTTTCCGCTTGCAACTGAATAACATCTCTAGAATTCGTCCCTTTCTAATCTTGGAAACCATAAAACCCCTCACTGTTGCCCTGATTCACTCCCGCCTTGACTATTGTAATTCTCTTTTAATTGGCCTCCCCCGCACTAGACTCTCCCCTCTCCAAATCCATCCTTAATGCAGCAGCCAGGATCTTTTATCTAGCTAACGGTTACTCAGACGCTTCTACTCTATGCCGGTCATTGCACTGGCTATACACTATAGGATAGAATTCAAACTGCTTGTTCTCACCCACAAAGCTCTTCACAGTGCAGCACCCCCTAACATCTCCTCCCTCATCTCTGTCTATCACCCCACCCTTTTCTCCGCTCTGGAAGTGACTTTAGACTCACTTCTACATTAATTCGAACCTTTCACTCCCGGCTCCAAGACTTATCCCGAGCTGCACCAATTCTCTGGAATGCTCTACCCCAAGAAATTAGGTGTATCCACAACTTACATAGTTTTAGGTGATCCCTAAAAACACATCTTTTTAGGGCGTCCTATCATGATCCCTAGTCAGTCATCTAGACGTAGCCTACCCGCCCCACCAGTCTCAAGTGGATCACATATAATGGTTGGTGGCCAATTATACTGTTCCTATGTGTTCTCCATCTCCTCAAGTTGACTCTACCATTATTGTTCATAAGCACCTGTACTTTGTGTCACCCCCCACCTCATTGGTAGATTGTAAGCTCTTATGAGCAGGGCTGTCATTGTTTTGCTCTAACTATTGTATTGTATTATGCTTTGTATTGTATTGTTTTTTGTATTGTATTGTATTTTCTGTTAACTATTTCTAATGATTCTTTAAATATATACCTCTGAATTGTGAAGCGCTGTGGAATATGTTGGCGATTATTATTATTATTAAAAGTATAAACGTTTCTTTCCCTGCAGATGACAGCTGATTTAATCAGTCATCATGTGCCTTTAACAGTCATGGGTGGAGTGACTGTCAACTTGATAAATGACACTGTCAGTCTCTGACAGTGGCATCTGACACACAAGCAGTGGGCATGCCATTTCATCAAGCCATCAGCGCACCCGATGCTGATGCGTTGTCATGACAGCTGCTGTTCTGCTGATGTGCATGTCATTATGAGTCCCCTAAATGCCAGCCTGTGGCCAGCGTTCAAAGAAGATTGTGACTTCTGCTATACATAGTAGTGCTCCTGCACTGCCTTGTGTAACATAAACAATTAGGTGATCGCAGCCGCAAGTCTTCTAAAGGGACTATAAAAATGCAGTTAAAAGTGAAAAAAAAAGTTTTAATGAATGTTAAAAAAATGAAAAACATAAAAGTTTAAATAACCCCGTTTTCCCATTAAAAAATACACTTATTTGTAAAAGTCAGATGTATCAAAATATAAAATAAATTAATCTGATCGGTTAAGAATTACATTTTTTTGGACGCCACAACATTGCAATAAATTTAAACAACAGGCGATAAAAACATCCACTCCAAAATGGATTCCGTACAAACATCAGCTTGTCACAACTGATGGAAAATAGCGACACAAGCACAGTTTTTATTTTTACTTTACATTTTTTTTTACAAAGTTTTGGAATTTTTTTCATTGCTTAAATAAAATGTAAAACTATACCTGTTTGACATCTAAGTGTTCTTATTGACCTATAAAATTATATTGTTGGTCAATTTAACTGTATGACTAGAAAACTAAGAGGAAAGACCATGCATACGATTATTGTGCACACCTTTAAAGTAGAAAACTGTAGATTTTATTATCCAAGATTCAAAGACAGCAAAGACAAACCATATTGAAATCAATTAAAATCAAAGATAGGTCCTGGAACCCTGAGGAAGCTGCCATCGGCAGCATAACGCGTGGGCTCCGGACATTAAGGTTGCAGTGGGGAGAAGTATGATTGTGCATGGATGAGGTGTGCTGAGATATTGATCAGGGTATCCCCTCTTCCCCTATAGATCCATGTGACATTATATGAATCTCATGAACTGACTCCTCCAGCTGGGATCCTTTGGAGGGAAAATAATTGTTATCATTGCAGTTCCAAATTGCAGGGATGTAGCTGTAATTATAGGACC
This sequence comes from Allobates femoralis, assembly GCA_033576535.1. NCBI lineage: Eukaryota > Metazoa > Chordata > Amphibia > Anura > Aromobatidae > Allobates > Allobates femoralis. The sequence goes on along the minus strand of JARQOC010000005.1, from coordinate 164,274,071 downwards.
AGGCTACAGATTAAAGGCCACCAGGATCCCTCCATATCATCCCTATATAACTGATGTATTTGCCTGTATTATACATTTTTGTACTTGCTTGTTACTCTGCAAACCTGCATTCGGGACCTATCTTAGGTTTTAATTGATTATAATAGGGTTTGTCTTTGCTGTCTTTGAATCTTGGATAATAAATCTACAGTTTTCTACTTTAAAGGAGTCCACAATAATTGTAAGCATGGTCTTTCCTCTTGGTTTTCTAGCTATTTATTTTTCCCATGTAGGTTGTTGAACCCTAGAAATACCCAGCAGTGCAGCTCTATATCCTTTATATAAAATGTAACGGTATGGTCAAGATGGTACTGTATTTTTTGGATTATAAGACGTACTATTTTCCCCAACATTTTGGGGGAAAGTGGGGGGTGCTTCTTATAGTCCGAATATATGGATGGGTGGCTGTGCTGGGGGGAGCAGCGGCTCTGGAGCAGGCTGGGAGGAGGCTAATGCGCTGTGGGGTGCAGAGGCAGCTGGAGATCACGTGCCCCCGCTAATTAGGCTCATTTAATATGCACTACATCCCGCTGTCCATCACCTCAGTGCTGAAGCCAGTATAGAGTGCCCCATCACTGTATGTGGTGGCCCATGCTGCCGCACACATAAAAATAATAAACAATGTAACTTGCCTCACTGGCGCTCTATGTCGTCTCTCCCTGCTTGCCGCACGTCGCATCCTGAGTCCCTCCTATGCCCCCGGGCATCCGATCATGTGATTGAGGCGTGCAGTGATGACGTCACTGTGCTGTGCAGGTATCCAGTGATTATTTTTCCTTTGTCAAGATTATTCATCAACCTCACATGTGTGGTATATCAAGATGCTGATTAGACAGCATGATTATTGCCCAGGTGTACCTTAGGCTGGCCACAATTAGAGGACACTCTAAGGCTACATTCACCCTGCGTGTATTAGGTCTGTTTTTGCTCATCAGTTTTTGAGAAATCGTTGCGAAACGTAAGTCAAAGGCCCCACATACCGGGACACTAATGGAGAGCGATGGTGGGAGTACCACAAGAACATACCATGGGTGTGTGGAGAATGGATGAATTGGTTATTCCCCATATTAGATGAGAAACTCATGTGTGCAGACTACTATTGTGTACATACAGGGATCCCTGCTGTTCCACCTTCCTCCCCGCTGCACTCTCTGAGGTGTCACTACCTGGGAATGGTGGGATCTCCTACTATATATTCATTGTTATAAACGCTGTACTGTCTATGTGCTTTTCTTTGTTCAATAAAGGTGTAATTTTTAATGAAACAGTAACTCCAAAGTGTTTTTCACTTATTAATATAAGATAAAAGTAGCCGGCCCTTCAAAACTCGAGACATCTGTGACATTGTTCTGTGTGTTAAAACTGCCATAGGGGGATATACTGATAATTACACTGCCTTTTTGGGTTATTAGAAGTGTTTTTGATTTATTTTCAGTAATTGCCGTATGTATTATTTGTTTTTGGGTAATAAAATGTATTTATTTATATATGGGTACTTTTTTAAAATTATTTTTATTCCCGAGTAATTTATAGGTAATTTCTATTATATTGTTTAACACTTCTTATATTTTTGTATTTATTATGGATCTTTTGGTTACTATTAGTTATGCGATTAGCTTGCAGATTAACCTTATATTTACAGGTTAATAGCATTTGGGGACATGAAAGGAGTATTTCAAGCGTATTTGATTGGATTCCTCAAAATCAGTGTGAACATCCTGGAACTGAAAACTAAGACAATCTTTTCTTCTAATCCTGGAAATCTCCTTTATGTATTGTGAATAATCATATACCGTATATAAGTACAGGGACATATTTATATAAAATAAGGTATAAACTATTTAAGTAGTATGTATTCTTCTTGTGGGTTTAACAAATGTTTTCATTCTGTACTCAGACTTCAGATGACCTTAAAAATATAAGAGCATCTTATAGTTCCCCATGACTATGGAAAAAAAATCAAATCAATGTCAAATTTTGACATTTCAATGAAAAGGTTAGAAGTCAGTCTCTGAGAAGTCTTGTCTAGGGCAGTGTAAACATATTGACTTATTTTAAATGAATATATCTTAGAGACAAAATATAAGAAAAAAATACCTCCAAAATAATACATTCCTTATATTTAAAATGACTAATTAGATGAAAGATCCAAATGATGGGAGCATAACTAACATGGAGAGATTGAAGTGGTTAATTATCATTTCCTGCAGGAGTTTCCCTGCCTTGACTTCTGGGAATATAAGAATGTCCTCACTATTTTTAGATCCATAAGTTGGTTAATTAACCCCCAAGCTCTCATTAGCGCTCACACACCACTTGTGCTGTTTACAGGTTCTTTAGCCCACATTACCACAACTGTATCCTATGGCTTAAAAAAAGACGTTTTTGCAAAATGAACAAATGGCTTGGACATGGGAATCACGGACAAAATCATAGTTTTGTTTCTTGAGCTCAAATTACACATTTGGACATCTCCATGATGTGATTTGCCATTATTATATATGGAAAAACTCAAATATAATGATATTTGGGATTGTTTGAGAGAGCAAAGATGTATATCTGTCAGTGATGAGTAGATAAGTAGAATATCACTCCACTTTACTTCATAAGATGACTATTATATACTAGATCGTGGCCCGATTCTAATGCATTGGGTATTCTAGAATATGTATGTAGTTTATTTATGAAGATTTAAGAATAATGCAAAGCGAAGATGGGTTTAAAATGTTGCACAAATATCACTGATTGCTGGCAACCAATCAGCGAAGCGTGGTTGAAGTCTCGCGACAATTTGCAGGCGGACTGTCCCTGTTGCTGATTGGTCATGGGCGGCTGGCCTGACCAATCATCAATGCAGGATTTGCGTTATAGATAAACAGGCAGAAGTAGACAATTATATAGTAGATACCTACAGCAGTACCGGTGTGCAGCGGTGTCAGTGTGCAGCAGTGCCTAAATCCAGGAGGGGGCCGGGGGACAGCGGCCAGGTGCGGGCAGGAGGGGGCCGGGGAAAAGCAGCCGGGTGCGAGCAAGAGGGGGCCGGTGAAGAGCGGCCAGGTGCGGGCAGGAGAAGGCCAGGGTACAGCGGGCAGGAGGGGGCGGGGGGGCCCCTTCTGCCCGCACCCAACCACTGTTCCCCAGCCCCCTCCTGCCTGCAGCAGAGTGCTTAGCAGAGTATACGGGGCTCAGTGGTTAGCAGAGTTTATGGGGGCTCAGTGCTTAGCAGACTTAACGGCGGCTCATTGGTTTGCAGAGAATACGGTGGCTCAGTGGTTAGTAGAGTATACAGGGGCTCAGTGGTTAGCAGAGTATACGGGGGCACAGTGGTTAGCACGCTATAGTGGCTCAGTGGTTGGCACTGTATATGGTGGCTCAATAATTAGAGCAGTTATGTGGCTCAATGGTTAGCACTGTATGGTGGCTCTGTGGTTAGCACAGTACGGTGGCTCAGTGGTTAGCACAGTACAGTGGCTCAGTGGTTAGCACTGTATGGTGGCTCAGTGGTTAGAACTGTATGGTGGCTCAGTGGTTAGCACTGTACGGTTGCTCAGTGGTTAGCACTGTACGGTTGCTCAGTGGTTAGCACTGTATGGTGGCTCAGTGGTTAGCACTGTATGGTGGCTCAATAGTTAGCACTGCACGGTGGCTAAGTGGCTAGCACTGTATGGTGGCTCTGTGGTTAGCACAGTACAGTGGCTCAATGGCTAGCACAGTACGGTGGCTCAGTGGTTAGCACTGTATGGTGGCTCAGTGGTTAGAACTGTATGTTGGCTCAGTGGTTAGCACTGTACGGTTGCTCAGTGGTTAGCACTGTACGGTTGCTCAGTGGTTAGCACTGTACGATCGCTCAGTGGTTAGTACTGTATGGTCGCTCAGTGGTTAGCACTGTACGGTGGCTCAGTGTTTAGCACAGTATGGTGGCTCAGTAGTTAGCACTATATGGAGGCAGAGTGGTTAACTCTGTATGGAGGTTCCGTGGTTAGCACTGTATATGGTGGCTCAGTGGTTAGCACTGTACACGGTGACTCAGTGATTAGTACACTATGGTGGCTGAGTGGTTAGCACTGTTTATGGTGGATGAGTGGTTAGCACTGTATACGGTGGCTCAGTGGTTAGCACAGTATATGCTGGCTCAGTGGTTAGCACTGAATACGGTAACTCAGTGGTTAGCACTTTATGGTAGCTCAGTGGTTGGCAATGTATATGGTGGCTCAGTGGTTAGCAGTGTATGTGGTGGCTCAGTGGTTAGCACAGTATGGTGGCTCAGTGGTTAGCAGTGTATATGGTGGCTCAGTGGTTAGCACAGTATGAGGGCTCAGTGGTTGGCAATGTATACGCTGGCTCAGTGGTTAGCACTGTATACGGTGGTTCAGTAGTTAGCACAGTATACGTTGGCTCAGTGGTTAGCACAGTTTAATGGCTCAGTGGTTTTCAGTGTATATGGTGGCTCAGTGGTTAGCACTGCGCAGTGGCTTAGTGGTCAGCGCAGCATGGAGGCAGAGTGGTCAGCGCAAGATGGAGGCAGAGTGGTCAGCGCAGGATGGAGGCAGAGAGGTCAGCACAGGATGGAGGCAGAGTGGTCAGCGCAGGATGGGGGCAGAGGGGTCAGCGCAGGATGGGGGCAGAGTGGTTAGCGCAGGATGGGGGCAGAGTGGTCAGCGCAGGATGGAGGCAGAGTGGTCAGCGCAGCATGGAGGCAGAGTGGTCAGCACAGGATGGAGGCAGAGTGGTCAGCGCAGGATGGAGTCAGAGTGGTCAGCGCAGGATGGAGGCAGAGTGGTCAGCGCAGGATGGAGGCAGAGTGGTCAGTGCAGGATGGAGGCTCAGTGGTCAGCGCAGGATGGAGGGTCAATGGTCAGCACAGGATGGTGGCTCAGTGGTTAGCACAGTGCGGTGGCTCAGTGGTTAGCACTGCGCAGTGGCTTAGTGGTCAGCGCAGCATGGAGGCAGAGTGGTCAGCGCAAGATGGAGGCAGAGTGGTCAGCGCAGGATGGAGGCAGAGTGGTCAGCACAGGATGGAGGCAGAGTGGTCAGCGCAGGATGGAGGCAGAGTGGTCAGCGCAGGATGGGGGCAGAGGGGTCAGCGCAGGATGGGGGCAGAGTGGTTAGCGCAGGATGGGGGCAGAGTGGTCAGCGCAGGATGGAGGCAAAGTGGTCAGCACAGGATGGAGGCAGAGTGGTCAGCGCAGGATGGAGGCAGAGTGGTCAGCGCAGGATGGAGGCAGAGTGGTCAGCGCAGGATGGAGGCTCAGTGGTCAGCGCAGGATGGAGGGTCAATGGTCAGCACAGGATGGAGGCTCAGTGTTCAGCACAGGATGGAGTGGTCAGCACAGGATGGAGGCTCAGTGGTCAGCACAGGATGGAGGCTCAGTGGTCAGCGCAGGATGGACGCAGAGTGGTCAGCGCAGGATGGAGGCAGAGTGGTCAGCGCAGGATAAGGCAGAGTGGTCAGCTCAGAATGGAGGCAGAGTGGTCAGTGCAGGATGGAGGCTCAGTGGTCAGTGCAGGATGGAGGCTCAATGGTCAGCACAGGATGGACGCTCAGTGGTCAGCACAGAATGGAGGCTCAATGGTCAGCACAAGATGGAGGCTCAGTGGTCAGCACAGGATAGAGGCTCAGTTGTCAGCACAGGATGGAGTGGTCAGCACAGGATGGAGGCTCAGTGGTCAGTGTAGGATGGAGGCTCAGTGGTCAGAGCAGGATGGACGCAGAGTGGTCAGCGCAGGATGGAGGCAGAGTGGTCAACGCAGGATGGAGGCAGTGGTCAGCTCAGAATGGAGGCAGAGTGGTCAGCGTAGGATGGAGACAAAGTGGTCAGCGCAGGATGGAGGCAGAGTGGTCAGCACAGGATGGAGTCATAGTGGTCAGTGCAGGATGGAGGCTCAGTGGTCAGCGCAGGATGAAGGCTCAGTGGTCAGCGCAGGAAGGAGGTTCAGTGGTCAGCGCAGGATGGAGGCTCAGTGGTCAGCGCAGGATGGAGGCTCAGTGGTCAGCACAGGATGGAGGCAGAGTGGTCAGCGCAAGATGGAGGCAGAATGGTCAGCGCAGGAAGGAGGCAGAGTGGTCAGCGCAGGAAGGAGGCAGAGTGGTCAGCGCAGGATGGAGGCTCAGTGGTCATCGCAGGATGGAGGCAGAGTGGTCATCGCAGGATGGAGGCAGAGTGGTCAGTGCAGGATGGAGGCAGAGTGGTCAGTGCAGGATGGAGGCGCAGTGGTCAGCACAGGATGGAGGTCAATGGTCAGCACAGGATGGAGGCTCAGTGTTCAGCACAGGATGGAGTGGTCAGCACAGGATGAAGGCTCAGTGGTCAGCGCAGGATGGAGGCTCAGTGGTCAGCGCAGGATGGACGCAGAGTGGTCAGCGCAGGATGGAGGCAGAGTGGTCAGGGCAGGATAAGGCAGAGTGGTCAGCTCAGAATGGAGGCAGAGTGGTCAGTGCAGGATGGAGGCTCAGTGGTCAGCGCAGAATGGAGGCTCAATGGTCAGCACAGGATAGACGCTCAGTGGTCAGCACAGAATGGAGGCTCAATGGTCAGCACAAGATGGAGGCTCAGTGGTCAGCACAGGATGGAGGCTCAGTTGTCAGCACAGGATGGAGTGGTCAGCACAGGATGGAGGCTCAGTGGTCAGCGCAGGATGGAGGCTCAGTGGTCAGAGCAGGATGGACGCAGAGTGGTCAGGGCAGGATGGAGGCAGAGTGGTCAACGCAAGATGGAGGCAGTGGTCAGCGCAGGACGGAGGCTCAGTTGTCAGCACAGTATGGAGTCAGAGTGGTCAGCGCAAGATGGAGGCAGAATGGTCAGCGCAGGAAGGAGACAGAGTGGTCAGCGCAGGAAGGAGGCAGAGTGGTTAGCGCAGGATGGAGGCTCAGTGGTCATCGCAGGATGGAGGCAGAGTGGTCATCGCAGGAGGGAGGCAGAGTGGTCAGCGCAGGATGGAGGCAGAGTGGTCAGTGCAGGATGGAGGCAGAGTGGTCAGTGCAGGATGGAGGCTCAGTGGTCAGCACAAGATGGAGGCTCAGTGGTCAGCACAGGATGGAGGCTCAGTTGTCAGCACAGGATGAAGTGGTCAGCACAGGATGGAGGCTCAGTGGTCAGTGCAGGATGGAGGCTCAGTGGTCAGAGCAGGATGGAGGCAGAGTGGTCAGCGCAGGATGGAGGCAGAGTGGTCAGCACAGGATGGAGGCAGAGTGGTCAGCGCAGGATGGAGGCATAGTGGTCAGCGCAGGATGGAGGCTCAGTGGTCAGTGCAGGATGGAGGCTCAGTGGTCAGCGCAGGATGAAGGCTCAGTGGTCAGCGCAGGAAGGAGGCTCAGTGGTCAGCGCAGGATGGAGACTCAGTGGTCAGCGCAGGATGGAGGCTCAGTGGTCAGAGCAGGATGGAGGCAGAGTGGTCAGCGCAGGATGGAGGCAGAGTGGTCAGCACAGGATGGAGGCAGAGTGGTCAGCGCAGGATGGAGGCATAGTGGTCAGCGCAGGATGGAGGCTCAGTGGTCAGTGCAGGATGGAGGCTCAGTGGTCAGCGCAGGATGAAGGCTCAGTGGTCAGCGCAGGAAGGAGGCTCAGTGGTCAGCACAGAATGGAGGCTCAATGGTCAGCACAAGATGGAGGCTCAGTGGTCAGCACAGGATGGAGGCTCAGTTGTCAGCACAGGATGGAGTGGTCAGCACAGGATGGAGGCTCAGTGGTCAGCGCAGGATGGAGGCTCAGTGGTCAGAGCAGGATGGACGCAGAGTGGTCAGGGCAGGATGGAGGCAGAGTGGTCAACGCAAGATGGAGGCAGTGGTCAGCTCAGAATGGAGGCAGAGTGGTCAGCGTAGGATGGAGTCAAAGTGGTCAGCGCAGAATGGAGGCAGAGTGGTCAGCGCAGGATGGAGTCATAGTGGTCAGCGCAGGATGGAGGCTCAGTGGTCAGCGCAGGACGGAGGCTCAGTTGTCAGCACAGTATGGAGTCAGAGTGGTCAGCGCAAGATGGAGGCAGAATGGTCAGCGCAGGAAGGAGACAGAGTGGTCAGCGCAGGAAGGAGGCAGAGTGGTTAGCGCAGGATGGAGGCTCAGTGGTCATCGCAGGATGGAGGCAGAGTGGTCATCGCAGGAGGGAGGCAGAGTGGTCAGCGCAGGATGGAGGCAGAGTGGTCAGTGCAGGATGGAGGCAGAGTGGTCAGTGCAGGATGGAGGCTCAGTGGTCAGCACAAGATGGAGGCTCAGTGGTCAGCACAGGATGGAGGCTCAGTTGTCAGCACAGGATGAAGTGGTCAGCACAGGATGGAGGCTCAGTGGTCAGTGCAGGATGGAGGCTCAGTGGTCAGAGCAGGATGGAGGCAGAGTGGTCAGCGCAGGATGGAGGCAGAGTGGTCAGCACAGGATGGAGGCAGAGTGGTCAGCGCAGGATGGAGGCATAGTGGTCAGCGCAGGATGGAGGCTCAGTGGTCAGTGCAGGATGGAGGCTCAGTGGTCAGCGCAGGATGAAGGCTCAGTGGTCAGCGCAGGAAGGAGGCTCAGTGGTCAGCGCAGGATGGAGACTCAGTGGTCAGCGCAGGATGGAGGCTCAGTGGTCAGCGCAGGATGGAGGCAGAGTGGTCAGCGCAAGATGGAGGCAGAATGGTCAGCGCAGGAAAGAGGCACAGTGGTCAGCGCAGGAAGGAGGCAGAGTGGTCAGCGCAGGATGGAGGCTCAGTGGTCATCGCAGGATGGAGGCAGAGTGGTCATCGCAGGATGGAGGCAGAGTGGTCAGCACAGGAGGCTCGGTGGTCACCACAGGATGGAGTGGTCAGCAGAGGATGGAGGCTCAGTGGTCAGCGCAGGAAGGAGGCAGAGTGGTCAGCGCAGGAAGGAGGCAGAGTGGTCAGTGCAGGATGGAGGCATAGTGGTCAGCGCAGGATGGAGGCAGAGTGGTCAGCGCAGGATGGAGGCTTGGTGGTCAGTGCAGGATGGAGGCTCGGTGGTCAGCACAGGATGGAGGCTCGGTGGTCAGCACAGGATGGAGTGGTCAGCACAGTATGGAGGCAGAGTGGTCAGCCCAGGATGGAGGCACAGTGGTCAGCGAAGGATGGAGGCAGAGTGGTCAGTGCAGGATGGAGGCAGAGTGGTAAGAGCAGGATGGAGGCAGAGTGGTCAGCGCAGGATGGAGGCAGAGTGGTCAGCACAGGATGGAGGCTCGGTGGTCAACACAGAATGGAGGCTCAGTGGTCAGCCCAGGATGTAGGCTCGGTGGTCAGCTCAGGATGGAGGCTCAGTGGTCAGTGCAGGATGGAGGCTCAGTGGTTAGTGCAGGATGGGGTGGTCAGCAGAGGATGGAGGGTCAGTGGTCAGCGCAGGATGAAGGCAGAGTGGTCAGCGCAGGATGGAGGCAGAGTGGTCAGCGCAGAATGGAGGCTCAGAGGTCAGCGAAGGATGGAGGCTCAGTGGTCAGCGCAGGATGGAGGCTCAGTGGTCAGCGCAGGATGGAGGCTCAGTGGTCAGCGCAGGATGGAGGCTCAGTGGTCAGCACAGGATGGAAGGCCAGTGGTCAGCGCAGGATGGAAGGCCAGTGGTCAGCGCTGGATGGAGGACCAGTGGTCAGCGCAGGATGGAGGGCCAGTGGTCAGTGCAGGATGGAGGGCCAGTGGTCAGCTCAGGATTGATCCACCCTCCCATCCGGTCTCACCCAACCCGGTGTTTAAATCGCCGCTACAGCAAGTAATGAGCGGTCATGTGATAGGCGGGCTGAAGAGCCTGTCACATGACCGCTCATTACCAGGTGCGGGTGAGACGGAGCGGCGGGTGAGACGGGGAGGGGTAATGGAGCAGGGGGGAGTGGTGTAATGAAGCAGGGGGGGTGTAATGGAGCAGGGGGAGGGCAATGGAGTGGGGAGAGGGCAGTGGAGCCCGGGGGGAGGGGAAATGGATGGAGCGAGGAGGGGAGCGAATGGAGCAGCGGGTGGCGGGAAAGGAGCGGCGAGCAAGAGGGGGCCGGAGGTGGGGGCACCCGCTCCGGCGGGATATCTGTGTCTGTGAGGGAAGCGGGGACAGGAAGAGCGGGTGTGCCACGTGGAAAGGGGGCAGAAGGAGCGGGAGGGCTGTGAGTAGAGCTGCCGCTGCGGCCACCGTCCGGACCGTGTATCCCGGCGACAGCCGCTGACGCCGGGCTGGAAATAGGCACGAAATTCGAACTTTGAATTCTCGTGCCTATTTGCATAGTCTGCGCTCATTGGCCAATGAGCGGTCTGTGTCTGGCACACGATTTCGGCAACAGACACAAAAAACCCTTAGACAATTATATAGTAGATAGCAATGTATAATTATTATTTTTACTAGATGGGAGCCCAATGCTATCACTTTGGGAGGGTGGTGACATCATGATGGGGGCAGGCCGCTGTCTCTCCCCATGTGCTCTCCTCCCTGTCCGCTCGTTCACTCCTCCTTTCCTGTCTTCTCCCCTCTGTGCTCTCTCCTTTGACCTGTCTCCCTCCTGTGTGCTGTCTCCCCTTTGCGCTCTCCTCCTGAGTTCTGTCTTCTTCCCCTGTTCTGTTCTCCCTTTCTGTGCTCTCTCTTTTGAGCTGTCTTTCCCCTGCACCACTCTCCACCCTGTATGCAGTCTCTCTTCCCTATGCTCAGGGTTACTACTAGGAATTTCAGGGCCCCTTACTGCTGAAATTTTGGGGCCCCCCTGAACTCCGCCCTCCACCATGCCCCCTCCACATGCTCCGCCCTCCACCCAAACATACATTTTATTTATAGTGAAAAATTGGAACCGCACCAAAAATTACCTCAATTTATGTGCTAAGCTTTCCCAACGAGCAATTCAGATGGTTCCTTACAATAGGGTAAAAAAAGGAAAAACAGCATAAAAAAATAGAAAAAAGTGGACTTTATTGCCCAATGTGTGGCCACGCCATTGGGCAATAAAGTCCACTTTTTCCTATATTTTTGTGCTGTTTTTCCTTTTTTTTTTTTTTTACACACACTCTCTCTCTCTATTATATATTACACACATACACACTCCTGTGAGCTGAATACACAATAGCTGTATACACACTGGAGAATACACAAAAGAGACGGCTGCTAGCTGTATACACAATAGATATGGCTGCGGGCCGTATAGACAATGGAGATATCTTTTGGCCATATGGACAATGGAGATGGCTGCAGGCTATACACGCAATAGAGAATACACATTAGAGACTGCTGCCTGTATACACAATAGAGATGGCTGCGGGACAAATGCACAATGGAGACGGCTGCGAGACAAATGCACAATGGAGACTGCTGGGAGACGTATGCACATTAAATGCTGTTGGGGTTGTATGCACATTAGTGACTGCTGCGGGATATATACACATTGGAGACTGTGCACAGCCCGAAGGCTGTCAGCAGACTCACTTTCTCTCACCGTCTGACTCTAACTAAGTGACTCCTGTTGCCACCCCTCCTTACAACTAAGCCCTCCCTTCAAGCAGTGTCAGTCACAACCCTAAAAAGGATATTTGTGCCTAGCCCACTGATTAGAGTTTGGGAAGTGTGTGCATGCAGAGACACACGCACTATCAGCCAGGTACACACATGCACACCCAGCCAGGCATGCACACGTGCACACACACATGTACACCCAGCTAGGCACACACACACACATGCACACCCAGCTAGGCACACACAATGCACACCACAGCACACACACACATGCACACCCAGCAGGCACACACACACACATGCACACCCAGCCAGGCACACACACACATGCACACCCACAGCTACCCATGCACCAGCTAGGCACACACACACACATGCACACCCAGCCAGGCACACACACACATGCACACCAGCCAGGCACACACACATCACCACAGCACACCACATGCACACTCAGCCAGGCACACACAACACATGCACACTCAGCCAGGAACACACACATGCACACTCAGACAGGGACACACCCACACATGTACACTCAGCCAGGCACACACATGCACACCCAGCCAGGCACACATATGCACACTCAGCCAGGCACACACACACATGCACAGTCAGCCAGGTACACATACACTTGCACACCCAGCCAGGCCCACACACACACATGCACACCCAGCCAGGCACACATACACATGCACACTCAACCAGTTCAGTAAACAATGGAAGCTGTCACCTCACTGAGGTGTTTTATGCAGTAGAAATGTAAAAAAGGCCACCCTCCCGCTTGTCCTGGAAAGACTCATTTTATTGCCGGATGTTTGTGGGTGGAGCCTAACATTGGACTCACTATTCTGGACAAATATGTGAATATTGAAAACTACTCGCCACTCGCTCATCACTAGTTGTAGGCTTTCCTTTTATGGAAATCAAGTTTTGCTTTCTCCGCATATACAGCAAATACCATCTAATTTGTTAATGCATATATGGGCATATCTGGAAATACATATAAAAGCATGCCATGCTAAGAAACTAAGCCAAGAAATCCTGAAACTGTATAGCCTACACAGAGAGCATTTGTAAAAGTAGGTGATGCAACTATACTTAGGTTTAAATCATCAGAGCTGAGTTAGCGTATTATGATAGAATAGACTAAATTGATTATGTGATAGAATAGCCACTAACAAAGCAATAAAGATAATGACATAATAGACACAATTTTTCTATAAGCGGCATGAAAGGAGTTATAAGTATTCACAACATTCTCTAGATCTTGAAAGTAAAGTCTATCAGCAAATTTAAGCATCAAATTCATTTTTAGCACCACAAAATTAGTCAAGTTCAACTGTTTTCGTCTCTGAACCAATTCAGTTATAGAACAGTGTTTTCTTTTATTTGATAGCTATTGGCTAAAAAACTGACAGTGGAAGGATGTTTCTTTTGTTTGGCTGCATAAAATCTAATATACTGTATAAAGCTGAGTGCATGTATTTGTGTGCATGTATGTATCATAGCTTCGCCCCTCCATGTAGCTATGCCCCTTTCTAGCTCTGCCCTCCACATAGCCACCCTAAAGGGGTGGGGCTAATTGGAGGGGTGGAGTCATGTGCATCTATGAAAGGGTTGGGGCTATGTGGAGGGGGTGGAACTATGAAGGGGCCAGGGCTATGTGTTGACATACATACATACATACACACATATATACAAGAGCTGCATTATATTATATAGCTGTAGAGCCTGGCATTGCTCGGGCATAGTAAATAACTTCTTAGTTATAACAAAATAGAATAGAATGATTATTTTGAACATATAAACATTTCCCTGAGGGCGAAGCCATATGCATCCTTGAAGGGGGTGGGGCTATGATGGGGCAGGGCTGTGTGGACATATATACATACACACACATATACATACATATACTTAGCCCTATACCCGAGCAATGCCAGGCTTTACAGCTAGTAGATAAATATTATCAAAAAGGAATCATTTTAACTGACATACAGTGCTGTGCAAATTAATTGGGACAAAGCATTTTTTAAGTAAAATCGTAAGTTGGGGTTACCAGTCAGTGATTCAAACCAGTTTTAACTGCTGGGAACAGGTTTGAGTGTACAACCTTGAGTAACAAAATGTGGTTTGACTGGTTTTAGTCAGAATATAACAGCTAGCTGCCCCCTCAGCTTCAGCTGAGAGCTTGTTTCTGTGAGGAGTGGTTTAGTGTACTTTTTCTTTCAGTGTGATTCGTGCCTGTAAAAATGGATGTTACTCCGCAGAAGAGGTCTAGAATTATTACTCTTAATGAACATACAAGTATGACTATGAGAGAAATTGCTTCCATCGTTGGGATTGGAAAATCTACCGTTTCAAGAATAATTCGCACATACAATGAAACTGGATCGTTTTCTACAAAACGAAAAGGGAAATGTGGAAGAAAAAGGAAAATGACACCAAGAACTGATAAAACACTTATTAGAAATAGTAAAATTAATGCAAGAAAAACAAGTAAAGACTTGCTTTGTCCCAATTAATTTGCACAGCACTCTATATCACTGAATGTAAGGTTCTAATATAATTACATAATTAGCAATCATACAGATTAAGGTAAAGGAGGATTCTATCTTACAGCATTTTTCATATATACAATAGATAAATAATAAATATATATATAAAGATAAGTGGTGTCGGACCCCATGGAATACAACCAATCAGGGGTGTAACTAGGTTTGCCGGCGCTCGGGGCAGAGATCTGTTTTGGCGCCCCCCTTCAAAGTAGGTGAGGACCGGGGGGAGTGCTGTCAGATTTCAGCCGCGCCGCTCATATTGCAGCCGCGGGGGGGGTGGGTGCCGCCGGCGTGTGTGCAGCAGTCAGTGTGTGCAGCAGACAGTGCAGCAGGCAGTGTGTGCGGCAGGCAGTGTGTGCGACAGGTAGTGTGTGCGGCAGGCAGTGTGTGCAGACAGTGTGTGCAGGCAGTGTGTGCAGCAGACAGTGTATGCAGCAGGCAGTGTGTGCAAGAGACAGTGTGTGCAGCAGACAGTGTGTGCAGCGCTGGCTCTAGAGGGAGCACAAGGACTACAGGTGGCAGCATGCTGCTGACTTATGTTAGTTATAAGGAAGGGTGTGAGGACCCAGACATGAATGTGGACATAGAGGGCAGATGTGACACCCACCTGTCTCCGGGGCAGCAGCCTCTTGGTGTTGGGGGTCAGTGCACTAAGCTCTCCTCCATGTCAGGAGCGGAGTGAGCAGGACAAGTGCAGTGCGCCCGGCCGCCACCAGATGGCGAGGAGGAGGCGCTTTACAGGAGTCCTACATGTCTATGATGAGCACTGTCGGATTCCAGCCGCGCCCGCGCCGCTCATATTGTGCTCTGTAATTTCCTCAAAGTCATAAGGCCACTTCACACACACAGATATCTGAGTCCAATATCTGAACAGATCTCTGGTTGCAGTGAAATCATGGATACATTGCTGCATTTTGTGGCTGTGTACAACATGGAGCAATGTATCCATGATTTCACTGCAACCAGAGATCTGTTCAGATATTGGACTCAGATATCTGTGTGTGTGAAGTGGCCTATAGGGCCGCTTTACACACACCAACTTCTGTGTCCAACATCTGAACAGATCTCTGGTTGCAGTGAAATCATAGACACATTGTTCCATTTGTACACAGCCACAAAATGGAGCAATGTGTCCATGATTTCACTGCAACCAGAGATCTGTTCAGAAGTTGGACACAGAAGTTGGTGTGTGTAAAGCGGCCCATAGTCTTGGGGATAATATAAATGGGAGACAAGAGTTCCCCATTTTGGCAATTGGTGAGGGTCTCAGTGGTCCAACATCCTATCAATCAGTAGAAAAACATAAAATATTTTGATAATTTAGTTAATTTTGATAATATTGAACATAGTGGTCAATCTAGCTACTGAAAGAAAAAAAAAGGTTGCAAAGTTGGTAACTGAACTGAGCCCTTGGATAGAATTAATTAAAACCCGGGCTCTGAATCATTTGTAAATAATGTCAGACTACAAATGAAGGCAAGATAATGTATTATACATATACAAATATACAAGTCAAATAGCGTTTGAAATGCAAATACCAACCCAAGAGGCTCCGGAACACAAGAAAATATAAATAATTAGAATGTGGAACAAGTATGTTGTGTACAACACAAATCAACCATGAGGGGTTCAAGGTCTCTGATCAGTGCATAGTGGTATGAGTTACATGCTATTTAACATAATTATTGCCGTTAGCAATAATAATAGTCTTAATTCTACAGGAAAACAAGATGCATACGGGTTTTGAGTAAGGTTTTGTTTTGTATCTGTGTTTGGTTTAACATGAATTTTGCATTAAATTGTCATAGGAAAAGTGAAAATTTCTTTACACACATTGATTTCACATAAGTCAGATTTAAAGGGGTGGGCCAGTACTTGACAGCACCTTCTTAATCGCTCTATTGTCCATCATAAAATAAAAATGTTTGGTACTTACCCCTCTGAGCACAAGTCTCTTGTGACAAAAGGTGAAGGTTGGAGTTGATCAGCGGCTGTAGATTGTCTCCAGCAGTCACTTGGGAATCACAGCTTTAACATGGCAGGAATGATGTCACACAAGGTTGTAAGCAAGTATTTTGTTATGATGGCACTGGAGTAATTAAGAAAAGGTTGTCTGGTAATGGACAACCCCCTTTATGGAATGAAAGTTAGTAGTGATGGGAAAACCCGCTGATGGTTTGGGTGAGCTTGCACAAAATTTTTTAAAGTCCGGCTTCGGAAGCGGGCTTGAGTCTGAACCCCGAACCCAGACTTTAAAGTTGTGACATGGTGGCTAGGTGGGCTGGGGGGCTGCAAAAGCAAAAAAAAAACAGTGATTAAACATCAGCATGATTACTTACCGGGTCCAGGAGCTTGTACATCCAGGGCCGCTCATTAACTTCCTGATTATTCTCTTCATGGTAGAGGCTAGAATGTATGTGCTATTTCTAGGTAACTACATTGGCTCCAACATCAATTCATAGATGCCCACTCTATGTGAAATGCTGCTGTGCCCCTCACCCATTGTGCAAGCGTCTGTGATGGGTTGCTATAGGCAACAAACCTGGCGTCATCATGGTGTAAAAATAAATTGATAATTTTTAAAAAATGACATAGAGCTTCACTGTATTTTGGATTTTCAGCACAGATAAAGTGGACAGCTACTAGCTGCTACTCCGAGCTGCCTGGCTTTACCTTGGCAGGAAATCAAAATACAGGGAAGCCCATTATTTTTTAAAAAAATTATTTAAATAAATAATTTTAAAAAAATGCATGGGCTTCACCTATTTTTTGATTGCCAGCCAGATTAAAATCCAGGCAGCTGGGGCTGGTGTTTTCAGTGTGGTGAGGCCCATAGTTAGTGCACTGGCATTGGAGTGATAGAAGGGGTTAATGACAGCTGAGTATTGACAGCTTGTCATTAAGCCCAAATTGATAATGTTTAGGTCTCTATGAGATCCACCCATTATCAAAACAACACACTGAGAAAAACACTTTACTTGAAAAAAATCACAGAGAAAAATCCTTTATTTGAAATAAATCACACAGACAACCCTCATTTTCCCATTTATTAACCATACACATACCAACCGACGATAATCCACAATGATGGTCCCAAGAAGAATACGCAGCTCTACTCCATCCAAAGGCTGCGGCATAGGAACAAGCATCCTTTCTATGCAGCCTCTACGATCACAATTACTGCCATGAGGAGCAGTGATGTCACTCACGGAGTAACTGAGGCCCCTGGGCAGTGAACTCAGGTGACTGTACTGCAGGAAGCAGGGTGTCTCAGTGACTCAGTGAATAACAGCCATGGCAGTCAGTGTGATCACAGAGGCTGCAGGAAGAGGACGCTTGTTCCCTCGCTGCAGCCTCTGGATGAAGCAGAGCTCAGTGTGCTTGGGAGGAACATCATTATGGATTATCGTCATATGGTATGTTTAGGGTAATAAATGGGAAAATGAGGGTTGACTGTGTAATTTGTTTGAAATAATGTATTTTTCTTGCCTATGGCAACCAATCAAAGATGCTAGCACAATGGGTGAGGGGCGCAACAGACAATCAATGGTGCTGTCACAGAAAGTGGGCATCTGTGATTGGCTGTTGGACCCAGTGCATTAACCTGGAAACAGCCCATAAATTCTAGCATTTACTGTGCAGTGAATAACCAGGAAGCTAATGAGCGGCACAGGAAGTACAACAATATTTTTATTTCTTTTTTCAGCCCCCTGGCCTCCGATTACGAACAATAACACACACCTCTCAGGGAAGTCTGTGTTTGAAGTCCATGCTCAAACACTAGATGTTTGGTATGGACCCCGAACTTTACAGTTCGGGTTCACCCATCCCTAAGAGACATAACCCATCTGCTCCACCAGTCTCAAACGCATTACAAATAATGGTTGGTGTCCACTTATGCTGCTTTTATCTATTCCCCATTTCCTCAAGTTGACTATACCATCATTGTAAATAAGCACCTGTACTTTGTGTCACCCCCACCTCATTGTTAGATTGTAAGCTCTTATGAGCTGGGCTGTCACTATTTTGCTCTAATTATTGTATTTTCTTATAACTGTTTCTTATGATTGTTTGATGATGAACCTCTGAATTGTGAAGCACTGCGGAATATGATGGGGCTATATAAATAAAGATATTATATTTTATTATTAACACTTCTACTTTTTAAAGCATTCTTACATTGTGGCATTCACACCTGCATAGAACTTTGCACAGTACCATACATTATGATGCTTACATATTTGATATTTAATGACTTCATTGGATGGAAAGCCCAGCCAGAAGGCACACAATACCGTAACTATCTCACAAACATCGACAAATAAAGTTATTTTATTTCCAACATTGTAGTGTATATTCTTGATTTCTTACATCACCATCTTCCTTCATTACCTTAAAAGCTTATATCACCCTGAGATGATCACCCTGCATGGATATTTCTCCGGATGATTATTTCATATAAACAAACAACCAAGCCAATGTATTCAGTGAATCTGATAAATTTTATTCTATAAACTGTAATAAAAAATATGGATTCTCTGCTTTTCTACATGGAAGCCCACGATAAGCAGTTTGGAAAATGTATTGTGCATAGAAAAGAAATTAGTAATTTTATAGCCCTGAACAAACTTATAAAAAAAATGTACATAACTCCCAGCTAACTGTGCTCATCAGTATATCCCCATCTGAATATAGAAAGATTTGCTGCTAGTTTTATTTAGCATCTCGCTGGATCTTCATCCATAATTTGGTTTATCTTTTCTTGCAGCAAAGTGGCGATAACTATTGGTACATCAGAAAGAATTTATTTGTGTAATAAATTTGCTGTCACCAACAGATACACAAAGCAGTCGAAAAGCACTTAGCTGTGTTTTTAAAGGACATGCACTTGAATAAATGATTGCAAAGAAGGACAAGTTTAATTGAATCCCCTGCAGTCCCATTTCATCTCTAAGTGGTACTTACATAAAAAATACAATATCTAGTAGCATATGGCATTATAATAGTGCATCTGCTCCTCACTATAACAAAACATATATGTTTTGATAGGATGCAATCTTTTACTATCAGAATATAAAGTGCAAATGTGAAAGAATAACTATATACTAAATGTTAGATGTTGTTGCATTATTGATGAGACTGTAAAACAATGAAACATAATTATTTCCTTGTCAGATATGTTTGAAAAGAAATTAAGTTCTTCTGAAGATCAGAATTGAATATTTTTTACTGGAGTAGTTAATTTATAATATGTTAGGTCAGACCTGTACAATCTATGGCCTGGGGGCCACGAGCGGGCGGCCGCCAAGGAATTTGTTGCCGCTTGTGGAGAACCGGTAGACACCAACTCCCTTCTACCACTATTCAAAGGTATTTTCGTCTTTCAGATGCAAATACAATTGAAGACATGAATGTTGGGACAGAAGAAGACAGCAGAGAGCTTGTCAGATACCTGCCCCAAAGTGTAGTGGCGTGATGAGCTTATCATTTTTCTGACTTCATCATAGTGTTACTGTCACCACAGAGGCATCGAGGAGCAGTAAATGCTCTATGGAGGAGCTGAAGATTCAATGCATGGACTGTTATTGAGGCAGTCAACAGGGTATGGGGGTACTCGGATACTGGGACTGATGACTACTTGGATGGGGAATCACAGCTCGTCGGTTCCCGGTTCCGTGCCCTGGACCCTCAGTAGCGGGGATGGTGGGGGATGATGATGATGGATGGGGAATGGTAACGTGACGCCACCTGTGGATGGTGGTAATGTTGATACCTGCGCTGCAGGCCGGCCGCTGAGGTGATGTGATGCAGCTTGGGTGTTACAGCTCCCCACAGGTGGAGCTTTACCTCAGGGCAGCGAGGGTGGATGAGGGGAGTCATAGTAGCGTCTCTGCGGAGAATGCTGTGGGCAGCGGCGGTGAAACAGGCACACACAAGTCTTTGTTTCGGTACCTTTTACTGATGTCCGGTAACAGGTACAGTCCAGTACAGTCCGGTAACAGGTTCAGCACAGCTGGTCAGTGTCCCTTAGTTCCGGGCCTGGCATGGCTCTCTCCAGTACCTCATTTGGGCTGTTTCACTGGACTTAACTGCTCTCTTCACTGCCCAGAGCTGACTAACTGACTCCTCCCCTCAGGCCTGGATCCTTATAAGGGAACTTGCTTAAGGCAGAAAGTAGAGCTCCCCTCCAGGTCTGGGGTGGAAGGTGTTGTGTGCTGTGTGTACCAAAGTGTAAATCCTTCCTTGCACCGGATGGGTCCTGTGGCAATGCCCAGCAGGGGTGCCACATTATTTTAGAGGGAAGAGGGGAGTGATGTTACTGGGCAGATTATGCGATGGGGGAGAAAACTGGGAGAGAAGTCACAGCACAGGCAGGTGGAAGGGAAGGCCTGGGACAGCATGGAAAGATAGGAGCATGGAGGGGCATCATTGAGAGGTGATGTTATGACTGAGCCCTACCACTCACACAGGGATGAACACATCAGGAGAGATGCAAGACCTGTAATCAACAGGTCCTTAGTAAGGGGTACTTCACACACAGTGATATCGCTAGCGATATCGCTGCAATGTCACAGGTTTTGTGATGTTGCGGCGACCTTGCCAATGATATCGCTGTGTGTGACACGCACCGGCAGTCGGCCCTCCACTGTGAGATTGCTGATCGGTAATGAATGGCCTGGAACATTTTTTGATCGTCGATCTCCTGCTGGCCAGGCTGCATCGCTGTGTGTGACAGGCAGACTTACCAGCGATGCCTAGTCTGTGCCCGAGACCCTAAACGATCCCAACAACCGTCGGGTGTTGGCTGCAGAATGGGGATCGCTGGTAAGTCTGCCTGCATGGCATCTCAGCAGCTACCACATAGTGATGCACCAGCGATCCTGGCCAGGTCGGATTGTTGTCGGGATCGCTGGTGCGTCACTATGTGTAACGGGGCCCTAAGACTAGAAGTCTTAAATCTGACCTTGATTAGTTCCTGCCTGTTTGCTGAGTTTGACACACTAAGATTTTGCAATGACGCCCCCACTCAACATTGGCTGACCTTGAGTGATCTTAAGTGCAACCTCAACTACAAACAAAGTGTTACACTAATTAACAATAAACATACATGAAGTGGACACAGGCAGAGGTTAAGACATAGGGCTAAAAACCTGTTAACACAGGAGTACAGGGAAGACTGAGAAAAACAAAGGAAACTCAAAAGACTTACAGAATATGTAGAAACCCACCAAATCCAAAGCATAACAGAAAGAGAAGAATGCTGAGAAGGGAAACTGACAATTACATTGCAGGGAAAAGCAATAGTAATTATTCAGCAAGATTATCCTTTACTGAAGAGTTGGGACTCCAAATATCTATCTATCTATCTATCTATCTATCTATCTATCTATCTATCTATCTATCTATCTATCTATCTATCTATCTATCTATCTATCTATCTATCTAATCTACCAAGAAAAAAATCTCTCTGCAGCACACAGCTACTACCAATAATGTACACATGCTACCAAGCAATAAAAGAGGAAAAAATTTAAAAACGTACGTTTGTTTTTCCAAAAAACTCATTATTCTTAATTTTTTATTTTCTGTGGTTCTGGGTACATACATTGGCCAATGTCTGCTTGCTCATCAACCACGACACGGTGACCCCAGGTCTGATGAGTCCTGCGCTGACATCCCTGTCCTCCTTGTCCTCCCTGTCCCACTTCTAAGAAAATAGAAAATAAGAAAATAAAAAATAAAGAATAATTAGTGTTTGAAAAAAAACGTAAGTTTTTAAATTTTTTCCTCATTTATTGCTTGGTAGCATGTGTATATTACTGGTAGTAGCTATGTGCTGCAGAGAGATTTTTTTCCTGGTATTTGACCCAGCGTCACTGCTAACACCAGTTCACATTGTGTCTTGAGTGCTGTGCAGTTTTTTTGTTTTTCTGTTTTATCCATCTATCTATCTATCTATCTATCTATCTATCTATCTATCTTTCTATCTTTCTATCTATCCAAGACAACATCTGCAAGGAGTTTGTATGTTCTCCCCGTGTTTGTGTTGGTCTCCTCTGGGCACTCTGATTTCCTCCTACACTCCAAAGACATACTGATGAGATGTTTAGATTGTGAGTCCCAGTGGGGACAGTGCTGAAAATGTATGTAAAGTGCTATGGAATGAATAGTGCTATATAAATGAATAAATATTATTATTATAATTATTATTATATTATCCATCAGGTAATAGGGAAGAAAATGGTGTGTCACAGTCCGCGCCGCCACGATCATTCACTCCAAAAAAGCACATGAAGATGGAACTTCAAAACGAACTCCTTTATTTCCTCCTGCCTCCCACGCGTTTCGGTGCCCTCCTGGCACCATCCTCAGGGAGGGCACCGGAACGCGTAGGAGGCAGGAGGAAATAAAGGAGTTCGTTTTGAAGTTCAATCTTCATGTGCTTTTCTTTGGAGTGAATGATCGTGGCGGAGCGGACTGTGACACACCATTTTCTTCCCTATTACCTGATGTTTCTCCACACTTGTGTGGATGGTGGAAGTCCTGCAGCAGCTATCTAGGAATAATCATTGAATAAGCCTTCAAGCCAGATGTGGGTTACACAACTGCCCCAGGTGAGTGAATCCCTGTTTTCACCACTTATATACTCAGTGCCGCAGTGATAGGGCACTATTGCGCCTCTTGTTCCCCTCCTTCTTTTATCCCTATATTATTATCAAGGAATATAGCCAGCAAAGAAAGTAAGTGTATGGTGAGTATAAATAGCCCCTCTCAAGATGTGATAGGGAAAGAAAAATGAGGAAGTGAAAACATCTGAATATATATTAAATAGAAAAGCAAGGTAGAGGAATGGAAAGACAAAAGAACTATCAGCATTTAGAAAGAGACAAAACAGGCTGTGGTTTAAGAGAGGGATATCAACCTCAGAACCCGAGGTCACTGGATTGAGCCCCAAAGTCAGGTGGAGGCTTATGGGGGTACAGCATTGAGAGGTGAAATCATGTGGGATACAGAATAAAGAGGTAGAAGATCATGGGGGACAGCATGGAGAGGTGGAGGCTTATGGAGAGCTGAAGGCTTATGGAGACAGCATGGTAATGTGGAAATGTTGGGGGGAACAGCATGTAAAGCAGGAACCTAAGAGTGATAGTGCAGTGGTCATGTTTTGTGCAGGGAGTATAGTGAGGGGCAGTTACTGTATTTATTCTGCATAGGAGATATTTTTATTCATGGGACATATTGGTGTTAATTTTATTTTTTAGGGCACTGATTTAGGATGTGCTACAGAAGACTGGGGAAGAGCGAAGTCTGCGGAGATGAGCTGAGGGCATGAAATTTCATCATGGCATTTGCAATACATAGAGACAAAATGGATGGAACAACTTTAAACAGAGAAGTTCCTATAAGGTGCATTTTTATCTTTAATAATGACTATGCCTCATCAGTACTGTGGTTCCCATTTGGTCCACAGTCTAATGTTTTGTGATAACAACTCCCAGCATCTCCTTACTATTGTTAAAGCATCACTCCAGCATTTTACTTTTATTGCACCACTGGACTGGAGCTTTAAATGAAAGTCCCCTTCCCCAGGTCTGATACTCACCTTCCGGCAGCCTCACCTGTTATCTCTGTTTATCCCCTGCCTATGGTAAAAAGTAACCTGCTATCAAGCTCCACTGCTTCATGAAGCACGCTGGAAGTCACTTTTCAAAACATCTCTATTGGAACCTCGTTCTGGCTCAATACATTGAGCTCTTGTTACATAACTTCAGACTTTTGGCCAGTCAGATGTTAAGGGCACAAAATGGGTCTGGAGTGGCATCGGTAAAAAGTGAAGCAATTGGAAGATGAGTATTTGACGGGGCAGGAGGCTTACTTTTACCTCCTCACCTCCGAGCCTGTTTTCACTTTCACATCCATGCAATTCTGACCAGTGTCGATTTATAAAGTAATGGCTGTGGAACACTTCAACGGCTTCCAGTGATTCTCAGATTGTTTATTCGGTTCATGTTTGTTTCATCTTGTCTGGAGGTTTGGACTTTTACTAGACAATTGAAATACCATAATTTTTTCTTTTTCAGCCATTCTGATGAAAAATTTGCACGTGTGCTAGGAATAATTTCTCTGTTGCACGGTAAACTTTAGATGCGTTGCCATGGTCTTTTAAGGAAAAACGAGGCTTTCTTCTGGCAATCCTCCCAACAAAATTGTTCAATCTGTTTCTTATTTTACTGTAATCAACTTGAACATTTAACATGTTTACAGACGCGTTTTGAGTCTGAGCTGTAGATTTTGAGATTTTTGCAATTTCTCTTAGCATTGGACTATCTGACTTTGAGGTGAACTTGGGCATACATTCCGGGAAGACTGTCAACTGTCTTGAATGTTTTCCACTTGAAATAATCTTTCTTATTGTTGAATGATAACCTATAAATTGATTGGCCTTATAACACTTACCAGATCGAAAGGTAACAACAATCATTTTTCTAAGATCTTTGCTGTCGTTCCACCTTCGCGTTGTAACACACACCTGGATGCTCCAGATCAACAATTAATCATGAATATTTGAATAGTAGCTCTCGGCTGCTGCTTCCTCTCTGCATTTTGTTTACTTTTTGTTAGGTATGACAGAATGTAAGTTTAAGACATTTTAAGGATTAGATCTTTATTTTTATTATGTTTTTATAGGTTAAACAATAAAACTCAACTAAGGTGTACTTAGTTTATCTCACTATGCAAATCTTTAATGCACAGTATAGAACTTGAAATTAGATTTGAAATTATTTTCATGCATTATAGGAAGCCTATAAATTACTGCAAATATGCTTACATCCTTTATTACATTTATTATATTCATATACAGTTGCAACCAGAAGTTTACATACACTTTATAAAAAGACACATATATAAACCTTTTCTGTTTTAGGTCATGTTAGGATTACCAGAATCTACTTACATACTATACTCGTGATAAGCCGACCCGTGTATAAGTCGACCCCCCTACTTTTGCCCCCAAAACCTGGGAAAACCTATTGACTCGTGTATAAGCCGAGGGTGGACCCCAGCACAGGTATACAGCCTCCAGCAGTGTGGTATACAGCAGCCTCCCCAGTGGTATACAGGCCTCCCCAGTGGTAGTATACAGCAGCCTCCCCAGTGGTATATACAGTCCCCAGCAGTATATACAGAGCCCCAGTGGTATACAGCAGCCCAGTGGTGTGGTATACAGCAGCCCCAGTGGTATATAGCAGCCCCAGTGGTATACAGCAGCCCCAGTGGTATACAGCAGCCCCAGTGGTATATAGCAGCCCCAGTAGTATATAGCAGCCCCAGTGGTATATAGCAGCCCCAGTGGTATACAGCAAGCCCAGTGGTAAAGCGCCTGGTATACAGCAGCGCCAGTGGTATATACAGCAGCCCCAGTGGTATAAGCATCCCCAGTGGTATACAGCAGCCCCAGTGGTATGCCCCCGTAGTATATAGCAGCCCCAGTGGTATATAGCAGCCTCCAGTGGTATACAGCAGCCCCAGTGGTGTGGTATACAGCAGCCCCAGTGTATATAGAGCCCCAGTGGTATATAAGCAGCCCCAGTGGTATACAGCAGCCCCAGTAGTATAACGCAGCCCCAGTGGTATATAGCAGCCCCAGTGGTATACAGCAGCCCCAGTGGTTGTATACAGCAGCCCCAGTGGTATGTAGCAGCCCCAGTGGTATAAAGCAGCCCCAGTGGTATATAGCAGCCACAGTGGTATATAGCAGCCCCAGTGGTATATAGCAGCCCCAGTGGTATACAGCAGCCCCAGTGGTGTGGTATGCAGCAGCCCCAGTGGTATATAGCAGCCCCAGTGGTATTCAGCAGCCCCAGTGGTGTGTATAAGCAGCCCAGTGGTTTGCCTTATAGCAGCCCCAGTGGTGTATAGCAGCCCCAGTGATGTATAACAGCCCCAGTGGTAAATAGCAGCCCCAGTGGTATACAGCAGCCCCAGTGGCCCCCAATGCTGGCACTTGCTCCCCCTCTGTTGTAAGGCCCCCTCCGCTGCTTAACTTACCATCCCCGGTCTTCTGCACCGGCGGTCTTCTGTGCTCCGTCCTCCATGCTCCCGTCAGGCTGCATCCAGGATCCCCAGCCGTCGCAGTTACATGACGTCATCGTGCGACGGCCGGGGATCCCGGATGCAGCCTGACGGGAGCATGGAGGACGGAGCACAGAAGACCGGCGGTGCAAAGACCGGGGATGGTAAGTTAAGCAGCGGGGGGGCCCTTACAACAGAGGGGGGGCAAGTGCCAGCATTTGGGGGCCACTGGGCTGCTATACACCACTGGGGCTGCTGTATACCATATTGACCCGTGTATAAGCCGAGGGGGGGACTTTCAGCCCAATTTTTGGGCTGAAAAACTCGGCTTATACACGAGTATATACGGTAATCTTCCTGTCCTGTGTGTCATCAATTTAGGCATCAAGTTGTCCTCCTGTTATGCGCAGGCCGCAGCCATATTTGTAAACCCAAGTGATTGGTGTGCAAATATGGCGCTTACTGGCAGTACTTGCACATTACTCAGTTTCCCCAGCGGTGCTGCAACTGCGCGCAACCAGCAACACCCGAAATCGCCGACACTGAAACTGCCACACATCACCGTCTGCAATCACCTTAGGACATATCCGCTGCCTAATTGTGCATGCGCATACCAGGCGCTCGCATGCGCACTTACTCAGGTGGCCGCCATCTTTGGATACCTGAGTATTCAAAGATAGCAGCGGAGTGATGCACCACACCACCCAGAGAGCTCACTGGGGGCAGAGAGAGCACACAGGAGGGTAGAGAGAGCATAGAGGGGGGCAGAGAGAGTGCACAGGGGGCCATAGACTGCACACAGGGAGGCAGAGAGAGCATACGGGGGAAGAGAGAGCGCACGGGGAAGAGAGTGCACAGAGCAGCAGAGAGCATTCACAGGGGGGCAAAAGAGCGTTGCCGGGTTTTCTGGTCTAGGCGCTGGCTGGGTCATGGTTCGGTGCCTGAGGCTGTAGGGGCCCGGTGGTCAATGCACGGTTAAATAAAGAATAGTTTGTTTTGTGACGCCACCTGTGGGTGTCCGGTCATGGCACCGGCACTGCTTGGACCTCGGGGGATGTGCGGCAGCTAGATGGAATCACTCCCCACAGGATGAGCAGTGGTCCCGGGGTCAGGAGATGCACTGATGGAATACGGCAGCTCAGTCGATTTAGTAGAGGTATTAATCAGTAATAGTTCAGAAAGAATACTCGGATACGATGCTCCTCTGCACGGGTCTTTACTGTGGTTATACATGGTACACGGGATAACAGTCACTTCCAGGTAATGGACCAGAGGTCCCGGTGGTGCACGGTATGTTTCCAAGGCTCCACAGTGTTCCCTCTTTAACTAACTGTCCCTTGTTACTCGTCGCTGCTTTCATTCACCAGGTTAGGATACTGGGGAACCTATATTGAAGACCCGAGTCGAGGCCCACCAACTCCTGATGGATCCCTGAACCCCAATGGTGGGTACCCCTCCTGGCACAGCGGCAGAGATGGTGGTTGTTGTGATGTGCTCCTGAGAAGCCCTCTATCACTCCGGTGTTGCAGTACAACGGTGGACGTCTGTGCTGCCTCGGAACCGGTATTCCGGTGAACTGGGCTCGGTTGTCTTTTAACCCGTTACTTGTTACTGGTTACTTGGTTACTTGGCCCCTTTCACGTCTGTGTCACTGTTGCTCAGTGCCCTCCCTGTTAGATTCTATCTTGACTTCCTTCTTGTACTTGTCTCTCCCACTTTATAACTTTCTTTCTGCTCTTTCCCCACACTGAACATCTCACACTCCTCCCACCAGGACCCAATTGGTCCTCTACCTCTGGATGTTGCATGTGGTGTATGGAGCCTTGGAGTTAACCTGTTCATCACGAGACGGAGAATACTGCACCTTCAGTCAGGGGTGCAGTACCCTCCTGTGACGCACTCGTTGCGGGGCGCCACAAGCGCAAGCGTCCCCTTGTGCAATCCTCCTCCCCCTGTGCATTCTCTCTTCACCTATACACTCTTTCTTCCCCCCTGTGTGCGCTCTCTGCCCTCTTTGTGCTCTCTCTGCTCTCCTGTGCTTTGTCTTTCCCCCTTGTGCTTTTTTCCCTCTGTGGTGTCCAAAGATGGTGGTGATATGAGTAAGTGTGCATGCGCGCTGGTATACGCTTGTGGGGGATGGTGGTGACTCGGGTTTACAGGGACTCGGGTATCTGGGCCCCTGCTGCTGTGGGGAAGTAACTAGTAGCCTGCCCAGACCGTGGCCTTGGTGGTCAACAAAAAGGGGAAAATAAAGATCACAGTGATGCCACCCCCAGATTCTGGTGATGTAGCACCAGCGCCGCTTCAGAACTCCGGAGGGCGGAGGTACAGCGGCCGAGATGGTAGAGCTCCCTGCAGGTGGAGCTGGCCCTCCGGGGCAGGGATGTACCGGTAGCGATGGAGGTGCTAATGATAGAATACAGGAGCATGGCTGGAATAGGGCTGCGCAGTTGCTGCTGTTGGAGGCAAGGCAGGTAAAACACAGTTCATCAGAAAGGACCACAGATACGTTGCTCACTCTGTACGGGTGCTTACTTGTCACTGAATAATGCAGTTCAACACGGGTTAACAGTCACACAGTTCTGGGTAGCTGGCCTAGGTAGTGGCCAATGAACAGGGTATCTCCATGTGGCTTTGTTAGATGTCCCTCCTTTACTCTCTTCCATTCTTTGTTTGTGTGAAGGCTGGCTGGCTTGTAACCTGGCCTGGCCTCCTGTGCTCTCTTACCACCTTTGCTGTCGTCGGGTAACCCTCGAAGGTCTGCCGCTATCTCTCTCCTGGCGGTGCCTGGCTCCCTTGTAGTGACTGCGCAGATGCCCAGGAGACTGAAGTCCCCACGGTAGACCGGTATTCTCTGCTGGTCTTGTAGCTCTATAGTAGACTCGGACTCCGGTGTCCGGTGTGCTGCTTTGGGTGAACCTTCGTCAGCTCCTGCTGCTTTTCCCTGGAAGACCCCTTTCCTCCTTCTCTGTCGCTCTCAGATGCTCACTGCATCTAACTTTCTCCCGCCCTTACACTGCTTGCCCTGAACTATCCCCCACTGGGGCTGGGTCTCCTAGGAAAGGATTTAACCCTGTAGCCCCCTGAGCTAAGGGTGTGTGGATGCGAGGAATAAGCCACATATTAACCTCCCCATTCACTTACCACAGGGATACCACACACGCTGGTCTGTGTACACTACCCCTTAGTGGCGCTCCGACTAGTGGGGCCCATAGTGGCAGTGGTTGCAAGCGGCTGCAGCCCCACTGGCGGTACTGCACAATGTGCCAATACTACCAGTGAGGTCATATTTGCACACCCATCATTTGGGTGTGCAAATATGGTGGAGGCGTGTGATAGCAGGACATCCGGATAACATAAGTGAGAGATGGGACAGCGCAATTATGTAACTGCCCAACTGTGCACTCTCTCTGCCTCCCCGTGTCCTTTCTCTGGCCCCTGTGCACTCTCTCTGCCCACTGTATGCTCTCTCTGCCCCTCTGTAGGCCTCCTATGCCCCCTATGCACTCTCTCTGTCACTCTGTGCACTCTCTCTGCTACCTTGTGCACTTTCTTTTCCCCCATGTGCTATTTCTTCCCCCTGTATGCTCTCTGCCTCCCTGTACACTCTCTCTGCCTCCTGTGTGCTGTCTCTGGCCCCCTGTGCACTCTCTCTGGCCACCTGTTATTTTTGCAATCTTTGGAGTGCTGTTTTAATATAGATTCCATATGTCTTCTTTCTACATTTTTTGTATCCCTTTTTCCAACCTAAGACTACAAACTCAGCGTTTTATATTCCGTCCTATATCCCTTCCTAATGCTAATATAAGTAGAGGGTTTTTGTGCCCCCACGGGAAATGAGCACTGGAAGCTTTGACGTCATTAGAATCCTTACTGATGTGCAATTTAATCCATCCCACGTAAATGAGTAGACTGTGGGCATCTTTGCCTTCACACATGTTGTCCACACATGTGTGGTCGCACATTCAGCTTGCATCACAGAAGGTTTCCTTAATGGTGGAAGTGGCGTCAAATGACACACTTCTATTCGGGGCATACCAGTACATGGTAATATGGTACATGGTGATTAGTCCATGGTTGATTAATCCATCAATAGTCTTCTAACCCTCTATAAACTCTATACTATACTTTTTAAACTTATCCATTATACCTGTGATGACCGTCCGCTGCAACGGCTGAGCTGCTGGTAAGGAAGTGTCGAGCCCACTGGGACGGGGTACTCGGTACCGGACCGGGTCTGCTACTGGGGAAGTCACGGGTGGTCCTGGTCCAGACCGTGTCCAGGGCCCTGGCAATAATAAGGGGCTATTTACAGGGGAAATGTCAGTCGTGACGCCACCCACTG